>OY992530.1:39802859-40450716 GCA_963921185.1 Dasysyrphus tricinctus
GTTTTGAAGGACTGGAAGACATTATTTGATATTTTGTCTTAAGATGAGTTCAAGAGAAGACTTAAATACATTTCTGCATGTTCGAGTATTACGTTTTACGTCATTTTAAAGGAGGAAATCAACAAGCTTTTCCAAAATACAGCTTCAGAAATTTATTGAAAGCTTCTGGATTCAAACTCTAGGTCGATATTTCTTCCAAAAAAACTACACCGATAATGAAACAAGACAGAAATGAGACATATCAATTAGTTTAATGAATTTAGCTAATTCACACTTTTGTCATTCTGTTTTTTCCCCTCCCAATCTCTGAAGGGTTGCAGCCTTAGAACAACAGCCTTCTAGGCCAAGCTTTCTAACATCCGCCATGGCTTGATTTTAAAACGAGAGCGGGGGTTCGGTCTTCTTCGTTCTCTCGAAACTTGGGGCTGGGATTCAAATACTACCTTAGCTGAAAATGTATTGTCCATTCGCTCGATATGTCGAAACGAATGTAAGACGTGTTTTGATTTTCTCGACAGGATCAAAAATATCCGTCAAAGAATTTTTCTTTCGAATGAGCTCAGGATCAGCTCTCTCACACAACACTCCGCGATAAGTAGCAGGACAAGGGTTTTATAGATCGTGTACTTCGTCTTTCGCCTGAGGAGTTTTGAACCGAAGAAGCACTGGTTTGCTAGCGTAAATCTTCATCGGATCTTCACCAAGATATCGTTCGTAAGATTTTTGTTTACTCCGAGAAAGATGGACATCCTCCACTACATCGAAGTTGTTGCTATCAATAGTGACGTTATGTCTTAGTCGTTTGACAGATCTTTCGTTGTTTGTGGATAGCATGTTATTGGTCTTATTCCTGTTTGCTTAAGACCAACAAGTTTCACCTGTTCTTCAGTTGCCGTGAAATACTCTTTAACTTCATGTTAGGAGCAGCCGATGATATCGATATTATCAACGTACTCTATAGAAGTTGGACAGATCTGTTGAAAATATTGCTTTCAGTGTTAACACCTACCTCCAGAACGAGATTAGAGAAATCATGTATGGTAGCGCATCTGCTTGCCGAAACCCTTTGGATGTTTGAACTAGTTCGGAAGAGCTTTTCCCTAGTTGAACGTTGCATTGCGTATTTTCCAATATCACGCAAAACAAATGAATCAGTTTTCCCGAGATCCCAGATTCAGCCATCGCCATATACAACTCTTGACTATTAAAGTTGTTTTCATATGCGGCTTTGAAGTCGGTTAGAGTATCGACTTGATATTCCTTGGTATGTAACATGATTTGCCAGAGTGAATGTTTGGTTCATGGTCGATCTGTCTGGTTGGAGGAGACACTTGTACCGCAAAACGGCTAAAGACACTCAAACAGTACTTTGGATAGGATTTTATATTCCACGTTTATTAGGGATACCCCTCTATAATTCTTTCAGGACAAAATATGGTTTTTTGTAGATGGAACATTTGGAGCAGATAGACCAGTTATCGGGCATGTATCATTCCACCCAAACTTGGTTGATAAGTTCCTCCGTCCATGAAGAGCTCATCAGCTAGTAAACCATCACATCCGGTGGTTGCTCTTGAGCTTCCTTATAGGTAAAGTTTCTTTTCTTTTATACTGTGAGGTGGTACTGGGTCTTCATTGACTGGAATTGGGTTCGCTTCTTGTCATATTTCTCAATCTACCTGATGCCCATTCAGCATCAGCTGCTGATGAAAATGCTGCTTGAATATATCTTCTATTCCCTGTACTTCGATAGCAAGGTTCCCTTTTATGTTTCGAAGACCCTCTCCCTGCGTTCCAGTTTTAAACCCAGTAGCCAACTGCTTGGCTTTTAATTTCCGGGTGTTGTTTCGATCGCGAGACTCTTCGATCTCCTTGAGCTGGAAGAATGGGTTCGGCCTCTTCTTTCTACGTCGGATCATTTTCTCCTTTCTTCTCCTTCCTCGATACTCTTTTCTCGCTGCTCTTGTTTTCGGCTGCAGCATACTCGAATGTACATCTTCCGTCACCTTTTTAAGCTGTAAGCATTCATCCTCATACCACGGGTTCTTTTTTTGTGGTGGTAGAGGTAGCCTATTGTGTTTTCGGCTGCCTTTTTGATACGCGATACTGGGACCACTGGTTGTTGGCGTTCGAGGCAAGTGAATGCACAGCGGAGAGCTACTCGCTCAGATGCTCACTGGTAGATTCTGGCTCCTTGAGGTGTGCTACGGCGACCAACGTCGAATTTCTTCCTTAGAGCTGTTAGTAGTTTCTTTACATTTGACAGCCGATCTCTAAGCCATGCCACAACAAGGAAATGGCAAGAGTCCACGTTTATCCCTCAAAAGTAAATAAATAAATAAATTGGGTGGCGCAACAGCTCATGGAGAATAAGGGCCTAGTGACTTACAACTCTCAACCATTCCTGTGTGCGTGTTGTTGGATAGAAAGGAGGAGACCTACAGTTTTTTGTCGAGGGCTCAATGAGAAGCACTTTTTCATGACAAACATACTCTTGGAGTATTTGTCAGTTCCTCGCAAGGTGCAGTACCTCGGATAAAACATTTCTTTTTCTTCGGCATGATAGTCCTACGCACTAACCATCATGCCACGAGGTACAACCCTCAAAAAGTACGCACGTCATAGATGTTAGAGGCGTGTCTTCTGTCGTTTAACACATGGTCGATTTTTTTGGCTTATCGACCATTCATGTTGATTGTGGATTCTTAACCATTAAAAACTAGTGCTACTTATCAATTTATCACTTTTTATACATGATACACCTGCAAAATTCCAACGGCAAAATATATTTGTTTCTATACAAATTTCGCTATTTTTTTTTAAAAGAACAAACAAATTCACACTGCCTGAAGACATAAAACCAAACATCCAAAACACCAAAATTAACAGCAATTTGACTTCTTAAACAGATCATTTATTTTCAAAAAACATAAAAACAAATAAAACTGGCATATATGCATGTTTAATATCATTAAAAAACACTTTAATAACAGTAAAACCATCTTGTTAGTAATGAAAACAAAAGAGCTGACTTCCGAACTCTATTTTTGTTCTTTTACTACATTTGATAGTTTTCTTTTTATGTTTTTGCTTCCCAAATTGAAAATGATACTGAAACAAAATAAAAAAAAAGCAGCAACAATAACAATAACAAAAAAAACACGAACTCATTAGCATCACAGTTTATACTGAATCGAGGTGAAAAATAACAAAAAAAAAAAACAAATATTCAAAGGAATAAAATAGAAAACATTTATACAAAATAAACATAATCAAATCAGCAAAACCGAAAGCAATATTTGTACTCTTTTGACATTTAACCCACTTTTTTGAATTACAAAAAAAAAGAAGAGCTTTCGCGATCACACTTCAAAATATTCATTCCCCGGCGCGGCGTGTATCTAATCAAATTAGTCACGTTTACTGCTGCCTGGTTCAATTTTCTTTTCTTTTTTTGTCTTCTCTATAAATCTACACCTGCGGATACGCGTTGTTTTTATTCACGCAATAAACTTATGATCTTTTGGAAGAACAAAAAAAAAAAACTCATATATGAGAAATTAAATATATGAATTAGGTATGAAAATGGAATTTCCCCTGCAGACAGACAATTTGGCGGCAAGCAATGCGACGACGCACGACCCGTGCCAAGCATGGAAAGTGGAATTCACTGATTCGCCTCTTCACTTCTTCACGATGGTGGTGGTAGTGCGTGTATTTAGATTTGTTTTGAGCATGAAGTAAAATTTATAAAATACTTTACTGTCATAAGTCATTTTCCAGATACACAGAGAGTCCTCTTGTGGTTATGATAACAAAAACAAAACGAAGTACAAGATGGGTTAAAAAGGCAAAACGAAATTGAAACAGTGCGTGTGTGGTGCATAATCGGCGTCCTTTTTTCTTGCCCATATAGGTAGTAGTTCTGTTCGGTGGCATTTTAGTTGGGAAAATATTTGTTTCCACTTTTTAGCTCAGAATAGTGTGCGTCTTTGCTTAATGCTGCCACTACCATACCAGCCATTCACTGATGTACTATGGCTCAGCTTGTCTTTTTCAAAGCCAAAATTCATCACTTATTGTTATTTTTGTTCAGGCACTAGCAGTTCCCATATGGAATTAAAATGAACACCACATAATGACCAAAATAGCATTATGGACTACTGGCAACGTTTTTGAATACAAAAATGTTTAAAAAAGGGCGTGTCAATGGGCGAATGTTCAGCATGGTAATTTTTTTTTAAACAAGCTCTAATCATGCCCTAAAAACTTAGTAAATTCGGTATAGTGGTTCGCATTTAAGGTAATTTTTCGATTCAGCTTGAACCACTGTACTCGCACAGCGAATACAAAAAAAGGGCTTAACAAAAGTAAAGACTTTCCTCAAACAATTTTAATGTGATTTTCGATTAACATTTTCCTTTCATTCGTTTATTCGTTGTTGGTTGTTTATGTATTTTTCAAGTTTATTACTTGTTACAACAATTGTTGTCAATATCATTTTTGTATCCATTTTGTTATTGTTGTTTGTCGTTTATCGGGTTTACTATCAAACATAACACACAGACCATCATCATTGGGCATCAAAGGAAAAAATATGAAATTTTAAATTCAAATTTATTGCAATATGTGTGCGTTTGTTTTGATTTATGTAAAAAAACCTTGACAATGAGCTTGTGAACAGATTCAGAGATTTTGAATTGTATGAATTCGTTTTGAGGACGCATTAAAGTTTATAATCTTTTTTATTGGATCGTTTTCGATTTCTTTTATACATCAAAGCATTTTCATTTTTTGTGAGAGATGAAATTGAGATGTGTTTGTGTAATTTGTCTCCACAATGTGGGTTTATAATAAAATTATTTATGCCAAACTGCATTGCAACAGGGATTCGATTTCAGTGGACTGGATTTTTATTTTTTTGTTTTTACTGCTTTGGGATTTCAAATGAGAGATAAATGAAGTATATGCATCTAGTTCTATATTTAGAATTTACAATCAATTGAATGAAAAATAAAAATGAGAAAGGACAACCGCTGATCAAATCTGCACATTGCCAATGTGCTATGCGTGGCATCGTTGATTTTTATAGAAGTTGACAGTGATGGCAATAAATGCGGAATAGGTTCGTAGAATGCACCTTGACGACACGGACACAGGCATTACTGTGAGTTGTCTCTTTAAATAATGTTGACTTTTTTATAGTACGATCGATAAGGCACAATGATGATGGGCATTAAATGTGCTTTTATGCGTGCATCGTAAATGATGGTTTATATAAGTATAAATTTAGTATGTATATGGAATTCCTTTGATGATGACCTTCGTTGTGACTATAAATAGGGATTATGGTAAGCGGGTTTTGGGATCTAGTTTAAGCTGGATCAAGTTTAACTAATTCTGAGTTGAATTCTTTATATAAATGAATTTTTAAATATATTGAAACTTGACTCGGATCAAGACCACTGTCTGAGACTTGTTTATTTTTGTCAAATTGATTTGTTTTCCAATTATAAAATTGAATAATTGAAACATGAATTTATATAAGTTATCACTACTTGTAAAGGAACTTGTTAACGGTTTTATTGCAGTGAGAACACTCTCATATAAGTCTCGCAACGATACCAAACCAAACGATACTTTTGTAAGTATCGTTTCGGTATCGTTAAAATCAAAAAATTTCAGTACTTATCTCCTTGGTATCGTATAACTAAGTCTCGTTTTAGTATTGGTATTGGTATTAGTATCGGTATCGGTATCGTTATTGTTATCGTTATCGCTATCGTTATCAATATCGTTGTTATTGTTATCAGTATTGTTATCGTTATCGGCATCGGTATCTACATCGTGATCAGTGTTGGTATCAGTATCGATAGATATCGGTATCGGTTTCTGTATCAATATCGGTATCGGTATCGGTCTTGTCTGATTTCGATTTCGTTTCAGTCGCAACTCGCTCTAGTCGTATTTTTTCCGATTCAAAAGGAATACAAATAAAATATACGACCTGGACCCATCTTCTATAACTATCGCATCGAAAAATTTGTCGAGAAACGTTGAAAAATGAAACAAAACTCATACAATTTGTTTCAGTTTCCATCGTTTTTCGACGATTTTAATCGATGCGGTAGGTACATAACATGGGTCTAGGGCTCTGTTTCATAATAAATTACAAATATATAAATTGGGTGCCACAAAAGCTCGTGGAGAACCAGGGCCTAGTGACTTACAACTCTCAACCATTCCTGTGTGCGAGTTTTTGGCAGGAATGGAAGAGTTTTTTGCCGAGTCGGCTAAACGGCTAAATGAGAAGCACTTTTTCATGACAAGAATTACTCTTGGCGGATTTGTCAGTTCCTCGCAAGAGGCAGTACCTCGGATAAAACATTTCTGTTATTAGGTGGCACGGCTGGGAATCGAACCCACACCTTCGGCAAATAATAATTACAAATAAATACTATTAGCCTGTGGTAAAATTGCGTTTCATTATCAAGCAGCAGAAAAGGACTTTTGTACTTTTAGTTGGTTAATATCACTAATAGTATTGGGAAGGTCACCCCAACTAGCAATTTTGCCCTATAATCATCCAAAAGAAGCTTCTCATAATCATTTCTTGCAATCATATAAGCATTATATAATAGTCCATAGAGTTGAAAAGACGAACCATGGTCCTGTCGCACTGAAAGTCCACTACGCTAACCGCTCGGCCTATACTCTTTTGTTCACCAGAAGTGGTTTGTGTTTTCACTAGTACAGCAGAAATGGTTTGTGGCTGCACTTAAGCATTCCAATACAAGCAATATAGAAACGAATTAACAAAAACTAACATAGAGATTGTATAATAATATTATAGGATGACTATAGAAGCGAAAGCTCCGTCATCATTTCATAAGAGCAATATAGAGAGATTAAAGGAACATTGGTATATCGATTCTATCAAGCTGATATAATTAGCACCAGAAAATATTTAAGGAATCAGTAATGCTCCAATAAGGTATTTATTTCCCGTCAGAGGGGTAATAGGAGCACTATAGAAACAAATAACATTTTAATGTCTGAAATGCGAAGCAATTTTTTTAGGTGGCACCCTCATTATGAAAAAGGAACTATTGATGGTTTAACCTTGTAGTTTTTTGAACTTAAACTAATAGTATTAGCTCTATTATGAGACAGGACCCAGGTAACACATACTAAGTCTTGCAGTTGAAGATCATAATTTATTATCTTAAGGGTCCACCTAAATAATTAATTATACAAATTTGTATCTATAAGGACTCTATCTATATGGACTTATGACCCTGCCTCAAAATGCATGTTTCAGATAATAAGTCAGAAAAATGTACGTGGCAGTGGGCAGTATTTACTAAAAACCACTTTCTAAACCTTTTTTCTGCTATAAAAATCAAAATGTGAAAATCGGATTCCAAATCATTGTAGCCGTTTCCGAAAAATCAACTAAAAAAACTGTTTGCTTGTAGTAATATATAATAATATTCAAAATCTATTTTTCTGCCGTTATCGAATGATACCACCGAGTCTCGGTAAATTTCGGTTAAAAAAAATACGATATTTGTTCGTATCTTCACGGAATCGTTTTGGATGGTTTGGAACTGGTATCGTCTCGTTTCAATTTATCATACCAATACCAAACGAGACCAAAACCAACTTGCCATCAGTTTCCTTGTTATCCCAGTTAAGGTCACAAGAAATTGCTTTTCACTAATTTGTAGCCTAGGCTTTAGTCGGTTATGACAATGTCAGTTCCGTTCTGAACTGAGTACGGACAGATGATTCTGCCAGATCGAAATCCGCACCGCAAACAGCGATTTTTCGGGATGCTTTTGGTTCTAATAAATCCCGTCTGTATTATTATCACCCCGAAATTTTACCTTGTTTACATAGTTTCTTTGGAAAGATTTGCAAGGAAAGAACGAAGATTTTTCATGGCTGACAGTCCCTACGGCTTTTGTAGCAATAGCTCCACTGGTCATCTGATGGTATATTTTAATGAGAGAAGTGGAACAAATTCTTAAATCGTTTTTAGAAAACAAGATTGAAATCGATATTTCAAAAGTAATAGCAAAATTGCGTGCATTTGGTATCGATGAATCTCTTCTTCGTTGGATTAGAAATTTTTACTTTTCAGACCGTTCAATACAAGTTGTAGTAATTGGTCTAAAATCTGAAATTCAAAAAATAAATGCTGGTGTGCCCCAGGGTTCCATTTTGTCTCCAACTCTCTTCCTTACATTTATCAAATATCTCTTACTGTCTCAAACCTTCTTAGTCATTTAACTGTTTTTCAGACGATAGCAGGTCTCCTCTGGCTTTTCTTTTTCATTTCTTTGTATTTCGGATGTGGAACTCGAATGACATCGTGTGAACTCATTCTAATTTTGACAGCATTCTCCAATGGGGAATACAAAAATGCGGAGAATATATTGCTTCAAAAACTCAATGCTGTCTTCTGTCATTAAAACAAAATCTTCTTCCTATTCCGCTATTTATGAGTGCGACTTCAAGATGGAGGAAACCGAACACCTTTCAGTTCTGGGTATGTGCATCACAGATCACCCTTTGTTTGTAGAAAGACCACATATTCGATGTCGCTGTTAGGAATTTAGGATTTCTTCAACGATGTAAGAAATTTGCCTCTCCTTCTGATCTGGTTGTAACTTTCAAAGTTCTTGTTCGTCCAAGACTCGAGTAGGTATGATTCTCATGTTGACCGGTGGTGCTCCTTCAACCCACAGGAAATTTTTAAGGATAGAATTCAAGAGAGAGCTTTCAGAATGATAGGCGTTAGAAGTATAACCGAAATATTTACACCTCTCGAACACCGCCAAAATGTTTCATGTTTCAGTTCTCTACTAAAAAAAATCCTACATCATACTAGCACTTCTAGTAATTTGATGATTTCCATAAGTTGTTCAAGTCCAAAACGTACGATAGCTATTTTTAATAAAATACTGAATAATTCACAGTAAATTTCAAAGATTTACCGAACAAGCTTGAATTATTTCTTATGGAAAAGCCTTTACATAATTCTTAGGCATCAATATCATGAATAATTTGCATTGAAATAGTCAGTACGTCAGTAGATCGTTCATAATATTCAATTTTATTGTTGATTTTTCCATAAATTTCACGGGTATAACTGTTTTCAAACTCCAGAATAATTTTCAGCAAAAAAAAAAATACCAACTCGAAACTCATAGCCAATAACCCAAATCAGTTTTTCCATGAAATTTTCAACTTAATATCTACCTAATACACCTTGACCATATGAATTTCAAAATTGCTTCATCATCCCTAAGCACCACTTTGAACTTATGGTAAACTAGCTTCTTTCACTATTCATCGTACCACATAAACCCAGCTTTACATAGCCACATTGATGAAATTAATTTATTCTTAAAAGTCCATTACTCACGATACGTTCGTTGGTGGGATCACGAAAGCCAACATAAAATTCTTCTACCACACACAGAAGTACCTAGAGGCAAATACCATAAATATATTCTCATAATTGCATTTTATAGAAGAACTGATCTATAGCTCCGCTCAAGTACATATAGCTACTCTCCATGTCTGTGTTTACCGGCATAACCTATTGAAACACATTCAGCTTAGTTGCTCTACAGCTTGGATCTTTATATACACTTGACGAATTGAAGCATCATTTTCTTCACTTAAGAATCACTATCCGTTCCGTGTGTGGAAAATCAAGCATCTACATGGTTGAATATTTATATTTTTTTCCCATATCTATCTAAGCCACCCGCCTATCTATCTCTGTGTGAACATTTTCAAAACTTAGCCATCATTTTGATTTTTCATTTTTTCCATTAGAATTGTGTTAAACAATTAAATAAAAAAAATAATCAGCGATGCTGAGCTTTTGTTGCGCAAGAGATAAAGATTGGAGGGTATCTTTACATAAACCAAGACGAAAAAAATACTTTCATTGCTCATGTGGAGCAACTTTTAATATTTTGTTTCCATATTTTTGAAATATTTTTATTTGACGTTATACGTTTTAATGGTGCACATTCTTATCTTTCCCTCCGTTTTCATATCTGCCTATATTTTTGTTTTTCTTCTTGCACAACGATAGAACGTTCTAGTAAACTAGACCCATATCTTAGTGCGATTATCATTTAACGTTGCCGGAGGTAATGATTTTATGGTCTTCAACAGTAGAAGCACCAACATTAAATAAAATTGAAGAAAAAAAACACAGGAACATTAAGATGAGGAAGTATAGGGTGCTTCAAAATTTCAACACTCAATAAAACAGCATGATATGAAAAGGTATTGAAAATAGGAAGGGGTCGCTACATAGATTGTAAATATTTTGTGTTTCAATTTTATAAATTCTTACAACCGAATTTATTAGAATTCGATAAAACACCTCTCAATGGATGAATAGTTTCACACAGTATAAGCCTTTATTAAAGCTCTTTTTAAAGTTGCGTAAATCCTTATTCCATGAAACATTTCCCTACCCATTTTAGTTGCAATTATCTTCAAAAGTCAAACAAAGTACCAAGATGAGAAATCAATTTAGTTAAGATGTAGCCACCATTAAACCTTTAAACGAGTTTAGCTTAAAATGGCTCTAATCAACGTCACATAACTTTTATGAACATTGTTACTTTAAGCAGTCTTTAAAATGCATTTATGAATAAGGCTGTTAATTTATAATTTTTGTTCTTAATTCAGTTTTTCATATTTGATTGTAAGCTCTGAAAAAAACAACGTCCTGGTTTCCAAAAACAATTTAATCAATCTACATCAACAACTTGTTCTTTGATTGATAATTTCATAGCTTCTAAGGAATTGCTGACATGAATCAGAAATATTAAAGTTCGATGGATATCATAGAAGAGAATACTCTCACTTAATTTAGCCACATAGCGTCCCACCATATTTCTACTTAGAATTTATGTTGAACTTAAATATCTTCAAATCATTTTATAGCGGCTTACAATCTAAGCTTCACTTCATAAAGTTTAATCAGCATTTATTAATACGGAAAAATGATGATTTTTTATTGCATCACCCTGTATAAAAGATGAAAACAAGACAAAAATCGATGTAGGTTAGAAGCAAGCGCACAAAACGCAAACGTATAATAATAATCGCACAAGAAGTTTGAAGTTTTTTTTTTTAAGGCCGTTCGCTATATATAGCGCATAACAAGTGAAAAGTTTTGTTAGTTTCGATGCGGTTAACTGTTGTTCTTTTATTTTTTAAGAGGTGCAATAAAAATTGACAGCAAATTGAAGGAGGCACTGTTAGCATTCTTCAAGTATATAGTATGAACCTCAAACATCACCAAAGAGAGAGAATAACAATATTATTGATTAGAGGAACAAGTTATCCGAGTATGCTGCCATAATGGTATAACTAAAGCAAAAGACTTGAGTTGCGGTCAGGCAGCTATAGAATAATAACATTTTAGTATTTTTTTTTTTAAGATTGTTTTGTTTGCAACCCACACACACAAAACAGGTGCATGTCAGGATAAATTAAGAACCGCAACCATTTAGAACGGCAAAATGAGACATGGAAAAGTAACAAAATGTTTATAATGCTTTTTTTTACATGAATGCTAGCAATAAAAATGTTGAGGTTAATATTTTATTTCACTTTTTTTTTATATATATTTGCACTGTTAGGTTCTAAACAAGAAGAGGAAATTGTAACTGAAAAAAAAAAGATTTTTAGATAAATATTTTTAGTTTATGGGAGGTCAACAATAAATTTGTAAATAAAAGTTAAGAAATGTTGACTATCCAGGAAGCTCGGTTGGTTTAGAAAACAAATGGAGGGGACAGTTATTAAAGTTATTTTTTAATAGTTAAGTCTTACACGATTGCCTTTTACACAGTAAAACTTTTTTAGCCATTAAATTAATTTTAATAAAATTATTTATAAGATTGGGTACTTACAGATCCAAGTAATATTTATCCCTCAATGTATTACTAGATTAATTTAATGGCCTTAAAAGGCGTAACAATCAGACAAAAAAGTCAAAATTCAAAATCGAAATAAAAAGAACAAAAAATATTTGCCTATATCTGTTTTCTCTTTCTATCGATGAGATGGTGGGGGGGGTGGCGGTTAGATGAGATTAATTGCAAACAAAATTAGACTGATTTAATGACGATGATAAATAACGAAATGTCATCAGCGTAGAAACAAACCTGAAAGAGTTTTACTATTGAAGCAACATCATTGATAAATATATTAAAGAGCAGTGAGCCAAAGTGACTACTTTGAGGAACGTCAGAGTCAGTGTTGCCAGAAACACCGATTTATCGTAATTCTCCCGATTTTCAGACCTGTTTCCGATGCACAGATTTTGGATCGAAATATGACACTTTTCCCCGATTTTAAATATTTCTTAAGCTGAAGTTAACCTCTACCATTGCAATTTAGACGTGGGGATATAGGGCCCAGGGACTTAACACCCAATTTTTTATTTTGGGGTTTATGTCCCACTTGATTGGGCCATAAAGCCGAAATTGAATTTGGGGCTTAAGTCCCACCCAATTGAGACTCAAGCCCAAAATTAAAATGTTGGGGGTAATGTCCCACTAAATAAGAATCACCAAATAGAAAGAAGACCCATTCAATAAAATGGATGGGCATAGAGAATAAATTCAAAGTTTCTTTAAATCCAGATTCTTAAAATGCAAAAGAAACTTTTCATACACCCAACACTGGATTTAAAGAATTTTTGAAGAAAAACATAAAAACTATCAAAAACTCTATATTCTTCTGTGGCTCTAAAAAAAATTGGGATTTATGTCCCTTTTTTAGCCAAAATATTTAGGGCTTGGGTCTCACTTGGGTGGGACTGAAGCCCCAAATTCAATTTCGGCTTTATGACCCACTCAAATGGGACACAAGCCCCAGAATTTAAAATTGGGAGTTATGTCCTTGGGCCTTATGTCCCTGCGCCTGCAATTTATGTTTCTTCTTTGTTCATTTGCTGAACACGACCAAGCTCGTCGTGTATGTGTCTCTGTCATGTCTTCTTAATTTTCTATTTGTTTTTATTTTGGTTCTTTGAAACTGGCTGCGTGCATGCGTCAGAAAATTACTTTCTAAAGAATACTTGAAGTTCAAGGAATGCAATTGATTGAACTTAAAAGTATCTGATTGAATATGTATTAAAAATAATTAAAAATTAGCACTATTTAATTTAATCAAAAAAAATATGTTTAAAATAATGATAATAAACTTAAATCTTTGGAGAAATCGTTGTCTTAGTATCTACATTTTCTTTTTAAAGCTAGCAAGGTGCACAAAGAGTCGAATTTATAAACTTTTTCTAACTCTAGACATCCGACCAACTCCAAAAAGATATAAGCTTTGTTCGCTGTTGTCCTAAAGTTGTCCAACCTTGACAACGGAATTGGTTGCCCAAATGATTTGACTAACTTGACATTTTATTTAATTAAATAAATCATATATTTCCAACTACTGAAAACTTTTAAGAAAATGGGTTCCAACAACAATCGTCTAAGAAATCTAATAAAAAAGGCTGTAAATATATAAACATTATAGTACCAATGGTGCTGCACCATATACAAGACTATTAAATACCTAAGAGAAATATTTATTTTTGATTTTGAAGTTTTACGTACTGTTACTAATAATATTACATTTAAAAATGAATTTAAATAAAATAAATAAAACAAAGTTGCTTTTTGAAAAAAATTACTTTTCACCTTCAAACAATTTTATGATTTTATTTACTTTAATGGCTGGTTTATACATCCATGTGAAGTGTTGTTTTCATAGCAAAAAATAATTTTTTCCTAGGCGTGAAAAACTGTCAAAAACTAAGTGCAATTATTTTGGCGACAAGGAGGAACAAACTTGTCTCGAAACAAATGCAACTCAATGGACTTTGTGTAACCAAATATTACGACGAAAGCAATTTTTTTGAAATCCTTTTGGTTCATTAATTATTGATGTTTCATTTCAAATATGATTTCACTTCGCTTAGAAGTATAAACTAGGCTTAAGAACGAAAAAAATTTTCAATTTGAAAAACATTTTCGGAAACAACCTTGTTTGCTTGTGTGCTTTAGACACTTTGCATGACTTTTATGTTTAAAGCTGTTTTCCCGATTTACACCGATTTCTAGAGTGCCAGAAAATATTTTCTGGCAACACTGGTCAGAGTCTGCGTTTATTGAATGGAATCAGAAATGATTCTTCTAAAAAAACACTCGGTCCGTTTTCACCTAAGCTGAAGGGAAACCGATACATGAAAGTTGGAATAAAATAAGACTTTGAGGCAACTTGAAGAAGGCCTTACAGAAGTCTGAATAGATAACAGTCAACTTGATTAATAATTCACTATATATTATACTCTTAAAGACCTAACGTAAATGTTAAAGTTTGGCTTTTAGTTAGAAATATCTTGACGATTTTCTCTGTTATGGCAAGGAATCTCTGATGAATTGTGGGATAAAACCGCTAGTGTGTAGAGTGTTGCAACAGTTTTTCAATATAAAAACAGGGATTCCGTCAGGTCCATTATCGTTCTTTTACGTCTTAGGTTACAATAACAGTTACTAATCTCTGCAAAAAAAAGTATTCAAATAAGTAAAATTTCTTCCACAAACTACCTCATAATCACCACCCAAAAATGAAAGTTTAAAACAGGATGACAAAATATTGCAAATAGTAAGAGGGCTATTGCTTGTCTCATTTAAGTTGATGGATATCCGATATCTGTTTGGGAAACTTTTCTCACAACTGTCTTGTCGATTGATCTATTTGAGGTTTGCTGGCAAAATTCAAGTCAACTGGTTTGATAAATAAAACAACCAACAATATCAAGTTATCAGTAAAAAAAAAACAAATAACTGTTTAAATTTTGCATGGGAAATTACAGTTGCTCGAAAGCACATGTTAACGCTTACTGATTTCAGTCAAATTTTACATCGATTGTTTTTAAGCTTCAAAAACAAAATTGATTGAAAACAACTTTTTCAGATGCTTAAAAACATTGAGTTTTTTAATGTTTAAGATAAATTTCTAGCGTTTTGAAGATAATTTTTTCGCTCATTTAAAAATCCAAATTAACTTGCACTTTCATGAGTAAATCATAAGCTCCACATTTACATATTCTGTTATGGTTCATTTTACTTTATCAAAATCTCTATTTAACTTTCAGACCATATCAATTGCACTAAATTTTTACCAACAATTAGGTACACGTATGGTCACACCAAAAGATTATAGGTACTCCTACCAACCTTTTTTTTAAATTTAAATTCTTATTCCATTTTTTCCTAAGCTTCATTGATGTACATAAATTCGTCCACTCAGAACAATTAACATAATTTTGTCGATTTTTCTTTATCATTACAGGTCCATTAACAAATTTACAAAAACACAAAAAAAGGTACGTACAAACTTTGGATGCCTGAATTTTGTTAATACAAATTACCATCATCAATATTGGTCTATTACTCCCTATAATCACTTTTACGCTTAAGGCCGGTTGATTAATGTTTTAACGATGAAACCCAACAATTTAAGACCCAACCTAGTCCAATTTACCCTGCAAAAAGATTTAGCTTAACAGAGAGAATGTCGACATATTTTCTTATCTCGAATCGCTCCAAGGAGACAATTTAAGCATCAGAAGACTTTGTCTTAGCTATCTCCTATAGAGAGCTCCTCCTCTTAAAAATCCATCAACAGATATTTAAATTAATATTCTCATCTTAACATCTCTAAGCTACTATCTTTCTAGTTTTACCCCTTCTCTCGCATAATCAATCAATTTCGATAATATAAAGATTGAAATCGTTAGTTTTTTGGTATAAAAAAATTGATGATACTCTATGATTATGGAAATTATAGATTTTCTATTACATCCTTAGGGCAAGTTAGAAGTTTTATAGAATAATTTTCCCTTCACGCATCAACCAGCAGCTATGCGCAATTTAGGAGTTTCTATGTTACTAAATCAATGAAGTGGAAACCAAAAGGAACACACACACCGATTATACATTGTTCTTGTTATTTTAATTAAATTAGTTTTTATTGCTAAAAAGCAAAGATACAACGTGATACAAAATTGAGATAAAAAGTAGATTTTCTAGATTTAGAAAAAAGAAATAGAAAGACAGACAGACAGACAGACATAGACAACTAGGAACACACAATAAAGTTGAATACTTGGCCGCCAATCAAACAAAAGATGGACAACACTCTTGATATGTTCTTGACGAAGAATTCTCCAAGTTTTTTATCGTATACAGAGCTTAAGGTACATATAAAGCAAAATACATACAAGATATATTGCCATGATTATAATGTTGCAACAAGATATAGATACTCATCCAATAAAGTACCATTTGTGAATAAGGCATGTTACTTGCAAACTCGATAGATATCTAACGAACATAATGGTTGGCGGGAAGGTTTTGTTATGTCTTTTTTTTAACATACTCATATAAGCTAGACGAAAAAGGAGTAGAAGATATATGCGATAGGGATCTATTTGAAATAGAGATCAGTGGAATTTCGCTGTTCTTCATCTTCAGTGAAAGGAAAATCTTAAATGGTACTTAGAGGAGTATATATTTCAAAGAATCATCAAGAACATTACAAAGGTATCTGACAGAGAAATTGAGGAGTACAGTATGTTTGCAAAGATAAGGTTCAGTAATTTTTTTAAAAAGAAAAATAAAGATATGCATTTTTTTAGACATTTAATATAATGTAGAAAATAATTCGTTAGTTTTAAAATTCTTAAACAAAAGAGCTGACACTAAAACTTTGTGTGAATTCGTTTGGAGTAACATAAAGTTTGCGATAATATTACTTATTTGATCTCACGACCTGCTTTTAAAATGGCATATGCACCTGAATTGTAGTACCTCGTGGCATTATAGTTTGTGCATTAAACTGACATGCCGTATGTCTGGTCTAAGAACAGAAATATTTTTTTCCGAGCTACTGCCTCTTGCTAGGAACTGACAAATCCTCCAAGAGTATACTTGTCATGAATAAATGCTTCTCATCTAGCCGTTCGGACTCGGCAAAAAACTGTAGGTCCCCTCCATTCCAGCCAACAACACGCACACAGGAATGGTTGAGAGTTGTAAGTCACTTGGCCCTGGTAATCAACATATGAGCTGTTGCGTTTTGGAAAAAAAAATCAGAGAAAAAGTTTTTCACATTCGAGTTTCTTAACTTGGAGTTTAATTTTTAGTGGGAGACTGATCGGCGTTACAGTTAGATTTGAATTTGCGAAATTTTAGTCTCTAAACCACATTTAAATTTGCGAGATTTTGGTTGATATTTTCGAATTTTCTTGGTGCGAGATTGATATAAGTGAGGTTTTGTAATTGCGAAATTATGAAAAGAATTTGTTAATAATCTGCGGGATCTCGTTTTTCGAAATTTAAATAAAAAATGGGATATTTTGTTATTAGAGATTTTGGTTTACAGGGTTTCGTACTGCCCTCAATTATCTGTTGCATTCATTCCTTTAAGTAAACTGAAAACTTCCTAGAGAAAGGATAGGGTATAAAAGTGTAGCATACAAGTTTTGTTTTAATTTGGAACTAACACATCATTGTTTGTATTAAGAATGAGAAGAATCGAATTGAAATTTCATTCAAAAACACTTCTTGTGTGAAATTGATTGTACGACGATTGACGACATATAATAAGATTTTTTTTGACAAATTTTCCATTTTATTTGTAAAAACTGGTATCTCGCTTGAAGATTCACTTCAATACAAGTAGCACAACTCCGAAATTTATTAACTATTATAAGTTAATATAAGCTCTTCAAATAAGCTTTATCACTACCCAACTAACAATTTAACTTGTATTAGGTCCGATTTTTAAAATCTGATAAGCTATAGCTCACATAGAACTAATAAAAGGCTTTCTTATACAATTCAACCATTTTCCAATATTTATTTTTGTTTATAGCCTGTTTAATGCCTTTTAAAATGAAATTAGCAAGTTATACATAAGGCTTGTATACTAAAGTATAAAAGCCTTGTTTAAGGCCTGCCCAAGTTGTTTTACTGAAAGTAAACAAAATAAATTCGTATACGGCTTTCTTAAATAAGCTTGCTACACAGCACACAGCAGCAAGATTTGACATTTCTCTGGAGTTGAAAATATTCTGCAGCGGGTGTAACAAATATTCTAAAGTGTTCGTCATTAAATTGAAAAGATTAAAAACAAATATTTTATTAAAAAACCTAATTCGTCAAAAAATAGTGAATAATTAATAAGAAGTTATCAAAACATCAATGAACTTCGATTTCAAGTGTCCAAAGTCGATTAACACTATGAAGCGCGCGCTCGCCGATGTGTTCCTCGATTGATGTGTTTCTTGATAGAATTTGTGTGCTTTTTTTTTTCTTAACTTTAATGAATGCATAACTATTTTCGTTTATTTTTGCAACTTTTCTCGTAAATAAATTTGTTTTTAATCTTACAAAACAATGCGAAAAAATAAATGCACTTTTGAATGTTTGATATGAATTTGTATGCGCATAAGTGTGTTTGCTTTTTGCCTCAAATCTACTGACAAATGGCACACACAATCCCACATAAAAAAAATTAAATTTTTACAAATTCCATAGACAAAAATCGTTCTGAAATGATTTTAAGGAATTCGGCATTAAATCATTTAAAAATAAAATTAAAATTTTAAAGCAAACTTATTGAAATTATTGCCTTTTCTGGTGAGCTATATAGTTTTGTTTGTATAACAGCTGTATCCCTCCGTGAGGAAATTAATAGTTTTTATAAAATGTTAGTAGCAAACTTATTCAAATGATTGACTTCCTTGGTGAGCTATTTCGTTTGGCTTGTGACAGCTGTGTTGCTGTGTACCTCCTTGAGGAAATGTATAGTTTTTATAAAACGTTTGTGACAAACTTAATGAAATTATTGTCTCATTTCGTGAGCTATTTCGTATGGGTTGTGACAGCTGTGCACATCTATGACGAAATATATAGTTTTTATAAAATGTTAGTAGCAAACTTATTGAAATGATTACCTTCTTCAGTAAGCTACCCTACCAGTGGATACAAAACATACACCAACGAGTCACACGTACTTGCTGTTATAATTAAGCTTTTTCCTTAACGAGAAAATTTATTTTTAAAATTGTGATTTGATAGAAATAGAAGTATGAAGTGTGATCTTTTAAAAATAATTCACTCATTTTACACTCAAATGGTTATGTAGCCTCACATAATAATAGAGAAATAATTGTTTAAGATTTATACCTGCATATATAACTATACTCGTATGTTCTTGTATATTTCTTCTTTCAAACCCTTCAAGAATTAATTGATTCACACTTTTTAATCTTAAAAAAAGTAACAAATATCAAGAAAATCGTATCATATCAGTATGATTTTGGCTAGATGACTCATCTACAAATATATACATAGTTGTAGATGTTCTCTGTCATCGTATTATTAGGATTAAAATCTGGAGTGAATTTTTTTTAAATCCAAAACGTGACCTTAACTACCTGTATATTGCTGGTAAGATTGTACAGGCACAAGTATCAACTCATTAGAATTTTAACATGCACCTTCTGAATTACGAATTGGCGTAGTGGGTAGCGTGCTGGATATGTGATTGGAGGGATGCGAGTTCAATCCTCGGAAAATTAAGTAACATTTTTATAAATTAAATAATATTCTTATCATTTCAGAATATAGGAAAACGTTATCCAAACTCCCGTAAAGAAAATAAACTCACAAAATAAAAATAATAAAAATTAAATAAAATAATTCCAAGCAAGCAAATTTCTTTTATTACACCTGCATTGAGTGGCTTTTATAAGGCCTAAATGTAAAATGTTTGTATGGCCTTTTCAATGCCTTATTATACAAGCCTTATTATAACTTGTTTAGTTGAGCAATATTTTGTCTTTTTAAGACCTTATTACAATATTGTTGGAAAGCTATTTAATTGCATAGGACTTGTGACGAAAGGTTTTAAGGGAATCAAATAGCTTCTTCAATGTGCGCCAAAATGATTTGCATATGGCTAATTTAAGTTTCTAGACAAGTCAGAAAATAGCTTGTATTGACACTTAAACAACTTAAATTGTTAGTTGGGCTAAACTCATCGATAGTTTTCAATTTTAATTGTTAAAATCTTCATGTGCTTCAATATGACGTAAATTTTATCTCCATCATCATACTTGCACCTCGTTTTCCAGGTAAAAATCCCTAACGCAAGGCTTTCGTTAAGAAGTTTTACTTCAATTCCGAAGATTATTACTTCTAGTAGGATTAAATGAACTCTGAAAATTATCTTTACCGAAGTTTGTTATTTTTTATAAAAAAAAAACAACTGGCTGAAAGTACAACGCACTTATAATTGCTCTTTGGTAATTAGCTTTGATTTTATTTGTTTAAATCTTATTTTTCTATAATTTGGAGTGAATGTATTTCATTCATTGTTTTTGCCGTTCGTCTTTTACGTTAAGTCCCAATCACAAAATCTGCGTTAAGATCTCTTGCTTAAAATTAAATGGAACAAAACCGAAACTTATAACTTCCGAAGCAATAAGATAACTTCTAGAAATACGTTTTATCGAAGTTGGTTTTCTTTCTTTACAAAAAAAAATTAAAAGAACCTGACTCAAAGAACAACGCACTCATCAGTAAATTGGCATTATTTTGGGAGATTCAAAAACGTATAAGTAAATTCCGAAGCTTATTTATTAAGAAAATTTTAACTCTTCAAATAAGTTTTATCAAAGTTTGCTTTTCATAAAAATAATAACATAAATGACTGAAAGAACAACACACTAATAAGTTAACTCATCGTTGGCAATAGTTTTCAGTTTAATTTGTTGAAATCTTAATATGCTTTAAAATGGCGTAAAATTATCCTTTTCACAATATTTTTTTCTCGGTTTTTGTGTAAAATTCACATCACATAGCTTCCCTTAGGAAGCTTCTCTTCAAAACAAGAAGAAAAATTCGGAAACTCATTACTTTTTATAAAATTAAATAAATTTGAAAATAAGCTCTATCGAAGTTGGATTTTTTCTTTAAAAAAATATATGCATATAGGCATTATTTTGGGGGGTTGAAAATGTATCAGTTTATTAAAGAAGAGGAAAACGATAACATTCTATAATAAACTGAAATTTGTACTGAGCATAATCTAATAAATAGTTTCACCAAAGTTAATTAGAATTACATGTTTGGAACTGTCAGCTCGGTAAGGATTTCTTTAAATGATTGCACTTCCGTGAAGTCTTTAAGAAGTCAAAGCCAAGCTATGTATGAATTTGCCTTCGTAATATCTTCTATAAAGCTTGCGTAGAAGTGCAATCATAGACGGAAATCCTAGAGTCACTTTGGTTTAAATATTTATAAAAAAAATCGGGGTCTAAGCCGAGCATTAGATTGTTTGACTGATGTTTACTCTATAATGTTAGTTTTAAGCCAACAATTCATTCACTGAAGAAATATATCATTGGTTCTCAGAAGCTTATGCAATACACATCGCACCAACGAAACCATATGAACAGGCATACTCCAATGCCCATTTTATTCTCTTTGAACTGCTATGAAATGAAAATTTTTCTTAGAGACTTTAAAGTACGTCTCTATTTGAGAGTACTTTCAATAAAAAAAACTTTCGAGAGTGACTCTCGGATCTCTTTAATCGTCCGTAGGCTTATTTCATGACTGTTCATCCGTTTGAAAGTTAAAAGACTGGGAGCAGAACTCAAGCAACTCTCGAGAGTAAAATCAGCAACTAGTCATATTCATGAAATTAGCTCATAGAGGGGTAGGCAGCTATCCGAGAGTTACTTTCGAAAGTTTTGTAGTGAAAGTTCTCTTAAAGAGAAACTTAGCTTGAGAATTGATCGCAGTCTTTTTTGACTCTCAAATAGATTAGCGCTTTTCGAAGATCCAATATTTTTGAGAAGGGAATCAATTAGAGGAGAAGAATTATTTAAAAGTTTCGTCTTCACAAAAGGAATAATAAATAAATATCTATGATTTTTCGAAGCTTTCACTAAAGAAGTTGAGAAAACGTAGTGTTAAAATGCATTGATATATCATTGCTGACAGTCAAAAATATGACTTGATACGTGCACCTTATGTATTGAATTTTGAAACATAAGCTTTTCTTAAACTTCCTGATTAGATAACTAATGTTTTAAATGCATAAGAAATACTAAAAGACCTCGACGCAAATGTGCTACAGTTCTAAGATTTTTCAATAAATAACTTAAACTATGTATTTGTTGCCACCAAGGAGTACAAGCCACAACCGCACTATCTTCCTCATAAACTATAAGTTGCAATATTTCTTTGAATCTATTACACTCCTGTGTGTCTAGGATCTCCGACAAAATATACGACTACAAAATAAACGCCTTCTCCTAAATGCCTATCATATTTCAACACACAAAAACACACAGCTGTATATCCTCGTGCCGGACATCCATACACTTTGAATCAGTTGCTTAGGGTCATATTTATTTACAACTCTTAATTTGAGATAATTTCTGATCGATAAATACTTTTAGTGACTTTTATAATTTTTTTTTTTGAAAGAAAGTCAGAAAAGCTTCGAATGAAATAGTAATTCCTGGTAGATGATATAAAAATTGATATAAAGCAATTTCACATAAAGCTATGCGCTTCGGAAGAATTTTCTTGGATAATCATTTAAACTTGCTGATTTTCAATAAAAAGAAAGGAAATAGCTATGTGACATATATCAAGTGAACCGGACTGTAAATTTTCTAAAAAATTACGCTCCATTCGATACATCATCTTGCATTTGAGGTTTCATTCGCTTTTCCAAAAGCACGTAATTAAGTCATAAAATAGGGTTAAATTAGTGTAATTGAAGTTGTGTTGCTTTTCTATTCCGGCTAAACAATCTGGACTATGCGATGCAGAGCCACTCACATGATATCCTCGCACAGAACAACGATCTGGAAGCACGCATATGCTGAGTGAGATGATAGTGTTGCAGTGATGCCAAAACGGCCAGCACCTTCGTTTTCTTTTTTTCTTTTACTTAAGAAAAGCTAGTAAATTATCTACGGTGTTTATCTGAAGATATATACAAACTTGCAGCATATTGCAGTGTATCTAGTAATTACGTTTTGTTGCATGTTCGGGTTTTTGTTGATAGAAAAATGAAAATCAAAACAAAAAAAAAAAACAAGATAAATCGAATGCCTTTGGGGTTAAATCATCGTTGGGGCAAAGCTTTTTTTTTAAAGTGGAAAAACGGACACCCGGCATATATGAAGCTGCTCAAGAGATACAATTACCATTAAGAATCTAATGAATATTTTTTAACATCACGATACATAGCATTGCATCTCTATCTCTTCCTTCACATATCATAGATACATATACCCAGGTAGATGATCTAGTTTCTTTGTTAATGATGATGATGGGGCGCATACCAACCTGGAACATTGAGCAGGTTATACTCAATTTGTATAGCGCGATAAGCATTTCCGGATAAATTCCAAGGAAGCATCATCAACTTGTTTTCCTGTCGCCAGGGAATTTCTTTTCTTATGAACATGCACACGATCATACACAGCGAGGATGCGCACACCGCAGGACTTCTTCTATATATTCGTCGATTTATCCCTATAACCACATGCTGCATGCCATAGTGCACATTATTTAATTCCAAAACAAATAGATGCGAACTCTAAGTATCGCCCGCGGTGCTGCGTCGCCATCGATCGCCGCTGTGGCCCTGGTGGAATAGCAAATTGGCTGTGGCTTAATGTAAACAGGAAGACGCATAGCCAAGTTGATGAGATGCGATCTAGCAAAACGCAGACAGTGTGGGGAACAAGAAAAGTTAGATTTTAGTATATTAAAATAAAATTTTATCTATAATAACCGGCTTGGAAAAATGCCACGTTTTTGACAAGTTTTAGACAAGCCCCTGGAAAGTTTTCCGTAAGGAAAATCAAGACGAGGAAAACTTGCTAAATACTTGTGAAGCCTTACTGGTATGAACTTGCTGGGCAAGTTTTGCTATCCACTCAGAAATACCCCATATGCGTAAAAAAAATTAAAGCACATCTCACTTGCAAAATCATAAGTTTTTTCCAAGTTTTAGTCAAGGCCCTGGAAAATTTTCCCCAGAGAGAAATCTAGATCAGGAAAAATTGCCAAATACTCACCAGGCCCTTGTGAGCAAGAACTTGTTGGGCAAGTTCTACTATTCCATCACAAGTACCCCATACACAACAAAAACAAAATTTGTAAGCCCATCATACAACAGTATGACAATCATTTTCAACGTTGACCAACTGTACTGCAAATTAGGCCAGTAGTTAGCGTATTGGCCTGGTAAACAAAGGGTCCCAAGATTGATTTACAGATTATTTTCTATAATAATTTTATTTTGCTTATCAAGGGGAAAGTTTACATAACTGGTGAGGCCCTAGAAGATTTCAATAGCTAATCTTGCTATGCCCTTGCCAGCATCAAAACGTTCTAGGGCCTAGTTAAAAACTAGATTGTTTTCCCAGCAAGGGTAGTTGGAAAAACTGTATTGCAAATTAACTCAGAAGTTAGCGTACAGCTGATAAATTTTTTATGTTTTTCCTGAACGGGGCAGAAGGTTACATAATTAACGTAGCTCAACAAAATTTCGATAGTTACCCCCACTAGGCCCTTGGTAACATCAATGCAAAGCTTTCTAGAGCCTAGTTAAAAACTAGATTGTTTTTTCTAGACAAAGTGCTGCACTGGTAAACAGAAAATTTGGAGATTGACTCGGAGATAAATAATTTTTTGTTTGCCTTTGGTAAACATCAATGCAAAACTTTGTAGGGCCTCGTTAAAAACCAGTTTGTTTTTTTGAGGCGGGAACTGTATTGGTAAACAGGAAGTAAGTAATTTTTGCTTGGATTGCTTCTCGAAACTAAAGGTTACAGAAGTGGCGAGGGCTTAGAGAGTTTTATTTGTAGTCTTCGCGAGGCCCTTGTTAGCATTAGCACTAACCTTCAAAACCTTCTAGGGCATCATCAAAACTTGATTGCAGATCCAGGCGATAATGAATTGAATTGCATTTAATCGAATTGCATTTAATTGAACTGAATTGAATTGAATTGAATTTAATTGAATTGCATTGAATTGAATTGAATTGAATTGGACGGAATAGAATTGAATTGAGTTGAGTTGAATTGAATTCAATTGAATTGAATTGAATTGAAATTAATTTAATTGAACTTAATTGAATTCAATTAAATTCAATTTAATTGGATTTAATTGAATTCAATTGAATATAATTGATTTGAATTGAATTGAATTGAATCGAAAATAGAAGTTACAAAAAAGAGTATCTTTGATCATGAAAACTGATACATATCTTAACTGTTTGGATTTGTACTGCCAACAATATTCACGTACACAGGAATGGTAGAAAATTTATAGCTATTAAGTCGCGGTCCTGCATGAGCTGTCACTTCATCAAAATGTATTTAATTTTTAAACGAATCTCTGAATACCTTATTTTGAAGATTAAATTTCGTTTGCACTATCTATTGATTTTTATTACGCTCAATATTGGTTTCTTTATAGCCCAAAATGTACCTATAAAGTCTCCACATTTGCAATAATCTCTCCACAATCAAATCAATTTCTGTCTCTCCTAGCGTAAATCTCAGAATGTTTTGAGCTCGTAAGACTTATAATTACCTCAATTAGCGCTCACGCGAAGTCACTGCACTGAAATCATTGATTTTCGTTCTTTGCACATTGCCAAATTATACATCCGGACTAGGTATATGTATATATCTAAAACTTTTCTCTCTGAGTTTGTGTTCATGATCATTTCTAATGCCTTTCCTATCGACAAGCTTAAATATATAAATCTACTTGTCTATTATCGTCTACTAATGAAATAAAAATAACTATCTTCCAATTTTTTTTTTTTCATCCTTACTTCCTTCATTCATTTGGATACCATTTTAATTGACAATTCAAGACCAAACTCTGGACACATATTCCGGCATTTGACAGCCAACTGTCTTTGGTTTAATGAATTTCATCGTTCTTTCGACATGCCATCGAATTATTTTACGAAATTCCTAGAAACATCATCAACTATAGCCAGTTAAGCTAGCCATAGCCAACCAGCCAGAAAACTAATAAAACGAAACCAGGAACCAGAATTTTTTTTTTAAAGAAGTCTGCTTATGTGCACTTGCTAGATATACCATGTATAGGAGAACACAAACAAACAGGTCAAAAGAATTTTTCGCGCCTTCTTAACATTTCCGACTTGTTGTTTAAATGTCGCGACGGACATTTGCCGTGCGTTGTCCAAGTCCATGCATATGCCAGAATTAAGATCCCTGTGAGTGCGCATTTATCTTCTTCTGTTCGAATACTTAATCGACGACGACGACGACGACGCACGGGACGTTATGCATGCAAGTCAGCTAAGTTCTTTTTCGAAGGTGACACATTTTTATTAAAGGAATACAATGCGTGTTTTAGACGTTATACGACCTAACATATCTGGAAGGAACGACTTGAAATAGAAATAAAAGAAAACAAATTTACATAATTTTCTTATTCGTGTCGATGCCAACAAAAAATTCTTTAGAAACACACAAGATTAAGTTAGAAATTGTTATAAAATTATGGTAATTCAAAAGAAGAATCATTTCTTATATTAGAATGAAATGCTTTGGGACCTGTGGTTCACAAAAGCACTTGTCTTTACAAAAGTATAAGCAAAACTTTAATTTACAAATAGGAATTCTTCAATCTTTACCATTAATAATATCAAATGTTTATGGATATAAAGATTTTTTTGAACTTTAAAATTATACAGACCTTGAATTTATAGTTTAAAGATTTTGTCACCTCGTAGAATTTCACAACTGACAAGCTTCTCTGCGTTGTCGCTTGGTTTCTTCAAAGTATGGTCAATTCATCACCATTTTCGTTGCCTGATATCAAGATTCATTTTCTCTAATGAGTTCCATTGCACAGCTTAACATTACTTATGGTTTGTGGCCAACGTATCTTAAGAATGTATCGAAGACAACGGTTGATAAAAGTCTGTAGTAGTGAGATGTCAGCGAAACTTTCCAGGTTACACAGGCGAACAGAAGGACGGATTTAACGTTAAACTCGGAAAGTTTCACCTTGGTGCGTAGCGTTATTGTGCTGAAGAACCCCAACGGAGAAAGCATTCCAAATGCGCAACGATGTTTGCTAATTATATTGACAACATCAGAAACCGTTCCACCATCAGTTGATACGTTACTGCCAATATAGTTGAACTGTGTGACCTTTTCAATAGCTTCCTGCTTCAGAATAATATACTGTTGTGTGTTGCGACCGGTCTGCAGCTCCCCATTTACTTGCAGCAATTACCACAATTAGCATATTTCCACCCACAATTAGCACATTTCCATCCACAATGTTTGACATAAAGTATACCCAACTAACAAAATTGCTTCGCATTTCAGACATTTAAGTGTTATTTGTTTCTATAGCGCTTCTATTACCCCTCTGACGCGAAGTAAATACCTTATTGGAGCATTACTGATTCTTTAAATATTTTCTGGTGCAAATTATATCAGCTTGATAGAAGCGATATACCAATGTTTCTTCAATCCCTCTAAATTACTCTTATGAAATGACGACGGAACTTTCGCTTCTATAGTCATCCTGTAAAATTATTATACAATCTTTATGTTAGTTTGTGTTACTTCGTTTCTTTATTGCTTGTATTGGTATGCTCAGGCGCAGCCTGCTATGCTAGTGAAAACACAAACCACTTCTGGTGTATTAAAGAGTATAGTAACATACCAGCAGTGTGAAGAAAGTTCATAAGTTCTTTTTCATCGTAAATATATTCTTCCATGGCCGAGCGGTTAGCAAGGTAGACTTTCAGTGCGAGAGGACCATGATTCGAATCCCACAGAAACCTTATAATTTTTATAATTTAGATAATATCTAATAAATTCTAAAATTGCATTTCAGATAAAAACTTTCAAATAAAATATCAGCAAATAAATAATATAAAATAAAAATATAAATAAATAAATATAAATCAATTGTGATATTTTTTTATTTTTCCACCTTCTTCTATAAGACCTTTAAATTGAGTTCAGTTAGTGTTTTTCGGGGCAACTGAATTTACTCTATAAAGGTCCAATAGGAGCTTAAAAAGTGCACCTGTTTTACTCTATGGTCTATTATACAATGCTTATATGATTACAAGAAATGATTATGAGAAGCTTCTTTGGATGATTATAGGGGCAAAATTGTTAGTTGGGTATAGTATCATCGACGTACTCCTTTCGAAAAGGACTCCATTGGATGTTATATTTCTCTCGTTCTTACCAACCGTAACAGTCAGTACATCGTCGATTGCCAATTAAAACTGAAATGGTGACAACACACATCCTTGTCCTACTCCTTGACACACCTCGAATGAATCGGAAAGCTGTTCATTGTGAAGCTTGCAGCACTTTTCGTTGTTGTATGACTGTTTAATAATAGCAACTGTCTCTTCAAGGATACCTCAGGATAAGTGATCGCCAGATATTATAATCGCGACTAACCCCTTCGAATACCTTCTCGAAATCGACGAACATTAGGTATAGGGTCAAACGATAATAAGCTGATGTCAAGAAATATTCGCAAGGTGATAGATACAGAGTCAGCCGCTACTAAATACAGCTTGGTGTCTCTTGAGTGATGACTCCATCCTTTCCCTTATTTAATCGAGAACAACAGTGGCCAATAATTTCAAGACCACAAACAGTGAACTAGTGGAAGCAAAATAGAAGCTGTTGTTGCAGGATCCTTCTTTAAGAACTCGCCTGGTATGTATGCCATCAAGTCCAGCTGCTTTGTTTGTTTAAGGTAGAAAGATCACAAGCTTAACTTCTGCACAAGTTGGTGGGCCATTGGCAATGCCCTTAAAAGATCTGCACATTGGGGCCAGTTGCGGATTTTTCTCCGGTCGTTGTTGTGCAGTGTACAGTAGAGATCCAAACCATATTCTTAGCTGATCTTCTATTGTCAATTTTGGCTGTGGTGCTACATTGCCCAACAGTCTTCTTGGTGATTCTATACAACTCTATTGTGCCCCCTTTCAATGCAGCATGTTCTGCATTTTCCGTAAGCCTTTTTCTTACGTCTCACACAGTGCTGTACTATTTTATGAGTTGCTCTACGTTTTGCAGAATTACTATCCTATGCGCGGCATTTTCAATGTTCTTCGGGGTGTTTTTTTTTGTCCCACGCGTCTTGGGATATCCGTGTCTGCCACGGAACAGGGCGGAGCCGGTTTCCATAAAAGCAGTCTTTACTTGGTCCCAATTGTCGTCTATGGGCATATAATCGTTAACAACCATATTCGACGCTGATTCCATGGGTTTAAATATGTAGTTGCGACATATGTTTGCATCAGTCAGGGCACTTGTTATGAATCTTGGTCGAGCCTGCTTCATTGAGTTTAACAGTGTAGTTTCAACATATGTTTGGATCAGTTAGAACGCTTGTTAGGAATCTTGGTCTTCTTGCTATTACCTCTGAATGTCTCTGAATAGCCACTGTTAGGAGCTGCAGCGTTGCTTATAGTCACTGAAAGCATCAGCTTTACAAACATTCCGAACACCACAAAGTGATTTTTTCCATCGTTGTTGTATTATGAAGTGGTCGATTTGGTTTTTTTTTTGACCATCCGGATGATTCCAGGTGACTTTATGATAAGTGTTGTGCGGCAACAAGGATCCACCAACGTTGCTTAAGTCAACGAGCCATTTTCGTTTTTCTGACGTAAGCAATGTTTACCCAAAAAGTGTTCAAGGCCAACGTCTTTCGGGATATCCGAAATAACCGAAATGGAAAGCTATTAAGGTCACAACTAAACATGTTGGTTGAGTTACGAATGAACCTTCAGTACCTTTAAACGCTAATAAAATTACTTTCAAAACCTGGGCGAAGTGCCTCACGAAGTTAAAAGATGAAAAAGTAATCCTCGAAATGGCATGCAGACTTTGCAGGATATAAGCACAGAACCAACATGTTTGAAGTATAGATACAGAAGCTAAGAAAAATTTGCTTCGATAAACAAAATAAAACAAAAGAACAAAAATTATTTAATCTTTCGCGATTTCTTCATCATAACTTAACAATACCTTTCAACCTGTTTATTTCGAAAGTTTTTCTCTCGTCAGGTGATTTTTTTTTCAAAGTTCCTCAGCTTAACCTTTTCTGGATCTTTCTTGAGCTAAAAATCTTGCCAAAAAGGAATTATTCTTTTTCTTTTGTCTTTTATCGATAGAAAAATCTAATACATACAACATTGTTGCTCTAAACAAGCTTCTTAAACCTTAAATGCCAAATAGTATCTCCATAAGGATACCGTCGATGAAAATCTTCAACCTTTTTACTATTAATATCAAGTGTCTATCTGTAAATGATGATAAAGGTATACCTGGCAAGCAGCAAGTGGCAAAATACTAAAAAGTCAAAACCAAAAACTTTCTTCCTTTTCACGATTTTTTTTGCTGCATGCATCTCATTTTCACAAAGCAAAATAGGTTTCTCTTGTTTTTTTTTGTTTTAGTTTTGTTTTGTTAAAAGAAAGCCAAAAATAGTTTAAAACGTTTTACCAATTTCAAGACTTGTCTCTCGATATGGAAATTGTAACTGCATGTTATTTTTTTTTAACCAACTGAGCTCTCCCTCTTTTCCTCCCAGTCCCCCTCTGAATCTCTCTCATCTCGTAGATTATATTCTTCTTTTACAAAAGAATGGTATAAAAACGATAAAAAGTATCTAATCCAATTCGATTGTAGATTATATGACTTTACTGACATTAACCTAACTTTAAGAGTCCGCACAAACTCGAACGATAACAACTCTCATTGCTGCAGACAGTTTACAATGAGACACAAAAAAAAAACCAACAACAACTAATGGTGTTCAGATCACAATAACTGTAAATATTTTTAGACAAAATAAAAGAAGAAAAAATAATAACATCCAATAGATACAAATAGATACATGAAGTATCTAAACTCGAATGCCGAAGATATCTTTTGTTTTAATGTTCATTTAACCTTTTTTTGCTGGTATTGTTGTTGTAGTTTCTTCAATTCGTCGATGCACTTAGCTCGAGATCGGTGGTAAGCAAAGAATTGGAAGAACACAAACTGTCTGACTTTGGAGGTCAATTTGTAAAGTTCTCCTTAAGTTTGCCAAGCGACTTCATATAGATTCTATTGTGTTTGTTTTTGTGTGAAAATGATCAAAGAAAGAAGTCTCGTCGACAATGTTTTCAATAGAAGCCGATTGGCAGTTTTTCTTATTTGCGCCTTGTTTTGAAGCCTCTTTCTATTCTAAGAAAAAAAAAATATACAAAGGTAATTATTAGCGGGTGAAACTAAGCAACTCAAGGTAGTGCAACGAACACAAAAATATATATTTATACATATGCTGATGGATGGCACTTTTTTGCTCTATTTCGAGCAAATTCAACACAAAAAATAAAACTATTCTAGGTTTCTCTGCAAGATGTGCTGATTTGGTTTTTCTTCTTTAACACAATTTAATAGGTTATTAGGGCCTTGCAATAAAGATGAACTAGTTGCACGAAGTATAAGTTAGTTCTCCTTAAGTGGTTTCGCTTTTGCAGTTTTTGCTTGCTGCGATGCTGATGCTTGGTGATATCATGATGGATACTGACCGAAACCCATCATCATGTTTATATGACAGTCGTCAGTCAGTTAGAATGAAATCGTAAATAAAAACCGACAGATAATGCCACAACTTAATTATACCTATAAATGATGCAGATGATATAAAGTTGATTGTATAGGGGAGTTATCTTTTAAGATAGGATTATACGAGTTAATGAAGTATCTTTTACAGTCGTCGATACCAGTATAAGTATGAAGTCTCGCATAGTTCAAAGGGATTAACACAGCAATATAATAATAAATATCTAGAATTATCATTTATGAGGTCGACAGAATAAAGTGTCTATTCTGGGAACTATTAAATACCGGTTCTTGGAATTTTTTTCTTGGAGTTGACATTTCTATATTCTTTTTTTTTTTAACTTGACATTTATTGAAGTTTTTAGTGATTTATTTTTCAACCAGGTGCTAACATATTACCAATTACCATAAAAAGTTCTGGGAGGATAAAAATACCTTTTTATTTTATTTTTCTATAAAAGATAAAATAAAAGCTTGACATACATATGTACCATACATTTATTGTTAGTCTTTAAAAGTTTTAGGGGATCATAAAGGGATTTTTTTTTAGAGATATAGAACTTTGAAATGGAATTAAACAAAGATGATTTTTTAAATTGACATTAAATTTACTTTATTCGAAAGATTATCTTCTGGAATTATAATTTAAATATGATTTCTGGTATATAACCGCCACGGCTGGCTCGGACTGGAGGTCCAATTTCGATGACTTTTTCCAACATTTGTGGCCGTACATTGGCAATAACGAAGCTAATGTTGTCATCCAAGTTGTCAGAGGGCACGTTCCGATGGTTATTCTCAGTTATCCGGATAGCTTTGTGTTGTTGTAATCCTTTGTTAAAAAATAGCTGATGACCGCTGACGCAACAACAACTCCAGTTATCTCAAAATTTTTGGGATAACTAGGTAGCATAGCGAATAAACATTGGAACGCGAGGAATCGTTTCGGGCTTATCGGCGTAGACTATAGCGACTTCACGTATCTCCAAAGAAAATAGCCAAGCGGCCAATTCAAGGGTCCGTAACGTGAAATTAGGCGGTTACCAAACTTCAATAAATTAATTGTGGCAAAAGCTGTGTGACATTTTGCGCCGTCTTGTTAAAACCACAGCTCCTGCACATCATGGTTGTTCAATTGATGAACGAAAAAGTCAGTAATCATGGCTCTATAGCGGTCACCATTGACTGTTTCGTTCTGGCCAGCATCGTTTTTAAAAAAGTACGGACCAATTATTCCACCAACTCATTAAGCACACCAAACAGTCAGTTTTTGTGGATGTAACGGATCCTCAACATACACTTGATGATTATCATCACTCCAAATACGACAGTTTTTATTATTGACGTATCCATGAAGCCAAAAGTGAGCTTCATCGCTAAACAAAATTCGCTAATGAAAATTGGGATCAACGGCAATCTTGTTTTGGGTTCATTCACAGAATCTACGCTTTGCTATTTGATCCTGTGGCTTCAATTCTTGCAAGAGTTGGATTTTGTTAGCATAAAGTGGATGGACACATATCCAAATCCTGTGCACGATGGCGGAAACTGATTCGGGTCTTCCTCTACGCTACGCTCTACAGCAGCAATGACTTCTTTCTATACGCACTGTACGATGTCTCTTTGGATGCGTTACTATCATTTAGAGTAAACGTGGTACGAAAACGTTCTATAGTTTAATCGAAGTAATTGCTCCAATGAACGATTATGTTGAAGGTAAAATGGACGTCGTGCGCGATACGTATTTCGAACAGAACCATGATTTTCAAAATAAATTTGCACAATTTGGAAGCGTTGTTCTGGCGTCATTCTATTCCCCCCATATTAATATCCGGCGGATAACAACGTGCTAGCGTTTATACATATGTTAACTAGTAATTCTTATTAACAAATGCGTAATAGTCTGTGACGTGTGTTAACGTACGGATAACTTTAACTAGCCAGATTCCACGTATAATGAACGGATAACTTCTTAACACATACACGCACGCGTATGATAGCACCGTTTACTACTACCAGTATACACTTTGTAAGGCAGTGCATGCATGTGACACATGTATTAGAAAATCACCATAATTTGATGAAGTGGTGAATTTGGTGAAGTGATAAATACTGGAAAGATATCATATCTTTTTTAATAAGAAAAGTTATCAAGCGGACAAGTTGTCTATCCGTGTGCCAGTTAACATGTGTGTTAGGGAGCGGATATAGGTTTTTTCTGTTCATGTTTAAATGCCAAACCAAACTAAAAATAAATCACTTAACAGCTGACAAAATGGCCGCCAGTAAAAATAGTGTTGCCAACTTACTTTACTTTTGTGATCAAAGCTCATTTGAGGGGGAAACCATTATTGAATTTAAGGCGAATTGGTTTTCATTAAGTATGTGTATGTATTCGATAATTTTTAACTTAAGACTAAAAATGCGTATTGCTAAATTGCTAGTTTTATTTTCTGCAAACTTGATCATGACAAGTTTAAGCATACCACCATTATATTTTTTGACTGAAAAAGTGCTGCCGTGGGCATGTCGCTTAATTTGAACTATGAGATCATTCCTGTTTTTATTTACATCAAAAATCTTTATTTATTTTGTTGTCCACATTTGGATAAGAAAAAGTTACACTGCCAAACCTAAAGTTTAAGTTGGTTGAGCCGTTAATAAAACAAATCGAAAATCAATAAAACCGTTATATTACAGTTTCTATTGAAATATTTGTTTACCAAAATGTACACCATGCCTTCAATAATTCATCTCACCCGATCTTGATACGGGGTTAAGTGGGAGTCCCTTAAGAGCAAAGAGGATGGCATCTACTTGATTCTTTTGATATGCACAAGGTGGTAGGGGAACCATTTGTGGTTAGCATTTTCAAGTAAAGGTCGTACAAAGGTTGAATAAAGAGATTTCGTAACGTAAGGATATGAAAACTCCTTAGACTTTAGAGCGGAGTTAGCCTTAGCAACTATAGCCCTGTTTTTTAACTAAATTTTTATCTTAGCATGGAAAAAGTATTATGTTAAAAACAACAACAATACTGAGTTATACCCAATTGTTATTGTATTTAACATGCTACTTTTTTTTTAAGAAAAAATAAAAAAGCACTAAAACACTCGAGCTCTCTATTACAAACAACGCCTATGTAAGTCCTGAATGGTTGATACTCTAGAAACAGAGGCATCAGTAGTATAATAATTGCGTGGTCATGAGCATAAAAGTTTGCGAGAATATGTGATTGTTTGCCATTGACTAATCTTAAGCTATAAATGATTTTTTTGACACAACACTTAAATAGTGATCAAGTCATTCATTGCAGGGGAAAATCATTAATTAATAAAGAAATTACTCCGAAAAATTTGTATGTAATACGCGTACGTTTAGAAAGCACCGAATGCTTAGTTACAAATTCCACGTCATTGATGATTGTCAGGATAGATTAAAATATTTGGACTCAGATGGCTGCCTTGTGGGACACCAGAAAGGATCTGATTCTGAAGATCTAAACAAGACCCGATATTTATAGTTCAATCCATTGAATGAAACAAGAAGCAATAAACATCAACTTCGGTTTTATTTTATTTGTGTTCAAACTTTAAAATATAGGAAACAAATTCTGTTAGGTTAGTGGTTGAAGATTTATCTTTAAGGAATCTGTGCCGTTTGGTGTAAAATAAGAATATGCAATAACAGTATACAAAGTCAAAGACAATACTTTTAAAAAGTTGGAACCATTTTTGTGGATCGGAATAATAAATGAATTCTTCCACATTGATGGAATAAATCAAAGAGAAGCAGATTTTTGGAAAAGCGTAGCAAGAGGCTAAGCCAAGTTTGCTGCACATATTTTTGACTGTTAATAGACGGTCACAATTGTTTTTTTTTCACGGGGCAAATGTCAATTATTTTGATTTTCTTGAGGAGTTTTATACATTTCTATGGTAGCCGTCTTTCTATGGAATTTTACACTCTTACTTCACGGAACAAACTATTATGCATATGGGCATTTTTACAAGGTTTTCGCTCATAACTCGAAAAACAGCTACTCCAAGCTTGACATTTTTCTTATGCGTATAGGGCTAAGAATGCCTCACATTCTGTTCACACAACATTTTTTGATATCTTTTATAGTTTTCGAAATACCGACTTTCAAAGTGGCTGATAACGTTTCATTTCACTTCCGAAATTATGTAACGTTATCAGCCACTTTGAAAGGCCGTATTTCGGAAACTATAAAAGATATCAAGAAACTTTGTTTGCACGAAGTGTGAGTCTAACAGGTCTCAATAACATGTCTATGAAAAAAGTTGGTTTTGCATAGTTATTTTTCGAGTCATAGGCAAAAAACAAGTAAAAATGTAACGTTATCAGTCCGTGGCCTTGACCATATACTGGCATACCTACCTACATACATTATGTTCTTCGTACGAGCTGCAACGAGAAAGCATAAAAGCGCTTTGACTTTGGTATAGTCGATTGATAGAAACGATCTTATTTGAGCGATTATTCATCAACGTGATACGGCACGGCATGGACTCAAAGCATTGAATATTAACCTTCCACGCAACAGCCTAAATTTCTAACGTATTTTTTCAAAATTTCTTTTTAAAAAATCGGACATGATAATTCAAAACAGTTTTTTTGCTTCTTATTCAGACATCTTTAGATTTTCAAAATAAAAGTTTGAAAACAGAAGCATGACACTTGACGGGTTTTGAAATTCAATTTGCTTTCAGGACTTTGACCAGAACTATTTACAGTATCGGGTCGGCAGTGGCAGATCCATGGGGGGGGGGGGGGGGGGGGTTTGCTATAGGGGGCTGAAGCTCCCTCACAGCCAGTTAATGAATTGATTTAATATCAAAATAAAATACATTACGATGTTCCAATTTTGTATTCGTTTTCAGACCTAAGTTTTTAAACACATATGAAACGTAGAATAATCCTAAAAATCATTACATTAATGTATTTGTACAAGTCGGAAGAGAATATGATAAACAATACAAGATTGGGGCTACAAAATTTAGATGTTAGTTGTGTTTTTCAAGACTTAGGAAATTGTGCTATTAATACAATGTTGGGGCTCCATGAAAGTATGTTTTTTCTAAGCCCCAAATGCATTGGATGAAAAAAACGAAGATAAGACAAAGCAATTTAAATTTACTCAAGCTCTATTTACTCCAAGCCTTAAAATAATGACGAAAAATTAAAGTTGGGGCTCAACAATTAATGCCTAAAATTTGTTTTCCACATCTCAGGGAATTGGATATTAAAATGGGAATGGATTTTGGCTGTGTTTTTTACTTGCGATTATAGGTACTATAAGGCAAGTTTTGGATTCGTGCAAAAAAAAAAATTTTAGATAACAATCAAACATGATATTACGATGATAGAGAACACCAAAAAAGTGGGTGGCAAAATTCTGTCTGTCTGTCTGTCTGTTCGTCTACAGCCTAAACGGCTCGAACGATTTTCCTCAAACTTGGTACCTAGTGGTTTTTGGTGATTCTGCCGACACGTTCTTTTCATTTTTTTTTTTTAGAGCCAAAAATAACGGTACCTGTCATACATTTTTTTTTGGCAAACTTACATAATCGTATTTTTCTCAAAAACGGCTCCACAACTTTTCTTAAAAAAAATTCAATAAATTTATTTTAGTAAAGACTTTCTTTGGGTGGAAAACCATTTTTCAAAAATGGTTATTAATGGTACCTCCCAAGGAACCATTTTTTTAATTTTTGATTTTCTTCAAAATAGAATGACTTATTTCAATTATTTTTTTTATACAAAAGCTCCAAGAACTGTTAATAGTTTTGTGTACCAAAATTTTTGAAAAATATTTTTTGGATTTTTAAAAAATATTTCAAATTTTTTTTTGGAAAATCAAATATCTCGAAAACGGCATCATAGATTTTTTTGAAACTCGATATTTAAGACTTTTTTAGTACTCTTTAAAATATTTTTAGAAATAATTTTACATTTATGAAAAAATAACGGTACCTTCCATACAAAAGTGAAAAAACCGCAAAGGAAAATATTTTTTTGCTTGAGAACGACTCCTACGATTTTGATTAAACTTTTTTCATATACTAAAATTAGTACGATCTACCATCAAAAATTATAAAATTTTACACATAGCAACTACTAGTAGTACCTATCATAGAACGTATTTTTTTATTTTGAGTTTTCTCGTTAGTAGCTTAACGGATTTAAATGAATTTTTTTATATACAAATTTCAGATAAGATTAAATAATATTGCATATCAAAATTTTCAAAAAAAAAGTTTTTGGATTTTTAAAAAAAGTTTCAAATTTTTTTTTTTTAATTCTATATCTCAAAAACGGGTTGACAATTTTTTTTCAAATTTTGTTTTTATATACACATAAATATATAGCATACCAAAATTTGTTCTTAAAAATGTTTTAAGAATTTTATATATAAAAAATTAATTTTAAAAAAAACCGCTCCAACGATTTTAAAATTTTTTTTCCCATACAATCATATTCCATCATGAATTAAGATGGCATACTTTTTTTCACCTCAAACTGTCAAAAGAGTTGGTTTAGCTAATTTAAGTGTCGTATTTCATGCTTCTCTACATTTTTCTCTCATAATTTCCATGTTTGTATATACAATTTTCTTAAACTCACAGTGTCTTGAACATAAGAGCAAGTACGTGCGACCCAGTCGTGCATTTTATTTCCAAGCCCTATAGAAATTCAAAGAAAAAACGAGGTTGGGACTTAACAATTTTACATGTAAGCTGTCGTTTTCCCAAGTATCCAGGAAACTGAAAAAAAAAAGAAGTTAGGGCTAAACAATTTAGATGTAAAATGTGTTATTTCAAGCTCCTAGTGAATTGGATGAAAAAACAAGGTAGACAAAAAATAATGCGTTTTTGCTCAAAACCTTAAAGCATTGGGCGAAAAAAACAAGGTTGTTTCAGTAAATTTACAAGTTAAATGCAATTGAGGAGTTTTTTTCAGAAATTGAAAAACCGGAATTCAAGTAGGTGTCTGTATTGAGATTAAAATTTTACCTTTTTTTTGAAAACTCATTTTCTGGTTAAATTTTCAGTAAATTAAAGCATATTAGGTGTATTTTTGCATTATTTGTTTGACGCAGACCACTATCTAACGAAAAGAAAATTAGGATTGAAAGAATAAAACAAAATTAAGCCTCAAACAAATTCCCACCTACAAAAATCAAATCCTAGATGCGCTACTGAGTCTAGGCACAAGTTATCTTTTTTAAATATTGTTTTGTTTAAATTTTTGGAGCCAAAAAAAAAAAAAACTTTTGAAAAGTCCTTTGTGGATAAGGCATTGCTACGTCAGACAGAAGGTGCTCATATAAAATCTCATCATTAGTTTAGTTTAGTTTTTTTTTATTGGACTTAAACCGTTTTTTTTTTCTGGATCCTTCAACTGCTTTTAGAAAAATGTACGTTTAGATTTTCGTGACCACACAATTTTGTCAAAAACCGTGCAAAACGTGGACTGTTCTAATGATGATCCATAATTATTTTAAAAATTGTACCATTAGACAACTATCCTCTTTCTAACGAGTTCCCATATAACTTTTCTAATTTAAGAGTATTTATGAATAAGAGCAGATATTACAGACCTAAGTTAGATATAAACAGATCCACCGCTACACTAATTTTGCCGATATGGAAGTTTTTGGAAAGATAAACAAATCTGTCCCACATCATCAATAAAGTCCAAAACAATATAAACAGAAACAATTTATTGTTTAAAAAATAATAATAATTATATGGTTTAGTTATTAAAAACAAAATTGGGGCAAAAATGTAACCCTGAGGTACCCCAAGCTTTTTATAATTGTTAAATTCTTACTGCTGTTTCAACATTATGCTTACAGCCCTATTATTGACACGATTCAAAACTAGTATTAATGTAAAACTAGTTCTATAGGGGTTTCGAGTTGCAGGTTTTGAACATATTGGTATTATTCAAACAAAAATTGACATCTAAAACTCGAAATCAGAGTTACTGTTTGTCAAATAGCTAACGAACAAAATAATAATGGTCCCATAACTCCGTATTTGGCTACATATACCTACTTTCAAACGTTCGCATAAAGGTTTGATTTTGATTAAATCAAAATGAATTATTTTTGCAACAATTTCCTTCAACCAATGAATTGTATCCACTATTAGAAAATGATTCTTTATGAATTGCAAACCCATCAAAATATAAAATAAGTTCACTTCCTTACAATGTATCTTTGTTCAGAACAAACAAAATAATAATAAAAACGTAGGTACACCAGTGACCTCTGGTGGCTTTTTTTTTTTTTTTTTTGTTGCTTTGCTTTGAATTGTTGATGCATAATACGAGAACATAAAACAATTTGCAAACTACAAAACCATACAAATGATTATTTTGTTTTTAACTCTCAGTCAGTGTGCGCTATTGTAATCTTAGAAATCACGAAATTATTTTTTGTCGGTTTTTATATGAAACTACTGTATCTAGATGTGTTTAACTTTTTTGTATTTATTTTTGCAAAAACAAAAATACAAAGAATAGCGTTGGTAGCTTTGACTTGTTTGGGTCGGCGCAGTAGTTTTTCATCTTTTGAAAAAAGGTACCACCTTTGTGTTTGCGGAAAAGAAGGAGTAGTTGTTGTTATTCAGAGTGAAAATAGTTTCACGTCTCTGACCCTTGGACCAGGAGAGTATACAGATCTAATGAGGCGATGTAACTATCTTGTTAGATAGAAGTATACATATAGTTGTATCTATTTTATATGTTTTTGTTATTACATGAGCAGGGTTTTTCTTGTCATTATTTTTTTGTTCTTAGAAGGAAGTATCAGTTTTTCTAACAATGTAACATGTATAAAGGACGACCTCTAGGGGTCATATTTATGAGGAAGATTATAGTTTTAACAATCTTACCAGATGAGATGTTATGTGCGATTATTTATGAACGGTATAAGGGCAACATTATATGTGGCGAATAAACCATAGCTATTTGAGTTTCAATATACTTGTTAGAAGTAATGCTTTGGTTAAAAATTGATTAAAATTGTGTACCTTGTAGAATTTAATAGTTCTGTTATGTGAAGTTATCTTCACATTATCGATTTTTAAATTGCTCAATCAACTCCAAATTGAGGAGTTTCATATCTTTGATCAAATGCTTTCTATTTGATTGTGTAATACTGATATATCAGATGGAATAATGGTTTTTGTGTTACAAAGGGATAATTGATGATTTATTCTGTTGTTGAATAATCTACAGAATATTAAAGGGAAATTACTTCATTTAGTAAATTTATCTATTGTAAAGTATTTTCCGTGACAGTTACCCTTTAGACTTATTCTACAATGTATCAGTAAAATTCTGGTAAGAAATCTATCACATTCATTTTAGGGATTGGTAACAAAATAGGGTGGGAACATTTATCTAATTAAATTTTCCGAGGGCAAGGCTTATTTTACCTACGTGAATAGCAACTGGGGTTGTTCATCACCCCACCACTTTTTATTGTAAATAAAACAATATTCAAAGTGAAAAATAATTCTTATTTAGTATGGGACAAAATATTTAAATTCACACAAAACTGAGAAAAGTAGATTTGAAAACAAAATTTTTTTGAATCTTTGTAGTTATAAAATGTTCGAATTTCGAAAATACAAGTTTTTCGGTGTATATACCTTGAAAAACTTATATTTTCGAAATTCGAACATTTTTTAAACAGCAATATCTCTTAACTGTGCACTCGTATCAAAAAAGTTATGATGATACTTCTTGTTGGAAATATGACTATCTTAGAAATGAGCATACATTATTTTTCGACAACTTCGTCATTTAAGAGAAAAGACGTAAAAACCGATATTTTTGACTTTTAACCAATTTTAGAAATAGTAATATAATTTAGACTCGTTTGCTGATTCGAATCTTAAGGATTTATGTTCTACTTAAAATCTTATGTTCCACTTTTTCCTCTGCTTAAACTGTCACACAAGCGCTTATGTTCTACTTAAATATTTAAATTTCGCATCAGCAAATGGGCCTTAAGGGATCAATTTTACAACAAATATGAAAATGTTTTCTTGTAGAGAATCATATAATCTATAAACTGTGTAAACAATTTTTTGACTAAATTTGTTGTTTAAAAGTTGTAGGCGAAAAACCCATATTTTGAACTTTTCATCTTTTTGAAGTACTAATATCTTCTAACTGATCACTCGTATTAAAAAACCTGAACAGTATTTTTTGTAGACAATATAATGACACATAAAGTAGGTATACATTTATCTTTGACAACCTTGTCATTTGAGAGAAAAAAACAAAAAAATAGTTTTTTTAACTTTTGACGAAGTTTTTAATATAGTGATATCTTTTGAACTATCACTCGTAAAAAAAAAAGTTATATTTTCTTGCAGAAAATTTAATAGTGTAAAAACTTCGTATGAAATTGTTTTCGATAGCAATCACCGTTCATGTGTTACAGGCGAAAAACAGACATTTTCGTCAAGTAAAGTTTTTTTTAAATGGCGATATCTCCTAACAGCGTTAACATTTCTTATAGAAAATTATATGATCTACAAGATTTATAGAAAGTACTTTTTGATAGCATTTACCGCTTACAAGTTATAAGCGAAAAACCAATTTTTTGACATTTGACCTTGAATAACTTCTAACGCGCACACGATTTGTCAATGGACTTTGGGTGAGTATTCCTTGTACCAAAATAAAGATTATTGCATTTCAAAGCCTTCACTTGGATTTTTTTCCGCAGTTTGGCCTTTTTTTGTATATTTTTCCTGGGCTATATAATAAATTTAGGGAAGTTTTGATTTGTACAATCGTTTTTTTTACATTCGCACAATAATAACTGATAATTCTACACATCAAAAGTCCACAGCCACAGTTTCCACCTAATCATTATATTTTTTTTTCGATTTTATTAAAAATAAATGCATGCTGTATCAACCCAACAAAATAAATGCATGGCATGGGTTGGGTACAAAATCTCGCAAATTTAAATCTCGCATTACAAAATCTCGCAATTATCAAATCTCGTTTTTCATAATCTTGCACAACGAAATCCCGCTTTTAATAATCTCGCAATAACAAATTTACGCAAATTAAAATCTCGCGAAACTTAATTGCATTGCAACAAATAATTTGTTTTAAACAAGATTTCGCAAATTCAAATCTCACACGAGATGCCTTCAATTTTCGCGCATTATTAATTCACAAGATTTAGCTGCGATGAGAAATTATACGATATCGAAGATTTTGGTTTGCGGGATTTCGTACCTACAACTTCCTACTGCCATGTACCGTGGAGATTGGAAAAACGTGCGCATAGTTGCAACTTCTATTTTTTTATTTTTTAGCGCGAAAGTGAGAGCGGTGTTTCGTAATGCATTTAAATTTGGGAAATTTTGGTTTGCGAGATTTCGGTGGATGTTTGCAAGTTTTTTTTGGTGCTAGATGTAAATGCGAGCTCTTGAGAATCAAGATTTTGTAACTGCGAGAAAAAGAAAAGCAGGATAAATTATTTGGGAGATTTATTTTTTTTTTAGATTTAAAAGAAAATGTAAGATTTCATTACTGAAGATTTTAGTTTGCGGGATATCTTACCGCTTATTGCTGCTATGTACCGATAAGATTTAAAAAACGTTTGCATAGTTGCAACTTTTACTGTTTTTCATTGTGCGAAAATGATATCTAGCGGTGTTTTAAACCAGATTTAGATTTTCGATATTTTAGTTTGCAAAATTGGGATATTCGAGATTGCGGTTGATATTTGCGAGATTTTTTGGTTCGAGATGTAAACATAATAATTCTAGAGGAGATATTTTTTAATTGCGAGATTACGGAAAGCGAGATTATTAATGTGCAAGATTAAAAAAATGCAATATTTTAAATAACGAGATTTTGGTTCATATTTGCGAGATTTTTTGGTGCGAGTTGTACATAAATTTTAGGTTATCAAAAGCGAGATTTTGAAATAGCGAGACATGGAAAAGCAGAATTATTAATTTGCGAGAAATCATTTTTCGACACACCCAGACGGTCACACATTCAGGGTGCAACTGGCTTTTATTTGACAACGTGTGGATTTTCATCCGAAAATATAATATTTTTTTACCAAAACTATCACCAATTTCAAACTGCTCTAAGGTCTTAACACTTTAACTGTAAGCGATACCGAATCAGGAGGTGATTTTGCGGATGGGTACCAAATCTCGCAAATTATTATTTTGGTTTTCATAGTCTCGCAACTACAAAATCCTGCTTTCACAGCAACTTAAACTTGCAAACTTAAAAACCCACAAATTAAAATCTCGCAAAATTTAAAACAAATAAATTTTTTTTAAAGAAAATTTCGCAAATTCAAATCTCTCGCAAGATTTTGATCTGCGAAACTTAAAATTGCGAGGTTCTGGTTGATATTTGCGAGATTTTTTTGGTGCGAAATATGAATACCTAAGATAGAGATAATTAAAAGTGAGAGTTTGTTATTGCGAGGATTTCTTTATTCGATCTTTTTTTGCGTACCAATCCCGTGACTTTGCGTCAATCGATACTTAGTCAATTGGACCTTGTAAGTGAATAATCCGAAATCTTTATGCTAGATTCTTCCCAGATTTAAGCGACTGGTGTTCAGTTGATGTAATATTGTACTTGTTGAGGTATTCGGTTTAAGCGCACACTTACACCAACAGATTCAATACTCTCCATTGAGCGCACAGAACGGATACGGGAGTATGTTCGGTTATCAATCATCAAATGAGTGTCATGCTCTTTTTCACATTCTTGCAAACAGCAGTGGGCATTATTTCGGCCGAAATTTCTATTCAACATTAGAAATGTTTCAGTAGCACAATATCTACTTTTAGTCTAGTCTCTTTATTGGACATGTAACTGAGCTTTAAAGTTGTTTGTATTGTTTGTAAAAAATAGCGATCCGAAGAAAAGAAGGTAATGGTACTAAATCTTTAATAACAAAATCTCGTATTTAAAAAAAATCTTGAAAAATGGAATATCGTAAATTAATAATCTTGCTTTTCATAATTTCGCAGTGACAAAATCTCGCTTTCAAGAATCTCGCACCAACAAATCATGCAAATATCAACCAAAATCTAGGAATTTAGAAATATTGTAATCAAAGTTTGCTAGATTTTGTTACAAAATTTATTTGCTTCAATGCAATGAAGGTTTTGCAAGATATGAGTGCGATTTCTTAGTTTGCGGCGTTTTTTAATTGCGAAGTTGTTAAAGGCAAGATTTTTATAGTTTCGAGGTTATGAAAATCGAGATTTGATTTCGTAATGCGAGATTTGGAGATTTAAATTTGCGATATTCCGTACCTAACCCTGAAAAAAATTGTAAGAACTATCAGATAAGTTCAGAACTTTTTCAAAAATGAAATATTCTTAAAACATTGCTACCTTTTTTTTTAACTTTTCTTAATCTTATTTTCTTCAAATAAAAAAAAATATGTAAAAATCATATCGATTCCCCCATAATTAATTTTCTTATTTCTATGTCTTTTCAGGTACGTACAAAACACTTTCTCCAATTTTAAAACTAACTCAAAGGTAAGTTGTAATATAATAACCAATAATTAAGATTAAGCCCAGAGCTAATTTCAAGAAACTCCAGGTACCTTATCCATCCATCTCCCATTGAACATCTAAAGGGCCTACATTTTACGCCTCTTTTTCTCATCTTTAATTAATCAAACTTGAATAAATGTAAGTTCTTTTTCCGCATTTAATTGGTTTTGAAATACACCTTGAACCTTCAGTCAAGTCAAGTGTTCTCTTGGTCAAACAAGTCAGCATTTAAGAAAGATTCATCCTCCCACAAAATAATATATCCACATCAGACAGTCTTAGCTATTTTTCACTTTCCCACATCTCAAAAAAAAAAAATCTTAAACTACAAGTGAAACGGGTCTGTTTCATTCTAATTTCGCTTTTCACGAAGTGCAAATATAGGTTGAGTGGCCCTGATGCGATAATTGAATGGTTCGTTCTTATAGGCACTGCACTGCAGTATACAGATGATACCACCACCAAAGCCGACTCTTTTTCCATCATAAGACACTCTTGAACTTCGCGCGCGCAAACTTTTGATATGAGCGTGTAATCCGAGACCTCATCTCACATCCGCAGCGATTCATCCACTTGATGATGATGAGCGCTTGAGCTGATGATGATTATGCACTTTTAAGATACTTTTTCGTTTTTCGATTAAAAAAAAAAAAAATTAATAAGAAAATAAAAACAAAACTTAATTTAGTCACGATGGAAACATAAAAGTTGATGAGCGTCTGGTCTTTCTTAAGCCTCGCTCTCGACTCCTTCATATAACCAAACCATGATGAATAAGGAAAGAAGAGATGACGCTTTATGGCGACGACCATGATGATGATGATGACGAAGTTGATTATTATGATGGGAGAGTGAAGCCAAATGGTTAAAAGTTAAGACCATAACGCTCACTCAATGACGGTCTTTACGATAATTGTGAGGATGGATTTCAAACTTATTTGGCCGCCTATCCATTGCGGTCAACTCGCTATGTGTATGTAAGTAAGGCATGGTCTCGTCAAGAGTTGCAGCAGGATTGTTTGACGAAGTTTTTTCTATTTTCATCAATTCTAAAGAGGAAGAGGTCAACAACGACCGACTTAAGGTGCGCGCACAGGTTGAAGTAATATAACATCGAGCAACCAGAATAGATATGAGTTTTGGGTGAAAGTTTTTTTTTTGTTTTTTTAAATTAGTTTTGTGAGTGAAGAAAATAGATTCATCAAGTGGGAGGATATTAAAGAGGGGAAAAGTCTGTAGATATTGCTTAAAAATATAGCCCATTACAGATTAAGTATTACAAATTTTTCTAAACATGAAATTGAAATTTCTGCAGGGTATCCCAAGTATCGCAGGTATTAAAGATAGATGGAATGTGGTAATTTTTTTGTTGAGTTAAATCATAGTTGAGACTTTAATGGAATTTAAAGTGAAAACTTTGACCATTTTATGAGTGAAGCGTGTTTAAAGAAAATGGCATAAGTAATTTTTTTTCAGGAAGCATTTGCGCTTTGGTATAAGATGAAAAGTGATGCTCCACCATGGTCTTATTACACATGACTTTTTGAGGTTAAGCAAGGTGCATACTTTAGGTACCATCAACGAATGATAAATGATTCACTTAAAACAAAAAGTGTTCTATGTAATATGATTTAGGTATTTTCTAACTTTCTTCTAAGTGAGAGTTTGTTAAGTTGTTAATTGACAAGCAAGAAATTTCCTGATGTGTACATGCGAACTCAATAAGAAAGATTCTTGTAAAGGGTGAGCCATCTCATGATTTGGCATTGATTTATATGTTATTTTGAAACTGACAAGTCGTATGCGTTCAAACAACTAATAGAAACTTAAATTAGATTTTCATATTACAAAATAGATCAATTTAAGCTTTAATTGTCAGAAAGCAAAAAAATCCAAAGATAAAATCATATTTTTGGAAAACAGTACCTTGCGTGGCTTGCTTCTTGGTTTCAAAGGACTTTAAGCTCGCTCTTTGAGACCTTTTGTACCGGAACGGAACTCCGTTGCAACGCTCAGGGTACCTATGTATGTAAAGTTTCCATACAGGTGCCAATGTCAACTGTTTTCTTTGACAAAAATACCTTTAGTGGCACGCTTCGCAAGTTCAAAAGATTTTAACTCCCTTTCTGGGTCTTCTGTACCGCTTACGTAACTCCATTGCTACTTACTTACTTACTTAAGGTGGCGCTACAGTCCGGGGTGGACCAGGGCCTCAACCAACAAGCTTCTTCCAGCCAGCTCGGTTTCTAGCTAGCTGTCTCCAGTTTCGCACGCCAAGTTGGTTGAGGTCCTCTTTCACTTGCTTGCGCCACCTTTTACCCTGTCCACTTCTACTGCGTTGTCCCACGGGGTTGGATTTAAAGACTTTCCGGGCCGGAGCATTGGTGTCCATTCGCTCTAGGTGACCCAGCCATCTTAGTCGTTGGCTTTTCACTTTCGTGGCTAGGTCGGTGTCGCTGTACAGCCTATATAGTTCGTGGTTGTATCTTCTATCTTCTCCATTGCTACAGTAAGGGTATGTAAAGTGGCCAGGCAGGCGCCAATGTGTTTCGGACAACAGTAGGTATCTTGGGTGGCAGGCCTTGCGGGTTCAAAGGATGATGACTCCATTTTTGGGTCCTGCTAACCGTTTACGCTACTCCGTTGCTCTGCATAGAGTATGTAAAGAAGCCAGGTAGGCACCAATGCCAACTGCTTTCTCAGACAACAGTAGGTACCTTGGGTGGCCCACTTCGCTGGTTCAAAGATTTTTAGCTTCATTTTTGAGTATATGTACCGCTGACGCAACTTTACTGCTCTTCTTTGGGTAATGTAAAGTGGTAGGCGCCAATGTCAATTGTTTTCTTGAACAATTTTCCTACTCATTTTTTGGGTCCTCTGTACCGTTCATGTGACTTTGATGTTCTGCTTAGGTAGGGTCCAACGTAAAGGGATCAAGGATTTAAGCTCCTTTTTTGGGTTCTCTTTACTGCTTACGCAACTTCTGTAAAGTGGCCAGCCGGGCATCAATATCAACAGTTTTTTTGTGAGCAGCAGTAGCTTTTGTGATCCGCTTTGTGGGTTCAAAGGATTTTGACTCCCTGTTTTGGGTCCAATGTTCCGCTTACGTTACTCTGTTGCTCTGTTTAGGGTATTTTAAGTCACAAAACCACTTGCTTTCTATTTCTTTTGAACATATAGATGAATGGAATAAAGTCCAAGGGCCTTGAGAGTCAAATAAAGTTCAAAATCATATTGGACTTTACTGTCCTTTTGAAAGTGCAATAAAACCCAAAACTTTACATACTTATTATTGTGTTATTAGCGATTTTTTGTGACCAAGACAACTTTGGTGTCAGGTTAACCAATGACCGATAGAAAAAATATCGACTTGTTAAAATGGCGATTTTCCTGTCTATAGCTACCGACGTTTTTAAGTAAAAGTGCCATCAATTGCCATCGTTCTATTTCTTATAGTCTTAGCCAGCAGAAATTGTTGTCGTTGAGAGTTTAAAATCGACTTAATAAAGGCAAGATTGAAAAAGACTATATGAATCGAGATTTCAAATATCGACTTTTTGTATTGATATTTTTTATTTAAAAAATCGGCCTTATGAATTCGAGATTTTAAGAATTGACCTTTTGAAGTTAAAATTTTAAAAATCGACTACAAGTCGATATTTAAAAAAATCGAATCGAAATAGAGATTTTAAAAATCGATTTTATGAGTGCGAGATTTTAAAAATCGATATTATGAAGTAGAGATATCAAAAATCGACCTTATGAAGTCGATATATATATATTAAAAATCGAATCGAAAGCAAGTCGAGATTTTAAAATTCGCGTTTTTGAGGTCTTTATTTTAAAATTCGACCTTATGAGTTCAAGATTTTAAAAATCGATATTATGAAGTAGAGATTTTAAAAATCGACCTTATAAAGTCGAAATTCTAATAATCGATCTTTTGGAGTCGAGAATTTAAAAATCGACCCAATCAAACCGATATTTCAAAAATCGACATCATGAAGTTGAGATTTTAAAACTCGACCTTATGAATTCGAGACTTTAAAAATCGAGTTAATAAAGTCGAGATTTTAAAATCAATCTATAGAAGTTGAGATTTAAAAAAATAGGCCTTACAAAGTCGAAATTTCAAAAATCGACCTTTGGCAGTCGGGCTTAAAAAATCATCCTTATTAAATCGAGATTTTAAAAATCGACCTTTTGAAGTCGAGATTTTAAGAATCGATGTTATAAGTCGATATTTTGAAAGTTGAGATTTTAAAAATCAACATTATGCAGTCGAGATCCTTAAGATCGACATTATGTAGTCAAGATTTTAAAAAGCCGAAATTTGAAAAATCAACTGTATGAACTTGAGATCTTAAGAGTCGAGTTTATTGAGTCGAGACTTGAAAAATCGACCTCATGAAGACGGATTTTTAAAATCGACATTAAGTTGCCGAGATTTTAAAAACTGAACTTGTGAAGTTGAGTTTTTTTTTAAATCGACCTTATGAAGCCGATATTTATAAAGTCGATATATCAACTATGTACGTCCTTCACAAGCTATCTAACCATTGATTTATTACCACTACCACTAAGTTCAATAGTTGTGTAATCATCCGTATTTGTCATATTTTTTGGCTTTCGTGAGGATACAATTTGACTGTTGGACATTTTTTTTGTCTGGTGGCATTTAAGATCGATGCTATGAGAAAAATCCCCAGACGACTTAGGCACTTAAGAACAAAATTGATTAAAGCATTTGTGAAATAGTGGCCGAAACCAAGAAATAGCAGTGTTCATTAGCCTTACAAAACACAAATGGATACAAAATGAGTTCACCTGCCCTAAATAGGCTTTTATCCCGGAAGCCATATACTACTGCTAACTCAAATTCCTAACCACATCCCAGGATAATCCATCTCCGCCACCACCATCACCAGTCACCACCTATAACTACATATATGTACCTATCCAACCAAGTGCACCTTGTCTCATACCATTTGTTCTCGTTTCTAATTACATCTATCTGATGATCCATAATCCATATTGGGAGTCGAAAATTATAACCCTTATTGGGCACAGAGTATCTAGTCGGTTAAATTCTTTTGTCGGTCCATGTGCCGATCCTTGCGGGACACCATCATCATCATGGCCCGTAAAGCACCTTCTATAGTTGCTGGTGTTCGCGTCTTCTTTGCTTTTTTTCAAAAGCCAGCTAGTAATACGAGAGATTTATGTCTGCAATGAGTTATGATGACACTGCCGAAGACGAAAACCAACGACCAACCGAACCGAACGACGACGAGACGCTTCGTCCAACGGAAGGGGGAAGGCTATTTTGTTACTATGGTAGTTGGTCTTCTTGTGCGGAGTGCTCTATGGATTTCATGTGCAATTACCAATCCACAGATGGTGCCCCACAGCTCAAGCACCCATCACAAAAGAGACAAAAAGAAAGAAGACGAACCCCACCGGAGGAGTTGGAGTTGGGATTAAATGGCACACACATGTGAGTCAAGGTGATGAACGTTGATGAGGATTATGGATAAAATAACTACAACATCGAGCAGCAAGTCTATGGAAAATAACATGCATGTAGGAATAGCTCAGTGGCAGGTCTTTGGTTGGACATTGCACAGGTAAAGATAGCAGGTACTTTATGCGGTTGGAAGGGTGTTGTATAGACTTTTGTGATGGGAATGTTGCGTAATACCTGTCGTGTTGCAAGTTTTTTTTTCTTTCTTTCTTTTTCTTTAGATTTTTTTTTTTTATAAGTTCTAAAGTGATGTGTTATGCCCGTGGAAAATGTCGTCAATGACAATTTTATTTTCACTTGCTTTTTTAACATCACTCTTCTTGCTGATGGGCTGTGCTGGGGCTGTTAGGCTGTTGTGATGCGGTGTTATGTATTCTTGTTTGGTATTAAAGTGTTAATAAAAAGTGAGTTTTTTGACCTCAGGCTTCAGCGTGTTCAAGGAGCATGACAGTTGTTATACTCTTCCGCACATAGTTCATCTGTGAAGCGTGGAATTTTTCAAGTTAGGTAAAAAGGGAAGTGAATTGCATGTTGACATTCATTGTATCTTATCTGGATTTTTCTTTTTTTTTTTGTCTGTATGATGCGGAAGGGCTGCTGTAGTATGATGATAGGTAGATAAATTTCTTGAGATTGAAATTTATGAACTTGCAATATTATACAAACACTAATTGGTGTCAGAATATGTATTAACTTAAGAATTATTCTTTCGCACGGTCAGCCACATGATTAATATAAAATTGTTGGATAAATTAATAAAAATATTACTAATAGGCTTAGAATAAATATGTATGTATACATAAACCAACATGTGAAAATGGAGAGTTTTCAACACTTAAATTAAGGAAGAATCAACGGAAATAAATTTTCTATATTAGAAAAATGCATTTAAGGGTTTTAAGTTGAAATTAATGGTAATTGAATTTTTGTTTCCTTTAAATTGAGAATTGAGGCAGTTATATTGCGAACCATCAGCACTAGCAGCACTAGGTCCAACAAGGATTAAAAGTGATTACGTGGGAACTTTGTAACTTTTGTAACTTTTTACTTGAACAAGATAGCAAATTTTAAAATAGCAAGAATTACTAAAATGGTTTTACTAAAAACAGTTATATTGGTTAAAAAATTTCAAACTAATTGCCTTAAAATACTTATCATATCTGACAAAAAACCTTCCCTATTAAAAATTGAAGTCTTATTGGCAGTTGACAACTAAAACTAAAGTTTGAAGAATGTTTTTTTTTTAAAGGCAAAAATGAATAACCACTATTAAATAGAATTTCACCTTTTTCTAATCTTTTAATATCCTGTGATTACATGATATTCTTATTCAGGTACATAATTTCAAACCCTTAACCCTTGAAATTAAACTAAAGTTAAGTGCCAGTCTCCCTATAGATAAAAATCATCATCTTCAGATGATTATGTCAATTATCGCATTAAAAATACATTAATTTGATATGAGCCTTCATGAAGAATGCATAAGGTTAAGAGTTAAAAAGAAACATTCCAAAGTATCTTCTTCTGGATATACTGCGTTTTTTTTTTGTATTGACATTCCCTCAAGCCTGAGGCAAACCCTTTTTGTTTTAAGTATTATTTTTTTCTCCATATAATTTTGTTTTTTTTTTTTTCAACGCTTAAGTTGAGATAACAGCGACGTTTAAAAAAGTGTTTATATATATAATTAATACAAATTTAAGAATTTTATAAAAAGAAGATAGATTGCGATTAACTACTGCGTAAGTTTCTTAGAAAAAGAATAATTTTTTTTTAAGTAAAATCTGCATTAATGACTTAAATTACAAGCCTGAACATTAAAAAATCTTTAACAATTAAGTGACTCCCTGAATTATTTATTTATTTATTTATTTACTTCAAACTTGTATGAAGTTTAACAAATTTAGCACACTACACTGGTGATAGAATGTTTGATGAGCGAAAGCTCACCCAGCCTACAGTCCTACACAAAGACCTTCTTATACTTAAGGTGGCGATACAGTCCGGGGTGGACCAGGGCCTCAACCAACAAGCTTCTTCCAGCCGGGTCGGTTTCTAGCTAGCTGTCTCCAGTTTCGCACGCCAAGTTGGTTGAGGTCCTCTTCCACTTGCGTGCGCCACCTTTTACGCTGTCCGCCACGGGGTTGGATTCAAAGACTTTCCGGGCCGGAGCATTGGTGTCCATTCGCTCTAGGTGACCCAGCCATCTTAGTCGTTGGCTTTTCACTTTTGTGGCTAGGTCGGTGTCACTGTACAGCCCATACAGTTCGTTGTTGTATCTTCTTCTCCATTCCCCATCTATGCAGACGGGACCAAAAATCACCCGGAGAATTTTCCTCTCGAAACAGCCTAACGCTTTCTCATCCACCGTTAGCAGTGTCCATGCCTCTGCACCATACATCAGGACCGGGATGATAAGCGTCTTATACAGGGACAGTTTAGTTGCTCGAGAGAGGGCTTTGCTCTTCTTAGCTCAAAGAAACAGCGATTGGCAAGAGTAATTCTTCGTTTGATCTCAGCACTGGTGTCGTTCGCTGAGTTTATAGCAGATCCTAGGTAGACAAAGTCACTGACCACCTCAAAATTATAGCTGTCTATAGTGGCGTTCTGTCCGAGACGTCGGTGTTGGGTGTCCTTTCTTGTTGACAGCATATATTGTGTTTTGCTTTCATTCACCGTTAGACCCATCCTCTTGGCTTCCTTCTCTATGCTCACAAAAGCACCACTGACATCACGCTTTGTTCGTCCTATTATGTCAATGTCATCAGCGTAAGCGAGTAATTGGACGAACTTTAGAAAAATTGTGCCTTTAGTGTTGACGTGAGAGTTTTGCACTATTCTTTCAAGAACGATGTTGAAGAAGTCGCATGACAGCGCGTCGCCTTGCCTTAAACCTTTTTTGACATCAAAGGTGTCAGTGAGGTCTTTGCCGACCTTGATATGGAGCAGCGTTCATTCTCCATCGTCATCCTGCACAAACGGACGAGTTGGCCTGAAGCCACACTGATATGGACCTATCAGGTTGTTGACGAATGGCTTCAGGCGTTCACAAAGTACGGCAGAGAAGATCTTGTAGGCGATATTAAGAAGACTCATGCCTCTGTAATGGATGCAGTCCCAGAGGATCGCCTTTCTTGAGGATCGGGCAAACAATGCTGAGATTCCATTCATCGGGCTTGCTTTCCTCTGACCATATTTTACAGATGAGCTGGTGCATACTCCTAACCAATTCATCGCCAGCCGCTTTGAATAGTTCAGCCGCAAGGCCATCAGCTCCAGCTTATTGGACTTAAGTTTAGATATGCCTATCCTCACTTCGTCAAGATCGGGTGGACAAAATTGTTGGCCTACGTCGTCCAAGTTGAATGGTGCAATTTGCATGTTAGCGGAATTCGGTTTGTCATCGCCGTTATACAATTTGCAGACATTATTTTTCCATATCCTCAGCACCGACTGCGATTCAACCACGATGTTCCCCTGATCGTCCTTGCAGGCTTCGGTTCGGGTCTTGTAACCTTGGGAGGTTCTTTTTTACTTTTTGGTAAGACTTCCGAACTTCATTCCTGCAGTGGCATCTTTCTAACTCCTCGATCGCGCGCTTCTCATGCTCTTTCTTCTTCCTTCTAAGAAGCTTGTGTTCCTCTCTCCTCTTCTGCTCGTAGAGCTCGCGAGCAGCTCTGGTCCTTCTATGCAGCGCCGCTTTGTATGCCTGTTGTTTGGCTGCATGTACTTGCCGGCATTCTTCGTCAAACAAGGGGTTTCGCTGTGGTGGTCGTATAAAGCCCAGCACGTCAGAGGCGGCATCTCTGATGGCTTCCTGGCAGTTTTTCCACTGGTTCTCGATGTTTGCAGTTGGCAGCAAAGGACTAGTTAAGAGGGCGCGAGAGACTCGATCGGAAAAGGACCTGGCGATTTCTTGCGACTGTAGCCGTCCGACGTTAAACTTCCTTACAGTATTTCTCTGCTTTGGCTTTGGTCTGGATATCCGTAGCATTACCTTTGCTACAACGAGGTAGTGGTCCGAGTCAACTTTGGCTCCTCGCAACGTTCGGACATCCTTGATACTGGAGGAGTGCCTTGCGTCGATCGCAATGTGGTCAATTTGGTTGGCGGTTGATTGACCAGGAATTCGCCATGTCCCCTTATGCATATCGAGATGCGGGAACTGCGTACTAGCTACCACAACATTTCGCCCCGCAGCAAAGTCGATTAGCCTGAGTCCGTTATCTCGGAGGTGGTGTCGTGCAGGCTTTATCTTCCGATTGTGCCACCAAAGACGTCTTCTTTTCCTAGCTCGGCATTAAAATCACCCAAGACAATTTTAATGTCATAGCTAGGGCATTGGTCATATGTCTTGTCCAGGAGCTCGTAGAACTCATCCTTGGTGTCGTCATCTTTCACCTCTGTGGGGGCATGCGCGCATATGAGACTTATGTTGGCGAATTTAGCCTTGATGCGAATTGTCGTAAGGCGCTCGTTCACATAGTTGGAATTCAAGACTTCTTGTCTAAGTCTGCCTCTAACGACAAATCCACATCCAAAGAGAAGCTGCCCTGTGGTCGGTAACAGTCACCTTCTAGTGGGCAGATAAAAAATACGATTTTATCAAATATAAAAAATACTCCGGCGATATTTTAAAATTGGGATTGCAATTAGGTTGGTTGTTTTTTATTATTAAGACACGAGTTTGAAATGCACTGTTAATATCTCTAGAACAGTTTTTCACTTCAAAATAAAATGCACGATTGGGATAGCATACGTACTTGCTCTTATGTTCAGGTTGCTTGAAACTTAAGAATTTTTAAAACATAAAAAAAGTATAAAAAAGAATTTAAATCGTTCTTTTAAATGTTAAATAATTAATAGGTCAAAAAAAAGTATGCCATATGATTACTTGAAAAATATGAATATATGCAAAAAAAAAAAAATTAAATCATTGGAGCGATTTTCTTAAAAATTATTTTTTTAAATATGAAATGTAGAAAACATTTGTAAGAAAAATATTTGATGCCAATTTTGAGTACATATTTAAATACTTTAACAAACTTAATTTCAAAAAAATTCATCCACCCATTTTTGAAATTTTGAATTTTCAACAAAAAAATAATATTCTTTAAAATACAAAACTTTTTATTTTTCAAAATTTTAAATGCAACATTATTGACATTATATAAGAGCTTTTGTATACATTTTTATTGAAATCGATTGAGTCGTTAATGAGAAAATCGAAAATCTGAAAAACCGTTATATGGTAGGTACCGTTGATAACGGCTTAAGGTTTAACCTTTTTTCCAGAAAGTTCACCATACCTATAACAATCCACCGAATTGTTTTTTGTTATCAAAATCGTTAGAGCCGTTTTCAATTTCCCCTATAGTGAATTACAAAAAAAGCCTTGAGTCAAAAATTTAAAGAAAATCGCTTCAGTGGTTTATACTGTCAGGTCGAGGTACAGACAGATATAGACAGACAGCCAGACACCCACTTTTTTTGTCTTCTCTATCATCTAAATGTCATGTTTGATTGTTATTTCGAATTCTGTTTTTTGTACGAATCCAAAACTTGTCCTATGGTTCCTTTCCTACCTCTATATCGCAAGTAAAAATTGTATTTATTTAATTTTATCATTCACCACGTGTAAAAGTGGTTTCACTCTCCCAGGTACGTCTTTGATGCTAGCAGAGCAGTTTTCACCTATGGACCTTGAGAGTTTTGTTTGCATTTCTATCTCCGATTTTGGAGTTTATCAAATAGACAAGGGTGCAATTGAGTGGACCTGCTTACTTGACAGTGAAGCTATCAAGTCACATCACGCATCTCAGGAAGCAAGCTGCGAGGAACCTTCAATAAGGCAACAAATTTGCAGTTTTTTTGCATTTCAACTTTAGGCTATAGGTTCAAATTTTGCCGTTTTTATTTTAAAAATTTCACAAAATTAACTTCACTATGAAGTTAGCAAATCGCAACGTGTATATCTCAAGAACCAAGTACGCTATGGGAATTTGTTGATAGGATTGAAGTTGTTTGCATTACTTGCTCGGTTTTAGAAATACAGGATGTGACTTGCTAACTTCAAGCCACGAGGTACTACGCAATTTACCATACTCATTTTCTAACCCGCAAAAACCTTTGCGTCAAAAACTTTCCATTCCTTTGGTTTTTTTAAAGGGAAGAATTTTTGTATCCATTTCGAATACGGAACTATTCAACATAACCATTCTTCATTTCCATAGTTCATGTTAAAAGTTAAGCTCAACATACCTACCATTTTCATACTTCACCTTGTTAATTTTTAAATCTCAAAAAAAAAAAACGTACTTATTCCCACTAAAACCACTTATTTATTCCTATATAACTACATACACACAAAGAATTCTTCAGCAAAATTTCAAGCAAAAATTAATGTCATTACTGTCAGGTATTTGTGTACTGTGCTTGACCCCAAACTATATGCAAGACTCAATTGCCTTGCTCATTTTTCAAGAATACAAGAGTAATTACATTTGATTGGGCATAACTTCAACATCAACGTACCTACATAATCCTTAAGCTCAAACAGCGGGACCTATAAGAATTTCTTGTTTTTTATTTATTTTCTGTTGTTATTTTTCTCTTTGAAGAGAACATAAAATTTCCTTAAAACATCTCAAGATATTTCTTCTGGGATGTGTGGGGCCATGTAACCAAGCCCCACACACAAGAATCAATCAACAGATTAGCATTTAACTTCGGCTTTGGATCACATATGGAGTCTCGAAGAGGAAGATTCAAATCGCGCACTTTACAAATCCCACGCACGTGCAAAAGAAAAAAAAACCTAAACCCACCAATCCTATAGCAACAGTAACAACAACAACTCTCAATTTCTAACCATCCACATACATCACATGTATCAAAAATCTATGTTCCATGTTTAAAATGCAGATTCTGGTCCCTTAGCTAACGGTGGGAAGGGATTGGAAGAGAAGCTGGAAAGGTTGAATTTTCCTACAACTAAATCGCTTGACCTTGGACAAGATGCAATGCACGTTGGCATCATTCAAGCGAAAGGAGCAACAGAAGGAGCACCACCATCCATATCCATATTCCATCCCATAAGATTCAAATTCCAAAATCATATCCTCGCCTCCTACGTGACATTGAGTTGTAAATACGACTATGCGACTTAGTCTGATGGCGCTGGAGATGTTCTTTAGCTAAGGCATTTGCTTCGATATACTCATGATGATATCCTCACTCATATTATAGCTGAGTGCGCGCATATGAAATGAAAATTGCACTTTCCATCGGCGGCGCTGCGCAGTACGTACCTAAAAGAGAGAAGTATCTCTTCGATGAAGGCAGGTATACACTTCGTCATGGTTCTTCGTTTGAATTCTATGGGATTTTCCTTTCGAATCTTCGTTATGGACGTCCGTCGCATCTTCATCGCTTTCGAAGACACTCGCCTTGGTAATTCTATTCATTGTCGTGGTTCTAAAATGCCAAACAGACCTTGAAGTCTCTCTATCGGAAGGAAAAACAAAACCACTGCGTTTCGGAAAAGTATTTTTTTCTGTTTTTTTTTGTTAATCTACTCTGCACCACATTTAGCATGCCATGTTATCAAAACCTAAGCATCTATCTTTGAATTATTTTGTGAAAAACACGGAACAAGGAGCAGTCCTTTTCTAAACAAATCCCTTGAAGCAAATGGTTAAGCTAGCTGTTTGGACTGTCGTGTTTCCTTCCGTGGTAATACATGAATGGTCGCAAAGAGGAGCGCATTGAAGCTCTAGGAGTTAAATGAGGCCCATGATTTTTAGTTGATTTTTTGTTTGGAAGGAAACCTTAATTTATTTTCACTTTGGTGCACACATGGAAGGGGTATAAGATCAGCAAGTTGGCAAGTTGGAAGCATTTCGAAAAATGTGAGAACCTGATACCAAAATTATAGAAGGTACTCGTCGTGCTAAAACGTACATCCTGAATCGGATTTCATAAGGTGATTTGATATATTACGAGTAATTATGAAATATTAACACTGTTTCCACTGTTTTTATATCATTTTGAGAAAGTCTTTGGTCCAATCCCCACATTGGGCGCCAACTATAAACTATATTTACAAGGATTTAAAAATTTTGGGAGCCATTTTCTATTCTCTGATACGTACAAACTTTTTGGTGGACTATTATCTTGATATTTGAGACAAAAATATTTATATTGTAATAATTGGCGCCCAATGTGGGGCCGAAATGACATGAAGTTAGTTCTGTTATATTTGGAAGGCTCATATATCTTTATCACAAGAGTTAAGATCAGAGGTACTCTCCATGACAAGAGATACATACTCTTGGGGGATTAGTCACTTCCTCGCAAAAGGTAGTACCCCTGTAAGAAGCATAATATTTTGCTTAGGTCGAAGAGGCTTGTAATCGATAGATGACCTTCAGTATGACAAGCACTACTTATTGCCGCACCTCAGGGTACTAAATCTATGTCATTCTGACTCAGCAGAAAATTTTAGATCTTCTCCGCTCCTCTCAAAAACAAACACACAGTTAAAGTTACCAGTTGATGATCCAGGGCTCTTGAATCAGGGCTATATCAGTGTAGTCTTTTAACAACAATGAGGCAAAAGTGGCTGAGGCCAACTTACTGTGCTAAAAGTTTGTCTGTAGCATCTTCATCATTTTTAGTAGATAAGCTGCCGCTATCGGTTGCATCTTCATTGATGCCAACCATAAGTTTAAAGCCCCTGGACAGGAGCAATTCAATCTTTTCCTGATTTGGCATAACTAATGCCTTTAGGCCTATTTTGGTAGGCACTTCTACCGATGTTACCTGTGAGTCACCATTAGGGAAGTCGCAATTCTGTTCCCGGAGGAGGTTCTCCAGCAATTAATTTGTGATGCGAGGGCCTAGCACATTGAAGCGGACCTTGGGTCTAATGGGAAGTTCACTTTGGGAGGTAATTTTCAAGGTTACCCATTAAGTGACCCACTCATCTCACTAATATTTGTTTATAGAATATAAGCGCTTGTGTGACAGTTTATGCAGAGGAAAAAGTAAAACATAAGCTTTTAAGTAGAGCATAAATACTAAAGTTTCGTAGCATCAAACGAGTTTTTATACCCTTAATCGACAATGGTCCTAAAACCAGTAGAAGCGGCCGTTGGTTAGTAGCCTTTTATGAGCTCCCTCACCGCCCCCCGCCCCCCGTTTACGGAGGAAGAGGCACCCTGTGCAACAGATTTGTCTTTAATTGGGTTGCCTGGTTTAGATTCGGCAGCTAACAGGTTTTGTGCCTTGACTTGGAAAGAAATTTCTGGACCCAGCTCCAGTCCCAGAGACAAAGCTTCCTTATGTCACCTTGGCAATACAGTCGCACGACTCTCTTTGCAGTTTCTATTTTTTTGAGATCCGGGTCCGCCTCCCCCTTCTTTCTAATTCTATCTCATCGGATGAACCAATCATTCCTGAACCGTCTCTAGCCAACGGATTGACGAGCATCCATTTTCAGAAGAGTTTGCAATTACGGCCCCGGAGGACTCAGGGTCATCCACACAGACTTCTGTGGGTTCACTTTCAGCAGAACCCTTATTAAGTGTGTCTAAGGGTGTCTAAAAATATTTTGAATTACCACAAAAAAGTGATATTATATTATTGAAAGTGGCGCCCAATATGCGTTTCAAATAAAAGAATGCAAGATTATTACTGTCAAGCTCAATCAACTGAAATAACTGTTAAGTACAAAAAAAAATACCTGCTTGATAGAGTACGACTGGATTATAGTATAAAAAAAAATATTTCAGGAGGTAACCCGACCTTAACTCAAGTTTAATCCAATTTTAATTTAACCCTGAACCCTAAGACAATATCGCACTGAAAAACTGACCCTTAAGGGAAAAAGAGTTAAAATATGATAAATAACAACTAAATGATCTTGAGCTAGGCCAGTTGTATATGGAGTCATCGTGTCCTGTATCCCCGGCTGGGGCATAGGGCGTCAACAAAACGTCTCCATCCTTCACGGTCTGCTGCAAGGTACTTAAGCTGTGGCCACGTCTTTCTCTGGGATTCTGCTTCCGCTAAGACAGTTGATTTTCATGTTGTTCTTGGTCTTCAAACCAGCTGTGCACCCTGAGGATTCCATTCAAGGGACTGCTTTGTAATTTCATCGCTTGGTTTCCTCAGTGTGTGACCAATCCAACGCCATTTACGCTTTCTTATGTCGACGTCCAGCCGCTCTTGACTTGTCCTGCGCCACAATTCCTCATTTGATATTATTTGTGGCCAGCGAATCTTTAGGATGTGGCGAAGACAGCGATTCACAAAAGCCTGCAATTTCTTCGAAATGGTAGACGTGACTTTCCAGGTTTCACAAGCATATAACAGCACGGATTTGACATTGGATTCGAAGAATCTCAACTTAGTGTGTAAGGAGATTTGACTGGATTTCCAAATTGGGGACAGAGTACCGAAGGCAGCACTACTTTTAACGTCCAGATCCGTACCACCGTTTGCAGAAACAATACTGCCAAGGTAGTTAAATTGTTCCACTACTTCAACTGGCGTCTCCTGTAAAATAATACGCTGCTGTGTGGAGCGGCCTGTGAGCATTATTTTTGTCTTTTTGCTGTTAATTCACTCGACTCTCCCTTCACTTGCAGTGCTTGGCACATCTCGTTCAGCCCACTGATGTTATTTGCCAGTAGACATATGTCATCGGCATAGTCTAAAACTAAATGACTGAGCCTTTCGAACGGTCTCCATTGAATGCCCTGTCGCTAAGCTGTACCAACACTGGCCGTCAATACGTCGTCCATCGCCAGCAGGAAGAGAATTGGCGATAGAACATCCCCTTGTCTCACACCCTGTTGCACTACGAAGGAGTCGGATAGCTGCCCATTGTGCAAAACAAAACACCTCGCGTTGTTGTAGGACTCTTTAATAATGGCAACAATTTTTGGTGGAATTCCTCTACCAAGCAACGATCTCCATATACATTCTCGGTTAACTCGATCAAAGGCCTTTTCAAAATCCACGAACATGAGGTAAAGCGGTGATTGATATTCCATCGACTGCTCGAGGACGATACGCAGGGTGTTGATATGGTCGACACACGATCGACCACTGCGGAAGCCAGCTTGATGCCTCTTGAGTGTAGACTCGATTCTATCCTTTATTCGCTCGAGTATGATTGTTGCCATTAGTTTTGGGAAAACGGACAAAACGGTGATACCACGCCAATTGTTGCAATTCTTTAAGTCACCTTTCTTTGGCAACTTAACAATCACACCATCCTTCCAGTCCCTGGGATAGCTTTCGTTTTCCCAAATGTTTTGTATCAGCGGATGTAAAATACTAGCCGCTGCTACGGGATCGGCTTTCAGGAATTCAGCTGGTATTCCGTCCAGTCCAGCTGCCTTGTTATTTTTGAGGAGATTTATTGATGTACGAATTTCCGATTCTGACGGGGGTTCGATGTCAATACCCCTATAGGACCTGCGCATCTCGTTTAGTTGGGGCACTTCAGCACTCTGCTCAACTGGATCCTCATTTAGCAGGGCACAAAAATGGTCCTTCCATCTACGAAGCTGATCCTCAATTGATATCAAAAGTGTGCCATCCACATCCATTACAGGATGATTGGTGTTGCTTTTTTTCCCGATAACATCTTTGGCTATTTGGTACAATTCCCGGATATCTCCTCTTCTGGCAGCGCTTTCCGCATTATCTGCGAGTCCATCCAACTTCACCCTCTTGTCACGTCTCACACAGCGGTAGACCATCTTATGTACAATGCGGTACTCTCTTCGCAAGTCAGCCTTTCGTTGAACATCAGCTTCGGCATTTATTTGGTTTTTCAACGATTTGCGAAGTTCGATCTTATCCCAGGTGTCTTGGGATATCCAAGAGTCTCTACGTCTCGTTCGCTTGGGTACAGTTTCGGATCCAGCCTCCATAAAAACACTTTTAATTTCACCCCACATCTCATCAATTGTTGAATTCTGGATTCCATTTAATGACGAGGCTCTGTCGTTAAGGGTGGTGACATAGTTTCGACATATGTTGGGGTCATTTAAAGCATTATTAATGAATTTTGTGCTCCTTGCTGCATCCTGCGCTGGTTTTTGTACGGCAGCGGTTCGTAGTTTGAGACTCATCAGAACCAAATGGTGGTCGCTTCCCACATCGGCATTTCTTATACTCCGGACATCACACATAGACTTCCTCCATCGCTGCTGAATCATGATATGATCAATTTGGTTTTCGGTTTGACCATCCGGATGCACCCAGGTAATTTTGTTGCACGTCTTATGCTTAAATACAGTCCCACCTATCACAAGACGATTCGCGTTACAAAAGTCGACAAGCAAGTCACCATTTTCATTCCGTGACCCCACGCCATTTCTTCCCATCACGCGTTCCAGTCCGTAATTGTCTGAACCGACTTGGGCATTAAGGTCTCCCATAACGACTATGATGTCGGCTCTCGGAACACTACTGTAAACCGAGTTAAGATGAGTGTAGAACGCGGTTTTGTCTTCCTCGGTCGCTTCATATGTGGGGGCGTAGCACTGAATAATTGTGACGTTACGAATTTTTGAACGAAACCTTGCTGTCATTAATCTCGCAGAAATGGGCGCCCATGAGATCAAACTACGCCACGCTTCTTCGTTCAACATAATTCCGACACCATGCAGTCTTTGGCCACCCTCTCTTTCATCTTCGCCGGAATACAGCATTCTCGTCTGTCCAGTGTCTGATCTGTATTCAGCTCTTCCTCTCCACTTAGTTTCGCTTATGCCCAGGATACTGATCTTTAGGCGAAGCATTTCACGCTCAACCTGCTCGTATCTACCATCGCTGTACAAGGATCGAACGTTCCATGCTCCGATTTTCGTACGTATGCGGTAGCCAAAAGTAACATTTGCGCTTCTTGAAAGACTTCTTCTATTTGTCAACGATTCATTTATTATTATGGCGTCTTGATTGACGCTCGTACATGAAGGATGCCGCACCCCCAAATCCGATGTGCGGTTTACTGCAGCCGAAGCTACAGAAGGATTTTCTATAAAAAGATTACCTCTTGGGGACTCATTTCCATTTGCTGTCATATGTATGGAGTACTCATGGGCAATGGTTTCTGCTACTCTTTTTGACGTTTCCCTTTTGCACTTTTCGTATTTTTGTTTGCCCCTGTACGAACCGCTTAAACAGTAGTAACGAATAAAGCAATAAAAGAGAATTTTTTATTTTGCTTTAAGCGTCGAAAAGCACCGTGTGATAGCACTTGTCTCACAGAATAATTTTCAAAAAGAAATTAGAAGAAAAGAGTAAAACAGACGCAAAAAATCATCTTGTAATGGGGCATTTACACGGTGCTTCTCGCCGCTTGGAGCAAATTTTACAGATTTCTTTTATTGCGAAATTAATTTCTTCAGCTCAAGCAGTTTTTATAGTTTCTGTATACGAAAATAAAAACAAATGCTAAAAAGAAACGTAAGAGTCACGGAAACCCTGTCTCACGACTTTCAGGGCAACTGTTTTCATCTTTTCGAACACAATGAGTTAGAAAAGAGTTCGAAACAAAAAAATTTCGTTAAGAATAATTTTTTTTCCTTTTTTTTAGTAAAAATTAAAATTAATCGATTTGAAAAATAACAAATACGCTCCTGCTAGTGGTATTTAAGATGTGGAAGCAAAAAACCTATGCTGCAATCAGACGAGTGGGTGACATTGTTTACAAGGAAGAGCAATGGTAGTCTTCCTTAGGTCTATAAAGACCAACATATATACAGACAGACAGACAGACCGAGAAACTTTGACTAAACCAACCAACAAGCCGTGTTTGGCAGTTAGCCGGAAAGCCATTGACCCGGCAATATTGAATATTCGTGAAGCGTTTCTTTTTTCACTGTGACTCGCTCTGAGGTTCGTTTCCTTTTTCTCTTTATTTTTTTTTTTTTGTTCCTTTTATTTAAATGCTAATAAAACAAACATTTTGTAAATGCCGCTGTCTTGACTTAAACAATAAATAAATAGATAGCAAATCCTAGAAAAAGGGAGTCCTTTTTTTATGGTCTAAAATCGAAGCTCAAACAATGAGCTCCGAAAGTAAATCTGCACCAAGTCGCATGCGCAGCTGAACCAAACCAAAACAACCAACAACAACAAGGTCTATTTTCTTATGAATAAAATTCAAATAAAAAATAACGAAGTTGATGTTCTGCTGTGTTTGTTTGGGGTTTGTCTGTTTATTTGTCTGACTGACTGTCTGACGACGACGATCAGTGTGTATATCTATTTGAGTGTGCGGATGGAAAATGTTTGATGATGATTGGATGTCTTGAAATGTGCAGAGATACTAGATCAACTTCCACATTGTTAACTAGCGCGGCAATTGATTGCCGATGTTTGTTTGCTTTGGCTCTATATAAGCTCCTTAAGATGCAATGCCTTTTTTTGCTTTGAATACGGATACTTCGTACACTTTTGTATTTGTACCTACTCTTTGCCGAGGTATGTGCAAATGACTATGGTAATGCAGATAGGGTGTACCTATATACAGAATAGTCGGTGGTAGTTTAAATTTACGATGTGGATTTTTGTTTTGATTTCGTTTCAAGTGGAAAAGTAGTTGGAATCATTTTTATTTGTGATAAATGCAACAAGGGGGCAAGAGCAACGAAAGAATGCAGGGATTTTGCTCGTAAAATTCAATGGTCCGGAGAATTCATTAGGCAAACTATGACTATACGGCGACGACAACGTTCTTGAGATATCTATAACAGAACCAGCGAGTGTGGGTGTATGTTGCACTTACCTTGTAACAACTAGTTAGGCTTTAGAGATTCTGAAAGTGATATTGAGTTGTACAAGTGGCAAGAAGGTTTGTCTAGCTAATGGGACACATTTGAAATGAAGGTAAGACTTGGAAGCAGAATATGTACAGAGTTGAATGGTGTGAATTAGGGAAGTACTTTTCAAGAGCACCATCATTGATTGTGGTTGAATATGCGCAAGGAAATTATTTTTTATTATTTTAATCTAGGTATGAATGGTTTTTGTGGACAGGATAAGCTGGAATAAAGAATGCCTTGGGATAATACGAGTATCTATTGCATATAAATCTTTAAATAAGCCACTGGTCATTGAGTAGTATTTGGTTGAACAATATAACAATGCAACCAATTTATCTGAAGTAAGCTAGATTTAGTATTTATGGCTTAGTGCTGATGATGAACGAGACACTATTATTTTTAGAAATAAAAGGAGGTTAAGATCAAGGAATTACTTCAATAATGGTTTTGCGCAGAATTGAAGAGCTGCAGAAAAATATAAAGGATTACTGCAGTATGGAAATTGTGGTCAAAATAAACTATTTTGTACCAATTTGTATACTTGGTAGAGTATTAGAAACCAAATGTATCATTAAAGAAAAACTTATTTTTTAGTTTTTTTGTATAAAGGGGGTAACCGCTGGAGCTACAGAACCTATGGTTAATATTCTTTCGTTGATAAAAAGCCACATATCGTCGGCTTTGAGTGTAAAGTGGCTAACTGCACATTTTTTTTTGTCGTTATAGACAACTTCAAAAATTGATTAAAAATACAAAAATCTATCAAATCTTTTCAATTTCACTGAATTAAGCAAAAGCGAGTGCTGAAAAATAATTAATGTTATTTTGGTTTTATTCAAATAATGCGAACACTTTTGTTTAAATATTTTTTTTATAAAAAATGCAAAATAGGAGTAAGCTGCTTTTCACTCTAAGTCGACGATATCTCTCAGTAATAAAGGTTTTATAAATAAATAAATTGGGTGGCTCAACAGGTCGTGGAGAACCAGGGCCTAGTGACTAACAACTCACAACCATTCCCGTGTGCGTGTTGCTGGAATGGAGGGGACCTACAGTTTTTTGCCGAGTCCGAACGGCTAAATGAGAAGCACTTTTTCATGACAAACTCTTGGAGGATTTGTCAGTTCCTCGCAAGAGGCAGTACCTTGGATTAAACATTTCTGTTTTTAGATGGCACAGCTGGTTTAATAAATAATTTCAAAATCTCAATATAAGTAGGTCAAATCGAAAGAAAAATCAGCTTCATAGACCTGTGCTGACCAAATGGTTACATATATATGATGAGACGAAGAGAACCGACGAGTTTAGAACGCGTCAGTTTTGTGGTGCGGGGTCGGAAATATTGAGGTGATGGTCTCATTTGGAAGAATAAGAGGTATTACTTTACCTTGAGGCCACATCCAGCCAGTAATGGCTAACCAGTTGGCTACATACAATACATTCATACATTAATTGCCCAATTGCTATTCGTGTATTTGCTATGACGTAGGTGGCATAACCACTAGCTTCTCTATTGGCCAGCATTTGGATCTTATTACAAATGGAGTAAATCTAAGTCCGATTCTAAGGAAAGAAAATATTTACTATGATACCTAATGTATGCCGCTTTTTCAAGATTTAAACAAAATACTTAGATCGCGCTAAATTTTCACTCTCACGTCAAGAATAAAACTCCCTTTCAGAATTTCGCTCGAGAATTAATGTGGCGGACATTTATTTCACGCGCTAAATTTTGGGGCAGCGAGAGGTATTCTCGGCTAAAATGCTTGGGTAAATTTTAGTTCTAGGAGCAAAAATCTGATGCAAACAAGGCTTGAGGCACTTTAATCTCAACAAGTGTGATTCAAGCTCATAAAACTTTGAGCTTTTTAGGACTGGACATTGGACATGGACTTCGCGATTCTTATGTCATTTTCGATTAGTTTTTCTGACTGTTCTACTTTTTTTTATTCCAATCGAATATAAAAACATCGTGTTGTCAAATTTACACACACACTTCTCAATTACGCCATTAAACAAAATAAATTTTTGTTCTGGGACATTTTCCAAAATTGAATTTTGAGACCTCGCGGCCATTTTTAGGTTAAGAAACCTCAATCCGAAAAAGCGGTCTCAAAAACCAATATTATAGGAGGTCACAGTAACTTATTATTATTTTTGTTTGCCTTTGTAAACTGTCGCCAAGAAAATAGCATTGAAATCTGCTTGTCAAAATATCATGACATAACTTTTTACATTAAATCCCCCCGAAAAAAAAAAATCGATTTTCTAGATGTTTTCGACTATTTTTTCTTAATGGGATGCTCGAATTGGTTGAGACTTGCTTTCTTAACACTTTATGGGTGATTCCGTGCCAGCTGTGATTCTTTGTGTCCACTGCTTTTTTTTATATTTTATGTAAAATGTTTGTATATATTTCTGGTTTGAATTGGGTGAACGGCTATTTACTACAATCTACATTCAATATCATGACCACATTTGTTGCTCATTCCACATGGCTTGCAAAAGTAGATATAGTCAAAATGTCAGTACCATGGCATGTCCGTACCTTGTTTTTTTAATTAAATTTACTATTTTCTAATTGAATAGTTCATTGAAAAAAATGTTATCCTTAGAAAAGTTTGAGTGCAATACTTACTTGACAAAATTTTGCAAAAATTAAGGCAACATGCTCATTGCTGAATAAAATAATCATAAATGAATGTTGTCCGACGTTTTAGTTTTATTTTTGAACTCAAAAGATTTCCCGCTCAACCGCCATTTTGTTTTGGTTTTAACACGTTTGTATAGTGGTTTTCTAAAAGAGACACTTTTTATATATAGTTAGCAACAGTCATTTTATTTTTTGTACGTTCTTGTACTTTAAGAGTGCTATGTTTTCATGTTATGAAAGCATGTCATAAATTGATTTGTCCGTACCGTGGTAGTATTTTTAAAGCATGTTATAACATGTTTTTGGTTGGTTATCAGAATTTTGTATTCCTTTTAGCGGCATAAGTTAAAATTGTTCTGGAAATTATATTTCTCAAAAGCATAGAGAGAAGTGAGGTAACATAAACTGTCTAAATGTCAGTACCGTGGATGTCAGTACCGTGGCTTTTAAATACTTTTTTTGAACTTTAATTAAATATAATTAAATAATTTCTTGCAATAATATTTTTCTACCAATTTTCTTTATAAGAAAGAAAGCAATACCTCAAACAAGCCAAACAAAAATCATTCTGTGCAATAAAAACTAAGTAATAACCCAGCACAATGAAAAGGGTTACTATTCAGAAGAACAGACTTCAAAAACGAAAAAGAGATAAGTTTTTAAAGAAAAAAAGGGAAGTAGAAATGTCAAGAGATCAAATCGTATTAGACAATCAAGAATCTCAACAAAAATATGGTCAAAAAGAGGGAGCATAAATTAAAAATAAAAAAAGAAAAAGAGTGTCATTATCGTCTATTCCAGTTTTAGTACATTTCAATTTACTTTTTGTTCTTCAAAAGTTGTAGCAAAATGCTTTTACTGATTTGATACTCTGACTAAATGAAGCCACAAAAACAAAAATACACATTTTTCCAAGAAGTTTTAATTTTTGAAAATTTTCTAAAAAAAAGAATCACAGTTGGTAGAGAATCACCTATGTATATAGCATTTTTAAATTGATGTTTGGTCAATACAAATGAGAAAAGAAAGCCAAAATAAAACATTATGAGTAATTTTGAGCACATATCGACGCAAATTTAATTGATTTTCCTGACCACTTTTCCTAATTGTGCCTAAAAACGGTACCGGGATCTTAAAATTTCGTTTTGGAAAAAGGCCCAGAACAAAAATTTCATATTTTGTAACCCTTTACAAAATCCACCAAGCCCATTTTGAATAAAAAAATAAAAAATTCAGACACCCCTAATGTTTATCGCTTTTGACAACGACCTAATCCGACGAAAAACTGTCTATGTATGAGTGTAAATCTTATTCTTCTTTAAATCGGGAACAGAAAAACACTCCGAAAACATTACTTGGAACAGCTAAGTGAAAACGGCATTTTTACTTGCGATAAAGGCACTATAAGGCAAGTTTTGGATTCGTGGAAAAAAATTGAGATAACAATCAAACATGACATAACGATGATCGGCCATTCCAAAAATTTCGAAACCAAGCAACTCAATTCCAAATTAAGGAAAAAAATATATTTAAATATGCCAATATTTACAGTATATATTAATTTTTATATTAGTCGGTAAACATCGATACAAAATTGCGTCTTAGAAGGGTACGATAGTCATCTAACTGATGAGCCCAACTATCGTACCTGGGCGAAACGCAATCATGGAGTTGAGCTCACTTGAACTTTTAACTTTGAATTATATATTCGGTCACTCCACTTAAATAGAAGAATTTCTTTTCAAATTTTCTTCATATTCAATTATAGTATATATTAAAGTTAACGACAAAATTGTAAATATAAAATTTTACTTGTTGTTGTAAAATAGGCAAGTGATCAAAAAAGCTCATACTTTATCTTTCGTATCTAGGCATTTTTGCTGCTATCAGTTCTCTATAAATTGTGATGCAAATGGCGATGTGCAGTTAGGTTTTTATAAGTGTTTTCAATACACTACTTAAATTCGGAACTATTTTTCTGATATGAGTGCTGTAAAAATAGTATTACGCCTCAAAATGACTGAACATTTCATGTCTTCTCCGTTACCCAAAAATGACAAAAGTTGGTATAAATGGTGAACTATATTAGTGTTTGTAAAATTATTCTGCATACAAAGCAAGACTTGAAAAAGGATAATGGTAGATTTTTTATAGATTTTTAAATCATGTCTAAAACAGGGTAACGGAGAAGACAAAATTGCACTTTCTCATCCAAATTTCAACGACTCACATGAACTTTTTTTTAAAGTCTGAATTTCTTTGATCCCCTTGCTTAAAATGGATCAAGGTAACTAAAAAAAAGATGTGTTAAATTTCATTGAAATCGGTTGACGTTTACACGTGCTAGCGAGCACTTGAAGTTTTTCATATACAAAACATGGTGTTTTGACAGTCTTTTACTCAAAGGGCCCGTAAAAGTGTAAACGTTGATGGAAAACTTTAAACTTGGCACATAAACTAAATACCATAAGGAGTATACAAATATATTTTTTTTATTTTTGTAAATAACAGTTACTCCATTTAAAATAGCAACAAATGCACAAAAACAACGATTTTTAATTACATTTTTTGATGGGGCTAATATTATGCAAAACTATTGAAAATATTTTTTTTTGATACTCCTAACAGTAGTTAATTTATGTGCTAAGCTTGAAGATTTTCCATCAGCTTTTACAATTTTGCTGATATTTTGAGTAAAAACTGTGAAAACCCCATGTGTTTTGAATGAAAAATTTCAAGTGCTCGCTAGCACGTGTTAACGTTAACCGATTTCAATTAAATTAAACACGCATTTTTTCAATTGCCTGAATCAATTTTATCATTGATGAGAATAATTTAAAACTACGAATTACAATATAACTGAAAAAAAAGAAATCTTTAATCGTACGTGTCTTCTCCGTTACCATTAGCTGTCTTCTCCGTTACCATCTTTCATATTTTTTTCTGTTAGTAAAATGAAACTTGGCATTAAACCAAGGATGGTTTTTGATAAATGTTGGTTTTATGAAAGTGTGCAAGAAAAATTAACTTCATATCTTAATAGACGGCGCAGAATTTTAAACTTCAAGGCAATGGTCGGAAATCTCTAAATCGTACGTGTCTTCTCCGTTACCGTCTATTTTTTTGAATAAACTTACTAAATTTCATAATTTTTTGGTGAAACTTCTGTGTCGTGTACTTTGTGATGAATTCTTAAAAAGCACTGAGTTTCATTAAAAAATATTAATTTCTTAGCAAGAAAAACCTGTCTACAAGCGTCCGATTGTCTTCTCCGTTACTTTGGAATGGCCGTGATAGAGAACACCAAAAAAGTGGGTGGCACAATTCTGTCTCTGTGTCTGTCTGTTCGTTCGTCTACAGCCTAAACTGCTCTATCGATTTTCTTCAAACTTGGTACATAGTGGTTTTAGGTGATTTTGCCCACACGTTTATTTTCATTTTTTTAGAACCAAAAATAACGGTACCTGCGACCGGTCATACAATTTTTTTTAGCAATTTTACATTATCATATTTTTCTTAAAAACGGCTCCACAACTTTTCTTAAAAAAAATTCAATAAGTTACTTTTAGTAATGGCTTTAGGTGGAAAACCATTTTTCAAAAAAAAAACGGTTATTATTTTTTATTTTATAATGGTAGGTAGGTACCTCAAAAAGAATCATTTTTTTAATTTTTGATTTTCTTCAAAACTTTATGACTGATGTCAATAATTTTTTTATACAGAGACTTCAAAAAACTATAAATATTTTTGTTTAGTAAAATTTAAAAACAAATATTTTTTGGATTAAAAAAAAAATGTTTCAAAATTTTTTTCTTGAAAATCAAATATTTCGAAATCGATATGATCGATTTTTATGAAACTTGATACTCGAGAGCTATTAAGGTACCTACTCTCTAAAATATTTTTAGAAAAAATTTTGCATATATGAAAAAATCACGGTACCTTCCACACATAATTTAAAAATCCGGAAAGGAGTATATTTTTTTTTTCTCAAAAACGACTCCTACGATTTTGATTAAACTTTTTCCATATGTGTACTAAAATTAATATGATCTAATACAAAAAATTATAAAATTTTGCACTTAGCAACTATTAATAGTACCTGTCATAGAACGTTTTTTTTTTTTTTGTATTTTAAAAATTCTTATTATCGTCTGAACTGATTTAGATCAATTTTTTTACATACAAATTTCGGATAAGATTAAATAATGTTGCAAAATTTTCAACAACAAAAAAAAACAGGTTTAGGTAGTCCTATTCTTCCAAATTTTCTCCGAAATAGTACTTCCGAACCATGTTACTGGCTGCCCTACTGGTTCTTCAACTGGGACGAACTGGCTAAAAAAAAACAAGCTAGTTGACAATCCAGTTTTGTCAGGTTTGTATGCGCTAGTAAAAAAAAATTGGGTGTATTGCGGCTGGCTAGCCAGTACTGGCTCGTGTGGCTTCAAGGTTAAGGAGCTTATCGCGGAGCACACAGATCAGTCAGAACCTGTAAGGACTTGCAGTTGGTGGATCACCACGACTGTCACTGTCATATCAACTAACAAATTCCAATGTTGGAAGACTATCTACAACTCAAATTGGCTCAAGAGCAGGGTCTGGGGGTCATCTGGTTCTAACAAAACAGACCTACAGGCCACACAGCTCGAATTTCACATGCGGTATTGAGGAATAATTATTTCCGGATCGGCTGTCTTCTGGTAATCTGGTAATCTGACCTGATTGAAGCATTTGGGACTTTTTCTGTGGGGATTCCTAATAGAGGGACTTTTATGAAAACTCAGACAACAATCTCGATGGCCAGTTTACGCCATTTTTTCGTGACATAACCATACCCTATAATTGCTCGTACAGAATGCCTTTTGTGTCATCAGCTGTGTGTGACGTAGCACCTTTCTGTCGGAACCATATGTTGTTCACATCCATATCATCCCATTTGGGACAAAAGAAATTGATTATTATCGATCAGTAGCGCTCTCTGTGGTCATGGTGATAGCGCTGCTATTGTCGATTTAAAAGAAATAAGATGCTGCCGGCTAACAATTCGCAGTAAAAAAGAGTGACTTTCTGTGGATTAATTGTCATTTGGTGGACTTTCTGGCAGTTTTCACTGTCCAAAATCTGACAGTTATACTTGTTGAACTTCCCGGTTCATCCAAAAATGGGCCTTGTCGTTGAATAATGGTTTTTTTTTTTTATCGTAGTCCATTTTTCTAACCGCTCTAGAACCCATCGAACACGGCCGGTGCAGCGGCAGCTTTTTTATGGATAAAATTTAACTCAATTTAGTTTTGGAGCTTTTGTACAGATTTATTTCTTTTTTATTTTAAAGATAAAAAGTATAGCTTTTTTTAGTTTTGGAGCTTTTGTACAGATTTATTTCTTTTTTATTTTAAAGATAAAAAGTATAGCTTTTTCCATGCTAATTGCTTGCCCTTTTAAAAAGGTTAGATAAGAACTATAAATCAATTCAAGGCATTTTTAACAAAGATTTATTAGAAATTTCACGTTTTACGAGAGCTGGTTGAACATAGAAAACTTCGAAAAAGCTTCGTTTAAAACACAAAGAGATACTTAATATAAGTTTGTCGGTATTTTTTTTAAGAATAACATCTATGTTTAATAATTTACATTTTATTTTACGTTCCTTTTCTTCGGTCTTCCTCTACGAAAAAACAGGAACTGGATAATGAATGCCTAGAAATATTGCAACATTGTCCTAGAAAATCCCCTAAATTATATCTTTCTCACCTTATTCTTTAGGAATGAAATGAAATCTTAATTCTGTTTATAGCTTCAACATTATATAGAAGTAGCTACTAGAATTAGTAGACAATAACATAGATTTTCTCTCAACAGGGATTGCCTCGGACGCATAATCAATTTGCCTCAAGCTAAATCATCACAATAAATTAGCAATGTAATTGCGTATCAAGTACCTACACATCGATTGACTAAATAATTGCTACCCTCTTCTGTCCAAGCTAAAGAAAAACCAAGTTACATTTAATTTGCATCCTTCGGTTCAAGCGCCTACCCTTATTTCTCTTCTTGTCATTCTTCTTTATGCAATGGTCAATAAATATAAAATCCTAATCGCACGCGCACCAATTACCTTTACACACATAAATAAGCTTCATTAAAACCCCCAGATCTAGCTGATTATATAGCGGTGAAGTGTTGTTGTTGTAGTCTACCTACACTTCCCGAACAGATATCGCTGTAGGACAAATCTTAACATGTCAATTGACTAACTTCTTGTTTCCTTTCCAGATTCATACACCCGTAGAGCCGCAAAATGCTATCACGGAAACCAACACACATTTTCGTCGTCGTCCTGTGTCTGCTTGCGTCAGTGGTTACGGCAGCTCGTCGATCGCGAATAGATGTTCCACCAGTTCCAGGTTCGTCGTCGCTTCAAACTTCAGCAGCAACATTGGCCGCCTCATCAGAATTTACAAATTCAGATGATGCTCCAACAAATGACAACATTGCCACTGCAACGAGTGATGAACAAGTTCAAGTAGCCGTGCCAGCACCAGGTAGTGATGGCGGTCTTGTAGTTGCACCAGCATCAAGCGGTGCATCTCCACCGGCACCGCTCCAACAGTCATCGTCATCAACGGACGATCAATCATCATCCTTGTCCGCCGCGGCGCAACCATCCCTAGAGACAAAACCCCAAGAGGCTGCCGCTGCTGCTGCAGCAGCAATAGTACCTCCTTCCGATAAGGTGGAAGAGAAAGAAGTGGCTCAAGCCGCCGCAGCAGACGCTACACTACCGGAAGATCAATTACCAAAGGCCGACGGCAGCAACAACAATGCCGAGGACAATGACATCCAAAATGCTAATGGACCCGGCGTCGAAGAATGTGATTCCGACATGATTGGCTTTGAGATTATTACCGGGTGAGTTACCAATTTTTCGTTAGATTTCCTTAATATTTCCCTTTGTTATCGAAACTTGCTTTCTTTCCATCCTTGGCCCTTTGATTTCTTGAATATAAGATCATCTTTTGATGCATGCAGCAGAATTCTGCTGCAGTCCTTCCGCATGGCAATTGTTCTTTTGCAAAACTATACGAACGTGATCTTTGATTGATTCTTCTTTTTCGATTTTACAAAAATAGTTTCTTCTTACGGAAGATTGAAGACCACGACGAGAAGGACGATGACGGACAGCATGTAACGTTATGCAATCTCTTGTTGTTCGTTTTTCAACTTTTATGGAACGCATATTGTGTGCGGAATCATCATCAAAACTGACCGGTGCAGCTAGAGAATCAATCAAAGCATCGCAATGACATGTAATTTTCGAGATAATTAGGGTTTATTGGTGAAGATGTGACCAGGATGCTGTTGTTTTTTTTTCTTTGTGCGAGAAAGAGACAGGAGACGCACGATCTTACCAGCAGACCAAATAAAGACTGGTAATTACATGTAATTGGATGCGTCATATTAAGTGGTACATACAAAGATCGGCGTTCTCTGCGCGATTGAGAGATTTTCTTGTTTCTATTTATGTTGAGAAAGATCTATGAAGGAAGAAGGTGTTTTTTTTATTCTTTGAAGTAGAGTTTTGTTTGTGCTAAGATACAGTAGATGGTGGTATTTTTTATTTTTTAAAGGATGTTCTTTGAAGGTCATTTGTTTTAATTGAAAGATTAGGTGTCGTTCAAGGGACATGTGGTATGTTATAGCCCAGAGAGTGAACCACTGACTCTCCCGTAGAAATTATTGTTGTAAAAGTGCCTTGTACATGAGTTGGGAAATGTGAATGCGAATAAGTTTTTTTAGGCAATTCCAAGCGCAAATATCAACAAATTCATGTTTTAACTTTTCGACAAAGAGAATAAACGATCTTATCACAATTTTAAAAGGAAAACACGAACCAAAATTAGTTTAAATTGTTAAATTAAGCATTTTTATATTTTCTACGCGACCTACGAGATATTTTTTGCGAACTGTCAAATAATTATTCGCAATCCACAACATCAGGACGCATAACACAAGTCTATTTTATTTAGTACCCTTTTACGGGTGACAATTAGCGTCTGTCGGCGACCACTCATGTGAAAAAATGCCAAAAATCGCAACCATTCGCAATTTGCAGTTCGCTATTCGCAGCTCATATGCAAGGCATTTAACTCTCTACACAATTGCGGACACTACCCAACACGATCAGTCTGCCACACAATTGAGGGCAAAATGATTGATGTGTGTATTGAAAACAGAGTAACCTCATATACCACACCCTAAAAGCAAATCGTGAGGGTTTCCTCAATGAGGATTTTAAAGAGGGACTGGTTTATGCGAAGCCAAAGCAATAAGGCTGAGCAAACGTCTTATCTACCTTTTACTGACAATTTTGGTAGGAAAAAAGGATAGTTCCGGACATTTTTCATAGACAGAATAATTCACGGAATAGTGACTTCAACTTGCCATTTCGTTCTCCGGACTTGACCAGTACCGGCATTTTTTTTTGCGCATTTGAAAGGAGTCCATGGTCAACGAAAACAACCAACATATTGCGTCCATCAGGCAAGACGTGAGTGTAAACGCAGCCATTAAGGCGTTGACAAAGTTCTGAATTGATGATCACAATGCCTCAAGCTGGACTCCTCCAGTTACGCACAGCAAGTTGGTTGAGGTCGTTGTGTGCACCACCTGTTGAAGGGCTTGCTTTTGTATATGTACACCATCAAGGTTGGGTTCAAAGATTCGTCAGGTTAGTCCGTTTCTGCCCATACGCTCCACGTGTTCCAGCCATCTAAGCCGCTGAACTTTCAGCTTTTTGACTAGGTCAACGTCGCAGTATCAAAAATCACTCTAAAAGTCTTCCTCTCAAAGCATCGAAGCAAATTTTCATTCGCGATTCTTTAAGAGTCCATATGCTTCTATCCCATACACCAGGACAGGGATTATTAGGGTCTGATGTAAGGCCCCCTTGGTACTGCGAGAGAGGGTCTGGCAGTTTGCAAAGCCGCGAAACATCTTGCCTCACGCGAATAAGTGAACAACAATATTGACATTTTCTTAGATGGCCAGGCGGCAATTTAAGCCATTTCTTCAATCACCAATACAAAGTCAAACTGGTCGATCATTGCCGGAATGAGGTAAGAGTACTCAATGCAATGAACACAGTTATCCTAAGATGGGTCCCATGACATAGGGATATTCACGGGAACGAAATGGCGGATGAACTGGCCAAAAGCGGTTCATCTCTTGATCCGAGCCAAATCTAAGCCTCTGTGCTCATGCCACTGGAGCAAGAAAAAAGTAGAATACACCAGAGTTTCTTAGAAGCTGCTGCAAATGTCAGATGGTCATCCATCGACACTTTTCGGGGTTCAAGGAATCTATGGCCAAATATTGCAACGAAAAAAACTGAATACTTACTCAAGTTAAGCAGGCCTCAATTATCTCTCACGGTTGGCGTCCTTACGGGTCAGAACTCAATGGGAACCCACATGAGCAGAATGGGCATCAGCTCATCGGACTTACGTAGAGGGTGTCATGATGAAGAGGCAGAGGAGGACTCCCCTCACTTCCTTTGCAAATGTCCCAGTCTAGCTAGAACCAGAAAAAAGGCCCTTGAAGAATACTTCTTCGACCAACTGGGTGACATCTCTGTCTTGCCACTAAAAAAAATCCTAAAATTCATTCAGAACTCAAGATGGTTCCGGGAGGACCCCCACACCTAAAACTTCACCTTAACTTCCACCCTATCCCTCCTCACTAGTCCCATATACCTTGGGGAGCGTAATGGATCCACTGAGATCCGAGTGAGATGGTGCGGCTTGCCGTTTTATCACCCCTTCCAACCTAACCTAACCCAACGCGTCGCCTTGCCTCAGGCCTTTCTCAACACCAAACGGTCCAATGGTTTTCCTAACAACTTTGACGGAGCAGTGAGTTTTCTTCATCGTCATCCTACACAAGCGGACGAGTTTGGAAGAGATGCTGAGATAAGACAAGGCTCGAAATAATTCATCTATATCCACGCTATGGATAAGGAAATGGTGTGAATCGATCTGAAATCTGTTTTTGTTTTTTTCTAAATTAGTAGTCGGTTTGAAGATTTGCTCGACAGGTGACTTCTGTGATCGAAAACCACACTGATAGTGGACGATTAGATCGTTGACAAGATATATTAAGCCATGTTAAGGAGACTTAATCCCCTTTATTGAAAAGTTGGAACAGGTCAGAGCATCTCCTTTTTTGTGGCTGAAGATAACTCTGCCATGAATTCATTCATCGGGCATCGTTTGATCGCATCAATTTTGCAGATGCATGCTCGTTACCAAGTTATCTCTCGCTGTTTAGAACAGTTTGGCTGGGAGTCTATCTGCAACAGCAGCCTTGTGCGATTTAAATTTGAAAATCGCAAACCACACTTTATGAAGTTCGAGTGGACGGAAATCTTGGCTATCATTTTCTTATTTGAATGGTGTGTTTTGCCTAGCAGAAAACTGTTGCTTGTTGATCCTCAGTATTCACTATGTATTCACTATCATGTTCCAATCCTCATTCTGACAGGCTTCCGATCAGACTTTGTAGGCTTTGGTAGATCGTTCCAACTTTCGATAGAGCTTATGAACATCATCTCTGCCGTTACAATCTTTAATAGACACGACCTCCCAATCCTCGTGGTCTCTGTTTTTCTTCTTGAGCAGTCAGCGTTCTTTACTCCTTTTTTCCTCGTAGAGTTCTTCCGGGCTGCTCTTTTAGCAGCTCCAGTTCTTTTTTGCAGAATTGCTTGATGAGAGATTCAGAGAGCCGTGATCCGAAAAAGTTTTGGCGATCTCTTGCGATTTTATCTCCTCGACATCAAATGGTAGTCTGTACTGTACGACCTCCCAATTCTCGTGCTTTTTGTTTTTCTTCATGAGCAGTCAGCGTTCTTAACTCCTTTTTTCATCGTAGAGCTTCCGGGCTGCTTTTTTAGCAGCTCTAGTTCTTGTCTGCAGAATTACTTCGTAGGCCTCATTCTTAACTTCAAGCGGCAGCCTTATCGAACCACGAGTTTCGTAGTGGTTGCTCAGTGAAGCCCAGAATATCAGTGGCGGAACTTCTGATTTGTTGTTGACAATTTCTCCACTGGTTCTCTGTACATGATGGCGGCTTGATGAGAGATTAAGAGAGCCGTGATCAGAAAAAGTTCTGGCGATCTCTTACGATATTATTAAGTCAACATCAAATGGTCATCTGTACTTGATGCTGGATTAAAGAAAGCGAAATTATGGCGATCTTGAGACACCTCTAACCAAGTAGTGATCCGAGCCTATGTTTGCCCTTCCGAACGGTCGATCATCCAAGCTACTGGAAACATGTCTGGCATCTACCGCAAAGTTATCGATTTAGTTGGAGGTTATTTCATCACTTATTGGACCATTTTTGGGAAACGAGTGCTAGCTATATTGATATTTCACTGCGTTGTAAAGTCCACCATCCTATGTCCGTTATCGGAAGATCCGTCGTGCAGGCTGTGACCTCCGACTATCAAACCAAAGATGCCTTTCCTTCCCTTTGAAGTCTCTCAGAATAATCTTGACGTCGTACCTACTTCAGGCACATATCATAAGGATTCTTCTGGAGATTCTAGAATGATTTAACTCTTTAACCTGAAGTTGCGTTTCCATTTGGGAGTAATTTCATTATAAAACTCTCAAGAGTGAGTCTCGTATAGCTGTCTTCCCTTTGTGAGCTAATTTTATGACTTTGTACACTTGCGATTTTTACTCTCAAGACCAGCTTGAGAGCAGCTTGAGAGCTTAAGAGCCCCAGAGCTGCTTGCGAGTATTTTAAGGTGCGTATCCATTTGAGAGAACTTTCACTACAAAACTCTCGATAGGGACTGTCGGATAGCTGCCTACCCTCTTCGAGCTACTTTCATGACTGTGTCCACTTGCGAGTTTTACTCTCGAGAGCTGCTTGAGAGTTGCCAGGAGATTTTTTACTCTCAAGTGAATCCTTACCTTTAACCTAGAAATGCAAAAATAAGTCCGTTTGATCTGGTCGTTCTAAACGCAGTGGAGAAGTAGATATACTATTAACATCATCGCAGTAATTTAAAAGAAGCATATTCTTAGAATCTTTACTAATCTATTTCCTCTAATTAATGCGACTACACTTACCTATCGATACCGATCAAAATAGATTGAATAAAATAAATCACTGTCCACTCAAAGAGTTCCTTCTCTTATAGTGCAACAATATAACATGTTCATGACTCATGACTATTGATGTAATTTCACACCGGAATGTCGTCATTAAGTTCTATTTTTATGTTCCTCATTAGGATGTCCTCAACAACAAAGATCCATTATCTAGAACACCAACAAAAACAACAACAACAGCAACAAAAAATCGATCTTATGATCTTACTTTGTGATTTCATAGTGAGAAAACGTATGTCAGCACATTTAAAAAAGTTTTTTTTTTTTGTGGTATTATTTTTTTGTTCGTATACTTATCTAGCACATTGCAGTCTATTCACTCAATTCCTGGAGTTTGCAACTTTGATTTGTCGATATCGTTTGATCTCATCACCTCTTCAAGCAAAATTACACACACAAAAGGTTCTTTTGCGATCAAAGCAAATAAGAATACATCAAGAAATCCAACAACAGAAAAAAAGCCAAACAACATTCGTCCAGCTTTGGGATTTTCCTCATATATAGGAGTCCCTATATCCATATGAGGTCGGTTTCCTTCTGCAAGGAAAAACTATACTTGCAACAAACAAAAAAAAAAAGAACACTTCAAATCAATTATCCATTACGATGTACCATCCAAAGGCAACCCGCAAAAGATCTTTGGCATATAGTATAGATGATCATAGATCAAGCCTTCTGTATCATTTAGAACGATGGATATACGCTTGGTGTTGTTGATAGATCTAAGAAGATATCTAATGATGGACTCAATGAGTTTCCTCTATGGGACCAATGAAATGCCTGAACGTGCAAATATTCCTTATACATTTATATGCGCACTGTAGTACTAGTTCAACTTCATAGCTCCTGGGACCGGTGTGTCTATGGAATAACATGAATTATTGTAGATTCATTGAACTTGAGAAAAAGATTGTTGTAGGTATCAGATTCTATTTCTATACGTACTCGTATACGGTGAATGAAGTTTGTTTTGAATTGTTTGAAAGAGAAAAAAAAGAAAAGACCATCAAAAGACTTGATGAATAAACTGCACGTTTGAGTGACACGATCATTGTTCATGACTTTGAGCATATGAGGGCTACAGAACAATTGAAAGGCAAAAATAACTGCGTTCGATGGCTGTCTATGATGTCTACGATGGCTTTAAATGTCTTAAGTTTGAAATGTTAATAAAGTTGAAAATTGTAAATTAAAGTTTTACCGTCAGAACCAACATCACTTTAACCAAGATTCGATCCTGGTTTCCTTCTTCAACTGCTCTTTTTTTTAAACATATCTGATTACCAGCCCATACCCATTTCATCCAGTTGCGAATTGCGCAAGACTCCAGATGTTCGGATCTGCGCAATCCTTCCAGCCTTAGTAAAGTCTGGAACACTGTTATCTAACATTTAAACACTCTACAGAGGTTTTTTCGAGCACACCTTGTCTCACTCATACCAAGATTCATTTCCGTTGCTTTATTTGGCTCAAAGTTTATTGCCTTAACATGTCATCGTCTTAACGCCTGCTTATTCGACCTTAATCACATACAAACAAAATATGGGAGCGCAATAGCTTATGGACAACCAGGACTTAGTGACTTACAACTCCAAAGAGTCGAGACGCGGCTTAGCGTTTTTCTTTTGAAGCCTCCAAATCTTCTCTACTTCGTCTCGATTCTTCCTATACTAGCTCCGCCTTCATCTAGGTCTTGACTGTCTTCTTCTACTGCGCCAGCCTTCCTTCAGGGGTGGACTGCAAGATTTACTGAGCGAGCAAATCACCCGGATAATTTTTCTTGTCAAAACTGCGTAAGGCATTCTCATCTACTTTCAGTAGTCTCCATGTCGTTGGAACAAGACTAGTATTGTGCTCTTAGTTGATTTAGAACACTAGGTAGTCCTCTCTGACACAGTAGTTTAGGTATCGATGGCATTCTCATCGACCTTCAAACGTCTCCATGTCGTTGGAACAGGACTGATAATGGGCTCTGGACCTTTGGCACCTCATGAGGGAAATTTGATAATAAAATATCCCATCTAATTGGTCAGTAATTGGTCAGAAAAGGTCAACTGGTCCCAGAAATTGGTCAGCCCTAGATAACTTTTAATCAAGGCTTAAACTTTCTCAAGGTTGCTCAAGGTCACGCGCTATTTTTGGCACCCACATTTAAGGGAAATTTGCCAAAATTTATACCATCCGAAAGATTTCTAGATCGTGATAAAAGGTCAACTATTTTCAGTAAGTTCGTTTCAAGGTCACAAAAACGACTTTTGGCACCTCATTTGGGTCATTAAAAAAAAAAGTATGCAATTTGAAAGGCCTCTTCAGGCCAAAGGTCAGCTATTTTCAGTAATTGGTCAGCCATAGATTTTTTTTTATGAATATTTAATGAATCTAAAAAAACTTCAAAGTCAAAACGATTTTTTTCACCTCATTTTAGGGAAATTTGCCAAAAAAGTGTACCATCTGAAAGATCTCTAGATCTATATAAAAGATCACCTTGTTTCAGTTATTGGTCAGGTATAGATTTTGTTTAGTGAATTTTTAAAAATTTCAAGGTCATAGCGATTTTTGGCAACCTCATTTATGTGAAATTTGCAAAAATTTAATACCATTAGAAAGGTTCTGAGAACTATATAAAAGGTCAGCTATTTTTAGTTAATTGGTCAGCAATAGTTTTTTTTAATGAATTTTTAACTTATTGTTCAAGGTCACGCGGGATTTTTGGCACCTCATTTATGGGGAATTTACAAAAATTAAATACCACCTGAAAGTTCCTAAGATCTGTATAAAAGGTCAGCTAGTTTCAGTAATTGGTCAGTTATAGATTCTTTTATACGATTTTTTCTAAGTCTAAGTTTGTTTTTCTAGGTCATGAACGGTTCGTGACCTTGAAAAAAAAATACTTTAAAAAATCGTATAAAAGTTACTTAATGGTTCTCAATAGTTGATGGTGACGTCATAGGACTTCTTTAGAAATTTCTAGCGATCTCAAGCCGTTCAACGTTTTCACTGGTTCTCAATGCGTGATGGTAACGTCATAGGACTACTTAAGAGGTTTCTAAGGAATCGCACCTGACGATTTAAAGCCGTTCGACGTTTTCACTGGTTTTCATTGCGTGATGGTGAAGGCATAGGACTTCTTAAGAGGTTTCTAGAAAATCGATCGGAAAATCACCTGGTGATCTCTAGCCGATCGACGTTTTCACTGCTTCTTAATGCTTGACGGTGATGGCATAGGACTTCTCAAACGGTTTTTAGAGAATCGATCGGAAAAGCACCTGACAATCTCAAAGTCGTTCAACGCACAGGACTTCTTAAATGATTTCTAGAAAATCCATCAAAAAACCACCTGGCGATCTCTAGCCGTTCAACGTTTCCACTTGTTCTCAATGCTTGATAGTGACGGCATAGGACTTCCTAAGAGGTTTTTAGATAATCAATCGGAAAAGCACCTGGCAATCTCAAGCCGTTTGACGTTTTTACTGGTTTTCAATGCGTGATGGTGAAACCTATTCTAGAAAATCGATCGTAAAAGCATCTGACGATCTCAAGCCGTTCAACATTTTCACTGGTTCTCAGTGCGTGATGGTGATGGCATAGGACTTCTCAAACGGTTTTTAGAGAATCGATCGGAAAAGCACCTAACAGTTTCAAAGCAGTTCAAAGTTTTCACAAGTTCTAAATGCTTGATGGCACAGGACTTCTTAAGTGATTTCTTGAAAATACATCAAAAAACCACCTGGCGATCTCTATCTGTTCAACGTTTTCACTGGTTCTCAATGCTTAGTGGTGACGGCATAGGACTTCTTAAAAGGTTTTTAGACAATCGCAAAATTTCCTTGTTTTGGCTTTAATCGAGATGTTCATAGCAGTACCTGGGTACTGATTCAATGTTGGCCTCTCTTCCTAGCTTGGAGTTAAAATCACCTTGGACAATTTGAATTTCATAGTTAGAACGCTGCTCATATGACTTGTCTAGGAACTCGTAGAACATATCTTTGGTGTCATCATATTTCTTCATGTTGGCACATAAGCGCATTTGAGGATTATATTGGCAAATTAAGGCTTCATCACAAAATTGAAACTCAAGACGTCTTGTTGGTTGTCTTCAACAAAAAATCCATACCTGTTGCAAGGAAGCGACTTATCAACCGCAAAACATTTTATCAGAACAAGAGATCATGATAAATGCTTCCGGCTTTAGGTGATCCGATTCGGCAGGTCATTTCCTGCCGACTAATAATACGCGCACACAGGAATGGTTGCCACTCAAGATACTGCCTAGAACAGCACTTGCGTTTTCGATCACTATTAAATCCCAAGTAAAATAAAACATTAATTTCAAGGAGAATGAACGCAAATGTATAGAAAACGATTAGAGCTAGGAACTTACGCGATTATTCAGTCGCAAAAATAGAGAATATTAGTTTGTATTTGAATGAACGCACACGACACCAAAAAACTCTACCAAAATTCGAACCCTTTTAAGCGCTGTGACAGATAATCTCAAGTGCGTTCATAGCCTAAAAGTCTAAGACTAGGAACACACTTGCGATTTTTGTCGCAGCGATTTAAAAAAGTGATCGCAGCTTAGTAGTATTTTGTTGGTTTCATCTGCGTTCATTCACATTCAAAATTATGTGTTCTACATTTTGCAACTAAATAATCTTCCAAAAGAAAATCGCAAGTGCGTTCCTAGCCTAAAAGTCTAAAAATTGTTAAATTTTTCAGGCTATGCGATAGTTGAAACGTAAAATGAATCAAATGTACTTGCCTGTTTGGGCTCACAATTGCGATTTAAAACAGTGCGACTTAAATTATAGTTGTAACTAGCCCCAAGAAATGAGTGACTGACATGTTTTTAAATGTGAAAGCACATACTTATTAAAATCGCAGCGATTAAAAAATGAAACCAGTTCTATTTTTTGAGCGAATTTTTTTTGTCGCAATGTTAGGTAGATAGAATAAAATTAAATGACTCTGCACGCACTTGCGACACGTAATTGTTTACGATTATATAAACGCGCGAAAGATAGCCTACTTGGCAATAATTAGTTACGATTCCGATTTTTTATCGCACCAACTAAAAATCGCAAGTGCAGTCTTTGCTCTTAAGCTAGGGCCGCACTTGCGACTTTTTGTCGACGCATCTGAAAATATTAATCGCAACTAAGTATGATTTCTTGGTATCATGTGCATTCATTTACAATTAAACTCACGTGTTCTATTTGTTGCGACTAAATAATCACATGACGGAAAATTGCAAGAGCTTTCTTAGCTTTAGCCTTAATAGATTGTAAGCTTTGTAAGTCTATTTTGTATTCGAAAATAATAAATTCCCAACCTCTATTAACGAAAAAAGATTAAATACCGTTTCACCGCCACTTTCTTTAAAGACACTATGAAAAAGATGATTTTTATATTTTAATACTTGACCATTAACACATCGGGCTATGCACCTCAAAAAAAATTTTAATATATTTTTCCTATTAGTTTTGATATTGTCTCATCTTTAGTATCTCTTCAAACTTTGAAAAATCACCTGATTTCGTTCCATCAGTTAAGCAAGCATTATGCATTCTTAAGCTATTGTGTCGAATATACCACACTATTTCACACCTTAATCAGATACTCTCTCTCTTTTGATATGTGAAATATACACTTTATCATGCTTATGTCAATGCCAGTGACATATAGCTCCATCATAGAAAACTTATACATATTCATATCTTACCTAGTGATCGATCTTCCATTCCAACGGGTCTCTATATAATCTAATCTTATATCATTCTTCCCGCCAAAAACGTGCCAATCCATCTATAGATCGATCGACTAACCAACCAACAATGATTGTGTAAATCCAGAAGACCCCAAGAACTGCTATTTCTCCAAAGCGTATAACATTGAAAGTGCACACAGATACAAATCATAAGTTTGAACTTACCTGCAATAAAATAGAAAAGCAAAAAAAAAAATTATAGAAAATCAATTTGTTAACGTTAATCAGTAAGTTTTACGGTATTTTGGTGGAAAAGAACACGCAGAATTGTATCTTTTATATTCGCAATCGGATAACGGTAGGAGATAGAAAATATCATTGTGATTTGGTGGTCAATTTTTAAGAGATAAAATTTTCAATCAATCTTAGAAATTGAAATGGTTTATGAGAGTAGAGATAGATAGAGGTAGGTACGTGGTTTGTGAAATAAATTTTAAAAGGACAATTACACACTGGTTTATGGCTGAATTGAATAATAAATAATTTTATGCACTTTCAAAACAAGTCTTTTAAACATATTTTGTTGCAACGAGGGATTGGTTTTGTAATGGATTCTGTTTAAGAAAGAACCTACATAGCTTAAAGTTGTATTAAAAAATTGATTGGTCGTAAATGATGAGATCGATTTTGGGGGCGTAGAAAACATACAAAATAAATGACATTTTTATGAATTTGTTCACTTCCTCAAAGAAATTAGTGAAGAAGATAAAAGAGCAATATAATGATGTTGTGAAGACATTTTAGGCCGTATGCATGTATCTTTTAATTTCTTGCGAACAAGTTAAGACAACAAATTTGTAACTTTACCTTCTCATTTAAAAAAAACTGTCTACTTAACAATACAATCCTTAGAAAATCCCTTTCCAGGTTTTTCAACTTCGATTCGATGCAATCAAATCATTTAAGCCAAAACAAAAATCTGTTTAGCTTCCATTTTCTTCTTTATTTATTTTTTTTATATTTAATATCATTTTCTATTCTTATTCTCATTTTACAGATATGTTTTCTCAGCACCAGGTAAACTCTTGGACTCACTACCCGGAACACTTATGTTAACTGATTGTCTGGAGGCATGTCAGAGTAATGAAACATGTCATGCTGTTAATTACGAAACAGGACTTTGTGTGCTCTTCTCGGCAAACGCTGATAAATTACCAGGTAATTTATAAAACTAAATACATACCAACGCTCTTATTTTTAAGAGAATTTTGTTCCTGATTTTTTGTTTCTCTAAAAAAGTTCCTTTTTGTCTGATTTTTTATTGGCTGTGTTATGATGTAAAAACGGTTGGGAATATTGCACTGGTTTTTTTTTTTGTATAATAGACGCACAATAAAGGGGTTGTGACTAGCCTTTAAGTGATTCAACACAGTGCGAGCGTTAGGAAAATAGGGAAGGATTCAAAAGGAGATACCGATGCACATTAGTTTTGAAGTTCTGAATATCAAAATGGAAGGAAAAAATAGAGCCGGGTAAAGAATTTCACATTCGTGTTGTTCGGCTGAAAAAAGAATCTCTGTACTTTACAGTACGTCCGAAATTGGGCTCAAGAGTAAACTCTTAACTTAGTACATTCCTGGAAGTGCGAGTATTACGATGGAATTGTTTTAGAGGAGGAATGCAGCTGGCTATTTCACTTGAACACTGTTTATAAAAATAGCGATAGAATAAGGAGAGACATGAAACATTTTACGACGGTGCTCAAGAGATGCGAATGTCAGCTATCATTTTAAGAGCTCTTTTTTGGATTCTATCTAAAAGGCTTAAATGGGTTATTGGAGCACCTGTCCAAATATTAGAATTATATTCAAGCCTTTGACGAGTAATTATTCTGTTAATAGTTAATAGCTTTAAATGCTACTAACTAGCTGTCTCTATAAATGAATAATAGTTCGAATTCTGTTCTTATATCCATTTAGCTCATGAGCGGTCATATAATAAATCTTGGTTTATTTATTCGAGGACAGATTTTTTCTAAGCAGATATATTCATATGTGCATTAAAAATAGAATTAATATCAGTAACACAAGTCGAAATTTAATTTGATGTTTAATGCAAACAGTTCATTGGGCTCACACAACCACCGTGAATTATAAAAAATATTATGTCTATAACTCAATACGTCTACCCATTCGAACTTGATTGAATGGCTACTTATAAGAAACATAAAAATAAATGTAACGGGTGATTTTTTAAGAGGTTTAGAACTTTAAAAAAAAAAAACACAAAAAATTCGAAAAAATGAATGAAATATTTATTTGAATCGATAGTTTGAACCTTGCAATTTAATGTTTAAAGATAATTTCATGCAAATGTTGACCGCGGCTGCGTCTCAGGTAGCCCATCCGCTGAGTCCAATTTTGGCATACTCTTTCACACATATCGGCCGGTATCTCACGAATGAATGCATGGATGTTGGCTTCCAGTGCGTCAATCGAAGCAGGCTTGTCCTTATAGACATTAGCCTTGATATACCCCCACAAAAAAATAATCTAATGGTGTCAAATCGCACGATCTAGGCGGCCAATTGACGGCCCGAAACGTGAAATTAACTGTTCACCAAACTCGCCTCGCAATTGCGCCATTGTTTCGCGTGCTGTGTGGGCATGTGGCACCGTCTTGTTGAAACCACATATCATGCAAGTCAAGAACTTCCATTTCGGGAAAAAAAAGTTTGTTATCATCGCTCGGTAGCGTTCACCATTGACAGTAACGCTGCGATTCGCATCATCTTTGAAGAAATATGGCCCAATAATGCCGCCGGCCCATAAACCGCACCAAACAGTGGCTTTTTCGGGATGCATTGGTAGCTGTTGCAATGCTTCTGGCTGATCTTCACTCCAAATGCGGCAATTATGCTTATTTACGTACCCATTCAACCAAAAATGAGCCTCATCGCTGAACACAATTTTTCGATAAAAAAGCGGATCCTCGGCCAGCTTTCCAAGAGACATTCACCAAAAATTTGGCATTGTGGTAGGTCGGCTGGTTAAATTGCAAACCAAACTGAAGCTGTTTGACAGTGACACAAGGTACTAAACACACGTCAGCTGTCAAAACCAGTGTTGCCAAAACCAAACCAGCTAAAAAATCACCCGTTATAACCAACAATTTTTTGTTTTTCAAATTGTAAAAATATCCAGCCTGTGGTTCTTGTAAGCCGATTTTCAAAATATAAACTTTCAAATACAAAATTGTATTTATCCCATTTAACCTTATCCATATATTAATTTTTAAAAGTTCTTGAGCCCTTAAGGCTTAAGCAATCCTTGAGGTACAACATTTCTACCACAATGAGGATTTAAAATCCACATTTTCATTTTAAACCCCACTTCACCCTATTTATAAAATTAAGTTTTGAAAGATATTAAGTAGTAAAGTCAACATCCAACTCTATTTTTTAGTATAAACTTTCACAACAAAAAGCATTTATAAAATCGGATACTTACCCATTTCGCTCTATAGATTTGTAGCTAAATTTAAACTTTAAAAAAAAATAATAATTTTTTCCTTTCAAGAACAAAAGGTAGGTTTAAGATCAGATTCATAATTTATTTACCCTATTTCACCCTACAATACATAAAATTTGAAATCCTAGTTCTATATACATACAACTAAACAACAAAAAAAAGATAGGGTAAAGGCAAAAAGTATCTGATTTGAATATCTTTTTTTGTTGTTTAGTTGTAGGATTTCAAAGATTTGTATTACAATATTATGTATTACCCTACAGGGTGAAATAGGGTAAATAAATTATGAATCTGATCTTAAACCTACCTTTTGTTCTTAGAAGGAAAAAATGTTATTTTGTTTTAAAGTGTATATTTAGAAATTAAGCTACAAGTCTATAGGGTGAAATGGGTAAAAAGTATCCGATTTTATAAATGCTTTTTGCTGTGAAAGTTTATACTAAAAAGATAGAGTTAGATGTTTACTTTACTCCTTAACATTTTTCAAAACTTAATTTTATACATAGGGTGTAATGGGGTTAAAAATGAAAATGTGGATCTGAAATCCTCTTTGTGGTATAGAAATGTTGTACCTCAATAATTGTTTAAGCCAAATCGGATACTTTTTGTCTTTACCCTATTTCACCTCAGAGATAAGTAGTTAAATCTCAAAACATGTCAAGCATTTAACCCATCCTATAAATTTATCCTCTTAGGGCCAGTTTTTTAGTGCGAGATCATCCTAGTCTCGGGGTTAAACCGGAGTTAACTCCAAAAACGTGTTTTTCAGTCAATTGAAATCGAAAGTTAACTCCGAGTTAACTCGTCAAATTTGGTGAGTTAACTCAGGCACCAAATTGAGGGTCTTTTTAGCTGTGGCGCCATCTCGATTTCAGTTTTGAAAGTTATTGCCAGTGCAATTCGTTGTGGCACCATCTCTATTCCTATGCGTAAAAGGCGTAGAAGGGTGATATCCATAGTGTCGCACATCGTTGGCCCTAGATTTTTAACAGCTGAACGATAAAGTTAATCCTCAACTGAAAAACTGTTCCTGAGTTAACTCAGGGTTAATTTATTTTGAGGATTAGCTTACTCTGATTTAACTCAGACCTAACCCTGAACTGAAAAACTGGCCCTTAGTTAGCCATTTCAAACAGAAAAAAGACGATTTGAAATTTTATCCTATTTTTGTTTTTACCTCATTTACCCTTAAGTCTTCCCTTAAGAATAACATTTCAAACTCCAAAAGAATATTTGAAATCTGATATATATAATTTTTGAGATTGGCAAGCGCTTTTTTGATATAGATTGTTCAGCTTTTGAAACTGTGTGTGTGTGTTTTAGTTCCATACCAGATACCACTCTTCACTGGTCATTTAGTTATTAAAATTATAAACTCAAAAACTCCCACGCACCCAAAATAAAAACAATTGTATAGATTTTAACGTATTTATTTTTCATAAAAAAAAATTAGCCTCTTTTACTCAGGCTCAGGGACATTGTTCCTGTAGCATATTTTACTATCAAAAATGCTACTAAATTCATCCTTACGTTCCTAAGAGAACGGTTACACTGGCTACTTTTCAATATGTATTTCATCTTGTATAACTGGGAAACCAGTTCTAGACAATTTAGCACTTTAAACTTTTTGTTCAGAAATTGAATTTCCTATCAAAATGGATATTTTTAAAAAAATTGATAAAAAATGTATGCAGGAAAAGTTAACAAAAAAACAATCGAAAAATCAAAGGTTTCTAATTTTTTTGGGACAAGGATGAGATCCTACAACGAAATAAAGAAGAGGCTTAAGATTTTAATATGGCATGTTTAAAAAGTAATTTTAATTCAAAACTGACAGATCTATACCCTTTAAAACTTTACTGTTTCTTATCATTTTTCGCAGTTTTGGCCCGAAAGCCATCTGATACTAAAACCTTGAGCCTCTTCTTTATTTCGTTTGAGCATGTTGTTGTGCTTTATTTTGTTTATAACTTGAGACGCACGAATCTCAAGCGGGGTCTTACCTTTTTTAGTGTTCTTGTTCTTTTATGTGAAGCCAAACAAAATATAGTTTGTGTTTTTATTTTATTAAATTTTATTAAACATTTATTTAGGTTCAATTTGGTTCTTATCACTAATTTACATTCTTATTTTTATAATTTGAAAAAAAGATTCAGAGTTTCTTAACTTAGTTGAATTCAAGATTTGGAAAAGGTTTAGTACTTCAAAGATACAAAAAAATAGAAACGAATTAGAATTTCTTAATATGACTCGACGATGCGGCGGTCCGATTCTTAGTGTCGGATATCTGCCTCGCTACCCGACTCGAGAACACACACAAAAAAAAAACATGTCACCGACTCCGAAGTGTGCCTGTGCACAGCTGGGAGTAATGCACGTTTTTTGTGTCAAGAAAAAAAATGAAATTGGATAGTGTGGATTGGAAAAAAAAAGAGTGCATTTGGATTCAGAGTTGAACAATAAAGTAAATGATGAATATGGAATATGGAATATTGGTCAATCGAAAGGAAATGATGACTGTGGGAATTTGAAGTGGCAATGGTTACAATTGAAAATGAATGGATGGGTCATGAAAGGGCATGAGAAATGGAAGTGGGTGAGGAAAAGACGTTGGAGGTTGTGAAGTGTGTACTTTACAACACCTCCCCCCTTAAGAACGAAACTTGTACCTTGGAATGGTGCGAGTTTCGGCTTTAGATGATGGAATCGGAAGTGAACGAGAAAGATTAGATGGGGCTAGACGAGGTGTAGGTATTGGCAATGGTTCCGGAATTTGTACGTTTATGGTTTGGACTGGGTCTGAGGTTTTTATTTCTTCTAATGGCAAGCAATTCGATATTTTGTTGGTGCTTACCAAAGCTTTATTTCTACTTCGCATGAGCAACATGATTACAACCATAAGTATGGCGGAAAACATTGCAAGAAGGAACACTATTATCATATTTTTATTTTCGTGATCGACTTCAGAATATGTGAACTTGGAGTTTTTTATGTTTTCTATATCTTTACTGATGGAATTAAGGTCATCAATCTGGTTATGTATATTGAAGGACTTTGTCACGTAACTGGGAATTTTCTCAAATTGTGGTTGTGTTATATTAAATGAAAGATAAGGATTTGATGAAATAAAGTTGAGATTGGTTTTTGTTTCGAAATTTGTTTTGGAGTTAATGGATTGGTACCTAGTGTTTGCGATACAGTTCGGTTGGATTTTAAGAATACCGGTTGCATTTATGTTTATTTGAGAGTTAAGATTTTGGCATTTAATAATAAGATTTTCTGGATTTGGGGAAACGAAAATCCAAGAATTGGAGTCTGCTAGCTGTAGGAAAATAGGGTGATATATTTGCATTAATTGAATATAGCAATTACTTATTTCACTTGGAAGAATGGAAAGTAAATTCAGTTCGCAGGCACTGCTTGATGAGGTGAAAAGGATTGGTGCGTTTCTTTCGCAAAGATAATTATTTTTTGAAGTTGTTTGACATTTGTCTATGTCATGTTTATCATAGAGAAAATACGATTGTTTTTCTGAGTCTACGATAAGAAAAGGTTTTTCGGGTATTATAATTCCATACGTTTTGTTTTCGATGAGATTTGGTATACTAGTCATTTTATAAACGTTATAGGTTTTGGAAGAAGTAAGAGGGATTCTTAATACGAAATTAATTTGGTTTTCAATGTAGTAAACATGAGTTTCTAAGAGATTAAAAAGTGTATCTATATATTGTTCTTGTAGAGGAAGTGGTAAATGATTTTCTTCTGGAAGGAGTAACTGTACTTTTTTAATTTCTTCAGTGAGTTTAGAAGGATCAATAAGGTATGGATGAAGTTTTCCATGAGCTGCGGAGTAAATAGCGTTAAGAAGGTGATCTTTTGTTGAATAGTAATATTCTGATAAAGAGTTGAACATTGTGAAAAGTTCATTTAGTTGAAGGAAGGATTTATTAATTATGTTATTATTATTTGAGTTTTTGTTTAATTGATTAATGATTTTATCGGTTTCCTTAATTTTTTCTTTTATTTTAATAATTTGGTCGTTTGTAAGATTTAATTGGTGGATGATATTTTTTGATATCGAAATTTGTTTTTCGTGTAATTGGGATTCGTAATGTTGTTGTTGGTTAAGTTTATTTATGTGTCGAGAAAAAGTTTTTGCATCCTCGTCGTCGAGGGTGCCAAATAGTTGTTTGGATATAGAACCAATAGCATTTATTAATCCTCTCTTTTGTAATCTAGGTTTTATGGTTGTACCTAAGTATTTGTTAATAATTTGATCTTGAGATTTTATTCGATCAAGTATTAAAGTAGATAGGGTAGGAAGTGATTCGCATTGGGATGGGAGTTCGTGAGAAGAGAGAAGTTGCTTACAAGTAGATAGAATTTTGTCATAGGTAAGTAAAATAGAACTATATTGTGATTTGAGTTCGGTAAAGTTAGTATATATGACTAAATTCCAATGGTTAGAGAAGAGCTTAAGGTTACCAACGTGTTCGTAGTATATTCCAGTCTTGTTTTTTCAAATCGACGATTTCATATGGTTGCTCGTGGTTGATCATCATTGGGTCACTCAGAATTATGTTACAGATGAGAATTACGAATATTAGTTTCTCCATTTCTGGAAAGAATATTGAGATTGAAGATTTTGATTAACTTGAAAAAATTTTTAGTCTATTGTTGTGGACTTTAACTATTTTATTTTTAATTTTAATTTCGGAGTTTACTCCTGACTTGGATAAGATTTCGTAAGGTCCTGACCAAAGAGGAAGAAGCTTTTTGTTTTTATTTTTTGGATTACTTTCATTTTTGAGTAGAACAAGCGTTCCTATCTGGAAGTCTCCAGGATTTTGCCTTTTATCGTACTGAAGTTTTGAAGATTCCTTACTCTTGAGAAGTTTGTCTCTAGCAATTTGATGACAATGTTGGAGCCTTGATTTTAGTTCGTTTGCATACAAATCGTAATTATAGCAGATTTCAGGGTTTTTTGTAACACTAGAAGGAAGTTCAATTTGTCTACCGTACATAAGTTCAAAGGGAGTGTATGACGTTGAAGTGTTGGGAGTCGTGTTATGGACGAAACGGCATATTTAATCCAGTTATCCCAATCATCTTGAGATTTATTGATAAAACAACGTAGATATTCAACGAAGTTTCTGTGGCTTCTTTCGCAAGATCCATTTGATTGTGGTCGGTATGCAGTAGTTTGGAGTTTAGTAATTTTAAGAAGTTTACATACGTTTTTGAATATATCGCTTAGGAAATTTTGGCCTTGGTCGGACAAGACGTATTTGGGTGTGCCATATCGAAATATTATTTCTTTGACGAATGCTTCGGCGATTGTATTCGCCTCTTGATTTGGTAAAGGAATTGCATCAGTGTATTTAGTAAGATCATCGATGAATGTTAAAAGATATTTATTATTATTATTAGTTATAGGATAGGGACCAACGATATCAATAGAAATCTTTTCGAAGGGGTATTTGGAAGTTGAAGTTATGACCATAGGTTCCATGGTGTATTTTGTTACTTTATTTTTCTGACAGAGTTCGCAATTTTTAATGTAGTTTTTTATATCTTGAAACATATTCTTCCAATTGTGATATAGTTTTATACGTTTAAAGGTTCTGTTGACGCCACAGTGTCCTCCAATTGGATTTAAATGGAATTCCTTAAGAATAGTTTTGATTTCATTTTCCGACAAATCTGGTTTTGCCGAAGAAATATTCGAAGAGTTAGTAGTTATGACTGAAGGCGTTGAACAAGAATTAGAACTAGGTTGTAAGGAATTAGAGTTGTTATTTGAAGATGTTGAAGCACTTGAAGAAGAAGAATTATTATTATGATTTGTAGATGAAGGAGATGCTTCTGGATCATTATTTATAATAGAAGATGTGGAACAAGAATTAGTATTTTCATTTGAAGCATTAGAACAAGAATTCGTATTTGTTGATTTGGAACTGGGATTGGAATTAGTTTTCGAAGATTTGGAACAAGATATTGAAGAAGAATTTGAATTTGTATGTGGAGATTTAGAACAAGGACTAGGAATTGGTTTTGAACAAAAATTAGAAATTGGAGATTTAGAAGACGAACTTGAATTTATGGATGTTGGACAAGAATTAGCAGTTGGCGATGAATAAGACAAATTCGTATTTGTTGGTGGTGATGAACAAGAACTAGGAACTGACGATGTAGAAAAAGAATTAGTACTTGCAGACGATATGGGAGATGATGAAGATGACGAATTTCGAGAAGAAGTAGAAGAGGATTTTGTATCGGATCGAAGAGTCATTTTTGCGATTCTGCTAAGACAGTCAGCGTTTGTATTTTGTTCACCTTTTTTATGGATGATTTCATATTCAAACTCTTCGAGCTGTAGGCGATATCTCATCATTCTGGAATTTATATCTTTACAGTTGTGAATATAAATTAGAGGTTTATGATCAGTGTATAGTTGAAATTTTCTACCATACAGATAAGGTCGGAAATGTTTGACTGACCAAACAATAGCTAAAAGTTCCTTATCAGTAGTAGAATAATTTTTCTCACTTTTATTAAGAGTTCTTGAGGCATAAGATATAGGAAGGTCATTACCAATTTCACCTTGTGAAAGGACACTACCAATAGCTACATCGCTAGCATCCGTTGTTAAGATAAAGTTTTTGGTGAAATCAGGATATTGAAGGAGAGGCGGATTAATTAGTCTTTCTTTTAATCCATGAAAGGCATTTGAACAAAGAGGAGTCCAGTCGAAGCGAACATCCTTACGTAAAAGGTTAGTAAGAGGTTTGGAAATTTTTGCAAAATCTTTAATAAAGCGGCGATAATAACCTGCAAGTCCTAGGAAGCTTTTTATTTCTTTGGCGTTTTTAGGTTGAGCGAAATTTTTTACGCATTCGATCTTTTGCGGATCAGGTTTGATACCTGATTCATTTATCACGTGTCCTAGGTAGGTGAGTTCTGTTCGCAAAAACTGGCATTTATCGGGTTGCAATTTAAGATTATGTATTTTGAGACGTTCAAAGATTTCTTTTAATTTTGAATTGTGTTCATCTAAGGTTTTACCATAGACCACGATGTCATCCATATAAACAAAGGTTTTTATACCTTGTAGACCAGTCAATACATTATTCATCAGCCTTTGGAAGGTGGCTGGGGCACCTTTTAATCCATAAGGCATTCTAATGAATTCGTAATGACCAAAAGGTGAAGAGAAGGCGGTCTTCTCTCTATCTTCCGGTCTAACTTGGATTTGATGGAATCCACTGGCGAGGTCTAAAGTAGAAAAAAATTTTGAACTTCCCAACTGATCTAGAATATCAGTTATGTTGGGTAATGGAAATGCATCACCGACAGTTTTGTCGTTGAGTTTGCGAAAATCGACGACGATTCTCCATTTCTTATTACCATCTTTATCAGGTTTTTTCGGAACAACAATAAGTGGGAAATTCCACGGACTATTCGATGGTTGGATAATATTATCGTCCATCATCTCATGGATTTGTTTATCCACTTCTTGTCGTTGTGCTTCCGGCAACCTGTAGGGTTTTATATAAGTAGGTGTTGCATCCGGGGTAAGGATTGGGTGTTGTACAGAAGAGGTATGAGTTAACTTATCTCCTTTTATAAAAAATAAGTCACTATACAAGCAACATAAATTTAGAATAGATTCCTTTTCTTTTTTTGTCATGTGGTCTGTCTCGACTAGCTCTTGTATAGTTTTAATTCTATCATAAGAAGCAGGATATTGTTGTATTTGCAGAACATTGTAGTTAGAAACTTCGTCAAATACTATGTCATCAGTATTAAGCTCAATGAGGGATTCAGAGGAATTAACGACCGATATGTACGAGATAGAACTATTGGCAGGAGTAATACTATTGCCAATATATAATCCATTGGGAAATTGTTGGGAGAGACATATACTATCCACATTAATTTCTTTGAGAACGGGTACTATGATTTCTGATCTAGGTGGGATAGTAACAAGACTTGAAGGGATTAGATCATATTCAACAATGAAAGTTTTCCAAGGGAATGTAAGCATTTTAATGCCGTAGTCGATTTGAGCTTTATGATCATCTAAGAAATTGTTACCTATTATCCCGTCAGTACTTATAGGGAAGTTTTTATCTACTACATGAAAAGGATAAGAAATAGTTATATTTTTGGGAAGATTGATACGCAGTTGTATAACTCCTTTGGTATGAATAACTGAATTTGTAATGCCAGAAAGAGAATGAATTATGTTAGAGTCTACATGTAGTTCTGGCTTTAATTTATCTATTTTAATCAAACAAATTTCACTACCACCATCGACGAGAAATTTTGAAGGTTGAGGATTAAGCAAGGTTTCAGATGAAATTTTGATTGAGTCTACTCTACTTATTTTATTATTTAAATTTATATGGAAGATGTGGCGAGAAGAGATTAAGTTTGAGTCCGAAGCCTGCCACTGGTTCCGGCCTCTGAATGGTTTTCCGTATGCTTATTTGTTGAGGAGGAGGAAATTGCATTAGAATTGTTTTGTTTTCTATTATTATTGTACTCCCTTTTTCTGCATTCGTTTATATGATGTCCGAGGTTCTTACAATAACTACAAGTAATTGTTACTTTTTTTAACCTCACTTTTGAAAGAAGGAAGCTGTTCTTTGTTTTTCTTTAAGTAACATTGTTCGATGCTATGTCCAGTTTTTTTACAAAAATTACAAGAGGTAGGATTTCTGGGTTTTAGTTGTGATGGGTTATAGGAAGTTTGGTTATTATATGAGAAACCACTTTTCTCTTCTAACACGGCAGCTTCTATAGCTTCCGTCAGAGTTGTGAATCTCGAAGCTTTGATGATGAGACTTATTCTAGGATTAAGGCCTCTCTCGAATGCTTTTAAAGCAGTTTTACTGTTGAGATTGATAATAACGCTAGAACTTTCTGACCCTTCGCTAGCTATGCAAGCATCGTTCAGATTTGCAAGCGTTTGTTCCAATCTATTAGAGTAAGAACGCACTGTCTCATTTGTTCTTTGCTTTATATGTATTAGTTCCAACTGGAGTTGGGACAGAGATTTTGTTTCTAAGAATTGTTGAACTAGTTTTTCCTTAAGGGATTCCCAGGAGGTGAATTCTGTGTATTTTACTATATTATATGCTGGACCAATAAGTTTAGTTTTAATAATTAGGAGAAGGATAGGAATTTCGGTAGCGGCGATATCTTCGGATATCAAATCACACGCATTTAGGAACTTGTGGAGATTAGCTCTGTTCCCATCAAATTCGGGAATTAGTTTGAGGGTAAAAGATCGATCTAGTTTTGGAGCCATTTCAGTTTCGGTTTCTAAAATGGAATTAGTGATCTCGGAGGAGGAGGAGTTTTCGACAGTACTAGAATCGGAATCTTCGCAGTCGGATATTTCGATAGTTTTATTCTCGGACATAAACTGATTATATTATAATAATAAGTATTTAAGAAAGAAGAAAAAAAAAAATTTATTCAAAAAAAAATTTGATTCGAATTTAAAAAAAAATTAGATAGATAAAAGTAATGATAATAATATATATTAATTGATATAGGCAATAAATAATATATAATTTTTTGTTTGATAAAAGTACATTAATTTTACATTGTATAATTAATTAATAATACCTAAATACTTTCTTGCCTGTTTTTGTGCGTAAGTTAGAGATGAATGAGATAAAGGCGTTGCTGTTGGTTAAAGATGTTGTAGATGTTAAAGATGTTGTAGAAGTTGATGTTCCAGATGTTGTAGATGTGTGAATTTTGATTGTCTTTTATTTTATTTTATTGAATTTAAGTCTTTTTCTTTTTCTCTATTTTTCTTGTAAGTTTTTTTTTTTTTTTTTTTTTTGTTAAATTTTGTTGTTGTTTCACTTTTTGTTATTTTTTTTTTTTTTGTTTCACTTCTTGTTTGCACTTGTCACTTTTCAGGCAAACCCCACACCTGACACCAATTTTTATGTTGTGCTTTATTTTGTTTATAACTTGAGACGCACGAATCTCAAGCGGGGTCTTACCTTTTTTAGTGTTCTTGTTCTTTTATGTGAAGCCAAACAAAATATAGTTTGTGTTTTTATTTTATTAAATTTTATTAAACATTTATTTAGGTTCAATTTGGTTCTTATCACTAATTTACATTCTTATTTTTATAATTTGAAAAAAAGATTCAGAGTTTCTTAACTTAGTTGAATTCAAGATTTGGAAAAGGTTTAGTACTTCAAAGATACAAAAAAATAGAAACGAATTAGAATTTCTTAATATGACTCGACGATGCGGCGGTCCGATTCTTAGTGTCGGATATCTGCCTCGCTACCCGACTCGAGAACACACACAAAAAAAAAACATGTCACCGACTCCGAAGTGTGCCTGTGCACAGCTGGGAGTAATGCACGTTTTTTGTGTCAAGAAAAAAAATGAAATTGGATAGTGTGGATTGGAAAAAAAAAGAGTGCATTTGGATTCAGAGTTGAACAATAAAGTAAATGATGAATATGGAATATGGAATATTGGTCAATCGAAAGGAAATGATGACTGTGGGAATTTGAAGTGGCAATGGTTACAATTGAAAATGAATGGATGGGTCATGAAAGGGCATGAGAAATGGAAGTGGGTGAGGAAAAGACGTTGGAGGTTGTGAAGTGTGTACTTTACAACAATGTCTTGGGCCAATCTTTTCTCCGATAAAATGTATGTCCTACAATTTAATAAAAAACGTTTAGTAATTTGATTTGTTTGGTTAATTTTTGTTAAGCTTTTTGCTAAATTTTTTGTTATCAAGTAAACAAGGTACCTACCCCCAAAAACATAGAAAACATTGCACAAAAATATTTGATTTGACACTACTAACTAATCACTAGTTAAATTTTAGAAGTTTTTACCACTTTTCAAAAAAACATAGAAAATATAGAAAACATAGAAAACATAGAGCGACAAACTCTTAAATGTTGCGAATAATTAAAAACTTATTTACGGTAAATTATTAAGCCATAAACCATTAGGTAAGCAGTTTTTATCCCTTTATGATTTAGTGCTATTCTAACTTGTTGTCAAGTAAGCGAAGAAAGAAAACATCGCACAACAAATTCGAAACTATCACAACTAATTTTAGACAAGTAAAAGTCAAATTATTAAGCCATAAACCGTTTGGTATTAGTAGTTTTACATCTATTTGGAGTGGAGCTTTTCTTACTTGATATTAAGCTAGCAAAGCATACAAAACAAAACATAGAAAACATTGAACTGCAAACTTGAATTGTTAACGACGTATTAACATCAAATTAGACCCCAACCCATTTTTGATTCGTGAAAGTTGCTTTGCTAACTTTACACTCAGAGAAAACAAATCACCCAAAAATATATAGAAAACATTGCACTTCAAAATTGAAATTGTTACAACTTATTAAAGACTAATTAACAGCAAATTATAAATCAATTAGATAAGTTTAAGATGTTTCTATCACTTTTCGAAAAAAAAATATATGGAAAACATAGAACGACAAGTTTTAAATTGTCAAAACCAACTAACAAAAGACTATTTACCTACCCAAACAAATATAGAAAACATAGAACGACAAAAAACTTTTCGGTACAAGCAATTTTTACGTCTTTTTGAGGTGGAACGTTGCCAACTTGATATTAAGCTATCAAAAATAAAAAAAAACATAGAAAACATTGAACTGCAAATTCGAATTATTAACGACTTATTAACGTCAAATAACACCCCAGCCCATTTTTCGATTCGTGAAAGTTGCTTTGCTAACTTGACACTCATGGGAAACAAATCCCCCAAAAATATATAGAAAACATCGCAGTACAAAATTGAAATTGTCACAACTAATAAAAGACTAATTAACGGAAATTTAAAAATCAATAAGATAAGTTTAAGAAGTTTCTATCCCTTTCCGAAAAAAAATATATATAGAAAACATAGAACGACAAATTTTAAATTTTCACAACTAATTAACGACAGACTATTTTTCTATCCAAACAAATAAAGAAAACATAGATTTAAAAAAAAAAATTTCGGTACAAGCATTTTTAACCTCTTTATTAGGTGGTACGTTGCTTACTTGATATTAACCTATCAAAGCTCCCAAAAAACATAGAAAACATTGAATTCTAAGTTAGAATTGTTAGCGACTTATTAATGGCAAATTATCACCCCACCCACCCATAGAAAACAAATCACTCAAAAATATATATGAAAAACATCGCACGACAAAGATCTACCACTTTCGAAAAAAAAACATAGAAAACATAGAACGATAAATTCGAAATTTTCACAACTTATTAAGACAAACAATTCATTTACCCAAAAAAATAAACAGAAAACATAGAACGATAAATTCGAATTTCGAAATTAGCACCACTAATCAACGACAAGTTATTAACCCACTCGTTTTTTGATCCGTGAATGTTGCTTTGCTAACGTAACACTCAAACATAAATGGAGATGCATCCTTTCTTTTTACGCCGCAGGACCGTGTTTGATTCCATGGTATGTTTAAACCCATCACTTATCAAGAGGTGAGAACAAATTTTCTCATATTCCTTACATTCAAAATCTTAATCGAAAGTATATAAATGAAGCTATCATGTCAGTGCCAGTGATTATTATTAGAACTAGAATTTATAATTACTTGTGTAGGATTTTCCTCTATAAATAGAAGTTAAGAGGCCCTTTCAACTACTTTAGATGGTCTATAGGCATCTAGTTAAAGGAAAAAAAAAACTTGAAAGTCTAGATCACTGTCGTTTTAAGTTGCAAAACTTGTACTTTCTTTGAACGTACTACAAAATGATGAAGGTACTAGGTATAGGTAACAAATTATATTTTGCATTCAATCCAGTTCATATATTCAGTTGCAAAAATAGCACTGTGCATAAATGCCTATCATCACGCATATCAAAAGGCGTTTAACGCATGAACGTGGGAAGAAGTCTGAAATAAACTGATTTCTACTTTATTTTAAATAGAAGTTCCAATCTTGTTTAACATCAATTTTATATCTTTTGCAGTCTTACCCTGGTTTAATTAAAGTTTAAATCTCAAACAAGGCCTACGCAAATATTAAGTCGTCTAACCTAACAATCCAGTCTAATTTTGTGTTACCACATTTATCAATAAACGAGAATTTACAATTAATCTAAAATGTCCAATATATTTAAGAGCACCATCGATACGTTGAAATAAGCCTTTTTTTGTTAAGTGGATACACCTTAATATTGTTGAGATTTTTTTGTTTTTCTTAATATCAGAAAAATAAACATAAAACAAGGCGTGATCTGTAAAATCACACGTTTTTTGCAATTTGTTCAAAATTTATGTATGGAAGGAAGGTCTTTCTACCACAATGATGAGGTGTTAATGAGGTTAACAGATTCAAGACAGAACACAAACCAAACCAGCCATAGAGTATAGACCGTGTGTATATTTTTATACACGAACAATCTTTTTATAGAACACCCCATGATCCTCTGGTTCGGTCTTATTATAGAACTATAGATAACTTATAAAAGTGAAATGAGCTACTGGGTTTTATTAATTGGTAACATCTACTCTTTTTTTTTCTTGTGGTTGCAGGTGCTCTTACAAAATCTCAATTCCCGGTCTTCACAATTTATGCACAGAAAACATGTTTGGGTGTTCGTCCATGTGCTCGGGCATGGTGCGTGGATCGCGTTCAAGGATACAAATTGAAGGGACAGAGCAAACGTTCGATGACAGTCAACTCGAGGCGCGATTGCTTGGAATTGTGCTTGGGCGAAACAGAATTCACATGCAGGTAAGTCTTTTTTTGTACTTATTTTACTCTGACTCTGATGCAGATGTAGATGCAGAAGCTGCCACCTTTAATAATGGCACAGAAAATAAATTAAGTAAACTGCAAATCGACAAATGGACTTAAATTGTGACTTTAATGGCTTTTTAATGAAAGTGTTGATAAAGGAATAATATGGGTCTCTAAAAATGTTGGCATCGATTATTATTTTTGTTAAGGCTTGTATTATTTCGAGGTGGAAAATAAGTTATTTGACCATTAAATTTGTTAAATTGTTGTAATTTAATATTAAACTTTATTCAGTAAGTAAAAGGGATCAAAGATTAATTGCGGGTGTTGTCAAAATTGTACTAAATAAGCTTCAACTTTTCTCGAAGATGTTCTGGGATATACATATTTAAACGTATTCCAACAAGCTGGAATAAAACCACCTGGATGTGAGGTTTTATCGAAATTCTGTTTTTTCGCAGGGCAAATTTTCAATAACTTTGCAGCATAAATCCTGCAAAATTTGAGCGGGGATAATGTGGACTTTAAGGACATCAGTCGAATATGACTTAGAGCCATAATCTGTGACGTCAGAAAACCCTACAAGAAAAAGATTAACTAAGACAAATCGCATCATCGTGGCCAATTCCCGTTACTTCCGCGAGAGATAACCCTTCCCTCAAATCATTCATGCCGAATGTCTTTTGTGACGTCAGCTGTGTGACACGAAGTGCTGTCCTGATGGCACCACATTTCATTCACATCCATATCATGCAATTTGGGTCAGAAAAATTGGATTATCATCAGTCGATAGAGATCTCCGTTTATTTAAGTGTCTGCACCGGGTGCGCATCGTTGATCTTTCCGTTGATTTGAATTACTGCCTCGGGTTTTCCGGCACGGTCTTGAATTTCGTTGACGCACTATTGTGGGCTGAGCTATCAAATGAGATCTCTGTTGATTTAAATTATTGGCTAGGGTTCTCCTGCACATTGACAGCGGCGATGTTTTCTACCGATCTGGTTGATTAAAATTACTACCACAGGTTCTTCTGGACACTCTCATGGGCAGCTGCGATGTTTCTTGCATTTTGTTGACGCATGATTATTGGCTGAAACGAATGTGCATCGATGTTACGAGGAAACACTCATCGAAGAATAGAGCTCCCAGCAGATTTAAATGACTGCCTGGGGTACTCCTCCACACTTTCATGGGCAGCAGCGATGTTTTCGGTCGATCTTGCCTTTTATTGACGCACAATTGTTTCCTGATCCGTCAAATAGATGCGCATCGTTATAAGAAGAAAACATCAATCGATCGTTAGAAATCTTCGTTGATTTACGTGCTTGCATTTGGTTCTCCTGCAGACTCTTATCAGCAGCGGCGATGTTTCCGGCCGATCTTGCATTTTGTTGACGCACGATTGTTTACTGATCCGTCAAGTGGATGCGCATCTTTGATACAAGAAAACACCCACCGATCGGTAGAAATCACCGTTGATTAAATGACTACTTCTTTTTTGCTACAGCTTTAATGGCCTGCGGCGATGTTTTCAGCCGATCTTGCATTTTTTTGCTGACGCACGATTGTTGAAAGATCCATCAAACGGATTCGCATCGTTGTTACAAGAAAACACTCATCGATCGAAGAGATCCCCGTCGATGGAAATGACTGTCTCGGGTTTTCCTGCACAATCTCGTGAACAGCGGTGATATTTTGTGCCGACCTTGCATTTTGTTGAGGCACTATTGACGGCTAATCTGTCAAATGGATGCGCATCAAGAAAACACTCATCGAGCGTTCAATGAATATTAAGTCCTTCATGATATTAAGTTTATTTTTGCACTTCCGTAGAGAAAACATCCTTCTGATTTCCCACGTCTGTTTTATTGGATTCTTCTTTTTCTACCTGAAACGCATTCCGGGAAGTTGGTGGTTTTTTGGCGGCAACAGTGGCGTTTTAGCTAAATTGTTTCTCCAATGATCTTGCTTGTAGATGACCTGTCTACTTCTTTTTCTACCTGAAACGCATTCCGGGAAGTTGGAGGTTTTTTGGCGGCAACAGTGGCGTTTTAGCTTAATTGTTTCTCCAATGATCTTGCTTGTAGATGTCTTGTCCACTTCTTTTTCTATCTGAAACGCATTCCAGGAAGCTGGAGGTTCCCGGAATGCGTTTCAGGTAGAAAAAGAAGTGGACAGGACATCTACAAGCAAGGCGAGGGGCTCTCTGGAACGGATTGCTCCTGGGTGCTCTTTTAGCATTTTGTTTCGTTTAACGACGTCCCAGGACTTAAAACAGTTACTTTTGCGATAAAAAACTTACTTAACGTTTTTTTTTATGAAATTTTATAAGCTACAACCTAGTCTTTGACATTTTTCTGTTGATTTTACCGTTCGGGAGATATTCCTTCAAAACCGTTTGGGGGGGGGCCTTAGACTTCCCGTAAAATTGTTGGTGGCGCTCATATGGATGGGCCTTTTTACAGTTTCCTCTGAATTCAATGGGGAGGCCATGAACCAACATCGCTTTCCGCCATTTTTCCATAATTTTGCTGATTTTCCGGCCAATATAAGTGGACCACTAATCAATTCGAAATTTTTAAACCATTAGATGGAAGTCTTACTTTTGAACACGTTTTTTTTTTAATTCATTGACTGGCACCAGCAACGGGCGCCATGATCCGTTGACACTGTCACTTTATGCCCTTTAAAAATGCCGCAAATTCATTCACCTTCTTCAAAATCAAAACAAAGCAAGAAAATAATATAAAACCCCTACTCACAACCACTACAACGTGTGTAGATACCTAAAAGAATCTCCTCAAATAACCTACTCCAAGATGACGCCTCGCACAGGTCTTAAGCGCAATAAAACCAAACTTCGCATCTTCGGTCTTCTTTCTATATCCAACTTCGAATTGAATTCACTTCAAAGCCAAGTTGATCGTCCGTCGTCGTGGTGTGCGTCGAGCGCGTTAAAATGAAAAATGATAGGTTAACTCAAGAGTGTGTTTCCCCCACACCGCAATCTTGATCCAAGGCTTAAAGTCACATAAAACCTCAATACGGGCAGAGCACGTTTTGTCTTAATGATCATAATGGGCTACTTGAATTGAGTATATCTTACTTATATGGTTATATGTAGGAAGATACCTACTTCCAAGACTGATGTGAATAAGCATTTCTTGAATCAGGTGCTGCCCATGATGATGATCATGTTGCTGGGTGATCATATGCCTTTTAATTTTTTAATTAGAACCAAGCTAGACAGCTTCTGGGTAGAATACCAACATATACATACATACACACTGTTTGGATTTGCTACACAAGTGACTTAGGACTTAGGAACGCCTTCTTCATCTTCAAGTTCTAAGCTTCTTCTCATACCCGGAATACATTGAAGGAAGTCAACCTGCAATTGTCCATCAAAAACACATGATACCATCTGTTGAATAGAAGATGAAACATATCCAGTTTAAGTTTAAGAACTCTAAGAAGAGTGAAGAAATTTCAGCTCTTCTCCGATAAGAACACCTTCTTTGTCCATTTTTGTGGTTAATTATGATCTTCCTGAAAAAACGACACGTCTATCGTTGTTTTTCGTCGTGATCCAGTGTTTGTATAAAGTTAGTAAGTAAAGGACATTGGAAGTTAGATGGAATTCATAGAAATAAAAAAAGACAATTGAATGCAAAATTCCAGTTGATTCCGTGCGAATTAAGAAAACAAACGTGACTGACTCCCAATAGAATAGTCTTTTTGTTTTTTTTTTCAGTTATGAGAAAGAATTGATTCCTTCAGCCGATTAGAAAACATAACTTACTTACTATTTCTTCTTTTTGTAATATATTCGTGTTGGAATTTTAATTAAAATATTTTACAAGACTTTGTGGTCTGACAAAAAATAATAACAATCAATCAATATCTTAGCCATATCAATTATAAGTTTAAGGCCAAGTTAGGCCAATGTAACTTGAATAACACTTTCAAGGATAATTTTTATTCATAAACATGGAGTGAATCTATAAATAATTTTGCACAGCATGTGGTTTGGTCATCTCAGTTACTCGATGACAGATTGAATAGGTTGTCATGATTAACGTGACTTTTATAGTCTTGGGCATTGTGTTTCTTTAGATCGAAGGGTTAATAAAGTTCTTATGGAAGAAGGCCATTAACAATCAATTAAACCGATTGAAATATCTCTGTATATATGCTACAGAAGGGACGCATTCTTACTAGGACTGATTTATTGTTCTATTCATATCTTTAACAACAACAAAATATTTTAACTTTTTTGTTAGAATGACGTTATGTCAATGTACCTTAATTTGTATGCAAACAGACCTTATGTACATTGACATTTTGTTGAGAAATAACATCTAGTCTGAAATGGTCATTAGGTCTGTATGGAACTATGACTCGATTAAAGTCCAGATAGTCCTTGTGCTCGTACAAAGAAGACTTACCGTCCAAAGATCAAAGAAAAGGTTTTGTTAACCTGACTTGTAAAGTACTTGAGTATTTCAGGACTTCAGTCCTTTCAAGACACTGATACTAGTAGTTAAGTACCCTGGTACTGGAAAATAAAAAAAAAGGCAAGCATAAACTAGTATTTTTCAAATATTTGGGTAACAAGTACCACGTATCAAGTACTTGATTAGTACTTTTAAGCTTATTGAGTAATACTTCAACTTCTGTCCCAGTACTTTAAAGTACCGATCAAGTACTTGCAAGTACTCTAAAGTATTGTTCAAGTACTTGAAAGTGCTGGTCAAGTATGTAACGAGGTGTTACATGCTTACCACTTCAATTCATTACCAACAACATCGCTATACCCAACAGGTATATACCTTTAGAATTGGAGATCCATAACCAGCGACACCGCAATACCCCACAGCACAAGGTGTGCATATGAGACCAACACACCAGCAACATACAAAGGATATTTTCATTCACCTCCTTACAATTCACACTCACTGGTTACGGAAAGCGTAAATGGCGTTGGATTGGTCACACACTGAGGAAACCAAACGATGAAATTGCAAAGCAGTCCTTTGAATGGAATCCTCAGTGTGCACGGCGGGTTGGAAGACCAAGGACAACATGGAAATCAACTGTCTTAGCGGAAGCAGAATCCCAGAGAAAGACGTGGCCACAGCTAAAGTACCTTGCAGCAGACCGTGAAGGATGGAGACGTTTTGTTGACGCCCTATGCCCCAGCTGGGGTTACAGGACACGATGATGATGATGATGGTTACGGAAAAGGTATCATGAGGAGCTACTCCGGCGAATGATAATTACCCTTTTGGTCACTGCTCAAGTCAATAGAGCTAGAGTAAACTCGATTCAATAAATCAGTTTCACCTAAGCTGTGGACGAGTGAGATAAGGTCTAAATGCCACCAGGGGCTTCAGAACCTGTGATCTACTAGTGCGTAAGCCTAGCTATTATTGCCACTAGGGGCATATACCTACGATCTTGCCACCACCGGCTTATACCGGTGATCTTGCCACCAGGGGCGTATACGTGTGAGCTTGCCAGCAGAGGCTTATACCTGCGATCTTGCTACCAGGGGCTTATACCTGCGATCTTGTCAGCAAGGGCGTATACCTGCGACTTTGCCGCCAGGGGTTTATACGTGTGATTGTGCCACCAGGCGCGTATACCTGTGATCTTACCACCAGGGATTTATACCTGGGATCTTGCCACCAGGGGCTTATACCTGCGATCTTGCCACCAGGGGCGTATACCCGCGATCTTGCCACCAGGGGCTTACACCTGCGATCTTGCCACCAGGCACGTACACCTGCTGATTTTTTATCATTGGGTATTGTATAACTACTATATGAATTTGATTAGTATACGATTTTAGATTCTTAATGGTTTGACCTGATAAGAAGCGTTTTGATTTGTTAAATATGTTATTCTTGGTTTTACTGAATTGCCACTAATCTGTAGAAACTTCAGCAAAACACTTATAATATCGTTTGGGATAAGAGTACGCGAAAGTTTGTAGGTAAGTGTGCTCATTCGAGATCGTATGATATCTCATAAATGCTGCTAATTGAACTAGTTTTTCGTATAGATGGCTCAAAAAACACTTTTTTCACCTTTTAATATGTAAAACTTACAAACACGACTTGTTTGCTTATCTTTGTTTAGACAAAATTTATGAGCTTTTTAGAAAGGGTGCCTTTTTCAAAAATTTAAATATCTTCTTTTTTAATCTCTTATGTCAATTCTTAAAGAAATTACTAAAAAAGTTTTTGCATATATTACAATCAGTTGGAAATTAAATTCTCTTTCACATATTCTGAAGTTCAACAACCGCCAACTTAAAAATCATGTCCATTTTTAACCGCGTGTCTTCATGACACAAATTTAAAAAATCTTGACTTAAATTCCTGACTCACTTTCGTCCTACATTATTCTCTGTTTCACTAATTAAAATTCAACAAAGTTCTTCATGTCAATTGATGCAAAAATTAAAAAAAAAAAACAAAAAAAACCACTTGTAACAGTGTGTCCTACATTGAAGAGTAACAGTCATCAGCAGCACAACCAGCCAGCGCATCACCATCATCATCATCATCATCATTACCACTCTATCCCCAATATCTCTTGCATCAAAGTCATTCCCGCATGCAAACCATCAATAACAACAACAACAAAAACAAAAACAAAACCAAGTATAATAAAATAATGAAACAGGTTCACAATCAAATCACCCACCAAATAGCATGAAATTGCTTCCATCAAGACAAGAAAATCGTCAAAGTTGGCAACCAGTTGTTTTTGTGTTTTATTTTTTTTTTGTAATTTGTTTAATGCCCTATAGCTGCAAACGCGATGCTGCATCATTGGGAACATCAACCCACATCAATCAATCTGCGCACTTGCACCAGCACACACACATAAAATTGCTGTCAAACAGGATGCTTTTGCAACCTTCGTGTAGGTACTACCAACAACCAACGACGAAGGCTTCAAATGCCAATGAAACTGCATCAAGAAGGAAGCTCCAATAGAGAGTTCTTCAAAGAACCAGAAGTTCAACCTTCATCACTCTACGCGCGCCCAGAGTTGTGCGGTGGGTTTTTTTTTTTTTGTTATTTTCGTCTTCCTAACTTGATCCACTGGATTCTAATCCGAACATTGAGCTACCTACTTATGTGTCTCTCTAATTAAATCCATTTCCCTGATGTTGCACGTATACAATTGTAGAAATCCTTGTGGCATCGTATTTCACCATCGCGGCTACCCCGTCGTCGTCGTCAAAATGAAGATACAAAAATATCTTCGTGTATCCATCTCTCGATTCTCGACCAACATCCCAGAAGGAACAAAATCACAAACAAAAATATTAAAATGCAAATATAATCATCACTCAAAGTTAACCGTTAACTAAAAGTCATCTATTTAGCCAGATAAAGAGTTGAGATAGTGGAAGAGTGAGACAAGCTATATATGTATTCAATTGCAAACCCCCAATTTACACGAAAGAACGCCAGACACAACGGACTCGAACCAGCAACAACGCGCAAAGTATCTAAATCAGTCAAACAGTATGATATCCTCCAGATACTCTCTCCCAGACTCAAAGTATACTCTGGATGACGATGGAGGAGCGATTCGGTGTGTTGGTGGTTGTGGTGGTGGTGTTGGTGCTGCATCTTGAAGGTATAGTGCATTTCAATAGCTGTAATAATCTCACCAATGTTTAGATGTTGATGAACTGTTTCCAAGAGTGCGCTACAAAACTATAAAAGCAGAAACTATCTCAACACGAAGAAGATCATGTTGTTGTTCCAGATTATCCGTGTCCGACCTCCCCCCCCCCTTGTCAATTGTGTTATGTTATGTAGTTAGTTGGAGCAAAACTCTTTAACAAAAAATTATCAAGATTATGCTTTGAGATGTGTTTTTGTTTATTCCTCGGGGCAGCAGGCAGCAGTGGTGCCAAGTTAGGCATTCTAAAAACAATAAAGTCTAGGGAGTTTATATTTTCATCAATCATTTATGTAGGCCTCTGGTTTTACATATTAAAAATCTGGCCGTTAGATGTGTGCGTAGGGAAAGTTTGAGTGTAGGAGACATCATTTAATTAAGTTTCTGATGGAAAATATACCAGCTATATATTTACCACATTCCCAAGCTCATTCATTTTCAATATTTCTTTTAATATTTTAAATTAATTACGGTGCTTTAGACCTGTTTATACTAGTCAGCTAGTTTAGGACTAAAGTAGGTATAAGTTCAAATGTCAGTTTATCGAATAACACTCATTTGATAACTCTGCCTTTTTTCTTAAATTTATACCATTCAAAAAATTAAAGAGCGAAATACTGGATTACATTTAAACTCATTTTTTTAAAACTAAGTTTTTATGTATGATGGAGAGGAGAAATGTGAAACTCTGTTTAGCTTTCATTCATGATTTGAAATTTGAAATCAGACCTCCAACTCACAAAAGAGCTTTGAATATTAAATATATACAAATTTCATAAGCATTTATCAAGCATTAACAAATGGAGATATCTATTTTGAAACATTAAAAATTCTAGTCCACTTCACCAAATGAATTTGACCAGTTTATACCAGTCAGTGGGAATATTACTATTAATGTAAAAAATTGGATTTTCTATTTGTTTTGTAGATTCACTTTATATTTGAAGTTTATTCAATCACTCAAAAATATGAGTCATTGCTTTATTTTATACCAGTCAAAACCAAAAGCTGAATCAAGGAGCTTATGATACATTTTGCTAAGGGACCAGAAATACCATTCGTAAAATGGCCATCTTTTAAAAGATATAAGAAATGTGAAAACTTCTGCCTAATCCCCATTTCATATTTAAGTTAGTTTATTTTATACCATTCAGCATCTAACAAGATACAAGTAAGCTATTTACAATGGATCGACATTAAGAAATAATCAAACGGTATTTATATTTTTATTTTTTTTGTATACCAATTATTATACGTATGCATTCAAAGTAACGGTAAATTTTGATTTTTTTTAAAGCCCTACAAATCATAAAGTTTTTGAATTGGCAACACTGTATTTAGTGACAGTAAACTCAGAACAGACTTATGTCAAAACAACGTTTCCAAAAAAATGCGATTGCTGATATTCGACCCCAGTTGCTCGACAAAGTGGTAGAAATTTAGACATTCAGGTTACTCTAATTTATGCCAGCTGCATTGCCAATGATTTAAAAATAAAATATAATCACTCGCGAGATCCGCCATATTGGAACTGAATTGAAGTCGTCATTTCTGATTGTATTAAAATCAAAATGTCGGTAAATTTAGAGTAGTTTGAGAGATTCAAGCAACTTCACAGTCAAACAAGACTGCATCAGTTTTCCAAGGGACTCCATAGGTATGGGCGCAATCAACAGTAAAACTTCAAATTTGAAAGTGGCCATTAACTTTTGATATTTTATCAAAATTAATATCAACAAATTTTAGGCGTCGACTTTACAGTTTTCCAAAAACATCCATTTTGAAATCGTTGGTGTAGTGTTTAATTTAGAGCAGAGTTGTAAAGTACTTAAGTATACAATTACGGCAGTAATTTGTAAGTGCTGTACCTGTACTTGACAAACAAAACAAGTATAATGTACTTGGTACTAAAAAAAACACCAAGTACAATTACATTTCAACTGCATTGTTCTAAGTTCATTCACCGGATACTGAAATACTGGCCGGTGCATTTTCAAGTCTATTTTCAACTACAGTACATTTTCAAGCACTTTTCAACCAGAAGAACGAGTACTTGAAAATGGACTTGTGCTTGAAAAGTACTTGAAAATTAGCAGGAACTTGAACTTGAAAATGTGCTTTTACTTGTGCTTGAAAATGTACTGATACTAGTAGGTACTTGAAAATGTACTGGGCAGTATTCCAGTACCCAGTGAATTTTTTTAGATCAAAGTACCTGAAAAAGTACTCATGCTTTATGTTTTCAAGTGCAAAGGAAATTGTAATTGCTCAAGTATCTACAAGAACAAGGTACTTGGTACTTGACTGGTACTGGTACTCTAAAGTTAACAGGTTTGATTTAAGTACTTTTTCAAAAGTAATAAAAAATATTCAATGCAATTTGGATAATTCGGCTTAAATATGGTAATTTTGCTCATCGCTTAATACAATTTTTGTTGAAAGCAATGAATTTTCTTCAAGCTATTCAAGAGCCCAAAAACTGAAAAGGTGACGATTCAATAGGTCAGCCAACTTTATTTGTCAAATGTGGAAGAGAAAAAGTACCAAAATCAAGTAAAATTTGTGTGCATAATTAGCGCCCAACGTGGGAATATTTTAAGAATTTGAATTGACTTTTCCAGGATTTTAATTTGAAATGCCTCAGAGAAGTGATACACATCAACTATAAGCTATGGAATGCAACAGGTTAAAAAACATTTTGGATTGCCTCTGTTGGTTCTAAGCAATTTTATGACAAAAAGTATTGAAAAAGTGATTTCAAGGTTATTCGTCAATTATCAAACTAAAATCAGTTGTAAGCTTAGACATTCAGGACCTAGAAGACTTACCCGGTGGAGAACTACATTTTCTTAAGGAATTGATTTACAAAAAGCATCGTTTAGGAAAGTAGTAAAGCGACTAATTATTCAATTCAATTTGGCAGCACAGTCGCACATTGGAACAACTTAATTGGAAGAGTTGGAAAAAAAAACTGAGTTCATTGCTTAGGTTAATTTAATGTTCCATAGGTAGTAATAATAATGTGCATACGTACTCAAAATAGATTTTAGTTGATATTTAAGGGCAACTTTGTTCACACTGGTCTAAATCTGTAACATGGTTTTTTGGAAGGCGATTTTGATGATTAACACTTCAATCAATGGATTCATTAAATGAAATTGTGGTTAAGAAACACCAGTTCCGAAAGAATTATGGATGATAAGTTAAGAAATTAGCCCTAAATTGTTGAAGTTTTACTGAATCTTTTGAAACAAAAGTTCTAAAATATTTAAATAGAAAGAAGAAGAATTTTCGGATCTTTTTATAATATTTCTGTCCCACTGTCTGACACATGGAAAAGGGTACAACTTTAGAAAATTTAAGAGAGACCTATAGATACTTCGTCAATATCCTAATGGAATATCTAGATTTGTGTGGTATTTTTCGCTACTAGTTCTGCTGCTACTACACTTTTTTTTGTTGTATTTCTTCTTCATCTCCTTTAGACAAGGTAAGTTGTCAGTTTTAAACTAGATATTTAGAAATAATAATTTATTCCACTTGATTCGCTCTTGAGGGGGTCTTTCAATAGACTTCTTGTTCGAAAAGACAGCAAAGAAGAAGATTCACTTCTTTCCTTTGTATACCTATAAAGTGTTTGCATTGTGCGAATGTAATTGGAAACCCTATATATATAGAGTGTCGTCCCTCCTCTTGTATTTTAGATGTAAAGCAAAAGCAATGAAACTTAGCAGATGGAAATATAAAACAAAAATTAATTAACTGTATCAGGTTCGTAGCTACTACATTCAATGACTCTTGAGATGGTGATTGAGAATTTTTTAAATCGTTATTCCATGGAAAGCCGATTATGCAAGAACGACGACGACTATAGCACAAGAGACTAGAGTAGGCATACAACGGTAGTAAATCAGTTCTCGGCATTCCTTTTTTTGTTTGTAATTTTTTTTTTTATGACGCAGTTAGTCAATTCTATTCATGGAAAAACTCTTGTTTTGAAATGATTTAGTAGGTTAGTTATTGATAAAAAGGAGAATTTATTGAATAGAGTGAAGATTATGATGAGAATAAAATTTGATTTGTTAGTTTGTTTTATTCAAAAATAGATTTATTTATCCTTTATCGAAGATAGAAAGATCAAATGGGTCTAGCGTTGGGCGCCATTTATTTTAAAAGAGATGTCAAGGAATTTGAATACGCGACTTAATTTGTATTATTTGTTAGCTATGATTTAAAAAGAAGAAGGGATATCATATTTTATTCATGCAAATGATTAATGAATCGATTTAGTTCTTTCAATTTCACATCTTGTTCAGAACTAAATAATGAATGCAAAACTAAAGAAGACACACGTCCTCTAATTAATATCAATTGTTTGTGGATAGTGAATAGTTTTTTAAGGTCTCAAAGTGGAACTTGATGAATTTCAAGCTATGATACATTGTCTACAATGATGTGTAATTTTTTCACCTCAAAATGCATTGCCGTTTCAAAGTTTTTAAAAGGGAAACGTCATTTTTGCAATAGTTTAATTTTTTTGAGTTGGACTCTCTAGGAGTCAGTTTTTCAGTCATGATTATCCAAGTCTCGAAGTAAAACATGAGTTTACTCCAGAAACGTGTTTTTCAGTCAATTTGAATTCTAAGTTAACTCAGAAACCAAATTGATGACTTTTTCACAGTGCCGCCATCTCTATTTCGATCGTGTTGGGCGTACAAGGGTGATATGCATAGTGTAGCACATCGAGTTCCTGAGTTAACTTGGAGTTAAATTTATTTTCAGGATTCGATAACTCTAATTTAACTCAAAGTAAACAATGCACTGAAAAACCTGTTATTAGTATCGTTACTGGGAAACGTAACGTTTGATTATCCAAATCCTACTTTAGGGCACCAAGAAAAGCGGACTTTATCGAAGGTGGGTGAAGATATCCTTAGAAGCTTCGAGCGAAAAGTTCTTAAAAAAAGGAAAGGCCCCTTTTTCCAGCTTTTCTTGTCTCCATAGTAGCAGAAATCTTAAACTACAATTAGGCTATTATTGAAACAGCGTCTACATAGTGGGAACCCTACTTATCTGAATATCAAAAGTTAGCTTATTAACATTTTTACTTTCACTTTTTCCACCTACTATTAAAAAAAAAATTATTTAATTGCTAAAGAGTTAAAATTTTAATAGAGAAGAAGATCAAATGATTGCAACTCTTAAAAAAAATACAAACACTTCGGATACCTGATAAAATAACACGATTTCAGAGGAATTAAATAAATTATCGATTTCCGAATCTGCTTAAGTCGAATATTCTCAAATAAACATTGGAACCCATTCCAAAGCATTCACTCCTGTTTGATACAAAAAAAAAGAAAACACTAACAAAATAACCCATAAATTATTTACCTTTCACATCTGTAATTTAAAGAATCTTGCATTTGTTTATGTCTTTTTTCTTGTCAGTCTTCACATTCTTGATGAGTCCCGATTTCTTCACGATTAATTCAATTTGAGTGGTTCATTGAACTGCATAAGCAGCAAATCGTCAATTTGGTTTGCACGTCCCACAAAAAAAAAATAAAGAATTTCTTTGAATTCTCAAAAAAAGAAGGGTTCTTGATAAAGTGGATTAATAACGGAGTAAGGAAACAGAATGTAGTTAGCACAGCAAAGAACAGGATTCTTCTTTTTGTTTTTGCTGTTGCCAAAAAAGGACATTGCAACATTTTGTTTTCTGTCGAATTAACAACCGCAAAATCACGTTTTAAAGATCAATGTGTTTGATTTGCCCCAAAAACAAACGTAATTATGTGAGATTTTACAATGGAGTTGGATTTTTTTTTTGGTGATATGAATTTTTATGGTGCCGCCAATGGGGCGTGAGATTTTTGTCTGATGTATAATTTAAAATGTTGAAAAGTATAAAATGAAAGAAGGATTTTTCAGTGTTTCAACACCAAAGTGTGTGTGTTTGAGAAATTCTTCGAATGTTATAGCTGCTTTCTCAGGTTAGGCGAAATAATCATGGAAGTTTACTTATCGAAGGTGACTTCATATATTGGCCTCAGAGGTGCTCGTTCTTGAAGTGCTTAGCCAGGCGAAGTAAGGACCTGCAGATCCTTAGGATTTGCCTCTCAAATATAACCTGGTTCCTTCTAGGAGTGTTAAGATTATACTGCTGCAACTTTCAGCTTAATGATCGCGTCTACCTGGTCCTCTAAAGCAAACCAAATCCGATTTGGAGGAGTTGTCCGTATGCCCCATTTGATGTAAAACTCGAAAAGTTGGCGGATGTGGGCCTCGACTTCTCGGACAGCTGTCAATGGAGAGAATGGTGAGTAATATGTGAGCAAGTCATCAGCAAAGAGAAGGTTCTCGCATTCACTTGAAATTGGTTGATCAGAAGTGATGATGTTGTAGAGAAGTGGTCTAAGTTTTGAACCCTTGGGCAATTCCTACTACGATCATCATCGTGTCCTGCAACCCCGGCTGGGGGATAGGGCGTCAACAAAACGTCTCCATCTTTCACGGTCTGCTGCAAGGTACTTTAGCTGTAGCCACGTCTTTTTCTGGGATTCTGCTCCCGCTAAGACAGTTGATTTCCATGTTGTTCTTGGTCTTCCAACCCGCCGTGCACCCTGAGGACTCCATTCAAAGGACTGCTTTGCAATTTCGTCGTTTGGTTTCCTCAGTGTGTGACCAATCCAACGCCATTTACGATTTCTTATGTCGACGTCCAGCCGCTCTTGACTAGTCCTGCGCCATAATTCCTCATTTGAAATTATTTGTGGCCAGCGAATATTTAGGATGTGGCGAAGACAGCGATTCACAAAAGCCTGCAAATTCTTCGAAATGATAAACGTGACTTTCCAGGTTTCACAAGCATATAACAGCACGGATTTGACATTTAGCCGTACAACACGAATGTGGAATGCTTTACCAGGCTCTGTTTTTCCCTTCCATTTTGATATTCAGAGCTTCAAAACCAATGAGCATCGGTATCTCCTCTTGAATCCTTCCCTATTTTCCTGATCGCTCGCACTGTGTCTCATCATATTAAGGGTAGTCGAAATCACTTTAGTGCGCGCAAATTATAAAAAAAAAAAAAAAATTGGATTCGAAGAATCTCAACTTAGTGCGTAAGGAGATTTGACTTGATTTCCAGATTGGGGAGAGGCAGCACGAGCTTTATTTATTCTACTTTTAACGTCCAGATCCGTACCACCGTTTGCAGAAACAATACTGCCAAGGTTGTTCCACTACTTTAACTGGCGTCTCCTGTAGAATAATACGCTGCTGTGTGGAGCGGCCTGTGAGCATTATTTTTGTCTTTTTGCTGTTTATTCTTAGACCACTCGAATCTCCCTTCACTTGCAGTGTTTGGCACATCCCGTTCAGCCCACTGATGTTATTTGCCAGTAGACATATTATGTCATCGGCATAGTCTAAATGACTGAGCCTTTCGAACGGTCTCCATTGAATGCCATTTCGCTCAGATGTACCAACACTGGCCTTCAATACGTCGTCCATCGCCAGCAGGAACAGAATTGGCGATAAAACATCCCCTTGTCTCACACCCTGTTGCACTACGAAGAAGTCGGATATAGCTGCCCATTGTGTAAAGCAAAACACCTTGCGTTGTTGTAGGATTCTTTAACAATGGCAACAATTTTTGGTGGAATTCCTCTACCAAGCAACGATGTCCATATACATTCTCGGTTAACTCGATCAAAGGCCTTCTCAAAATCCACGAACATGAGGTAGAGCGGTGATTGAAATTCCATCGACTGCTCGAGGACGATACGCAGGGTGTTGATATGGTCGACACACGATCGACCACTGCGGAAGCCAGCTTGATGCCTCTTAAGTGTAGACTCGATTCTATCCTTTATTCGCTCGAGAATGATGGTTGCCATTAGTTTTGGGAAAACGGACAAAACGGTGATACCACGCCAATTGTTGCTATTCTTTAGGTCACCTTTCTTTGGCAACTTAACAATCACACCATTCTTCCAGTCCCTGGGATAGCTCTCGTTTTCCCAAATGCTTTGTATCAGCGGATGTAAAATACTAGCCGCTGTTACAGGATCGGCTTTCAGGAATTCAGCTGGTATTCCGTCCAGTCCAGCTGCCTTGTTGTTTTTGAGGAGATTTAGTGATGTCTGGATTTCCGATTCTGACGGGGGTTCGATGTCAATACCCCTATAGGATCTGCGCATCTCGTTTAGTTGGGGCACTTCAGCACTCTGCTCAACTGAATCCTCATTTAGCAGGGCACAAAAATGGTCCTTCCATCTACGAATCTGATCCTCAATTGATACCAAAAGTGTGCCGTCCACATCCATTACAGGATGATTGGTGTTGCTTTTTTTCCCGATAACATCTTTGGCTATTTGGTACAATTCCCGGATATCTCCTCTTCTGGCAGCGATTTTCGCATTATCTGCGAGTCCATCTAACCTCACCCTCTTGTCACGTCTCACACAGCGATAGGCCATCTTATGTGCAATGCGGTACTCTCTTCACAAGTCAGCCTTTCGTTGAACATCTTCTTCAGCATTTATTTGGATTTTCAACGATTTGCGAAGTTCGATCTTATCCCAGGTGTCTTGGGATATCCAAGAGTCTCTACGTCTCGTTCGCTTGGGTACAGTTTCGGATCCAGCCTCCATAAAAAACACTTTTAATTTCACCTCGACTACGATGCTCTTCAGTATTTCTGGAAGAAAAAATTATTTTGATAAATGCTGAAGGAAAGCCTAGTACCTATGTCAAGTTTATGGGTGAGGGCTTCAGTCCATACGCTGTTGAATGCTTTCTCGACATCCAGTTGTTGAACATGTTCATAGTACCTTTCTTGGGAATCACCACGATTTTTTAAAGTTTTCCATTTCTGGGGGAAGTAACTATTGTTGATGCAATTGTTGAGGATGATGTCTAAGGAAACTAAGGCAGAAGCCTCTTTAGAACGAAGCTGCATACCCCACATGGCCCAGCTGAATTCGTGGGTCTGGATTTTCTATCTCCTGTGGTGTCCTGTGGTGTGATCAGATTTGGGCTGTCGACTGAATCACTCGCAGGATTGGTGTCGCTAAGCGTTGGACATCAGTGTGTGCTGGATGGATGCCTCAATTTTGTCGAGAAAGGCTGGTTCAGCAGATGGGTTGGGCGTAAAGTCTCTTCCGAAATTGGTAGCGAAGCGAAGGCTTCAACATCATCCTCTATCATTGTTGCTTCCCCATTGTTGGTGATAATCATTTCAGGCATTGGTGATTTTTGACCAGTCAATCTATTGATATTCTTGAAGCCTTCGGGTCTACGTTTGATGGACTGCAGTATCTTCTGGAATTGGTTGTTGTTGCGGTGTTGGATAGAGTTCTGAAACGTAATATTGCTCAATCCACACTATTTGATAGTTTCTGGTTGGTTGTTTTTATTTCTCGCTGGTGGATCCTTTGCAGACATTTCAAAAGTCGTTGCCTATATGCATATACTAGGGTAGGTGCTAATATCTATCCTTTGATGTCTTGGGTAGCTGCTAGTTTCCCAGTGCATTCGCAACGGCAAGTTCAAGACAGTCAATAGCTGTGTCAATTTCAATATTGTCCAGGTTCCTGTTTTCGGGTGGAAGAACTATGGTTTCTTCAACGTCTGTTTGCAGCCTGTCTACATCCAGTCTTGGGTTGTTTATGAAATTCTCCGCTGGTTCTGCCGTTAGGAAATTGGTTGGTGGAGTTTGATGATTATTAGAATAGCTTCATGGTCCAAGTCGCAAGGTACTATTATAAAATTAGAAGATGAAAGAGATAAACCTAGTTTTAATGGTGTTTTGGGGAAAACTGTTTTTGGTTGTGAAATAATCATCAAAGAATGCTGATCGCAGTAGTTATTCAGCCAGTCAGCAATCACCTTGCCTTTGTTGGTGACAATGAAGATCGGTAAGGATGTTTTTCATGCTGGATATGCATTTGTAGAAGATGCTCATGACAGTGAGAGTGTCCCTTCCTAGTTGTATGGTGGCAGAGGTAGCTTCACTAGGTAGAAGACCTGTGATGATAGTTTCCGTGGTGGGGTAAATGTCATTCCTTAGGCTTCGGCCACGCAATGAGCGACGAGCGACTGGGCGACTGAGCGACGAGTCGCTGATCGACGAATCTGAGCGATGGGTGGCCATTTACTGAACGACGTCGCTGAGCGATTAGTTGGGAAAATGCCATCGTCAAGTGCGGTTCGTCGTAGCTTATTAGTTGAAAGTCACGTTCATATCTATTGATCTGTAATAAGATCGACAATACGTAGATTTGGTGTACACCCCATAAATCGTGAAAGGACAAATTATGGTGAATTTCACCATTTATATCAAAATCTTCGCAGATCTCCAGATCGATTTTGGGAATATTGTAGTATGTTGGTACCATCTTTTGATTTGCTGCTGGAAAAAGGTCGACCAAAATCAACAAAACAAAAGAAAGCAGTTAGTCCAGAACAACGGCTGGTTTTATGTTTAAGGTTATTTTTTTTAATCTTTAATTTTATTCTTAAGTTTTGCACTGGACGGCTTTGGACAGCTGAAATTTAACTTTCTGTGTTTATTTTGTCCATCTTATTACTTCGTCGACTGAAAAATTAAAACAGATTTGATTGCTGAGCGACCGCGACGTCGCACAGTGGGGCAAAATCACGAAAAGTTGGCATTAAATCAACCAACAGGGCTAAAAACCTGAAATTTTGCACAAATTCTACTGATGCCAATGTTAATGCATAGTCAAAGTTTCTAATGGCCACGCCCATTTTTAGGGTTACCACCCATACAAAAATTTTGAAATTTCGAAATTTACATAAAAATGTTAATAAACTCTGTGTATCATAAGTGATTATTATTCTACGTGTTTTCTAATTAATTGTAATGTAATTTCATCTATAAAAAATTAAAAAAAAAGGTTGCCACTTTTGAGATTTTTTATTTTTGGTTTGTACTATTATTATTGTTATAAACTTCTTAATTCTAAAACACATTTATAATTTCAAATATACAATTATTATAGATTGAACTTAGATTTCTTCATTTGGTCAGGGAGATATTAATAATTGAACGGCTTCCTGAGGCAGATGTAGTTTTTTTAGGGAGTTTTTGCATACTTGTCAAAACTGGATCTGATGATAATAAAAAAAAATTAAATATGTCTGCATTAGTGTTTTCTCTGCAATTTTTCCTTGAATGATGCTCCCTATATTTTTTAAAATCTTTATTCCGGGCTTCTTGCGCTTCTTCACTGAGTTGCCCAATAGGTAATGAAGCATATGAAATTATGGTATGTAATTTTTTAATTAAACGTAAATCAATTTGAGTAATTTCAGCTGAAGTTTCAGCGTTTTCGAAAAATCTTCTGGCCGTATTTCCATCATTGGAATTTCCAAATCCAGGCAAAGGTTTGTCCACGATTAAGCCCAAACGCTCTCAAAACTTTTTTTGAATTTCTTTTTTTGTTTCATTAACAATTTTCTTATGTTCTTCTCCTCTAATTTGCCATTTTTGTATTTTTAATTTCTATGAGAGTGAAGAAGACATTCAAGAAACCAGATCCATCCATGCAACACGGATAAACCAAATTGAAAATGTTCGGTTTTTACTGGCCTTCGTATCATTTCTTCTACAAGATTAAATTCTTTTTGCTTGGCATTACAAATATATCATTTTTGGGAAGATGTGTTTCTCGAAATGGCATAACACACTTTTCCGTCAACCATGGCGAAGATCAAATTGTGTTGAATCGAAATTGTATTGCCACTTTCCCTTACAATACTAGTTTGAAGGTTGGCAATTTCTTTGTCTACTCTTACCTTTTCAGCTACAGATACTGATGAATTTTCTCTTAAAAATTCAATCTAGGGATAGCAACTTTTTTGCACTGCTGGTCTATTTTGTAAGAAGAAAATGCTTTAGGAGCTTTTGATCTTATGATTTTATATTTGAAGCGAGATAAGTTTGCTTCAATAATTAAAGCTAAGGCTTTTTCACCAGTAATTGAAGTAGGTTCAATGGACTCTCTTAAAGCTTTCCTACACGTTTCAACTTTGCCAGGACTGGTGGTTACATCGTGAATTAGTTTCGCAACTCCCGACTGTCCAGATGCTCGCAAACTCATTTCGGTCGCAAATGTTAGTTCAGAAAGAGACGTTGATTTTCTCAGCTCTTCAGTTTTTCGTCGTTTTGTTCTTTCTGATCCTTCTTCAAAAGACACAGACGGACGACCACGTTTCTATTTTAAGGGACATTTATATGTGAAGAGAATGGGAATGTTAAGCCAAATTCTATTGGTCCTTAAAAATCTTGGCTCTACTCGACTAGACTTTCCCCAACGCGCTTTAAACTGCCATTTGAATTTGTAAATTTGTATATTTATATCGTTTTCAAAGGTACCAATGCATTGAGTCCGCCTTACAACTTCTTCCTTTAAAAACTTTATCTGGCTATCCAATCCTGGGCAACCTGACGTCTTCATCATATTGTAAAGGTCTTGTCTCGTTACTGATAACGTTTTGAATGTTGTTCGGCCTAAGAAGTTTCAAAAATATTATAACTCTGGCCAAAAACATGTATTTTCAGAACATGACGTCACCAACAAAAATTAACGCTACACACAGGGGAGCAAATTGTAGCAAGGAAACTTTACATATTCTGAAAGAAGACAAACCACAGAACAAAATGACGTATAAATCACATTGGGATTCCACGGGAAACACAACTATTCGCATTAAGATATCAGAAAAATGCAAAAAAAAACACATTTTTTCCCTAATTTTTCATTTTTAGCTACAAATTAAAACAACAAGAATATATTTTTCTCAAAAAAGTTAACATATAAAAACGCACCTGAGCTTACTGATTCCATTGCAATAGGATTTAATTTGATACACGTAATAAATAAAAAAAAATATACAATTTACTAAAACAACGCAAAGTGGTAAAAAGTGGTCTGCACTCGACGCAAAACGTGAACTTACTCTTCAATTGTGACGATCTCCACTAGATCACGTGATGCGAATAAACTTTTTTTGTCTCATTTCTAATTCTCTGTTATATCTGGGAGAGAAATAGAACGGTTATTTAAAATAAAGCTCAACTTCATAATTTGATTAAATGCCAGCTTTTTTGGATTTTGCCCCATTGTGCGTCGCTTAAAAAATGGCTCAGTCGCTCAGAGTTTATGTGGCCACCTCCATACGATTTCATGTGTTTTAATTTTTTTGCGTCGCTCAGTCGCTCATTGCGTGGCCGGAGCCTTACATAAATTCCCATCCCTCTTCATCCCTCACCCTTACCCTTCCGGAAAGTCATGAAGCCAATGATGTTGATGATGTTACATTTGGTGACGTTGTTTTCAGGGATTAGAACAATAATAATATGAAAATCGTCTTCAAAACTGCCTTAACCTATAAGTGTTCTTCTGTCAAGATCTCAAAATCTTCTTCTTTTTACCCATAGATCCTCCAGAGTTTTATCGACCTCCATTTCCGATCTAATTTCAATTTAAATGACAAATTCTTTCAAGGAAGTGTTTCTGATGCGTCTGCGTGTAGAATAATATTCCGCCACTTTTATTGTCTGGACAAAAAAAAACTGCCTATATTTGCTTTTCAAATTCACACAATAGAAAATCCGACTCTACAAACCATTTCCTGATGTTTCCCATCATCAGTACAAGGTGCATTTGCAATTCGCAATACAAATGCACATAAATTTATTACTTTATTTCTGTTGTGATAGAATTATTCATAACAAAAATAAAAAAATGAAATCAGAGAAGAAAAGAAAAGAAAATCTTATCCTCAAGGAAACGGATACAAACACGCACTGACTTCATTATAATCAGGAATACATACAAATCGATGTGCCATTACAAAATCAAATAATAGCAAAACGCTAACAACTTTACACAAAAAAGTCGAAAGAAGAAAAAAGAACTATATTTACTTTGTCCCCCTAGAGAGAGAGACAATGTTGGTGTAGGGTATACCTTGACCATCAGAACAGGTAAAATCTTCTCACGAAGATTTTCCAAATGAGCTAATTCTACATTAGATCAATCGATTTGCACGCTTTCCTAAGACGAATGAAAGGAAGGACGGTCTTTTACACACTGCTTCGCGGCGACGACGCAACGTCAGCAAAGTCTCTTCACTTCCATTGTGTGTTTGTGTGTGTTTGAAATCGATTGAAATATGACGGTCAAGGTGGAAAATTGTAACGCTCAGCAAAAGCAATTTAAGGCCAATTCTAAGGATTTATCTTCGCCTTTAACCTTGGCCCATTACAAAGTTAATATACCTCTGCACACAACCAGAGCGCCTCTGTGAAATCCTTTCGGGACATTTTGTGAAATTACTTGCGGGGTCGTTGGACATCAATAATGCAGGTCTTTTAATGGTGAATCGATGTTAAAAGTGCACATACATTCGGTCATTGCACATCCACATCCATCACTTGTCCCGTACAAGGAATCGTAATTACCTAGGATTACGATTGCAAAAATATTTACCGCCACCGCTGCTGCTGCTGCAACTAGTATACAACAGCCACCGCAACACCGGTCATTGAAAGAATAGAACGAACATGCGGCAGCTGAGTTGAAGCATTGAAAGTTGGTGGAGATGGATACACCACCAGCAGTGAAATACATCACTCTATAATAGTGGAAAAAAGCCTTCTATACACAGAAGACCAGAGATTTAAAACAATAGAAAAGACAGGCTTTGGAATTTTTCTGTGCCAATGCTGGACGTCCAAAGAGAGATCAAAGCGAAGATTAACCCAACAGAAGCACTAGTTAATGTGCATGAATTCTTGAATCGCTTATATATACTTCATCTGACGTATTGGGTATCCTATAGCTATATACGTCAGGGACTATAAGATGACGGCATTGGAATTCTTAGTGGCGCGATGAAATTCGTTCAGCAAAGAAATTGTATTTCACATTCCAAACGGGAAACAAAATCGAAAGAGATTTTCCGAAATTAAATTTGCTGAAAAGAGAGCTCAGCCATGCCATAGTGTGTCCAATTCATCAAAGAAGATATTTTTATTTATAGATTTGGTAGAACCAGTTGATTTCTTGAAATGATAATTTTAGACCAATTTTATTTTCATTTCTTCTGATAAGGATGGGTACCTTTTTGATTAAGTTCTTAATATTAAAATTGGAAATTCTGGCCTCTTATAACCACAAAGACAGAGAAACGGCAGCTTAGAGCTGTTGTAGCTTGTAGATGTTTTAGAAACCAGAAACGCTAATTAATCATCAGCTTAAGTAATATCTCAATGCTCGTCAGTTTGTTTTTCGTAGCAATAGGTCCACTAATGATCTGATAGTATCTCATTTAGCTGTAAAAGACTGGGCATTTAGTATTTTTTCGCTGAAATTCTTCTTCGTTGGATCGGAAACAACTTTTGGGACCACTTTATACAAGTCTACGAGCTCTTGGACCCTTGGACAGGGCATATGAGCAATGCCCTAGCTAAACTAAAATTTTCTTGGGCGATTTGAATGTTAAACAAGAAAGAAGAAGTTTTTGGTGCCACAATGGGAATAAATAGCCTGCACGACACCACCTCCGATAACGGACTCAGGTTAATAGACTTTGCTGCGGGGCAAAACATTGTGGTGGCTAGTACGCAGTTCCATCGTTATCATCTCCATATCCTCAGGTCAATCAACTACCAGCCAGACTGACCACATTGCGATCAACGCAGGGCATGGCTCCAGTATCAAGAATAATCGAACGTTCCGAGGAGCCAACGTTGACTCGAACCAAAATCTTGCTGTAGCCAAGGTAATGTTACGGATATCAAGACCAAAGACAAAACAGGGAAATATTTGACGTCCGACGGCTACAATCGAAAGAAATCACCAGGTCCTTCACCTTCTTAAATAGTCTTAAACCACGAATTTCAAGAATTGCCAGCAGAGATGTTTGGTTCGACGAAGAATGCCAGAAATTACATGCAGCCTAGCAACAGGCATACAAAAAGGACCCGAGCTGCTCGCGAGCTCTCCGAGCAGAAGAGGAGAGAGGAACACCGTTTTTTCAGAAGAAAAAGCTCGACACGATCGCGGAAATAGTGGGATACTATTGCAGGAATTAAGTTCGGCAATTCTATAAAAATAAAGCACCTTTTAAGGTGACAAAGGTTGAAAGAAAGCCTGCAAGGACGATTAGGGGATCATCGTGGTAAAATCGCAATAAGTGCTGAGGAAAAGGAAAAATTATTTCTGAAAATTTTATAACGACGATGTCGAATCAAATTCCGCTACCATGCATCATTCAACCTGGACGAAGTAGGCTAACAATTCCGTCCACCCGATTTCAACTAGGTGAAGCTGATGCCCTTGCGGCCGAACTGGAATAGAACCTCAGCATTGTTTGCTCGATCCTCAAGAAAGGTGATTGTATTAACTGAACCAACTACAGAGGCATCAGTCTCCTTAACATCTTCTCTGCCGTACTTTTTGAAAGCCTGAAGCCATTCGTCAACAACCTGATAGGTCCATATTAGTGTGGCTTTAGACCAGGAAAGTCTACCATAGACCAAATATTTGCACTACGACAGATCTTGGAAAAAACGCAAGAGTTCCAAATGAATACTCACAACCTTCTCATTGATTTCATGGTCGCTTATCAAGACATCCATAGAGACGAGCTATATAGAGAAATTTCTGGTTTTGAAGGATGACGATGGAGAATGCAAGGTCGACAAAGACATCACTGATACCTTTGATGTCGAAAAAATTTGCAATGTCACGCGCTGTCATGCAACTTTTCTTGAACATCGTTCTTGAAAGAATAGTGTAAAACTAACAAATTTGGTGGCGCAACAGCTCGAGGAGAACCAGGCCCTAGTGACTTACAACTCTGAACCATTCCTGTGGGCGTCTTGTTACCAGGAATTGAGGGGACCTAAAATATTTTGCCGAGCTTGAACGGCTAGATGAGAAGCATATATTCATGAGAACAAATTCTCGCAAGAAGCTGTATTTACGTCGGAAAAAAATACTTTTGTTTTTAGGTGGTAGCGACTGGGAATCGAACCCGGACCTTCGGCATAACAGTCCATTCCATCTTGACAACCAGATGAAATATATGCTGTCAACAAATAAAGGACACCCAACACCGACGTCTCGGACACAACGTCGCCATAGACAGCTAAAATTTGGAGGTGGTCAAGGACTTTGTGTACCTAGGCTCCGCTATCAGCTCAGTGAATAATACCACTGCTGAGATGAAACGAAGAATTATTCTTACCAATAGCTGCTTATTTGGGCAAAGGCAATTGAGGAACAAAGCCCTCTCGCAACTATAGTATCCCTGTATAAAGTATAAGACACTTATCATACCGGTCCTGAGGTATGGTGCAGAAGCATTGACACTATAGACGGTGGATGAGAATGCCTTAGGCTATTTTTGTGTCTTTCATTTTTGTATCGCAAATTTTTAAACAGTGCTCTAGTGAAATATCCAGTTCTAGAAAATCACATTAGTTTGCTCTTGAGACAGCTTAAGCTATGCTGTCATATATAGATATTTATTCTTTCGCCGCACTTCACAAATGTCAAATTCTCTATCTTCTACTGTTTTGATATTCAGAGTTCTAATGTGCATCGGTACATCGGTAGTCGAAAAAGATCGAAAGGACAACCGATAGCTGACATTATCGGACATCCTCTAACTTGGATATTTCTGCATTCCTTTAGTACGTCGGGAATAGTAAGAGAATTAGTGGAGACCAAGGGAGACTGATTGCAGAGACTCCTGAATTTTTTCAAAGCCTTTAAGAGCTCCGATCTTGTGTTATTTCCTTAATGACTGGACCAATTTTGATTGAATTTTACATTTCAACTTTAGAAATCAAAAGATTGAAAGCAAATGCACCCGACTCAGTCTTGACCTTTGTCTTATAATCTCACTCCTTGTTCTCGGATTTGTTTAAGCTTTTGTGGTCGATTAACACTGCTGATTACTTGAAACCTCATTATGACAGACATTTTTAAAATAACATTTCCTTCATATCCAACGCTAATCAAGGAAGTTTCCCTTTGTTTAGATATTTCTAATTCATGTTTATTTTTTGCACATTCATCTTAACGATAAAATAAAATTTTTAAACGATCACTTTTCAACAGATTCCTATCGACAACTTCCGCTTGTTGCATTTACTTGTAGAACCTTCGTACGCCCAACTCCATCACCTATAGCTCCTATCCAATTCTCTCTATTCATCGGAAGGAATCTCCTATTTAAAAACCACCACGAAGCAGTCAACAGCGCACGCTTACAATAAACACTCTCAGTATTTTTTTTTTCTAATATTTTTTTTATTTTTTTCATTTTTCTTCTTTTATAAATTAATGACTCAACGACACATTGATTAATAACCCAAAGGCACAAAATCATCTATTGCCAATCTCTGTGCAGAAGCTTAAATTTATATCTTCTATGATCACCTCATTAATCATTTATAATGGATTGGCGGGAAAATTTTACAAATTCTCAGCATCATCTTCCCGCCTTTATGAGTCTTTGAGTATAGATATGTCTTTCTATACCTTTTTTTTCTATACCTATCTAACTTTAACTATATTAGAATCTTTTTGTAGTTAGAAGACAGTGTGATGCGATTTAATTAAGCAAAGTGCGAAATTTCATTAAACGCCATCATCGATCTTTAATAAAAAAAAAAAACGATGGTTGTCTTTTATTGATGTGATAGCTATAGCACTCAGCTATAACACTCTGAAGCTCATAGCGACGAAGGGATTGCATTTTTCAAATGAGATATTAATTCGTAGATTAACTATACCTTGAATAGATTGAAAAATGAAGATTAAGGTACCTTTGCGACGCACAAGAACGTTTAAGATTTATTTGCAAAGTAACATTACATCCGCCATCCGGCAGTTGTTGCTTTAGAAGAAAAACGGAAGATACAAAGATATCTTGTTAAATTGTTTTGAAAGAAACCATTCAACCATAAGTGTTAGAAGGTTCACTTGTCTGCCCATTAAGTTATCAGAAAATTAATTTTTCTCTAACGATCCGATGGAGGAAAATTTAAAGAATTTTTGCCACGAGCCGATTCAATCGTGCGTTGCGCCAGGGAAGGCGTGAAAGGTTTACCCGTCAAAACAGCCCACCTTCGATTAAAATTGAATTTTAATCTTCTTCTAAGGAAGGTTTCGGAAAGCCATCGACTGCGAAGGTTTTAAGCATCAAAAGTAAAAGGTGGATTAATAATCACATTTATTACTTTTTTTTTAATAGTTTGGCAGATAATGTTTGAAAATGATTGATAGGATTCAAAAAAATGTATAAATTTGTACTAAATTTACACGATTCTGGACTAAAATCGATGTTAATTTTTCTACTTTGATGTCGCTACACGTAGTTATAATGGAAATAAGGCCGTTAATGGCTAAAATCATCAATTACTGAAAAAAAGATCAAAATTTTCAGTGTATTTTGGATTTTTGAAAATGATGCGTTTAGCGTTTGAAGTCAAAAACTTGAATTATTCATTGATCCTACATCACAGACAACTCACCAAAAAGAAAACAGAACTACAAGAATTTGCACAAGGTCTCCTCCTTTTCCCCCGCCAATGTTACGGGATTGAAAGTACCTACTAAAGAAGATTTTTAATTTTTAGTTACCTCAAAAACTAGAAGATATTTCATCACATTCAGTAGTCTTGTTCACTTGCGAGAAATTCACTTTTTTTCAGTGAAACTGTAAAAAGAACAATTTCACCTACAACATTACCCCCCAGACTATACAAAACTATACAAAAAAGTTGTGTGCGTGTGCCGACTTCGCACTTATTGATTTATTATGGATACGATATAAATATTTGATTAAGAGAACCTACTAGATCCTGATAGAAGTGTATGTTTTGTATGCTGTTTTTCGATTTCATCTTTCCTTGGTAACATTTATGCAGACGGCATAAGTGAGACATCAAAGACTTGGCTTTTTCATTAAAGTACAAGGAACGTGTTTCAAAGGAATTAATAATTGAATAATCCTGCACACGATCGATTTATGAATAAAACACACATGAATCTACATACATAGCTGCTGAGGATGTTCATTACTTTGTAAATTACTACATAAGATGAGATACACGTGAGATAAAATTTGCAGCAAGTGCAGGGAAGTTAGCATAGCAAAGGTGCATACAGGATGGTGTATCTTGGAAAAAGATATGCTTTGCTGTTATTGACAAAACCTTAGCAAGGTGTAGGTGCCTGAAATCTTATCTTAATATTTGAAAAAAGTGTATAGCTGCTGGGTTAGAAGTCATTTTCTCATTTGTGATTTTTTGAAAGTTTTTTTTTACATCAATAGATGGCTCTGTAAAGTTGCCAGGGTATTTTGGTGACCTTTATAATGTTTCAACATAGAGCGAGTAGTTGGAGAATAAAAAAGTTGGAGGATGTAAAACCGATGAACATTGATTTTGAATACTTTTTCCAGTTCAGGGTTAGCTTTGAATTTAATCAGAGTTAGCTAATCCTGAAAATAAATTAAACCCGAGTTCAGTCAGGAACAATTTTTCAGTTTAGGATTAACTTTATTTTTCAATTGTCAAAAATCGATTGTCATCGATGTGCGACATTATGGATATCACCCCAGTGGAATTGCACTGTGAATACCTGTGTTATCAAAATCTAGATGGCACCACAGCTGAAAAGACCCTCAATTTGGTCCCTGAGTGAGCTGAGTCAATTAGGGCTAATCATGAAAATAAATTTACCTTCAGTTAACACTGGAACAGTTTTTCAGTTGAGGACTAACTTTATCTTTCAGCTGTCAAAATTCTAGGGCCAACGATGTGCGACACTATGGATATCACCCTTCTACGCCTTTTACGTATCAGAATATAGATGGTGCCACAACGGAATTGCACGGACAATAACTTTCAATATCGAAATCGAGATGGCACCACAACTGAAAAAACCCTCAATTTGGTTCCTGAGTTAACTCGCCAAATTAGATGAGTTAACTCGAAGTTAACTTAGGATTGCAATTGACTTAAAAGCATGTTTCTGGAGTTAACTCAGGTTCAACCGCGAGACAAGAATGATTTCGCACTGAAAAACTGGCGTTTAGAATCAGGTGAATTAACTCGGAGTTAACTCAGGTTTAACTCCGCGACTAAGATAATCGCGATCAGGGTTAGCTCTGAGTTAAATCAGAGTTAGATAAGTCTGAAAATAGATTAACCCCGAGTTAACTCAGGAACAGTTTTTCAGTAGAAGATTAACTTTATCTTTCAGTTGTCAAAAATCTAGGGCCAACGATGTGAGACACTATGGATATCACCCTTCTACGGATCTTCTTTCACGCATCGGAATAGAGATGGCACCTCAACAAAATTGCACTGACAATAACTTTCCTCATTGAAATCAAGATGGCGCCACAACTGAAAAGGCGCTCAATTCGGTCCCTGAGTTAACTCACCAAATTAGACGAGCTAACTCGGAGTTAACTTAGGATTTGAATTGATTGAAAAACAAGTTTATGAAGTTAACTCAGGTTTAACCCCGAGACTAAGATTATCTCACACTGAAAAACTGGCCCTAAGATGGTTATTATTGGGAAATATTGAGTTTGGTAGATTATTGCACATGATGTAGGTACGTTTAGTGAGGCTAAATAACGAATCTCTAATTTCTTTACTCTGCGTCCAAATTTGGGCTCAAGAGAGACTGATTTTCATATAGCTTGACAAGCAGCTAGCGTGTTTTGGGTTTCCTTTTTAGATAATAGTTACAGTCAGGGGGAGTTTAGATTCGCTTTAGTAACAGAAGGTGTATTTTTCTCTGGAAACCTTAATGCGTGGATTAAAATCAGAAGTTTGAGTTACACCCGAAGAGTTTTGAGGCTACTCTTAAACATCAATAAGAGACGTTTAAGTAACACATCCAAAGAGTGGGAAGGTGACTCTTGGGAATTAGTAAGAGAAACCAACAGAACTGTCGTCATCAAAACAATAAGAAGTTTTAGTTATTCGCCAGATCATTTTTTTTTTTTTTTTTAATAAAGAAAAGGGCCGGAGATAAAGCACAGCCCTGCGGGACACCAACACTTTTTTGGACCCAGATTTGAGCCACAGTATTAAAACACCCTAAAACGGCCTCCATCGAAGAAGAGAATCTTTGAAACCAAATGCACTCATTTTCGATTTATAAATAATTAATGAAAAACTCTATTAAATACGTAAGAGGGTGGATCACCGAGTCCCTGAAAATTCAAATAAGGAACACTTTTTTTTTCGCAAAAAACTCTTTATTTCGCTCGACATTTTGCAACGTTTGTACCATTTTTGATGCCCTCTAGAGACACTTAAATAAGGCATTGACTTCTTCATTCGACCCAAAACTCTTTACGCTGAGCCATTTTTCCATGTTTGAAAACGTAAGATAGTCGCTGGATGAGGGAGGGGTTCATAGCTTAGTTCACATAATTTTGCTATTGCGACTGCGGCCGATGAGTTTTCTAGTAGAAAAGAACTTTTTTGTCACCAAATGCGTTCGTTTTTGCTTCAAATCAGCTGGGAATCGATCCAACAGCTCTGCGGAGTTTGCGTGAGTGATCAGTTTACTCTTTTCACGGTAATCGATGTCAGTAACACTACACGCATCCCAAAAAACTGTGGCCATAACCTAGCTTGCCGACAAACTCATGGCAAAGTCTACTGTTTCGAATATTTCTGGGTCTCACTCTGATGATGTGTTGTGATGAATCCATGAACATGATTCATTCACAGCGAAGAAACTCGTTCGGATTTTGATTGGACATCGCCAAACATTCTTTTTAAGTTGTGAAACGATTGCGTTTGTTGTCAAATGCGGGAGAGCTCGGCACCCAGCTTGCGGAAAGCTTTTTCACATCCAAATAACTATGCAAAAATTAAATCACTGATCTATATGATAAGTCTGTTGTATCTTCAAGCTCGCGCACCCTTACTCCCCGATCGTCCAATATCAAACAGTGGATTTTATCGACCATTTCTGGTGTACGGACCTCAAATATTAAGCGACTCAACGTTCGGCTTCACTTGTGTTGCAGCGAGATTGGTGCCAATCGCCAGTGAAGAGTCCCCATAATATTTGTGTAGCTTTTTTTTGATTTGCGTGATGGTTTTCTGTCGTAAAAAATAATGTTGTAGGTACGAAATTTACTTCATTCCATTTTCATGAAAATACTCCTAGGCGTCTAAAATGGCTGCCACAACAAAACTGTTTGACAGATCTATCTGAAAATTTTGGTGCGTTCTTTCAAAAGATGCCTCTTGGGAAACAAAATGTTGGATTGTATTATTGACCCACACTCGTTCATTGGAAATAAATAACCAATATTTTTCTTAGTGACAAAGTGATATTTACCGCTACAAATTTGTTGATTCATATCAGCAGTACAAAACTATAGGATTGGGTACGAAATCTCGCATTAGTAAATTCGCATTATGTAATCTCACAATTTCGCGTTTCAAAATCTCGGAATAATAAAATTCCGTTTTAAACAATCCCAAAATTACAAAATCTCGCAAACTAAAATATCGCAAATTAGAATTTCGCAATATTATATTGCATTGCAATAAATATATTTTGCAATTAAAATCTCGCAAATTAAATCTCGTGCGATATTTTTTGACTTAACGGGAATTTGATTTAAAAATTAATTTCTTGCAATGCTGATTAAAATGTTGCGAGATTTTTTAGCTTCTGCAAAAAAATCGAGACAACAATGAAGCACACATGGTTGAAATGCAGGGTGCTTTTTTTATACTGTTGAAATCAGAAAATAGAAAAAGGTTTTCGTTTTAAATTTTCTATTTTAAATATGAAGGATTATTATTTTAAGGTGCGAAATTGACTGCAAAATTTTACTGTGAAATTTGAGTTTGCGAAATTTGTAAATGCGAGATTTTAAATTGCGCGAATTCAATTAGTATTTGCAAGATTTATCAGTGCAAGATATAAATACGAGATTGTAAAAAGCGAGATTATGAAAAGCAGGATTATAAATTTGCGAGATTTCGTTTTTCAATATCTACTAAAAAAAATGCGAGATTTCATTGTTCGAGATTTTGTTTTGCGGGAATTCGTGTCGCTTACTAAGCAATTACATGTCAACCTGGCAGCGATACTGCCGCCCAGTGAGCACCATCAAAATACAAAAGAAAAATTGAAGGACACCACTTTGTTTTACACCACTTCTAATTTTGTTGGCAGGTATACCGCTTCTATCTCAAAACAATTATTCACTTTAAAAACGCATAAAACAACACTTTGTAAAATGTTCAGACTCTGGATTTAAAATTTAAAATTTGGAAAACATCAAAACATTTTGAAAAAAATTTGGATAAAGCGCCTGTTTGACTACTGAGACCATGTTTCTAATGTTTGAATTAAATTCAATTTTATCTTATCTGAGCTGCAACAAAGTTTCATTTTAACCACAGCATTTCCATCAGCCATTAAGTTTGTTTTCTAATATCGTTAAAAAAAAATACTATTTTTTGTTTCCAATGAGAAACCACACGTATAAAACAACTCAAAAACTCAAAAAGAATGAAAAAGCAACTAATGGCTGGTATTACATTGTATGTGAAGACTTATTGTCTTAAAAGGCAATATATTTTGTAGTCAATGCATGCATATATGCTCATTTTCCGCCACTTAGATTTTGCTTGAAAGTGCAAATTGGCCTTGTCCGAAGTGGTTTTTGTTTTCTTATGTTTTTCTTTTTTGTTTTGTTTTGTCTTCTTTTATGCTTATACCTATCATTCTAAATGAAAATCGATTTGCCCTTTCATTGCCAATAAATTTTCATTTTCATTTTTCTACTAGGAAACTTCACTTTCAGATAAGTATAGAAATGTTTATTTGTATACACAGAGAAAAATAAAGTGATGGTAACATTAAAAACGAAATTAAATATCAGTATCTTAATTTAATAAAAAATTCTGTTAGAACCAAAGACAAATACATAGTTTACAGTTCCCATGCAAAAAAAAAGATCAACATTTTCAAAACAACTCTCCACCATATTGAATAATATTCAAAGCGAATAATGTTTGCCTTGACCTAAGCAACCCATTGAGTGATTAATTTACACTAAATTAATAAACTATGTGCCTAAATATGGAAAACAATTATTTTTGGATGCAAAAACTATTTGCATGCAAATAGTGCCTTGAGGTGAATATATTCTTTTTTTGGCAGTGTAAACCGACAATCCAAACAAAATTATTTTTTTTCGCATGCAAAACAATAAGCGGTCCATTGTTTTGCATGACATTCCTTACATCAAGGAATGGAATAAATCCTGTGGGCGCATATGCTGTAGATTCCTGTGCATTTTGACCATGTTCAAAACATTGATGAAATCCAGCTGCAAGTTTGCAAGAACTTTTTTTCTGCAGAATCAAATTAATCACTTAATTGTTTGTAATCGATTCGAAAAAGAACGCAATTAATTTAATTGATTTATTTTGCTCAGTGTAGACACCTTTTCTAAAGGAACCTTTCAGAAGCTTATAGACATGCATATTACAAAGATTAATGTGTGCTATCAGCGCTTTCCATTTTGCTAACATTCCTACCAAATACTACTCGATTACCTAAGTCGGAAATGCTAATCGATCCGACGCGAAGACGACGACGACAACGACGACTTGAAGGTGTGCAATCATGCGCCACTATATAGATTTCATAAATAATAGTAAAAAACATTGTCGGTGGTTCTAATTGCAAGCATATACACGACCAAGAATAAAATCATAAAAAATAGAAGACTACCCAGCAGGAAATGTAATATTAGACCGATCTATGACATTCTATACACCTTGCTGTTTTTTTCTAATGCAGCTACCGCTTAGCTTCATAATATAGCGGCAAAACAGAGCAGCAAATATCACGAACTTTGTGAACGCGCCCGGGTAAAATACATCTTCATTTCACCGATATTATGGTCAATAATTCATGGTGTATGATGATGAAGAAGAGAGCCTATGAATAAGAAGAAGAAAAAAAAAACGGTTCTATAATGAATTATAATTAAACTTGAATTAGACAGTTGCGCGCTGGCGCATGACCGCTCGTGTGAACGTGAATTGCACATATTAATTTATTTATGTAAGATCAGTTCACTGACAGAAGAAATCTAAGATATACACCTTCAAGATGTATCTTAAAGATGGTTAATGTATGTATAGGGAAAATCGTTTCGATTATCTGCCATATGCAAGTGAACCGAATGGTGTTAGTATACGGGTTACATTGGAACATCATTGATGGTAGATACACCACCACCGACCGGTACCAGGAGCCATCGATACCTGTCCAATTTGATAGATATCCATTCGAAATGATACAATTTGAGAAAAATGCATCACGCCGCGTGTTGGCCGGCCGGCCGGCCGAGTGTAATGTGGTCAATTAAATTATTATGATTTGCTTGTACTGGCATATTCATAAAAGATAAATAATTATGCAAGATTGTTGAGGTTAGATTGAAATAGCTAGCATAGTCCGTTGTGTGTGGATGCGTTGAAGATGAAAATATTTTGAAAGATCAATTTTTGATGCAGTTAAGCGGTTGTGTGTATGATTGAAAGATAGTTTCATATACAATCTTCATGGTTTTTTTTAAATAATGTTGGAAGATGGAGTTTAATAAAGGCCAAAATGGCGCCCAACGCCCAACTGAAGGTATGTTGAAAATAAAAAAGCTTTAAGGTTTCATTTTCTCCTGTGCTTATATTTCATGCATGGTCAACAAAAAACAATTATGAGGAGATGAAGTTTTATAAAGACTAAAATGGCGCCCAACGAAAGATATTTTCAACCGAAAAAAGATTTAAACTATACATTCCATCCTACATTTGTCCATATTTTATGCATCATGCATGCAGAAATGCTTAATAAAAAACAAATATTGGGAGATGAAGTTTTATAAAGACCAAAATGGCGCCCAACAGAAGGTATGTTGTAAATAAAAAAAGATTTAAAAGCGTCATTTCAACCTATGTCCATGTTCTATGCATGCTCAACAAAAAACACAGGCGCTTAGATATGTTTGCTTTAATCTTTCTGGTAAAGGGTTTTCCAGGAAGGGTGGGTCGATGTTGAAAAGGAATTAAACAAGGTGTGAGGTATTGACGAAATACGCAATTTGGAATATGTCATCGTTCAAGTTTCCACCACGGCTTTGCACGGTGGAACAGATCCAGCTGAATTTGAGCGATAGCTGGTTGTTTGTGGCTTATTGGGATAGATTTACGACTTCGAAAAAACCAACAAGAAAAAGTCTAACGGGGCTGCACGATTTGTATGGCCGATTAACGTGACCTTGCGAGAAAAAACTATGACCTCAAATCGTTCATGCAAATGACCTTTGTGGAAGCAATTGTGGGACATGAGTGCTATCCTGTTGAAACCACATGTCATTCACATCCATATAACCTAAATTGAGGCAGAAGAAATTGTTTATCATCGATCGGTAAATGTCTCCGTTTGACCAAATTGACTGCTTCGGGTTCCCCTGCACACTCTCTTGGGCAGTGGCGATGTTTTCTGCAGATCCTGCATTTTGTTGATGAACGGGTATTGGAGGATTGCTTACTGAACCGATGCACTTAAATTTGGCCACCAAACGCTAGAAAGGCGACTGGTAACGACAACCATGTAATCCGTCATCCGTCAAATAGACCGCACCAAATCAAATGGAATGCACCGCTGTCACAATAATAAAGTTTTATTAGTTGCACGTGTTTCCCAATCGCGTAACTTATGATTATTTGGTATCACTGACTGAATAATAAAAAAAAAACAGATTTTACAGATTCTGACAAAATAACATGACCGCCAACGGCTGTCAACATCAACCCGCCTCTTTTGGGAAACCCTATTAAGATATGCCACACACCTCGTGAAATATAGTACTGTTCCGTAACAAATTAAAAATTACACTTCTTGATGAACGACCCTTTATAAGTAGGTATCATCTTTTGACAAAATAAAAAATCTGAAATAGTTTTAGGCAATTTGATATGAATGCTAGTATCTAACATGATTTTTTTAACAAAAGTGGCACGCAACAAATTGCAAGTTAAAATGTTTAAAACATTTTTGAAGATCATTTCAACTTTCAATGAAGTTGCAATTTTATCATATTTAAGTTGCGTACCTCACTCTTTCCTCTCTCTCTCTTTCAAAACATCCGTTAGTTAATGCACAACAGATGATGATTTACAAGATTTTTTTTAACATTTTATTCATGTTCTTCCTCATAAAAGCTGATTCATTAGCATTGGTTGATTTGCATGCAAGAAAAAGAGTGCTTCTGCCTTCGATTTAAACAAGTTTCATGGAGTTTTAGTAATGCAAATTGAGATTTAATTACAAGAAGAAAATTGTTTTTTTTTTTTTTTTTATTCTACTTGTATTAGGTATAACTATAGTGATGCGGTGTCGGAGTTATCATCAGAGGTTATAAGAATGTTTTAATGGCGCTATAAAATGTAATACACTGTTGCTGTAGTAGAAATACGTAATGATGATGATTAAGAAGGAAGAGTTTTTTTTCAGCTATTGAATTCACTTAGAAATTAGAAAGCGAAGTGAACTGGTTTGAATAGAATTTTTTATTGACTATTAAAAAACGGATTTTGATGTTTGCAATAAATTCTTTTGAATGAAACTTTAAACAAACTAAACTTTTTATTTAACTCAAATTAAATGTTGAGAAGGTCTTAATTTAATGGAGAAAATGTTTAGCTAATTTTATTTGTAAGAGTTCAAGTTATCATCTTGAAGAATCTTTTCGCTACAAACCTCCTGAAATTTACTCAAAACATCGCTTTATGACCGACTAAAAATCAAGCCTTGGTTGAAAGATGCGGCAAAAGCTATATAATACCATGTCTTCTCAAAATTTTTAAATTCTACCAAATTAAGGTCAGTTTAATTTTTTGTATATGAACTTTGACAATTTGAACTTAAATTGTTAGAAATGGGCAGTTTTAAGAAGTAAACGAACAGAGGTAAGGTAATTTTTGGCAGTTCTGTTTTCACGGAACGGAGTTGAAATATGATTTCGATTAAATTGCTACTTCCTGAGTTAAGGGCATTTGCAAGGGGGCAGTAAGGTTCGCTCACCTCCTTACCCCTAATCAATATATTTTGCATACATTTCATCAATTTTTCTTCTTTTGAATTCACCTCAAAGCAATATTTCTACACTTATACCTACATATTTCTTAATGAGTCTGCCCCACTGATAAACACCCTGCGTACGCTCTTGTCCTGAGTTGGTGCACATTTGTGCTCGTTTTACGGCATTTTGACTAGTTGCTCGTATATAATCTGCCTTGAAAATTGGGAAAATTCCTCAAAGCTTTGAAGACTTGTAAGATTTGTGGTTTGTTGTGATAAACGCAAGATTTCCAAAAACTTCAAAGGAAATCTCGCACCAAGTCCAAATCGCCAAAGCCAGACATTTTTGTTTCGAAATCTCTATCGTTTTCTCCTTAGGTCTAGGACCACACTTGGGATTTTCAGTCGCTGCGATTAAAAAATAGGGATCGCAAAAAATGTTTGCCATGGCACACACTTGCGATTATCTGTCAAGCGATTCGTTAATTTAAAAAAAATACAACATACAGCTTTAAGCCTACGAACGCACTTGCGATGTTGCGACCGTTTTTTTAGTTGCGGCGAAAGAAAATCGCAAGTGTGTTTCGAGCCTAAGTGTTAATGTGAATGCAAGCACATTCGTCACAACGATTAAGGCTGGAAATGCACTTGCGATTTTCTGTCGCCGCGACTAAAAAAAAACAGTCGCAACTCAATGCATTTTCTTGGTCGCATGTGTAGGTATTCATTCACATTGTGTTTTTTGCGACTAAATAATCGTGCGACTAAAATCGCAAGTTCATTCCTAGCCTACTACATATCTTGTTGTTGACTGTGATTTCTACTCACTGCGATTAAAAAGACAGCTATTGCCATGCAGTCACTTGCGGTTATCTGAAGTGCGATTATATAATCGCAAACAAATACAACGTGTAGTAAGTGCGTTCAGGCTCATTTAAAAAATGAAACTGGTTTCATTTTTTGCAGCTTAATAATCTTGCGATTGAAAATCACAAGTGCTTGCATGACAATGTTTAGTTTCAATTAAGATTTTTTAGTCGCACTAATTCAAATCGCAGGTCTGAGCACAAACATGAAAGTGTATTTGATTTATTTCAACTTTCAACAATCGCATCGCTAAAAAATGGAACAAATTTTAAACTTTTGATAGTCGCGATTTCTCGGTGGCGTGTGCTTTCTTTCTCACTTAAGCGCAAGTGTTCTATTTCTGGCGACTGAATAGTCACACGATTGAAGTCGCAAATGCGATCCTAGACTTAGGGTTTCCCAATAGGGGCGGGTCGGTGTTGACAGTCTGTGGCGTACATATTATTGTTTTTTATTTATGTCTATCAAATTTGGCTGTTTATCATTCAGTCACTGATAACAAATTACCATGGCAGGAGTCCAATTCCACAAGTGGGAATGATTTTACGTGTACCTACACATTCTATTCCCGCCCAAAACAAGTGTGACGAAATTTTGATTGATAGTGTACACGTTATCTGTCAAAAATTTTAAACTAACTCGTGTGGAATCGCAAAAATCGATGTTTACACTGTTTTTTTTTTGTGAAAAATCAATCTTACGGAACTGGGCCCCAGTTTACATGATTAAGTAACACATGGTGGATGCAACTTTACTAACAAATTTGGTGTGCAACGAGACAAAGAGACAGATACAGATACAAAATGTTAAATAGCAACAAAAACTGTTGTCAGCGAATGTTTCGCGTCGGTTTGAGAGAGCCATTAATATGCGAAACATTGAATTTATTGTTGTTTTAATGTGTATTGAGACCCCTGAAAGTTTACAATGTAGACACGATGATTCTCTCGAGTCAGGACTCAATTTTTCAATCTAAACGGGGTCCATTCTCATTTAAACTCATGGGTTCTATATTTTGCGATTGAATAATCTTGCGACAAAAAATCGCAAGTGCGTTTCTGTTATTCTAAAATTAACATAATCCTGTTTTATCTAAAAATCAGGCTAAAATAAACGCATTTGACTCTATTTTCAAAACCTCCCACGGTAAGTACTTAAAAATCTACAAATTTATGATCCATGGCCGCGTAATAAAAAAAATGCGATAATCTGTCTTGATGGTAAACTCTTCTCCTATCACTTCCTTTTTCTATTCTATATCATATTACCGTACTTAGATACTTTCATATATGTATGTATGTATTTATAGAAGTAAAGGAAAAATCATCAAAAGAGAAGTCAAGGCCGTAAGCCATCAAAACTAACAAGACCATTGTTCCGCCTAAGCGCGTAGCACCACAATTACAGTATTTTATCTGCCATCATCATCTTTGGTGTGTTTTCTGTTTTATATATTTTTTTATAAAATACAAAAAAAAAACAAAAATAATTGACATTTGTTTATAAAATATTATAAAGAGATATAGAAGAACCAAACTATAAAGGATATGTGAACTGCCATAAATGCGAACAACAACAACAATTCTACACAGCACACACAAATGTTCAACAAGCCATGAAACTGCCATGATGAAGCTTCTTTATGACCATTCATATTCTGCAAAATGTGTGGTGTGTTTGCTTCCTTGTATGTTGGGGCTCTTGTCATATTTTAGCAATAAAAAGTGCACTGTTTTGTTGTGAACGGCTGCTGCCGACTCTATTTCCTATCCTCTCTATACATAATACCTACGGACGGATTTGCTCAAAATTTTCTTTCCTTTTTTTCTATGTATAGTTGGTGTCGAAGAAGGAAAAAAGCGGCTTCTTTCGAATGCCAGGTTTGTGTGCACTAACGAACCTTCTTAAAATATATTTCTGGTCGATCGATAGTGTAACATGCGTTAAGGCTATTCTATACACAATGTCCAAGATATCGATTTACAATATTTCATAATAATTTTTGTCAGAACACGTTATTGCATAGGTTGAGTTTAAGGGGAGGCACCTACCTGTAGCTAATCCTAACTAACCAAACAAGCTCAACCTACGTGTCCTTGTTTTATAATAAGCATGCATATTACTTTGTTTAGAATTTTAGTAGTATAGGGTATGTTATGATTTGTTGGGGAGCTTTAGTTCAAACCTAAGTGAACAAACGCGTTCGATGGTAATTAGCAACCAGTTTTTTAGTACTGAGTTAACTCTGAGTTAAATCAGAATAAGTTAGGGCTAGTTGTACAGACATGGTTCAAATTTTGATTTGTGGTTCAGCAATTTATCAACAACCCGATTTCGGTGATTTAACTGAGGTTCAAAGATGGTCATCGGCTTTTTTCACATACTTGGACCTTAAACCATCGTTGATCCTAAGTTAAATCGCCGAAATCGAAGTGCGACACTATAGAAATCATCTTTTCATTATCGAAGTCAAGGAATGGTAACTACCCTCTTCTTGGTATCGCACTTCGATTTCAAAAGATTTTTGACACACATCTGTCAGAAATAGCTTTTGGTTAAGCTTAGATTAGACGGTCAACGTAAATGGTCAACGCATTGACTCCTTGAGGTCATCAGGTGTCAACGCATGAAACATTGATGATCACACGAATGACGGCACTCCTCAATGTTGTCCCAAAATGCATTGACGTGTTATCTGTGTCAACGGATTTGGTACCCTCTGGTGTCAACCTATTGACACGTGAAACGTTGACGATCAAACTACTTGACCATATCCAAATATATGAACGTTGACGCGGAGTTGACAAGAGCTAAATTGAATCATTTTATACGTTGACGATCACACAGCATTGACTGCGGTGTTATCCTCTTATACCTCTTAAAAATCAGACATTTTTGAAGTTTTTTTTTACTGCTCAGGAAAAATGGTGATTTTAGGGCAGTTGGGTGACATTTAAATCGAAATACACATTTGTCGTCAAAATATAGTTCATCCCCCATATGTCAAGCTATCAACTGTCAAGTTCCATTGAAGGATGGCATTGATGTCGATGGATTAAAAAACAGCTACAAATTCAGAAATTTTTGAAGTTTTCTTACTCCGGAAAAAAAAAAGATTTTAGGTCAATTGAGTGACATTTGGTTGTCTTTAATCTGTCAAATTCCTTTGAAGGTTGGCTACGATTGTTGATGGACTAAAAGACTTCTAAAAATCGTAAACTTTTTGGAGTTTTATTTACTGCTCCGGAAAAAGTGTTTTAAGGGCAATTGGGAAACATTTGCATTGAAACATACTTTTGCTTCCAAAATAAAGTTTGTCTTCCATCTGTCAAGCCATCAGCTGTCAAACTCTACTGAAGGATGGCTATGATGTCGATGGATTAAAAAACATCTCAAAAATCAGACATATTAGAAGTTTTTGTACTGCTCCGGGAAAAAGTGATTTTAGGGCAATTCAGTGACATTTGGATTGAAATATACTTTTGCCGTCAAAGAATAGTTCGTCCCGCTCATCTGTCAAGCCTTCACCTGTCGATGTTTAAAAATACTCAAAAAATGCAAACATTTTGAAATTGAGATGAATGTCAACGCAGAGTACGTTGAAAGAAAAAGCCGCTGTGTCAACGTAAAGATACAGTCAACGCGTTGTTGAGTAGTCTGTCATAGTGTCCTAACTGCGTTGACAGGGTGATTACACGGCCAACGAAAATAGTCAACGCATTGATCCTTAAATTCGTGTCAACGAGAGTGTCAACGCAGCAGTCAACGCATGGACAGTACTTTGCGTTGACGACCACACGACAAGACAACTTATTGACAGAATTTTACGTCATTTTAACGTCAGAGAGTCAACGCGTTGATCATTTGCGTTGGCCGTCTAATCATAGCTTTACTCTTTTAATTTATTGACTTAACTAGAGATCTAAATTGACTTAAAATCTTGCATCCATTTCCATTTCATTTTTTTTTTATTATTTTGAAAATAAATAATTAAGATTATGGAAATTGTCAAAAACAATTGGGAAAGTTGACGTTTCATACATTGTACCTATCACCTGTTGTTAATTGAAGTAAATCAGTAGGTACTCTTTATCCTTTAGTGAAGTGAAATGTGAATACTGAAGTGTCAAAAAATCCAGTGTTTCAGTCCAATCTGAACACTCCCCAGATGGGTCGAAGACAATGGCGTCAAATGTCATTGTACTTTGACATGGACATTACTTTTGCTTCACGTTACACATTTTACCATTATCAATTCAGAAATAGGGTATCATATAATTTGATTCGAAATCGATTTGCAGTTCTACAGTATCATTTAATTTGTTTTATCGATAAATTAAAATATATGTCTGCATACCGCTGATCATCATAATTTCATATTTGTTTACCGTATCTTTATTTTGTTCTTATTTTGTATTCCAGATCGGCTAACTACCATCGTTCGACAAATGTCTGCGAGCTCTCCGAAATGGATCGAATCACTTTGGCCGGATCAAGTGCATTCCAGCCGTACGAGGGTATCGATTATCTAGAGAACAACTGCGCCGAAGAACCAAATAAGTTGTGCGAGTTCAAACGTTTGTCGGGCAGAATATTGAAGACTGTCGATTCGGTGTACCAGGATGTTGGAAGCATTGATGAATGCCGTGATTTGTGCCTTAACTCACCGTACAGGTAAGTGTAGTGAAGTTAGTTGTTGGGCGCTGGCTGGCAGCACTGAGCTGCGCTGGTGGTAGTTGATTATGATTGGGGGTATAAAACGCGACTTCGTCCAGGTCGTTTGTAGGTATATGCGTCCGTCGTAGTCGTCGTGTTGGCCATGATGACGATTTTTTCATCAATAATAATAATTACTCCATGATGGAGATGCGACTGGTTTACTAATTAGAGATCCTTGTTCTCCATGGAGGTATCTATTTCTATTGCTTGTCAGGTGTGCACACCGCGCCTGCCGCGCACACCACAACAGCACAACCCATCAGCATTTGAAACAGAAAAAGTGGGTTGCAAGAAGATTAATCTAACAGAATGGACGTGGCTTGGTTTGCATATTATCGTGTCCGGAAATGGTAGTGCTTACAGATGAGGATTTAATGTACGTTCGTGTGAACAAGGCTTTTGCGTGTAGGATGGATGGAACAAATCTGGAAGAGATTACATGCGCGCTGCAATGTTGTGAGTGATAACCGAACGAATGAGTGAGGCATAGCTAGTATACATTTATATAGGGGCGCGGAGATGGAAGGATGATGCGTCTCTGCTGGCTCTAGGTATTTAGATATGCATTGGGGACGAGATTGTTTTCGAAAAGCAGAACATTGTATTATGGCGGAACAGGTTGAGTATTACCATGAAAATGGTTATGCACAAATTTACCGCTAAGTGAGGTTAAGCGAAATCGTAAACACAAAGTGTTGCTTTTATAGCCCGTGTGTTGCATGTGTGACAGGTTTTGGAGTTTTTAATCAGGTGCAATATAGGAACTAGTAGGCAAATTTTCCATCCATCGTCGCCGTCATCCTTGGGGAACACAAGAAAACAAAGATGTTATTTTGATGGGGGAAATGAAGAGAAAACCTTTTAATCTAACAAGCTGTCACTGCATGGAGATTGGCCGTGACGAATTGAAGCTATCCCCAATTGAACATGCTCTTTTAAACAGATTAAAGTTGTCTAAGATGTCTTGATTAGTTTTTGAACATGACACCCGTGACTGTGTGAATGAATGTTTCAAATGGAATTTAGGTGAAAGGTTAAAAATATTGCAATGGGATTTTTTGAGGTTATGGTTTAAAAAAAAACTTTACTTGTCTGTGGGAATTCTTATTTTTATCACTTCTAGTTTTGGCATCCATTTTTATTTTAATAAATTTTGATCAATGATTGATGGGTGACGACTTATTTGGCATGCACAGTTGCTGGTAATTATTAGTTTTGATGACAGTTGACACCGAAGGGAGATCTTAAGCCTTAATACATACATGCACGATCGAGCTTACTCGTAGTTCTTCACTGAGAGATTATCCTAGTTTCGTGATTAAGCCCGAGTTGGATACTGAAACATGTTTTTCAGTCAATTTAGAAACCGAGCTAACTCTCCAACTTTGATGAGTTTCCTACCAAAAAAAACAATCTAGAAGCTTCTAGACGCCCTAGAAAGTTGTACATTGACGCTAACAAGGGCCTAGCAAGAGTAACTATGGAAATTCTCTAGGGCCTCACAAGTAATGTAATAGTGAGCTTCTTCAATTTTCCATACTATTGCTTGGGGCTTATTAAATTAAAGTTTGTTTTGGTTGTAGGCACACCAGGTTTTTCTGATAGGATACCGAACAAGGACAGGGACTAACTAGTATATGACAAGTTTTCCTCGTTAAGATTTCTCTAAGGAAAACTTTCCAGATCCTTGGCTCAACATGTCAAAAACTTGTTTTTCTTTCAAGGTGGGTGGTTCTGGACAGATATTTTTGACAGATGCATGTCAAAAATCTTTTGAAATTGAAGTGTTTTAATTTAAAAAAGAGCCATCTTGGTTTCAATATCGAAGAGCATAGTTTCGCACTTGCAGAAAACTAGCAAGTTTCTGCCAAGTTAAGTCAAGGCTCTGCCAAGTTTTCCAAAGGGGAAATCTAGCCTAAGAAAACTTGTCAAATACTCATAACGCTCTTGCTAGTTAGAACTTGTTGGGTAAATTTCGTCATACCATCCTAAATACTTCGTACTTAACAGAAACGTACTGGACTGGTTTACAGAAGATCCCAGGATCGAATCCCAAATAGGACAACTTTTTCCTCCTTTTTTATTTTGCTGCTCGAGACAAACGGTAACATAACTGGTGAGGTCCTAGAGAACGATAGTTATTTTTGCTAGGCTCTTGTAAGCATCAATGTTTAACTTTCTCATGCTTCGTTCAAAACTAGATTGTTTTCCAGGCACGGAACACAATCGAGTGCAACAACTAGAACTACAGCTGGAGATGGAATATATGTCAAAAAGCTTCGTACGTGCTACTTTGAACGCGCACATAATGCAGCTGAACAGCTTGGTGCGACTCGATTGCGCTACCGATTTTAAACATCAAAATTAGAAGTAAGAAGTTGGCCAACTCACCCAGCTTCGGCAGCAGCTTTTGCTACAGCAGTGCATCCTCATTGCATTGTGTTTGTAACATTGAATTTGTGCGTATTAATATTTAATCATCTATTCCAGCTCCAGTTGCATCTCCGTTCCCATTATCAAAAAAAAGTTTTTAGTATTAGGTAAATTCCATCATAAGCAAAACTACACAAAAAACCCTTCCCCATAGGGGAAGTTAAATACCAAGAAGAAGTTCAATACCAGTAGCATTTTCTTTTCTTCTATCGACAACATAACTCACTCACAATCTCGCATCATGGCTACGGAAATTGAAGTATACCCTCACGATTCACAACATTCTTATCTTCAAACTCATTTAAATGAAATACACACAACTTGCACACCTCGCATTCATTACACCTATTTTTTTTTTATCTCTTCCTTTTCAACAGATGCCATTCATACGACTTTGGTGACACCGGCGACATGGTGTGCCGTCTCAGCCATCATTCACGCGCCACTCTATCCGATGTACAAGAACCCTACTTGGAAGTGCCCGAAGCAGCTACCTATGAACTTTCCTCATGCTACAATGTAACAATCGAATGTGGTGCTGGCGATATGATTGCCCGCATTCGCACGTCCAAACTGTTTGACGGTAAAGTCTATGCCAAGGGCTCACCCAAGTCATGCTCCGTTGATGTTAAGACCTCGCTAGACTTTGAACTTCGCATGGGCTACAACGACCTCGAGTGCAATGTCCGCCAAAGTGGTTCGGGACGCTATATGAACGATGTTGTGATCCAGCACCACGACACTATTGTGACTTCGTCTGATTTGGGCTTAGCCGTGACTTGTCAATACGATCTGACCAACAAGTCCGTGTCGAATGAAGTTGATTTGGGCGTAAAGGGCGACATCGAACCAGCTCTATCCGAAGAAGTTATTGTCGACTCACCGAATGTTATCATGAAGATCACATCTCGCGACGGCAGTGACGTCATGCGCTCAGCTGAAGTCGGTGATCCCTTGGCATTGAAATTTGAAATTCTCGATGAACAGAGTCCCTATGAGATCTTCGTTCGCGAACTAGTCGCCATGGATGGCAGTGATAATGCCGAGATCACCCTTATCGATTCGAATGGCTGCCCCACTGATCACTTTATCATGGGACCGATCTATAAGGGCTCGATTACTGGCAAGATTCTTTTGTCACACTTCGATGCATTCAAATTCCCATCGTCTGAAGTTGTGCAATTCCGTGCTCTGGTCACTCCGTGTATGCCATCGTGTGAGCCAGTGCAGTGCGACCAAGAGGATGCCGGTGGCGAGTTCAAGTCACTGCTATCGCTGGGACGTAGAAGGCGATCACTTAATGCAACAGGTGAGTTACGGAGTATAGTGAGGAGTTGAATCTATACTCTTGGTCATGGTTAACTAATTTTTGTTGTGATTGTTTGTTAATTTTTTTCTTTGTGTTATTATTTTATTATAATATCTGTTATTTTTTTTTGTTTCAGTTGTGTACAGTGAGAGAAGGTCACGTCGCGAAGCGGTCACTAGCAAACAGCCAAGCCAAGAGGATATGATGTTAGTGCAATCAATTCAGATCACTGACAAATTCGGTTTCGATAAGCAACAACTGACGAAATCCACCGGATACGATGGCAGCGAAACAGTCTTCATATCTGGAGATTCTGCACAAGGATTCTGTGTTAATGCAATTGGTAAGTTGGAGTACCTTTATTATACAGACATATGTACGAGTATACCCACAATCAATATCGTGTGTTTTGAGGAGATAGATTGGCCAAGAAATCGTTGGAAACGAAATCGTTTTGTTGAATTAAATTGTGTGTCTGAAGGGGTGTAAGGGGTGTTAAGAGGGAAGATCAAATTTGTCTAAGATGAATGGCTAGGTGCAATGTATAGGCGAGCGCTATGCGCTCCTACATCTCTGGATAATAAGTGGAAATTTAGTAATTGAAACCGATCCGATTACACGAAGCAACATTGTAGCATGGTTGTTACGAGCGTAACGAATCGAAAAATACAAAAGAAGATAGTTCCAGGTTTCAGATGATGGGAGTGTAAGGGATATATGAACAAAAAGTGAAGTTGAATCGTGGATTTTAATGATAAACCTAAGAAGTAAATTAGGAAAAAGTGTAGGCAAGCAGTCGGGAGGCTCTGAATTATAAGCTTCTTGAACATTATATTCATTAATACTTTCAGGCTCATAAACTGACTTTGTTTAAGGGCATTTTAAGAACTTTCAGGACGCGAGATCTAGTTTCCGCGAGAAATTACATGACTTAAGTAGTCGTCAAGAGAAATTTTGACTTTTTACTTTTTTACCCTCTACCTGAATGTTAAAAGTGAAAAATAAAAAACTTAAAAAAAATTACAAACGATGTTTTTTGGAGTTATTCGTGTAAAGAAACAAACAGACGATGTCCACAGGTTTTACAACAGCAAATTTTTCAAAAGGAATTTGAACTTAACTGAGGGTATGACCTCTTATACTCAACCATACTTGGGCCAGATTTTCAGAGCGAGATCATCCTAGTCTCGGGGTTAAACCTGAGTTAGCTCCATAAGCGTGTTTTATAGTCAATTGAAATTCTAAGTCAACTCCGAGTTAATTATTGCCTTTGAGGGCCTTTTCAGTTGTGGCGCCATCTCAATTTTTATAGTGAAAGGTATTCACAGTGCAATTCTGTTGTGACGCCATCTCTATTTTGATGCATGAATGCCGAAGAAGGCTTATATCAATAGTAACCCTGTTCCTTGGTTAGTCCCAAACAGTTTCAGACCGCCAGATTTGGTGCGGACCAGTACAATTTTTCAAGTGTGGAACGACTTCGGACTAAATCTGGCGGTTTCAAACTGTTTGAAAGTCGGCAAGGAACAAACCTAGTGTCACACATCGATGACAATAGATTTTTGACAACTGAAAGATACAGTTAATCCTCAATTGAAAAACTGTTCCTGAGTTAACTTGGGGTTAATTTATTTTCAGGATTATCTTGAACTGAAAAACCAGCCATTTGAAACCTTAAAAAAATGGTTGGTGTTTTGATATTTTGAATCCTTTTAATTTGTGAGCATAAATCAAGTGACAGCTGTCAAAAAGACCAACTCCGAAAAAGGTATTGCCAGATTGAAAGCCACACGTTAAAAAAACGACCTTTGCAATATTATGAAAAATTAAAGAACACTGTGCCTAGTTCCCTTTCCCTTGTTAGCATCACTGCTTAGCTTTCTAGGGCCTTAAACAAATTAGAGTGTTTTTCCTGCTGCTGCGTGTCCATATTCCAGTTGCACCTCATTTTGTGTGACAAAAGGTAGCCATTTATATGACGAGCTGTTTGACCAAATTAATTTTAAAACAAATAAAGCATTCAAAGTACTAATCTACACGGATTATCGAATCCGGCGTTAACTCCTAACGACATATTCCAATAAAATAACTCGTAAAGCTGCTTACTACACTTGTTTTGCCAAACATTTTAATAAAATATTTTATAATTTTGTATACTAAACAATTTTATTTCTATTCTAGGACTCATTGTAGCCGGAACAGTCTTTCTGCTCGCCCAATTGGCAGTTATTTCCATCTGGACCTACTTATATCAGCGACGCAGAAAACAACACGGATACGCTAATGAAGGCATTAGCACTTCATCCTCATCATATGGCTCATCGCCTTCAACAATTGTCACATCAGCTCCCAATGCTACACTAAATAGTAGTCGTTCAGAGTCGCTATGTAAATTATACGATAGCGGTTTTGCCGGACGGCATGGCCGTCAGTTTTAGAAAAAAAAAACAACATTTAAAAATTTTAAAAAATAAAAGCAATATAAATTACAAAGAAACTCAGTGAAAATAAGAATCTCCCTTTTTGAAGGAAAGCAAAAACTAGGGTTTGCACAAAAACAAAAAAATTCAAGACGAGTCCATTAAAAAACACACATTTTTTTTGGAATCTCTTCACTGGCAAAAAAAATTCTATTCATGTGAGCCATTAATCAATAATAATTATTATTTTCCTGCCACGTTATGCATTTAATTTAAATATTTTAAATAATTTGCAGTTTTTTTCGTTTAATAGTTGTAAAGAAAAAGAAAATTTTACAAGAACAAAATAAAAAAAATTATAATAATTGCTGAAATTTGCCAATAAGTGTGTAATATCAAATCAATCGACTTATAGTATTGAGAAATCATGGTGCCGGAATCTTAGCAAGGGCAATATTAAATTTTAAAAATATATATAAAAATAATAATTGAAAAAAAAAAATTATATATATTTTTAAATCAATATCAAAAGCCACAAAAAACAAAAATAATTCAATTCATATTCTTAAACAGAGAATATGCGATAGTAGGAAATAATTTAAACAAAAAAATAAAAGTAGTAAGTATAAGGAAAAAAGTCTAACTATGTAACCTTATGATTTAAGTAAAAAAAAACAAAAATGTAATTTATTTGAAAAAAAAAACAAAAACCAACACAAAGTAGTAGGAACAAATTATTGAAAACAAAAAAAAACTAAATTGATTTGGAAAAAAGGACGACTGATGTAAGAACAAATAGCTAAAAATATAAAATCTCAAAAAGAGATTTATTATTTTTAAAATTGAACCTTTAAGATATAATTGTATAGCTAATAATTTATTTCCTTTCATATAGCAACAAAAAGTAAATTAAAAAAATAACTTTTAATATAAACAATTATTCTATATTTCACAGAAATGCACGTTTGCACTTTTTTCTTGATTTATTCAAGTTTCAGTTTGTTTAATGTCACAAAATCTTATAATTTAAATAATTTTAACAAAATCTTATTCAACTAATAGATTTAACTTAAAAAAATGAAAACAAATTATAATAATTTAAAAGGAAAATATTCTCACTTGTCCTTTTTTCCAAAAAGGAGGAGACTTTTATTTTGGATTAAATGTCATTTTTAGATCAATTTTTTATTTCGAAAATATAATTTATTTATTTATTTAAATAAATATTCTTAAATAGTAATGGAGATAATAAAATAAATACGCATTAATCTAGTTAGGAATTTAATTATTAGTTTGTCCCCTCCCATTAAAAAAAAAATCTAAACATAAATATAATATTAACTTTAACAATAACAATTTTTCTGTTACTATTGTAAGCGTAGAAACAATTTAATTTTAGTTTTATGTATGTTAAAAAAAAAACTAATTTTTGTACGAGACGAATTTTGTAATACGAAATATAAATCAGATAATAATAATAAAACAAACAAAAGAAATTACTTGAATTGTGTTTTAATTGGTATAAACATAAGGTGCTATAAGAACTCAGTACGTATGTTTTTCTTAGAGGTATAGAACTTTAAGTGTGCAACACAATTTTAACTGGCGGCCATTTTGTCAGCTGTCAAGTGATTTATTTTTAGTTTGGTTTGGCATTTCAACATGAATAGACTGACGCCTGAACTACGCTTCCAAATTGCGCAAATTTATTTTTAAAATGGTTCTGCTCGAAATACGTATCGGGGTGAATTTTGTTTAGCGATGAAGCACACTTTTGGTTGAATGGATACGTCAATAAACAAAACTGTCGTATTTGGAGTGATGATAATCATCAAGTGTATGTTGAGACACCGTTATATCCACAAAAACTGACTGTTTGGTGTGCTTTACTGGTTGATGGAATAATTGGTCTGTCCTTTAAAAACGATGCTGGCGCTACATACGTTAAAGTCAATGGTGACTACTATAGATGATTACCATGATTACTGACTTTTTCGTTCATAAATTGAACAACCATGATATTTAAGAGCTGTGGTTTCAAGAAGACGGCGCAATATGTCACACAGCTAGTGCCACAGTTGGAAACGTCTCCAATATCGTGCGATTAAACGCCGCTTGACTATTTTCTGTGGGGATATGTGAAGTCGCTAGTCTACGCCCATAAGTCCGAAACGATTAGCCATTTGGAGGAGAACATTCGCTGCGTTATTGCCGATAAACATTAGACTACAGTGAGCGTCAAAAAAAAGTGTACAGCTGTGAACTGCGTTTTTGTAACTCTGTTGAAGAAAATAGATTCGATCTTTTAGGAAAATACTTATCTTATTTTTTGAAGCGGTTAATCTTCAATGAATTGGCATATAAAACTTAACAAAAAATATTAAAGTAAAAATTCAATAATAAAATAACAAAGATTACTTCATTTTTATGGCGTCAAAAGAAAGTGTACACTATTCAATTAAAGCGAAAAACTTAAAACCAATACTTCGCCTGCTTCCCTTTCGTCCTTAGGACGGCTTCTATGCGTCTGGGTATTGACTCTACTAGCTTCCTTGTCAATTCAGCTGGAATTTTTTGCCACTCTTCAAACAAAATTGAATTTTTGGTGCCTGTTTTGAGCAAAAAATAGCAATATTGCTCTTGTCCACTAACAAGATCATTTTCCAGAATGATGAACCGTAATTTTTATATTTCTTGCCATAAAAAAGTTTTCACTTTCGATTTTTTCGAAAAGGTATGGTTATAGGGCAATGTTTCTGAGATGGTTTGGTACTGGTCTAGGGATTTCTGAGAGGGTTCGGTAATGGTCTGGGGATGTATTGCGTCATCTGGAGTTGGAACCCTTGTATTTATTGACAATACGATGAGGACTGAAGATTGCCTTAATATTTTAAGAGTCAATTTGCCGTTTAGTGTTGCAAAACTGGGGTTAACTGATTCATGGGTCTTCCAACAAGACAACGACCTCAAGCATACATCCAAATTGGTCAAGGAATGGTTACTCCATGGTACTTCTAAGCAACTAGAAGACCTTCCGCGATCCCCAGGCCTTGACCTCATTGAGAATTTGTGAGATTATCTGTACAAATAGATCCAAAAGAGGAAATTATTTAGCAAAAAGACACAAAATTCAATTTTGTTTGAAGAGTGGCAAAAAATTCCAGCTGAATTGACAAGGAAGCTAGTAGAGTCAATACCCAGACGCATAGAAGCCGTCCTAAGGACGAAAGGGAAGCAGGCGAAGTATTGGTTTTAAGTTTTTCGCTTTAATTGAATAGTGTACACTTTCTTTTGACGCCATAAAAATGAAGTAATCTTTGTTATTTTTTTATTGAATTTTTACTTTAATATTTTTTGTTAAGTTTTATATGCCAATTCATTGAAGATTACGCGCTTCAAAAAATAAGATAAGTATTTTCCTAAAAGATTGAATCTATTTTCTTCAACAGAGTTACATAAACGCAGTTCACAGCTGTACACTTTTTTTTGACGCTCACAGTACGTCCGATCCAGCCATGGTGGTCATATGCCAGAAATCATATTTAAATGATAATGCCAGAAGATTATCTTTCGAATAGAGTAAATTTCATGTCAGCTTAAAAAAATCATCTTTATTTTATTCCATTTTAAAATTGCATACCTCTAAAAAAAAACACCCTTTACATCAGTGTCCGCAAACTTACAACATTTAAAGTCTTACTATTGTATGATGGGTATAAAATATTTATTTATTTTTGTTTTTGCCATATATGGGCATTTGTGATGGAATAACAAGACTTATCCGACAGATTTTTTGGTTGTAATCGATGGTGATATAAAACTGGATACTTATAACGACATAGTTTTTCTTTTCCATAAAAAGATAGAGAGCAAGTAATTTTTCTTTGAAATTCCTGTTTTAATCGGATTTTTTTTAAGTATTACTATGACATAGTATACACAAGGAAATGCAGCATCTGACAAAATAACACCATCCAGGATTTTTGTAATAATTGCGATTTGAATTTTTTCAGTTGTTCAACTTGAACAAAGCTCATATCATCAATTTGAACAAAGCTCATATCATTTAGAGTCGAAGATACCTTTAATTGAAACGTGAAAACGTAGAATGTTTGAAGTTCTGTTTAGTTGTAAACAGTGACAAGACAATTCAGTTTCGAAATTAGAACTATACTATGAACTGCATTTTCCAAATTCTTGAGTTTGAATGACTATCGAAAACAATCGATAAAGGAAACTATCGATTATAATCGATAGGTCTATTGATAGCTCTCCACTTCTTTAGTTTTTCCTTTTTCCAAAATAAGAAGACAAAATGGCATCTGGTTATTAGCGTCCCAATCCAATCTTCAATTTGCTTTTTAAATCAAAATCAAATCAAAATCTAAAAAGAAGAAAATACTCTTCAATCCATTCCTAGTTTTCTATAATAAATCTTCATTTGAAATTTATGAATTCAGCATATTTTCAAATTATGTACTTTAATACGAAGGCTAACGCCTAACTTATACTCTCTCAAAGATGAACGAATGTATTTCAAAGACTCAAAAATTATTGTGAAAATACTTCAGAATGACTATACAAATTTATTCGAAAAAATTCCTGCAGAAATAATATAACCGCTTGAAAATACATTAAATATTCGCAAATGTGTGAGATACCCAATGTCTTTTTTTCAGGCCATTGCAAATGCCTGGGACGATCGCAAATGCTTGCACATAACCGCAAAATGTCACAAATGATATGCCAGGGTGTTCACACGATATGCAAAAAAAAGTCGGAAACTAATTTGCTTTCTGGGTGCACATGATCCCCAAATTGTTTTCGAGCACGTGTGGACTGTTCCAAAAGGGTGTTCAAAGTTTTAAAGTTTACAACGTTTACGACGACTTTACGCTGTTGTATGAATACCCTTAATGTAATTTTTTCGCCCAATAATAAATTGCCTGGGTAATTAATTGTGTGCGAAAAAAAAATTGTAGACTTCTCCAAATAATTTTCTACAATAACTAATTTCGCTCATCGAACAGCAAACTGCAGAACGAAAAGTAACTACAACTTATTTTTTCGTTTATGGATTCGCTGTCATTTTTGTATAGGATTTTTCGTTGCACATCAACACCGTTTTAGGGATTAGTTTTGAACAAATTTCCGATCCAAAACGAAGTGTTACCTATACTTCTTTTAAGTAGGAATTATTCCTACATAAAGCGGATTTAATTTCCATGAAGAGCAGATTTCTCTAGATTTATATGCTTGCTTGGTAAATTTCATAAATTTTGAAATAAAAATCATAAAATTATTGAAAAAACAGAAATATAAAACGTTAAAATCGGAATTATTAAATTCGGGCTCAGCATAAATAATTTTACATAAATTGAAAGAACTTTCGCCTGATAATAGATCATAACATTCGCATAACGTTCCAACATACTACCCATTAAGCCTAGAGGTACTAGGAATAAAAGATGGAATAGACAAAAAGCCTAAAATACACAATTAGTAAAAATTATGACTCAGTCATCAATCTTGAGTGAAACGCAAAAAAATTGATTAAAGACCGTAAAACCTTTTCAATTAATTAAATAAAATCGTTTATGACAATGACAGGGTTTAACAGAGGAATTTATTCTACAATGGATATAAAACTAACCTACAAAAAAGAGTCATAAGTTAATTGGGTGTTTTCTTTTCCTTATATGCATAAGTGTTTTTATTTTTGTTCTTGAAACTAAAAAAAATTCATCATTTGTTTCTTTAGAAATTTTTGCGGCACACCATCACATTGCCAAATACAAAAAAATATGAGAAACTTGGATTAAAAGGCAGAAATGATGACAGCAATTAATTAATAACATAACATTGGGTAGATGATTTTACTATCAATTTGTTTTTTTTTTTATTTGTGTATTCTCTAGAACGATTTGACCTGTAAAAAAATAATACGCAAAAGTAAATAAAAATTTAAACGTAATCTATAAAAATTAACAGTTTTAAGCTTGAGATATTCCTTCAAGCCGAACGGCCCAATATACATAAATATTTTAAGCTTGGTATTAACTTAGTTACATTTCTAAGAACAATAACATGATATATGTATACAATTTAAAGCTTAGTTTTATATTATACAACTGTTATAGACTAAGAGCCAACAGCTGATTTTTGGTGTGTTTGATAGCAAAAACAGAAGTATAGGCGTCAAAAGCTTCAGTAAAGGCTATTTAAAAAATCAAAATCTTGAAGTCCACAGGCTTTAGTGATTAAACAGCGCATCCAAAAAAATATGAATGCAACATCGAGGGTAATCGTGTTACCCGAAATTGGTGTCCACCCCTCCCTAGATAAGCTTCTCGGATCCCATACCACAGAATCTGATATAATTTGAGTGAATGGTAGTTAGAATTCAATTTGGTTGATCCCAATAATATTCCTTGCCATCCGACGAAAATTTATTTATTTTTTTCTCATCTAACAAAACTACTCACTTCCAACAACAGCCCAGTTTTGTTTTTTTCTTTGTTCAAAAGCACCAAATGCAAGAAACAATAGAGCATGGAGGTGGAATGCTCGTTGGTATGTGAGGGTATTTTACCTGAGAGAACGCTGATCCACTGATCAGGATCGAAGGAATAATGAAGAAAGTTAAACAAAACAAATTGCCACAATTTTTTGAAGGGTGTCTTTGTCTTACTAAACACCAAGACGTAGATCCAAAACACACGCATCATTCAAAACTGGCTGGAGGGACAGGTATTTCCAATCATGAAGTGGACAGCACAAAGCCCGGACCTATACCCAATCAATAATTTGTCGGCAGTATTGAAAAGATGGCTCAGATCCTATGATTACCCTCCATGTAAATTCCATGATTTCTGGCAGCGAGTGCAGGAACAAAGGTGATTATTTCCAAAAACTATACAAAAAAAATTTCGACAGAGCGTCAAAGAGATAGTGAGAAGCTTTTTAAAAAACAAGGTACTATTTATGCACAGTACACATATTAAAGGTAATATCATTAGAGTTTCGATTTTTGTTCAGTTCTGCGCATATATCAAATTTGTGTCAAATTTCAATATTTGTTGTTGTTTTTCCGTGTATTTAGGTCATCGCGTTCCCATGCAATTTTTTATTTCTGACAATTTCAATTTTAATTTGTTGTTGTTTTTACGTGTGTTTTTTTCCTCACGTTCACAGCCATTTTTTATTTCCGACTGACAACCTGCGCAATATAATACCTTAGATTTGTGTACTGTGCTATTTATGAAGTACATATTTAGAAACAGTTCAAATCAAAACGAGAATAACTGGATACATCAGTATTCCCTTAAGTATTTAATTTCTGCACAAAAACTCCTGAACTTATGTTAATGATTTTTCTCTCAAGTAGTCAATTATAACTGTAGTTTTAAGAATACAAATCATTTGGTTATTTTTTTCATTAAGAACATAACGTTATTGCCTTTTATTTATTTTTTTAAAAATATGTTTCCAGTTTTGGTGGCCACTGTATTGTCAAAGGGATCTTCTTTTTAGACGAACAATCGGAATTTTGAATGCTCTATTTTTTCTTTCCATTTTGATTTTCAAAACTAACGCTAGCACTTTTTTTAATCATTTTAAGAGTAGTCAAAACTCATTTAGAGCACGCAAAATTAAAAAAAAAGAAAACAACTAGAGGATGTACTATCCAGAGGCCCGGTCTTTAAGAATATGCGGAATATTATAAAATACAAATTATATTAAATATATTTTTAAAGCTCAAATTGCTGGAAAATTCCTGAGGTCATTGAAGTAGTTTAATATCATAACATTATTCATTCATTTCATTCTAACATTTTAAAAAGTAAAGAAAGCCTAATTTGATGAAATGTCGACACACCATCAAAAGAATAAATTCATTGATAAAACCCAAAAAAAAAAATAATAAATGTATGTTGGCCTCTTTTCCAACGAAAATGAGTATTATTTTCAACGCCACCAATTTGGTGACTATGTATGTATGTAATTGAAGTGGCATCGAAAGATTTTATTACACCTCCCCAGTATTGAGTCATATTTATATTAGCCTCGAGAATAGAATTCTGATGCATTATTTTTTGTATGACAAAAATTAAATGTTTAGTTTTTACTATAAGTTATCATCGATGCTAATTTTATAAATAGTCACGAAATAATATGATAATAATAATCAAAACTTAATCTCTAGGGTCTAGATCTAGACTATACATTTACTGCGGCATTTTTGTCATAACATCTCAGTGAACTGAACAAAGCCTTTTCAGTTTGCTCCGATTAACATAGCCTAGGGACGTCTTTTAGTTCTCAAGAAACTTTACATCATTCCAGATTAGAAAGAAGCAAAAACGAAATCGTAACAGGGTTTCGTAAAACGAAGTTTCGGAAGACATTCTTTCGAAGAACAAATTTTTCGAAAAAAAAACATCACCATAAGTAATCAAATTTCAGTTGATAATCACTAATTTCTATCTACATTTATGTATATCTTTAACTAAAAAGGGTTTAAAATTCAATAAATAAAAAAGTACGTATACGCCTGAGTGAACACTTAAATTATCGTCCTTTAAATATGTTCTCTCTCTTGATTGGTTTTTGTTATAAATTCTTTTCTCAAATAGATCAGCCAAGCAGAAGACTTAGTGCGACCATTTGTCGGCTTGACTTGTACAAATTTGTATTTATGTCACATGGTCTGCATTTTGTTCGCGCGAACGGAATATTTTTAATCAAAAATTTCCTACTTTTTTTTTTTTCTTTTTGAGAGGAAAATTATTTCGTTATACATACATAAATGTGAGACCATAAGATCCAAAACAGTGGTAAAATGTCGAGGCATACTGAACAAAATTTGCAACACTAACCAAGTCAAACTCTGTTGGGTTCCTGGACATAGCAATATAGAAGGGAATGATATAGCAGATGAACTAGCAAGGAAGGGGTCATTATCAAATAGAAACAGTAGTAGCCAATTAGACAAGGGACTAGACATCCCGATCGGCGTAATTAAAACGAAAATGGACCAAATAACGAAAGAGCGAATCAAAAAATCCTGGATTACCAGGAACGATTCCGTTATCTCTAGAAGTCTATGGCCTAGAATTAATGAAAAGGAAACTCAGTATATTCTATCGCTGAGTAAAAAGAACATTAGAATCTTGATAGGTGTACTAACGGGTCACTGCGCCATTGCCACAATGGCCACCAGATTGGGTGTACTCTCACCCGACTGTTGTAGGAGCTGTCAGGATGTTGAAGAAGTAGAAACCATTAAACACCTGCTCTGCGACTGTCCGAACCTCCAAACAAGCCGCCTCCGTTACTTGGGAAACAGGTTTGTTGGAGAACTGGACGATCTAGCGCAGGTCTCAATGGTAAATATGAGGAAATTCATAGAGAGCACAGGCTGGTTCGTTAATGAGCCAGTCTATCTGAACCATTAGCTTAGGAGCATCTCTGCTTTCTTTTTGTAAGGGGATCACAATGGACCAACAGGCCCCCGTGTACGCAACAGCTTCTGTGCTGTGCACACCCTTCCTAACCTAACCTAACCTACATATGTATATGTAAGATAACCTCAAATACGATTAGGTTCAAAACGATTTTTGAACTTTTTGATTAATACGTATCTCGAAACCTTCTGTCCAATTATAACAATCTGAGGTTGTTTTCGAATTCAATCGAAATCAGATAAAGTATAATCTGGTTATTGTTGTTATTGTAATGATAATTGGTTTTAAAATTGATTTTTTTCAATAATTTGAGTGAGCAGGAGTATAAAGCCAAGGCACTTTGTGTTCAGAAGGATTAACATGCATGATTAATATAATTTACTCTTATATGTTTTTAATCAAAGGTAAAATTTGTGTTTATACTAAAACTTAATGAATAGAAAACTTAAAGCAAAGAAACTCTGTCGGTAAAAATAAAATATAAATAAAAAATAAATAAGATTTAAGATTTGTAGTCATTTATTGCTATAACAACCAGTTATTTCTTAAAAATCTAACAGATTGTGGAACTTTATGTTTTAAGTGCATCAGATACATTTCAAGGTCAAATTTTCCCAACCAAATTCAAAAATAATCCTCACTCACCCTTAAACGATGATCCGCAACTGTCCACAGTCTTGCTCCGAAATCATTTGATGTACCGAGAATGTATGAACCCGTTGAGTCAAATTCAACAGAGTTTATACCAGCACTGCTACCGCCTAGAACGGCTCTTGCTTCTGTTGTTGTCCCTGTTATATCTAAATTAAAAGAGGGATACACGTTTTTACAAATAATTCTATTAAAGATAAATCATCTTACGCTTATTAACATCCCAAAGTTTAACACGGCGATCGGCACCACCAGTGGCAACCATTTTCTCTACCGGATTCCAGCGAACTGCACTGGCTTCGGTCTCATGAGCTTCGAACTTCATTATTAGTTCTGGTTCTGCTGTATGGAAGCGCTCAGGGCCGGTACCAGGTGATAGATTAACTTCATCGGTCAACATTAACATCTCATCATACAAAAAATCATTTCCAGTTTGATCGCCACCACAAATGCTTGCACTTTCAGGTGGCAAATCGTTTGGACTGCTTGAGTTGCGAGTCTCACGGACGGCGTCTTCCAAATCGCGGCGTAGTTTGTCGGACCGTTTTCTGAAAAGTGACGGCAGTCTTTTTCTAGATTTTAAATGAATGTTTAATTGAGTTTAGCGTTTTTGGTCAGGCCGTTAGTAGAATCACAATGTGGCGAGTTTTTATTTCATTTTGGTGTTATCGAAAAACTATATACTGAAGTGTGATAACGTGATACTTTCTTTGCTTTTGGATGAATTGGTGAAAGTTATATCATCTTTGGAAGCAATTTATTGATAATGCTCTTTTGCTTTGCACCAGGTAACCCATTTTTTTTATCGCAACCATTTCAAAAGCAATAGCAGGAATATTTGAATGAATTTACATGTAACATGCGATGAATGGGTTATTATTTAGAAAACACTTTTATGGAATGTGCGAATGGTTAAACAAACAATATTAAATGGTTATGCAAACGGTATTAATTTATTTAATTACTTATATTTGTTGAGGTCTGCTTTTTTTGTGTGTGTATATATAGATTTGGTGTAAAATTTAACATGTGAAACACCCTTATTACGATAGTCATTTTACTGAAACGCCAGAAAAACGACAAGGCTCCAGAAACGACAATTGGTGTTAAAAGTTAAGCGTTCCCTCCGCTCTTCACAATTCTCACCCCGGTAGTTGTTTTACTGAAACGCCAACGTCGCTTTAAGAACCATGTCGTTTTACTGGCGTTTTAGTAAAACGACTATCGTAATAAGGGTGAATATTTATTTAGGGCTCAAGGTTTCCTTTTTTATCAATTTAGTATTTAAAATCTGCAGAAAATGCGCGCATTATAGGCAAACATTTAAAAGATGTTTTGTCAAAGGACAAAGACAGGAGATCTTAAAACTCAAAGAATTTAGTTTGATCAAAATCAAAATTAGTAATTGAGTTGGACCCGGCGTGTTCAACGATGTCAAGGGACACTTTTATAAAGCAACATTTTTACTGAGGCAATTTGCTGATTTATTTATTATTTATTTTTTGTTAAGTATGCAAATGAATTTAAAAAAGAAACTTCCAAATATCAAGTCTTCAATTGAAAATCTTAAAAGCGACTTAGTTTTATTTTAAATTCTCACCTCGCCTCTAGCTCTATATTTCCACTACACATCGGGATTTAAATTTTAACTCGTTTTTAAGACTACATATTTCAAAATTTATCAAGTGGCACCTTTAGACTTCTGTAAACATTCTTCAAACAAAATAAGAATGAAAATTTGCACTGGAGATTAAAGAGTTCGAAGAGATCAATTGCTGACGTCATACAATAACAAAGTGTTCGTTTAATGTCATGTAGTAGAAAATATCAATGAGTTTATTATCGTACACTCAGCATCTCGGTCAATAATTTAACATTTTAAGACACCTTCATAGTTTGGGTCTCGTATTTTTTAATATTCTTGTGAATTTAGGTGAAGTTTTGAATCTGTATTTAATAGGTAATTTTGCAATAACGGTTGAAGATGTTAATTTATTAATTTTAAATGGTCACCATGTACACAATATTTGTTGGTTTGTTTAAATATAAATTTAGAATCAAATTTTGACAAAAAAAAATATTTTCTTGTTAAGATTAATGAGAGTTAAAAATATGAATCACTTAGATCTGACCATTAACGCTTTCTTAAAGGTTTTGCTGTTTGTTTTTGTAACACACATACAATATTTAATTTATTCCATTAAATAACCCTATGTTAGCTCGATTAATTATGATTAAAAATAACAAAAAAAAAATACAAAAAGACAAAAAGACAAAACAGAGGACAACAACAACACACAAAAAATAGAACAAACCTTTTCTGGGTTAACTTTTCCACAAAAAAATCATTAACTTTTGGGTGCTTCACGCTTTTCATTGAAAAAAAACTAATATGCATGGTTTTATAGATAGTTTTAAAAGAAAAAAATGTTCATAAAGCACACAAAACCATTGCCAGCAATCGTGGGGATGCTAATCGAGTTCTTTTTTTTTTAATTTATTGTTTTAATTCAAAAATACTAGCAAATACGATCGGTAGTATTTGGTAGCAATGATAAACAAACTTACTTAAGGAAGCTTTCGTTTTCTTCATTTAGTTTGTCAGCGTCCTTGGATTTGTATTTCATCAGACGTTCTAATAGGCTTCGATTTTCATCCTGAAATTAAAAAAAAAATAAGAAACGATTCAGAAAAAAAAATCGCACGATATTCACACGGTTTTGATGCAACTGATTTTTCATTCAGATTTTAAAATGTTTTCAACATCTTATACAAATATAAATGAATAAAAAAAATATGAAAACGAATTATATTTTTTTATCCAGCTGCCTACGTCATTCATTATTTTAACACCTCTTCGGGCTTAATTTGATTATTCGACGTTATTTGGATCATTTCCAGTTTTTTTTTTTGACATCGTAAACTCATTTAAAAATTAAATAAATAGAAGTAAACGAGTAGGTACTTAACAAATTAGAGTCCTTCCTCTCATCATCATAGTCATTCATAGCCGGATGTCGTTTAAACAAAAAAACAAATCACAACAAACGTGTATAGTGTGTTATGCCTAGTCTGATTAGATGTTGATGCGACATTTATCAATTTTATTGTTATTTTTACAGTGGGTGTTTTTTCGTAGAATAAAAAGTCATTAAAAAATTAATTCACGATCATCTGAAGACAAAAAAACATCATTAACACCGCTAGTCTTTGTTATGATAAATTCTTTTTATAATGGGTACATTAATCTAACATAAATCATTATTTTTTCAGAAATGAAAAGCAAAGAAATTAGAAAATCGAAATTGTTTTGTAATGAAAATAGTAGTGCATTTTAGGTGCCAGTTGTAGCTATCATTGAAAATTTTAATGATTGATTTTGAGTCGTTTAGGAAGTAAAATCATTTATTATTTTGATTGACAAATAAAAGTTAAGACCTAATTAACATTTCTAGCCAAAAAAAATGGCCTATTTGAATTTTTTTTACTAGAAATATTAATTAAGTCTTGAGCTTTAATTGTCTATCAAAATAATAATAGAATTTGCTTGGCGCCTTATGCAATTTCATATACAGGGTGTCCCGGACCTGAGTGGAAGTATTTCAGGGGGTGGTTCTTTGGGTTATTCTAAGAAAAAAATTGTATGGGGGGAAAGTTATATCTCCCCTCCCTGAGGCAGGGAGGGGCAGTTTCTGAAACATTGACTTCAAATGCAAAAAAAAACATTAAAAATCAACGGAAACACATTTAATAATTTGCTATAATTTTTTTGAAAGTTAATACTCCATTATTGTATTTGGTTTTTAAATCGAGTTATTTAAGCGAATAGTTTATGAGAAATTAAATTTCAGTCAAAATTTAAAAAAAAAATTGTAATTTTTTTTTTTCTTAAGTCGATATTTTTCAAAATTTTACGTAATTAAGGGCATTTTTTGTGTTCAATATTCAATGCCCTCATTATTTTTTAGTCCATTACCGAAAACCAAATGTAAAAATCTTTCTTAGTTTTTGAGAAATTAAGAAAAAACAAAAGGTACTTTTAACACAAAAGCCCGAAAAAGGGTTAAATTATGGATAATTCATGAATAAATTCATTTTTTCAGGCTTATTCGGGAAAAGTACCTTTTGTTTTTTCTTAATTTCTCAAAAACTAAGAAATGTTTTTACATTTGGTTTTCGGTAATGGACTAAAAAATAATGAGGGCATTGAATATTGAACTCAAAAAATCACAATTTTTTTTTTTAATTTTGACTTTGAAATTTAATTCCTAAAAAGCTATACGCTTAAACAACTTGATTTAAAAACCAAATACAAGAGTGGAGTATTAGCTTTCAAAAAAATTATAGCACATTATTAAATGTGTTTCCGTTGATTTTTAATATTTCTTTTTTGCATTTGAAGTCAATGTTTCAGAAACTGCCCCTACAACTTTCCCCCCATACAATTTTTTTCTTAGAATAATCCAAAGAATCACCCCCTGAAATACTTCCACTCTGGTCCGGGACACCCTGTATAATGGGTATAAGTTCTAGAGATTTTTAACCAAATAGTTTTGAAGCTTTTACTTATTCGATGGAGACAGCCGAAATAAAGTCAATACCTATGTATAGGTTGCCTAATATTATAAAGTCAATACCTATGTTTAGGTTGCCTAACTAACTTTGGCCAGTTCAAGTCCAAAACGGGGATTTTGCAGTAAGTTTTGTTCGCTCTTTAGTGATAATTTTTAACACCTGTCACTTTCTCAACCGCTTCCTCGGAGTGGAAACTATCAAGTAAGTAGTCCGCTTTTGCAACTTTAGATAATCGGCTCTCAACTCGTTTTCCTTTTCATATTTCATAAAATGAACCCAATAAGAACAAATCACTGCAAATATTATTACCACCATTAACTTATTTTCTCAATTTATTTTGTTTTGTGTCTATTAACAGAAACTTTTGAGGGTTTAGTCGTGTCGATTAATAGAATTCAGTGGAAAATTGGTTGTACATATTGCTATTTTCTAGCACGGATGGATTCAAGTCAAAAATCGAGCAAAGAGATGTGTCCAAGAATCAAGGAAAAATAAAAAATATATAAAGGTTGTTATATAATAGGATACTATCCGATACGAAATTTTTATCGTCTTAGCCATTTCGATTGATAAAATTTGAAGTATGTATGCGTTAAAATGTCAACATGAAAGCGACGAGTCATGATTTCATACGATGTATCGCGATTATTTTGTTACTTATCTCTCCTTGGAAGCAAAGCACCTATGGTCATGGGTCTATCCTCCAGAGGTATGACACAGTGGCCGCACTTGATGTGACGACTGACTACATACCACCTTTTATAGATTTTAATAAACACTTCTCTATTTTAATACCCCAAAGGCATGGCTGGGAACCCAACTCACTTACCAGGGAACAGGGTATCTCATTCTACACCGATGGATCTAAAATGGAAGAAGGAACGGGAGCTGGGGTGTTTTGTGAAGCTCTGAATATTAGATATTCGTATAAACTCCCAGATGAGTGTAGTGTCTTTCAGGCTGAGATTTACGCTATTGAAAAAGCGGCAGAAATGGTACAAACGAAGAAACTGAACTCGTCGGAGATCACATTTTTCGTTGACAGCCAAGCTGCTATCAAAGCTTTAGCCAGTGAGACTATAAGATCCAAAACTGTAGCAAAATGCCGAGGCAAACTGAATGATATTTGTGACACTAACCGAGTCAAACTCTGCTGGGTTCCTGGACATAGCGATATAGAAGGGAACGATATAGCAGATGAACTGGCAAGGAAAGGGTCAGTATCAAATAGAAACAGTAGTAGCCATTTAGATATGGGACTTAACATCCCGATCGGCGTGATTAGAACGAAAATAGACCTAATAACAAAAGAGCAAATCAATAAATCCTGGAGGACTAGGAACGACTGTGTTATCTCTAGAAGTTTATGGCCTAGAATTAATGAAAAGGAATCTCGGTATATTTTATCACTGAGTAAAAAGAATATTAGAATCTTGATAGGTGTACTAACGGGCCATTGCGCCATTGGCACAATGGCCATCAGACTGGGTGTATTTGCACCCGATTTCTGCAGGAGCTGTCAAGACGTAGAGGAAATAGAAACCATTAAACACCTGCTCTGTGATTGTCCAAACCTCCAAACAAATCGACTCCGTTATTTTGGAAACAGGTTTTTTGAAGAACTGGAAGATCTGGCACAGGTCTCAATGGCAAACATGAGAAAATTCATAGAAAGCACAGGCTGGTTCGCAAACGATCCAGTCTATGTGAACCATTAGTTTGGGTGCATCTCTGCCTTCTTTTTTAAGGGGATCACAATGGACCAATAGGCCCCCGTGTACGCAACAGCCTCTGTGCTGTGCACGCCCCTCTTAACCTAAACCTAAACCTATCTCTCCAATTGTCTCCGACAGTGAAATAGTTGCGCAAATTCTTCTTTGGAAGACACAAAAACACGGCCCCAAAATTTTTAACGGTTAAGTATGATGCTAAAGCAATTTTGGTACCTCGTGGCATAATGGTTAGTGCGATTCCCAGCCGCTACCACCTATAAACAAAGAATCAGTTTTCCGAGGTACTGCCTCTTGCTCGGAGATAACAATTCCTCCAAGATTATCTGTTTTTATAATGAAGTGCTTCTCATTTAGCCATTCGAACTAGGCAAAACAATTGAACAATTGTAGAATCCCTCCATTACTGCCACCAACACGCACACAGGAATGATTGAGAGTTGTAAGTCGCTAGGCCCTGGTTCTCCACGAGTTTTCACGCCACCAAATTTATTTATTTATTTAAAACAATTTTGGTGGTGGGTCTGAGGAGGAGGTTTTGGTGGTGGTTCGGGAACTCGGACAAAGGAACACCTTATATAAAAAAAAAGTTTTTATGAATTTCTTTTAGTAGTGGGTCGGATGGAAGTGGTTCTGGACGTGGGTTTGATTCCTTTGTTCTTGTTCCAGAATATTCCCACAGCGAAAAATAATCTATTAAAAGGTTATTTAAAAAAATTTTTCTTATCCTAGTTTCAGACCCATCTCGAGAACTACCTCAGTTAGACCCTACTCTATTAGAACTACTACCAAAAGAAATCTATGAAGTTATTTTAAAAACAAAGTTGCGCTTTTGTCCCACTTCCAAAAACAGTTTGGAAATTTTATTCGACCGTCTATTCAACGCCAAACCTGGCAAGTCGCACTGCATAGCTCAAAGAATATTTCTATAATTGAAAAAACTGTGCTATCAGAAGGAAAACGACAACATTGCAGCAATTAATGTTTTTTTTGTGGAGTTAATTATGACTACAGGGTGTGAAGCAAGGGGATGTTCTATCGCCAATTCTCGTCCTGCTGGCGATGGACGTATTGGAGGCCATTGTTGATACAGCTGAGCGACAGGGCATTCAATGGAGACCGTTCGAAAGGCTCAGTCATTTCGACTATGCCGATGACACTCATGTCTACTAGCAAATAACATCAGTGGGCTGAACGGGATGTGCCAAACACTGAGTGTTCTAAGAATAAACAGCAAAAAGACAACAATAATGCTCACATGCCGCTCCGCATAGCAGCGTTTTATTCTACAAGAGTTGCCAGTGCAAAAAGTCAAACAGTTAAACTACCTTGCCAATATTTTCTCTGCAAACGGTAGTACGGATCTGGACATTAAAAGTAGAATTGATTTGATATTGGAGATTTTCAACGTGTTTTTTTTTTTTTTTCTTTTATTTAAAAGTAGAATGATGAGTTCAAGTGAGTAAGCCGAACGAAACGCCAATTTATAGGACTAAAGGCCATAAAAAGCTATTTTGAATCAGTAAAAGTAGAATAATTAAAGCTCGTGCTGCTTTCGGTACTCAGTCCCAATTTGGAAATCCAGAATAAGACGTGGCCACAGTTAAAATGCCTTGCAGCAGACCGTGAAAGATGGAGACGTTTTGTTGACGCCCTATGCCAGAGCCGGGGTTACAGGACACGATGATGACTGTGCTAGGGACATCGATGAGAGAAAATCCATCACAGTTTCTATCTTTATATGAACATACGAGTCAGTAATTAAGGAAAGAAAAACTACTTTAATTATTTTAGCTATCCACATTTCTACTTTTAAATACTTTAGATGATTTATTGACCAATTTGGAATTTATTACACGACGAGTGGAAGTGATTAGTAAGATCTTTCCTTCTGCAAAAAAAAGCCTCTTCAAATTGAATTCAAATTATAGAATTAACAGACTTAAAATGTGCAAATGAAAAATAAACTGTCAAAAACCAATTTAAAGCGCTTTTTAAACGATAAGCGATGGCTCTCCTGAACGACAGCCGACAAAAAGTTACTCACTTTCCGTTTTTCAACGGATATAGATGAGCAGAAGTATCTACGCCATAAGAATACTGATTTGTCAGTCAATGTTGAAGCTCGAAAAAATATTAATTTATATTTAATTTATTTTATTTGAATTCTACCTTTTGTAGTTATAAGCCCTCAACAATAGGACAAATTACTTTTGCGGACAAAAAATTAAACTAATCGCTTTTGAAAATAAACACTAAACTACAAAGGGTTGAAGTCTCGACAGCACATATAATATTTTCATCGAGGTATGGATCAAAACCAAAATGCCGGAAAAAAATACGCAAAAGATAAAACTATTTTGTTTACAGATATTGTGAGAACCAGACCACAAGGCATATTTTTATGTCGCTGAAGATGACACCATCAATTTGTATCTCATCGACATCAAATAAACTAGATAACAACTGAACCGCGACCATAGTCAATGATAATTTAACATAATTCGGCATGAGCTGCGAAAGGTTTGAGCTTTTATGGAATTGAATTGAAAACAACAAAATATTTAAAAATAGAACGTAGTGTCAATTGCTCATCTTTCATATGCCATACCCCTTCCCCTCGTTTAGTATGTGACTTGATTGAAAACGATTGGGAATTAAAATAACAAAAAACATAAATCAAGTGCAGGCATCCATAAACGTGTCATTCGCCCTCGACAGGCCTAATAACGCTTTCTATTTGTGATACAAAAATAATGCTAGACTCTTTCTGCGAATAGCGGATTCTATTTATCATTTTTCATTTATGACCGCCAATCTAGGCGATACGTGATAACGCGTGCGACTTTACATCAAAATTGATAATGAGATCCAATTGAATGACAGCAACGACGGAGGAAGGGTCCGGGAGGAAGCAGCTGTTTGTAATTAATTTTAGGAAAACCAACCACAACTAGCGATAACCAGAATAAATATTGGCTGGAGAAGCCATAAAGACTTAACCTCTCACCTGAATTCCCCTCATCTTTTCTTCGAGAGCACTGAAAGCCAGCTGGAGGGCAGTGTGTTCGTCCCGGAGGGTTGTATCCAGCTTTTTGAGTTCTTCGAGACTTGATTTCAACATAGCCGACTCGGCGCGCAAGATTTGATTCATCTTCATGTGCTCGGCGCAGCTGGGAGGTACCACATAAAACGAAAAATATAATGAAAACGCTTCTTTGAGCTGATACAAAACTTACTTTTGTTCTTTTTCGGAGAGAAGCTTGCGCTGCTCCTCGACTTTCATGCTCAGGTCGACAATCATCTGGGAGTTGTCGCCCTTTCGCTTGTGCAATTCGGTGAGATGTTTCTGCTCGGCCAGCAGACGCTCGAGGACAGCAAAGGAACCACCAGAGTCTTTTCCACCTGTTGCCACGGCAGTCCGGAGCTTTTCATTTTCAACATTGATCCGTAGATTCTCAGCTTCCAGCTGGACAACGGTGTCATAGAAGCGATTGTCTGTGGAAAGAGAGAGAGTGCAAAATTGTATGTCGATTGCAACACCCAGTTGGGTCTCATTAACATAATTATATTCAATTATTGAGACGTCTATTCAGTTATCACATCATCTGCATCGTCGGCGCTGGAAATACATATCTTATTCTTCAAGAAAGTGAAACTTACTTTGTTGGATTAGTTCTCTGTGGTAAGAGGATTCGCGTTTATTACGATCAATTATCCGTGTTATGATTGATTGGCGCCAGTTTGGCGCATCTGAAGACATATTTCTCTACAAATGAAATCACTTTTGCTCCAAAAATATGGTGGGTTGAGTTTTGGGAGATTTCTGTTATTGAACTAAAACGGGAAAAGTTTCTTCTTTGATGTTTAATTTGGAAAATCAAAACACACGCGATTGACAATTTTCCTTTCCGTGTAGCTAAAACCGTCGTTTCTTCTTTTTCTATTTTTTGTTTTGAGAGAACTAGTTGTGGGTGACTGACAGATGGACACTTGTGTTTTTTGTGATTTTGACATTTTGAAAAGTCATATTGGTGTATTTTCATTGGAGCCTAAAAAGTAGTTGGGATTAAGGAAGTGTCTAGAAACTGTAATGTGTATGGTTTGGATATGAGCTAAGCTGGTACCAAAAGTGGAAGTGGAATCCAACTGGTATGAATTGATGGGAAAAATGGAATTCAATTTTTCCTGATCTCATTAACTGAATTTAATTACGAAAAAGTGTAGTATGAAAGTAAATAAAATACGTATTAATTATACATTCCATTTTGAAAATATGCAGAATAAAGTCAAGAGAAATGGAACATAAAAAGTCATTGCATACCTTCAGGGTTTATAGTTTTCCTTCAACTAATGATCGGTATGCACTTTGTATCAATAGTTGGCCTCTGCATGCATTGATTTGCTGCCGCAGTGTATGCTAAAAGACCAAGTAGAAAAGCCAGATGAACTATTACTGCATATTGATAGAGGATAGCTTTCTACTTATGAGGGTTTCCATTGATAAATTCAGATTTCGATTGAAAAATTGATTTTTTTCGTTTCGAATTGAATACAATTTCAAATTGATATATTTGCCAATATTTTTGTGTAATATCGTGTCTTTCTTATAATTCCTAAAAATGTCCATCCCCTGGTGCACTCTTCGTAGAGAAATAATGTAATGTCAAATTCCTTTCAACCATTGGAGATCGATTGCTTTTTTGGGTTGGAAAGAATTTATAAAAAAAAAATCAGCTGGTTGTGTATATGTTGGCCATTGACAACACACTTGATCGATGGAATGGGTATCTACGATATGTCGAATTTTAAAATATCGACTCCATAAGATCGGCTTTTATAGTCTCGACAAAGGAGGTTAAAGGACCGACTTGTCAAAGCATGGTCAATATGGACATAAATTTCACCGACTGTTAAAAATTTCGGTTTTCAAAATGTCGACAATGATCAATACTTTATGAATCGAGGTTCCAACAGTCAACATTTTAAGGACCCGTTGTACAAACGTGGTTCAAATTTTGATTCGTGGTTCAAATATTTTTACTGGCTGATTTCGGCGGAATTACTGAGGTTCAACGATGGTTCAAGGTTCAAGTATGTTATATAGTAGCCAATTTAATGCCTGAGCCATCGTTGAACTTCAGTTAATTCCCCAAAGTCGGTGAGTTAAAATTGCTGAACCACGAGTTAAATATTTGTACAACTGGCCTGGCCCTAAGAGTCGGCATCTTTAAGGTCGATATTTTGATCAGATCATAGTTTAGGGAATGGTGTTTTCAAGTAGGCGCTTGCAAACATCATTCCCTATGATCTGATCATTATTAACTAGTTCATTATCAACAACCACCATTCAAGCACTTCTTGCTAAGCGATTATTAAAAGCAGAACAATAAAGGCTCTCCCAAACCAACGCGAAATCATAGCGAATCATTCGCCGAGTCAGTTTTTTGTTGTTGTTTGGTATTGTGTATCCTTCATATTTTGTGCTATTGTGAATGATTTCGCGTCGTCGACGAATGTTTCGCGTTGGTTTGGGGGAGCCTTAAAGGCTCTGCCAAACCAACGCGAATTCATAGCGAATCATTCACAATGACGTTTTTTTTGTTGTTTAAAGGCTCTCCCAAACCAACGCAAAATCATTCGCAAAGTCAGTTTTTTGTTGTTGTTTTGCATTCTGTATCTTTCATATTTTGTATTATTGTGAATGATTTCGCGTCGTGGGCGAATGTTTCGCTTTGGTTTGGGGGATCCTTAACATTGTGTATCTCTCATAATCATACTGTATTACTGTGAATGATTTCGCCTCGTTGGCGAATGTTTCGCGAATTCGCAGCGAATCATTCACAATAGTTCAAAATATGATGAAAAACATTCGCCGACGACGCGAAATCATTCACAATAAAGGCTCCCCCAAACCAACGCGAAACATTCGCCAACGACGCGAAATCATTCACAATAATACAAAAAATGAAAGATACACAATGCTAAACAACAACAAAAAAAACTCTCTTTGCGAATGATTCGCTATGATTTCGCGTTGATTTGGGAGAGTCTTAAAGGTTTCAGACCTCATATTTGACCTGACAGTTCAAATTTGTTTCGGTATTAGTAAAGGGATGGGGTTAATCCGACAATTTATTATCCTGCTAAATAAAACAGACAGGATCTTAGTTATATACCCGTCTCTCTATTGCCTTATTTATGTTTATTTTTCACGTGTCTGTTGCCTCTTTTCTTGGCACTATTGCGACACATTCACAATTGTAATTTTTGGATCATTGATATAGATCCAGATAAAAAGCAGGATCCCATATTGTTTTGGTAATCCCGTGTTAGAAATTGATCCGGATCAGATCATGTGGATAATAAAATGCGGCTAATATCTGCAAGATTGATTTTAAATTAAAAAAAAAAACATCGGATAAATGGAGCACAAAAAATGTCAAATAAATCAGCTTTTTGACAGATCCAAATCAAAAATAAATTGAATTATTTTACCAATTTAAAACCTCATTGGAAATTTCGCTATAGGTATACCTAATTATCAATTCGATGAAAAAAATAGCGTTTCGTTTATGATTTCGTTGTCATATTTTTCTGTGAGATTTATCATGGTCTCCAGAAAGACAACAAAAAATAGGTATAATAATGGATAGTAACTACAATCTACTCCGAGGGATAACAATAATATCTTCGGTAACTACGCTAAAGTGCTATACACATGAGAACGCTTTTAGTTGTTTTGAGAAGAAATTTCTCCGGGTGATTTTTGATCTCGTCTACATAGATGGGGAATGGAGAAGAAGATAAAACAACGATCTGGACGGGCTGTACCGTACACTGACCTAGCCCAACGACTAAGATGGCTGGGTCACCTAGAGCAAATGAACATCAATGCTCCGGCCACGAAATTATTCGAGAGCAACTCCGTGGGACGGGGCGGTGCAGTAGATGAGAACAGCGTAACAGGTGTAGCACGCAAGTTGAAGAGGCCCTCAACAAACTTGGCAAGCGAAATTGGAGACAGCTAGCTAGAAACCGAGCCGGCTTGAAGAAGCTTGTTGGTTGAGGACCTGATCCACCTTTACCTTTAGTAAATACAAGTAAGTAAAGTGCTACAGAGAAGCCTATGTAAGTGCGGTTCGTTCCTCTTTCTCTAAAATTTTAACTGTTTTATGTGCCAACAAATCTATAGGTAGTGCGAATTGTGTTTTTTTTTGTCATTGAAAAAATTGGGCAATGTTAAAACCGACAAATTGGAGTGTTGATGATATAACGCCGCTTATAGTAACTAGTAACGTGAAATCTGCACCAAGTTTCTAAAACTTGGGTTCATCTCACTATATTCACTCAAATGCAATACAAGAGCATTGTTCAACATTCTATTCTCTTATCCAATGAACTCCTTTCGAAACCGCCGCCTGCAAACAGCAGTCGGAGTAAATTTTTAATGCTTCAGGTACAGGAAGCTTGCTTTTTCCATTTAGTTTATTTAGATTGAACGCTTAAAGCTGGTATCACATACAGCACAGACTTCCGCTACAAATTAGTTTATGGTTTCATCTTCTGTAGTTAAATATTAGGCATGTTTTGTTGACCTTCTTAATGTGAACATTAAGAAATAGGTACTTCACATTAAGGAAAATTTTCAAATGCAAAATTCAACAACAAGTTAACTTCACATTTGAGTTCCAGTAACTCTATGGCTGAATGTGGAACGTATCTAAATGTTCACATTAAGGAAGTCAACAAAACACACCTATTCTAGATGCATCTTGATAACTGTTTGAAGTTGCTACTGGTTTTCTCTTCCACACAAATTTCTGTGAACGCTAGTGTTACAACTACTGTCAAAAATCGTGGTGGTCAGTTTCTGTCGCAGCGCTGCCACAAATAGTAAAATTTTCCGAAGAAGGTTTTCAAACAAAAATGCAGTATACTCAGTTTTGTTACAGAAGATCTGCATATTCGAATTTGTACTTTTACTTTCAAAATAAAGGGTCCGCCAAATAACTTTTTTTTTTTGAAAATGCTACTACTACATGGAGTGTAGCTTCGGCTGTGTGGCACCATTGAGTTTATATACATAGAGGAATCACGAAATCTTGCGTTAAAGCCCCCGAAGGTGTCGCCACATACACTAAATTGAGAATTTTAAATTTTGTGGAACGCATTGATTGTAAAAAAAAATCAAGGGAAGCAAATAGCAAATTTTGTGGCTTATGTACGCAGACTTATACAATATCCCTTTTCAGCTTTTTTATATTATTTTTTATCTGTTTCAAAGCGTAGAGGGATGCGTTATGTATGTAATTTGTGCGTTTGTATGTCGATCGGTGATGGTCGCGTCAATTTTAAAATAAAAGGAAGGGAAATGTGCATTCATACCCAAATAGTTTAGGTCTTGATTTTATACTTTAAAGATATTTTTTATGTTCTTTCTATTTATTGGGAATCAGAAACTTTTTGGTAGTTACAAGACTGTGTTTCTATGGTGTAAATAAATATTTACTGTGCACAGAGGTCGAAGATCTGTTTTCTAAACGAAAATTATAAATTTGTACTGTGCCTATTTAGGTACATAGGTACATACCTACCTGGATAGAAAGTTTTTTTGTTGTATGCAATTTGATGAACTGTAGCCTGGTCCAGGAAAATCAGACAAAAATTGCAAAACTACGAACAAAATCATGAGCTTTGTTTTGACGTCTTAAAAATTTAAAGTCGCCTAAATTTAGACAGAGTGAACATTTTTTAGAGGATAAAAGGGGATACATTTCAGTTTTTTCTTTCTCGAAAACTATCAGAAATATGTCAACAATTTTCAAATTCGTTGTTCTTTAAGTGATTTCAATGAAGTTGACACAGGGATAGCTAAGATAGAATTTCAATAGAAACAAATATTTTCAAAATAGGGTGTCAATATTTTGCAACTTATATTATATTATATTATTTATTTATTAAAGTAGCAATATACATTATTTCTTTTACATTTGGTAAGAACATGCTATTTTTAGAGATTTAGGATAAACATTCCTTTTCAACTATAAATTTAAGCTAATATATAATAATAATAAGTTGTATAATAGATTTTAGTATTTATTATTCAAGGGAAAGCTACAAATAAAACCCTTATTCAACTCTTAAAACTAATATTGCAAAACTCCTAGGTTAAGTTAATGATGGCTAAAGCTGTGGTTTCGGGAAAATCAAACCTTGTCAAAAGTATTCATTAGAGACAAACAAAAATAAATCCATTTGACAAATTCGTTCAGCCAGAATCCACAGCCTCCATCAAAAACATATAATATAGTATAAATGGCATTAAGCGTATATAAATTTATGGTGGAGATAAACATTTAATCAGTTCATTATCGGAGAAAGCACAATTTAGATAAAATTTTTGTGTTAGATTTTCGATAAGGGAGTCCAAAAGATTGACATTGCTTTGCTCATGAAGCCTGTTAGTTGAATAGCACCATGGTAAATCAAGCATCATTTTAAGAATTTTGTTTTGACATATTTGGAGCTTAAGTCTATGAGTTTTGGCACAATCGTACCAAACAGGAGCACCATATAGGAGGATAGATTGGAATATTGATTTGTACAGTAAAATTTTATTTTCTTTGCTAAGTCTAGAACTTCTACATATTAATTGGTACAGAATTCTTTTGTATAGATTTATTTTGTCAATAGTTGTAGATATATGTTTTTGGAAATTAAATTTTTTGTCTATTATAACCCCAAGATATCGACAATGTTCGGACCAGTCAATGTTAACAGAGCCCATTCGAAGTTGTACATTGTTTGGGAGAAAACAAGATTTTCGACGCCTTGTAAACCAAACAGCTTGCGTTTTCAAGGGATTTACTTTAATCTTCCATTTAAAAAAGTATTTTTCTATTGAAGAAAGACTTGTTTGCAACGTATTACAGACATCCAGAAAATAAGTTCCCGATGTAAAGATAGCCGTGTCATCAGCAAACATTGCAATACCAATGACACGGCTATCTTTACATCGGGAACTTATTTTCTGGACGTCTGTAATACGTTGCAAACAAGTCTTTCTTCAATAGAAAAATACTTTTTTAAATGGAATTGCAACTTCGTTGTTCATTGAGCAATCTCAATGAAACTGTGATAGCTGAGATAGAATTTTAACAGAAAAAAATATATTTTCAAAACAGGGTATTTCAAAAAAAAATTACAACATTTGGCAACTTCGTTGTTCCTTGGGCGATTTCAATGAAATTGACACAGTCGATAGCGATAATGTCGATAAATAAAAATTTAATAAAAAATAGGTTTGATAATTCCTCAAAAACTGCAAGATTTTTACATTTGGTTTTCGGTATTTGATTACAAATTAATAAGGGCATTGAATATTGAACACAACAATAGCATTTAATTACGCAAAATTTTGAAAAATACAAACTTGAAAAAAAAAATTATAATTTTTTTCAATTATTTTGATTTTGAATATTAATTTCTAAAAAAATATTCATTTAAACAACTTGATTTAAAAAACAAATAAAAGAATGGATTATTAGCTTTCAAAAAAGCTATAGCACATTATCTTACGTTCTTTCGTTGATTTTTAATATTTTTTGTTTGCATTTTTTTGTCTTTAATGTTATATGTTAAAGAAAAAATAAAAAAAAAAAATACCTACAAGTCTTCCAGTCTGTCTTCTGCCTTTTAGAATTTGATCACTTCCTACGTACACGAGTACACTGACAAATCGGCAGAAGTCACCGAATCAGGTAAATTTTCGGAAATTTTTGACAACTTTAGCAGCTTCTAGCACCCCTATGTCTTTCACTTAGCCTTCTGCCATTTTTGAAGCAACCTGTTTTAAGTTTTTTGTTTTCTTTTTTATTCTGTATCAGCTATCACCTGCTTCAATTTCACTGAAATCGCTCAAGGAATAACGAAGTTGCAAAATGTTAACATTTTTTTAAACACCCTGTTGCATTTTATTTATTCTAAGATAAGTTAGTTAGGGTGACGTGAAATAATGCCAAACGAAATATAGCCAAATTTTGAATTTGGCCTTATTTCCATCTCAAAAACGAAATAACGCCAATTTGGTTTTATTTCTTATGCCCGATGGAAATAACACCAAAAAAATAATTGAAATAAAACAAAATCTATCTCAACCAGTTTTTCGGCCTTATTGCAATGCGAAAATAGAATTAAGGCCAAATATTTCTTGAGAATCGTTATTTCATTAAATGATTAAATACATGTTCCTTAAATGCAAAAGAAACTTTTCATTCACCCAACCTCGCACCCACTCCAAACCTTATAGCGAGCCCAAGCAGGGGGGTTGCAGGGGGGCAGCATGCCCCCCCATACGTACCTCGCTGTTTATCCGTATATTTTAAAATTTCAAAAACCAAATAAAGGATCAGTCATATAGGAGCTTTTGATCGAGCAAGACGTCTAGTTAAGCAATCAATCTCTGATCGTGATTTTTTTTTTCTCCAAAATTAACAAACGCGCAAGGTCGCCTTATTCCGGGGACAACTCAGGGTCCTCGGATAGTAAATTTCGGAAAACAGTAGCTATGAGTGTGAATAAAAGGGACTCCAGAGGAAACTACTGGAGTCCTTTGCAATGTTTGCCGGATAGTGACACCGACAATGAAAATGAGACTGAAAAAATGGATGATTCCGCATCGCCAAGTAAAACAAGTAAAAGAGTTCAAATCCCTCCAATAAAACTTTTGCAAAAATCTTGTGAATATGTCCACACATTGTTGAAATCTATTAATGTTTCGGACTACTCAATAAAAAAAATGTCTATTGGCATTAAAATCATGTGTGATTCAATGGATTCATATAACCTAGTTCTGAATAAATTAAGTGCTGAAAACTGTCAATACTTCACCCATGCATTAAAAGGTGAAAGTGCTTTCAAAGTCATTTTATATGGCTTAAATGAAATAAACACTACTGTGTTAAAAAACGAACTCATCCAACTCGGACTGTTGTGCAAAGAAGTGAAAATGATCACCAAAAAATATGAGCAATATACCGATACATTCTATATTGTATCTCTAGAAAGTGGCTCAGTAAAACTATTTGAACTTAAAAAAAAATATCGATCTGTATTTCACACACAAATCAATTGGGCATATCAACGTAAACAAAAAAACCGTCTGACCCAATGCAGGAATTGTCAATTGTTTGGTCACGGCGAGAGAAATTGCCATGTTAAAACGTATTGTTCTATATGTGCTGCTTCTCACAAGACTGAAGAATGCAACAATACTGATGTCCACAAATGCGCAAACTGCAGCGAGAACCATAAATCCACTGACAGCGCATGCGCAATTAGAAAAAGGTATATCGAAATGAGAGAAAAGCTTTCAAATAAAGCAAGTCATCGTGCTGTTCAGCCAAAGAACACTAATGCTGTCAACGTACAGAGGTTTAACTCATCGTATCTGTCAATGGATGATTTTCCAACTTTACCTCAACGTATGCCTGGACCTGGAAGACAAGTGCAGAGCAACAACAACGTTCCAAGATCAAACTCATGGGAAAAAATAACACCGATGGTGAATACACAACCCAGTGCAAGCTACCTGAATAAACCAACGTCATCTACGTGTGGTGAGTTATTCTCAATGGAGGAATTAAATTCTCTTGTAATGGAGATGATTTCTAAATTAAGTTTGTGTAAGACAAAACTAGAACAATTTCAAGCTATCGCACAGTTAGCTACTAAGTTTCTCTATTCCAATGTCAAGTAATATGTTATCAAATATTATGCTAGATTATAATTTGAATATTATAACATGGAATGCCAAGGGCATTCGCAATAAAATTGTCGAATTTTTAAATTTTTTGAATCAAAATGCAATCGATATAGCTTTTGTAACAGAAACATGGTTAAATTCAGAGGTAATCCTTTCCACTCCGAATTATAAATGCCACCGCGTGGATCGAATTGATCAAATTGGCGGAGGTGTAGCAATTTTAATAAAAAGATCAATTCAACATTCTCTTATGTCTGTTGTTAGGACACGTTGTATAGAAAATGTTGGTATAGAGGTGAGGTTAAGCAATCGTAGCACAGTAAAAATGTTCTGTGTTTATTTTCCAGGTAAGAATTCCTCTCAAGAAAAAAGAATGCACTTTAAGAGAGATCTTAGAAAACTGATAATAAGAAACGAAAACTATTTAATAGGAGGTGACCTTAATTGTAGGCATAGAGATTGGGGATGTGTTCGTGCAAACTCGTGGGGTAATGTTCTTGTTAGTATGTCTTCCTTGTTTCCGTATTCCATGTTGTTTCCGTTCAGTCCAACTTATTTTCCGTCTGGTTCAAGAGGAAGTCCTTCTGTCCTTGATTTGTTCATAACGAATATCCCTTCGTATTTCACTCAGCCTGAGACTATTAATGAATTAAACTCTGATCATATTCCAGTTTTTTGTAAAATGAATGCAACGGCCGAACATAGAGAACAATACTTTTTGGACTTCAAAAATGCTAATTGGAGTCGTTTCAGATCAGAAATAAGATGCAAACTTAGAACTGTTTCTACTGATTTAAATACAGTGTGTTCAAAAGAAGATGTTGATAGTCATGTCAATAACTTCACTAATCAAATACTTGACTCAGTAGAGTCATGTATTCCTAAAAAACCTAAAAAGCCTTTTTATATTAAAATGCCAGAACACATTCTAGAATATATACGTATAAGAAATTCTCTCAACAGGCAGTGGCAGCGTTACCGTTTACCGGAATATCGCATTCAAGCTAAATTGTATAACAAAAAGATAAATGAAGAAATAAGTAGGCATAGAAACAGAAATTGGAATGATAAACTTAGCAAACTGGAAAAAAATGCAAAACCATTTTGGAATATCGCCAAAGTTATCAAGAATAAAAATAGACAAATACCAAATCTTGAAAATGGTGATGAAGTGGTTTATCAAGACTCCATTAAAGCGAATATTTTTGCATCAACGTTTTTGAATAATCACACTGTGTCACAACACCTTACTGATACCACTACTCAAAACCTTGTGAGTAGCACGCTGAACACAGTCAACTCGCAAAATATAGAAACCCCTTGCAATCAGTTAATATCTAGACAGGATGTAAAAAATATTGTATCCAACCTTAAATCCAAAAAATCGGATGGACTTGACAATATTAAAAATATATACATCAAAAAACTACCTAAGGCAGGGCTTCAATTTCTTGTGTTTTTAATTAATGCATGTCTCAAGACTCAGTACTTCCCAACTAAGTGGAAAAATTCGAAGGTAATACCCATTGCAAAACCTGGAAAACCTACAAAACTCCCTACAAGCTATCGACCGATAAGTTTACTTAGTGGTCTGAGTAAATTGCTCGAAAAAATTATTAAAGGTAAAATACTTCAAATTGTTGATAATTTAAATATTTTTCCAAATGAACAATTTGGATTCCGAATGCACCATAGCACTTCTCATCAAGTCTTAAGAGTCTGTGATCATGTAAAGAAAAATCGGTCTCTTGGCAAATCGACAGGTCTTATTCTACTCGATATAGAAAAGGCATTTGACACAGTTTGGCATGATGGGATTGTGCACAAAATGGTTTGTTTCGGTTTTCCCATGTATCTTGTAAAAATAATTCAAAGTTTTCTATGTAACCGATATTTTAGTGTTTTTGTCAATAATATTCCTTCAAACTGTTATCAAGTTAATCAAGGTGTCCCACAAGGATCAGTACTAGGTCCTTTACTGTACAACATCTACACATCTGATATTCCGAAGTTACCAGAATGCGAAATATCTATATTCGCTGATGATACAGGCATCTTTTCATCGCATGAATTTAGTCTCAATATTGAGACAAATTTACACCATGCACTCGAATTGATGACTCAATATTACCGAAAATGGAAAATTAAACTAAATGCTGACAAATTACAAGCTATCTTTTTCAGTAGAAAAAGAAAGCCTTGTTATCTTCCCAGCAATCAGCTTAATGTTAATGGCATGAATGTTAGATGGGAATCAAGTGTGAAATATCTAGGGATTTATTTAGACCAAAAACTTACGTTTAAGGAACATGTTTCTAAAACTCTACAAAAAGTAAGCATAGCAATCAATATTCTGTATCCATTTATAAATAGAAGGTCATTCCTAAGCAACTCCAATAAAATAATTATTCACAAAGTAATATTTCAAGCAATCCTTTTGTATGGGTGCCAAGTATGGGGAAAATGTGCAAAGTGTCATCGTTCAAAATTGCAAGTTTCGCAGAACAAATTGCTCAAAATGATGCTTAACCTATCTCGGTACCACTCCACCTCTGATTTACATAAAAAAGCAAATGTTGAAATGATTTCTTTGAGAATCGATAAACTAAATAATAACTTTTTACTTAATTGTCAAGCCTCTGACAATCCGTTGATCAACCAACTAGTTCCTTAACCATATTTCTGATGTTTTATGTAATTACTTTTTTGTTTGCCAAGTTACTCAATATCCTTGTTAGCTTGAAGTATTATTCTTGTTATTTGTTATTTGTTATTATTTGTATAATTTACTGTTAATTCACTATGTACCTACCTTTATTAATATTTATTAGTTAATCTATTTTCTTATTTATTTAATTCATTAATTTATTTATTTATTTATTTATTTATTTATTTATTTATTTATTTATTTATTTATTTATTAATTTATTTATTTATTTATTCATTAATTAATTTATTTATTAATTTATTTATTTATTTATTAATTTATTTATTTATTTATTTATTTATTTATTTATTTATTTATTTATTTATTTATTTATTTATAAATTGTCAATTTATTTTTTAATGTATTTCGTTACCTGTTATTTTATTATTCAATAATAAAGTTTGTTTTTGTTAATTTATTTATCTATTTATTTATTTGTTTAATTATTTATTTTTATTTATTATCTAACTTGTTTATTTATTTCTACTAACCCCTTACTAATTTAATAAATTATATTTATTTATTGTTATTCACTAATCCAAATTTTACTAACCTATACTTCATTAATAAAGTTCTGAAGTTATATTTTTATCTCGAGTCGAAATGTACCTGCCCTTTCATTTTTGAATTGAAGGTTTTGTTTGTATTTTCCTTCAAAAATGTTGTATCTTAATCACTTAAAATCAATATAAATTAATATACTTATTCAGTAGAAAGATATTATATTATATATCAAATCTCTGTATGTAAACTGTGCGGTAGCTTACCAAATGAAAATCTTTGTACCGAAAATAAAAATCTATCTATCTATCAAATAAAGGAGGGGATTATTAGGTTTGTGAAACTTAAAACTTCGCGAATAAACAGTGAGGTATGTTTGGGGCAACCCCCCTGCTTGGGCTCACTATAGGATTTGGGGTGGGTGCGAGGTTGGTTGTATGCAATGTTTCTTTTGCATTTAAATTATCTGGAAACTTTGAATTTATCCTACCACTTCTTTTCATTAGCCTCCTCATGTCAGGAAAAAAATTTTCAGTTTGGGCAGAATTAGATATTTGAAAATATGAAATAAGTTGAAAACGAAATAAAGCCAAATTGGTCTTATTTCGGTTTCATGAATGAAATAAAACCAAATTTAAAATTTGGTCTTATTTCGGTTTTGAAAACGTAATAAGACCAAATTTTTGAATTTCGGCTTTATTTCGTTTGGCGTTATTTCACGTCACCGTTAGTTAGGTCAGGTACATTACATACCCACTAACAAAAAATTGGCAATATGATATGGATTACCTTATATTACCAAGTTTCTATTTTTCAATTAAAAAAAAAGCTATAAAAAAATAGTTGAAAATCCAAACACAGCACAAATACATTTATTTATATTTTTCTTTGTAAAATTTTAATATTTTGAGACCCAAACAAACGGCTTTTTCATTTGCCGAAAAGAAAAAAACAACAAAAAAAGGTACATTTTATTTTCTCTTATCCAAAAACAAAAAAAAATATTGTCAGCCTGTTAAATGCTCATGCATGGCTCGTGTCCAGCGTTCGGACCTTACTCCAATTTTGAGGAATAACAAAAACTACTCCGCCACTCCACTAATTTTAAATCTACTTCTTTTTTCCACACTAAAAAATTCTTTTGTCAAACAACATAAATTAAATCACAACACCGTTTTATTCAATTTTCCAACCATCTCCGACTCTGAAATCTGAATGTTTACATCTGAAAGTTTAATTTTAAACGGAATCATTTTTGTTTCTTATCTTGTACGCACGGCCGTAGCCAGACCTACGCTAGGGTGAGCTCAGCTCACCCAAAAAATTGTGGGACATTTTAAGATTTTGGACATCTTTAACATCAAACAAAATAATGCCTCAAAATTAAATTTTAAATGTGCACCAACAGAAATGTGCAAGAAGAAGGCTTCGGAAACAACCTTAATGCAGTGGATATGGAGAGACCTCTGTTGGTATACATAATTGAGCACAATTTTGAAGCTGGAAATTTTTTTTAAATCATTGGCTTCATCACCATTGAACCAACGAAAACTTTTCTGCAGACCTAGAAAACAACTTCAAATGTTGTATTTTTTCGCCACATTAAAGCTTGTTTTTGAAGCGATCGACACATTAGGGATCAGCACATCTACGAAATAAGTCATCATATTCAGCACTTTCGCAAATAGAAGCTATACGATGGTCATAAATGACCGGTCAGAGGGTTACGTACGAATGACCGACAAAAAAAATGTCGACTGGTTAAAATGTCGACTTTTATCGACTTTTTTGAAAGTTAAAATACCGACTTTGTTTTTGCCGACTTATTAAAATGTCGACAGTTTGAAATGTCGATTTGACAAAAAGTCGACTGCCCTGATAGAAGTCGAGAAAAATATCGACTTGTCGGAATTTTTCCCATACAGAAAAGTCGATATAAAATATAAATCGACATTTTAACCAGTCGACATTTTGACTTGTCGATATTTTGTCTGTCGGCCATTTGAAAGTAACCTAAAGAACAAAGCTCTCTCTTAAATATTTGCACGGAACAACTATAAACTCAAGAATCATAAATTCTTGTCTGATTTTTTAACAGGAACTTAACAGTTTTTTGATGCTGCGGAAAATTTAAGACTATGTTTAAGACACAAGTTCTTATTTGATTCTAATAATAATTAACTTATTTAAGTAGTTATTAATTTTATATTACCTTTTGTTTAGCTTCAAGAAAGTTCAATAGAACGCATTTTTGTTGCCTACCTACATTATACCTTATATTTCGAACTTTTAACTGCCTCATTTTCTGGATGTTTTATTATTGTATTAATATTAAAACACATTACAGACCCTGAATAATGGGCAATTAAGACGTCAAAATAATATATAGACAACAAAAATTAAATTACAAAATATGCGATTTATTGAACAATGACAATGCGATATTAGATAATAATGATCAGATCATAGTTTAGGGAATGATGTTTACAAGCGCGCGCTTGTAAACATCATTCCCTAAACTATGATCTGATCAAAATGTCGACTTTCAAAATGTCGACTTTTAAAATATCGACTGTTAAAATCTCGATTCATAAAATCTCGATCAATGTCGACATTTTGAGAATCGACATTTTGAAAAATCGATATTTTAGAAAGTCGGTCAAATTTGTGTCTATATTTTGATCTGTCGGTCTTTTAACCAGTCGAGATTTTTTCTGTCGAGATTTTAAAAGTCAATCTTATGGAGTCGATATTTTAAAAGTCGAGATATCGTACCCAATCCCCGGTCAGAGCCTGTGAGTGTGCAGTCGTTACTTTCTTGCATTCGAAAAGACGATTGAATTTATGGAAATGGATGATATTTTGGGTAAATTTGTCAAAAAATAAAACACTGAATCCAACATTTTCAAAAACTTTCTGCTCATATTTGTGATTTTATGTACATATATTTGTAATCAGGTAGATGTATTGTCTCAATCAAAATTGTGTATTTTATAGACAATATTATGATTTTCGTCAAAACATTTCAGCTCAACCAAAAATACCTTGAGCTCACCCATACGATTGTTCCTGGCTACGGCCGTGCTTGTACGTCGTTTCTCGATCTCGATCATATCGTGATTTATGATATTTTTTGCTGTTAAAAATACCTATTTATTTTTTTTGAAAATATAGTTTTGACAACTTGAGTTTTTTCCTTCGTTTTCAAAATTTTCTATAAAAATACCTACCTACTCCGCATTTTCAACAAATCTGCTCCGAAATTTTGCTGCTGAGGTTTGAACCTTGCCATTTTTTTGAACCAAATACCAAAGCTAGCCCTTTATGCGTATAGGTAGATACATTGATGGTTACAACAAAGAAAAACAACAAAAAGTACACATTCCCATATCCCATTCCACAAAAGAATGAAAATTGAATTTCTACCTGCAACCTGCTCATGCTCACTGCTCTATTCATTGTTCATGTTGTGTTGGTGTAGGTAGGTGTTTGCTTCCCACATTTCATGAGATCCACAATTTTTTGTTTTTGTTTTTATGATGAAAGGGTTCAAGTATAAGGACAAATAAGGTGACATCTAGCAACATGATCCACAGATTAATTTTCTTTTATGAGTAAAATGGTTGTAGTCTTTGGATGCACAAGGCGACATCTGAAGTTGCTTTAACGTAGTATTTTCATTTAATCGAAGTGGTTCCTCTATGTATATAAACTCAATGGTGGCACGTAGAGCGCCGTCCTGTTGAAACCTCCTCTTCAATTTTTGTGAACAAAAATTCGTTCAACATGGCCCGATAACGATCGCCATTGACTGTAACGGCCACTCGAAGAAAAATGGCCCAATTATGCCTCTGGACCAAAATCCACACCAAACATCAGTGACTCGTTTTGGATGTATCGGCTTTTCAATGGCGTGCGGGTTTTCTGTGCCCCAAATGTGACAATTTTGCTTGTTTACATACCCACCAAGATCAAAATGAGCTTCATCTGAAAAGATGATTTTTTTTGGCAAAATCGGCATCTTCTCTAAGTCGATCGCAGGCCCACTTAGCGAAGCAGCCATTTGAATTAAATTATTTTCCATTATTAACCGGAAGGATTGTACTTTCAAATAAAAAAAAAGAAATTTGAGAAAATACTCAGTAGTTTTTTTATATAGCATTTTCAAACAAAAAAAAGTTATTTGGCGGACCCTTTGAAAGAACAAAAGAAATTAAAAATAGCATAATATAATTAATTATGCTGTCTCGATTTTTATCAAAGCAAGCCATTAGCCGGAAGCCGTTAGAATAGAATTGAAAAATTAGGGGACTGAATTTTGATGAATGATAATTTACTTTTCCGAAAAATAAAAGTGCATCAGTAGACTCGATTTAAAAGCAGTCGATTTTTTTAAGAAAAAAGTGCTTTAGATCTATTTAAATCATAGCAAAGTTTGTGGCCACAAGCAATAACCGCTTAAGTCTAAAAACTAACTTTTTGGGAAAAGCACTTTTAACTTTCAATTTGAGATTTGAAAAAATTCCAAACATCTATGTTACAAATTGATACATATTTTTAAAATATAGTTTTAATATTAGTAAATAAACGTTTTTTTGTTTATAAATAAACTTATTTGCAATAGTTATTGCCAAAAACGTGTTTTAAGCTGTTATTGCTTTTATAAATAAATTTCATCTCATTCACTTACATCACTTAAGCGGTTATTGCAAATCAAAATTTTAGTTCACTGGCATCTTATAACGATGTAAGCTGTTTTTACAAATTTAATTTCTTATGTTTTTCATATGTAAGCTATTTTTGTAGGGAGAATATTGAAATATATTTGTAGTAATGATACAAAATAAGTTTTTTTTTGTTAGAAACAGAAACAAAAAATATGTTACGTATTGCTAAAAAGAGTTTTATCATCGATTTTCATAGAAAGAAACGCTTAATCAACTTCAATACATTAATTTATTGACATAAATGCATAGATAAGACGTTTGGGCATATTAAAGGCAAAGGGCGTACGCAAGCGGGGGTAGGGAGGAGCGCTTGCTCCCCTAATCAAGATATTTTTCATCCATTTCATCAAATTTGTTTTCTGTTAAATCTTAAAGCTAGATTTTTTTGCTAATACTAATTTTTGAATGAGTTTCGCTCCCCTCCCTGATCGACATCATGCACTCTCCCTTGATTAAAAGCTCAGGTTATTTTATGTACATCTAGATTCATTTGATAGTGTATTCTTCCAATTTGTATCTTGCCAATTTAGTTTTGCAACACAATTTTTTTTGAATCTGCATTTCCACGATGGTTTTGATTTCTGAAATGTTCAGAAGTCGAAAAAGTCTTGAGGAAACATTTCTCTTTGCTTAGTTAAGGTTTTAACTGTAACAACCCGACAAAATAGAGCCAGTTGATGGCAATATATCTATTCCATTATTTGTCTCCTGCTACGACTGCATGATGTTGATTCTTAGAACTTATTTTCTATTATTTGAATGATAGCGTTCGGTAAGACAGAAAAGCAGCTCACAATTGAGCTTGTCTTCCAATTTTAAAGAAAAACAAAAAGATATAATTTCCATAGTTGTACCAACCATTATACAAGTAGCTATCCCTCAATGACAGATATTGTGTTGAAGTATTTGCAAGTAGGTACCTAGTACCAATAGCAAAAAATCGCTTTCGTAGACTGGACAGTTATTTGTAAGGGCTTTCACACTATCCGAATCACACCCAGATATTTTTCCAGCAGAAATACTCAGGTACCTTCTACCGATCAGTTTGTGTGAATTTCTTATATGAAGCTATAATGTAACTTCTTTTTCATAAGTGATCTTAGAAAACAAAGAAAAAGAGTGGATCTGACGAATTCTTTGAAATTATTCGTCAGAAGCGGATGTATGAATTGGAATTCCAATAAACTTTTGAATAAAATCCATTGATCTATTGTGACAATTCCATTCACCTTCTGACGAACCAAATGCATACACTGTAAATGCTTTTATAGTTACTAGCAGCAGAATTGTCCATGAGATACGCATCCACTGTAGCCATAGCCAGAGGCACTTTTGGTTGTATATTCAGGTTTCTGTCCCATTCCCATCTGCAATCTGCACAGCACTAGGTAGTCATCAGGATAATCTAAGTTGAAATTAATTTCTGAAACCTTGATGTTATTAGAATCCATCAGATGGCCTGAAATTTGGACAAAATCATCTAAATTGAAGTTGAACAAGTGTGGTTCTGGACTAACATTGCCACCAAACATTTGAAAAAAATATTTAGATTTGTTGTATATTGTTGTTTTGAATATCTATTCATATGAGATATGTATGTATGTCGATACAAATTTTCTTTAATTATTTTCTTTTGTTTAACAATAAGTGATTGTCCCCTTTTTCTAGATATCTTAAACATCAGTACCTCTTGGCATAATGGTTAGTGCGTAGGACTGTCATGTCGAAGGTGTGGGTTCGATTCCCACCCGTGCAACCTAAAAACACAGATATCTGTTATCCGAGGTACTGCCTCTTGCGAGGAACTGAAAAATCCTCCAAGAGTTTACTGGTCATGAATAAGTGCTTCTCATCTAGCCGTTCGGACTCGGCAAAAAACTGTAGGTCACCTCTATTGAGGGACCTACAGAGTTGTAAGTCACTAGACCCTGGTTCTCTACGAGCTGTCGCGCCACCCAATTTAATTTACTTTAATACAAATTGTAACCTGTTTTAAAATAAAAAAAAAAAAATTAATTTATGATTCACCATTTTGAGAACATGTAACTTATACTAATTTATAAAGTTTTGTTTGCGGTAGTCAAAATTTGTTTTGAATTCCTCAATATTATAATCTGCCACTTTACTATTTCCCTTCAAAAAACACTTAAGTTAATTTAAAATTCCTTCATGCATTCGAGATAACAGCTTAAGTCCATTTAATTCTCTGTATGTGAGAATTTTCAATTTGCAATACTAGCTTAAGTAAAATAAGATTTCTCAAAATACAAACAAAAATTTGTAAAAATGACTTAATTAATTTTAGTATCGATGAAAATATCTTTTTCGTTTTGCAATAAGCGCTTAAATCGAAATAAGTTGGTTTTGACTCTTATATACATTTCTGTGTTTGGAGGGGTTTTCAATTTAGAAAAGCAGCTTATGTCAATATAAGCCGTTATTTTAAACTGCATTATATTTTGTGTGAATTCTTATTTGAGTTAAGCGTTTATTGCATATGTTGCTTAGAGTGAAAATGACTTAAGCGATTTTTTCATATTGGTTTTATTTTATGAAAAAAGTGGTTAAATTACAGGGGATTTTTTTCAAAAGTGCAATGAAGCATGGAGAACATGATGAAACAAAAAACTGACTTTTGTCTTAAATCGACTTAAGCGGTTATTGCTTGCGGCCACAGAAGTGGCAACGCCGTTTATACACAAACGTGACGTTTCTAACAAAAAGTGGATCAGTTCACGGTTCAATGCGTTTGTTAACTTTTTTCAAATTTCCGCAACTCCGATAGAATCGTCTTTCAAAATTTGACAGGTTTTACAGATTTTTTTAGAAAAAGATACCAAACAAACCTATGGTGTATGAATTTCGCTTCACTTTAGACATCAGTCACCAAAAGATTCTCTCAAAGAGCCAATGGCCCCACGCTGATCCAAAATCGGTGGTGTTTGAGGTGGATCGACCGCTGATCCATTTGGAATTTCAGCCAATCTGAAATCCATCCGAGCCAAATGGATCGGGATGGCTTGTTCGTGTATGTGCAGCTTAAGGAAATGGCCTTTTAGATCGGCAATCCTGAAGCGTTCGAAATGTGTGTAAACTCTTCTGAAAGTGTTCTATTGGCATTCAGTTCTTCTCCTAAACAGAAAAGAAAATGAAACTAGAACTACTCACACATTCAAGCTCATAGTTGTCAAAGTGTACTTAGTACTGAAACGTAACGTTGAACTCACAAAAGGCGTTTTTCTTTTTTAGCTCCGAGCACAGCACTGAGTTGTCAAAAAAAGATCTGTGTTTCTTTTTTAGCTCCGAGTACTCAGAGCGCTCAACTAGTGTTTCTTTTTTAAATCAGAGCTAGCTCGGAGTACGCTCTATATGAGCTCAGGATAAAAAGACCGAGCGAATGGAGCAAAAAGCTGAGCGCAGCCAACTTCACATTTTTGTTCACTCAAGTGGACGCGTTCAACACAAAAAATTCAGTTTATAATTTTGAATTTTTCGAGTTTTTGATTGGCCAGCTGTCTGATGAAAATTAAGTTATTACTCAATTTAGGTGAGTTGAACGCATCGCAATCGTATGACATTTCAGAGCTCAGGTGTGTTTCAAAATTAGACCAGAGAGCTCTGATCATACTCTGCTCAGAGCTAACTCCGATAGCTCGAGCTCTACTCCATGCTCTGCTCAGAGCTAAAAAAGAAAAACGCCTAAGAAATCTGAAATTTCAGCCAAATATTTTTTTTTCTGTCAAAATATTTTGTTTACTTTCTGATTTTACTGGAAGCGAATATAAAAAGTACTTTTTTGTCAGAAATCAAAAATTGAAATTAAGTTTAAACCAACAATTAGTGACTTTGGAATGAAGTTATATGTAAGTTGACTGGAAAACTTGTTCTTTGTTTTTATTTGGATTAATATTTTCGATAAATCTTTACAGTTTTTACTCCCAAATGAAAGTTGTCATCGGGTTCTTCTACCGATCCCAATTTATTATTAATAAAACAGTGAAAACTCTCATTTCTTGTTATTTTGTTAAATAAAAACTAAAGCCGAAACGACGTGTAAAAAAGTATTTATAACCATACATTTATTTTATTCACTTAAAAAAAAAAAAACAAAAATTGAAAAGCCAACATGCCGTACCAAGCCGACAACAGACCACAAAAAGAGCTGCATCGACTATAAAGAACAACTTCTATATGCAGATCTTTTTTTTGTCTTGGTTTTTAGCTGTCATCTGAATTTTCAGATGAATTTTCGGAATTTTTATAACAGTAGACCAATCAGAAGCCACAAAAATTCAGATGTCTGAATCCTTGCACGTACGGATTGCAAAAAGTAATTTTTTAGCTAAAAATATGTAAATTTTACACATTTTACTGTTTCTAAGAACAATTACACAACTCAACAGAATAAAAAATTATTTTTGTGCTTAGGTGTATTTCATGATTTTTTTTATTCTTCATGCTCCAAAATGGTGGAAAAATACCCACATCTCCCCTAAAATTTCCTTTTCTAGAGATGGTAGTCAAAATATAGTTACCATAGCTTTCATAGAAATAAATGTTTGCTTTAATATTTTCTTTAAAAGAAGAGAGGGGAGGGGTTTTGCTTTATATGTATGTATGTATGTATATGTATTAACAAAATTCATATTAGGTGTTTTTTTTTCTTGCAAGCCCGGGGGAATCGGATGAAAAAAACGACATCGGGGCTAAGCGACGCCATTACAGAAAAAAATGGAGTTTCCATACAAACTATCGATAACATGTGTGAAATTCATGCCGGTAACACAGTTTTTGTCTGGGCTTAAGTTAAGCCCCGAAAATTCTCTGGGCTTAGCTAAGCCCGAAGGGGCTTAGTTGTTGTTGCTTTTAAAATGTAAATTGCTTAGCCCCGACATCGTTTTTTTCGTCCAAGCCCATTCGGAAAAAAACACAGCTATTATTATCATTTTTGAAAATATATTTTAGAAACGTAAAACTAAGAAAATTTTAATTTCAAAAAATTGGGTTGGGTACCCTAGCCCCAAATCCAAAAGCCCCAACCCAAAACCCACAAACCAAAATCCACAGAAAGAAAATACTTTAAACCAAAATCCACAAACCAAAATCCACAAAACCAAAATCCACAAAGCCAAAATCCTTAAACACAGATTGCCCATACCTGAAGTATGGGTAATCTGTGTTTAAGGAAATGAAAAATGCAAAATAAAATGAATGATGAAAAATAATTTTTTTGTAGTTTATGTAGGTAGTGTGAAAATATTGTAGAACATGAATTTTTGGAACTCAACTTCCCATATTGTCTTTTTTGTTTAATTTAGAATAATTGTTGGACTAAGTTTTGTCTCGATAGAAATTTGTGTACAAGGAGAGTTGCTCTAAAGACTGTCAGCAACCAACCAAAGTTATGGATCGTATTCCAACATATGCCATTTAAGTAAGCATAGGGAATTTTGCGAATCTGTCAATTTAAAGAGTGATAGCTTTCATTGTCACGGAAGTAGCAAATTCCAAAGTGCAAAGCGAAAAATACAGGCGCAGGGTTAAAAGTCCAGAAGCCAAAAGCCCATAATGGACTTTTGACCCACTTGGGTGGGTTAAAAGTCCATAAATGCATTATGGACTTTTAACCCACCCTAGTGGGTAAAAAATCCAGAAAAATTCTTATGCACTACTGGCCCATTTCGAAGAAATTGCAGGCTTTTGTGAATCGCTGTCTTCGCCACATCCTAAAGATTCGCTGGCCACAAATAATATCAAATGAGGAATTGTGGCGCAGGACAAGTCAAGAGCGGCTGGACGTCGACATAAGAAAGCGTAAATGGCGTTGGATTGGTCACACACTGAGGAAACCAAACGATGAAATTGCAAAGCAGTCCTTTGAATGGAATCCTCAGGGTGCACGGCGGGTTGGAAGACCAAGAACAACATGGAAATCAACTGTCTTAGCGGAAGCAGAATCCCAGAGAAAGACGTGGCCACAGCTTAAGTACCTTGCAGCAGACCGTGAAGGATGGAGACGTTTTGTTGACGCCCTATGCCCCAGCCGGGGTTACAGGACACGATGATGATGACTGGCCCATCGTTTATGGAATTTTGGACCTCTAAGCTGAGCCAAAAGTCCATACTTATGTAAAAGCTTTCATATTTGCTTTTCTGTTTATTGCAATTTTAACTCGCGAATATACTTTTCGATTAGCAAACAAAAAAAAGGAACACAAGAAAACAACCCGACACGACGCGACCGACTTTAGATAAATGACAAATAATGGCGAAGTTCAAGTTGGACTGTCAAAGCCAAAGCGAATTAAAAATTGCAATTTGCAGCGACAATTAAAGTGCTGCCACCACAGCTATGCTCATAAGGGGGTGGGTTCACCTGATCAAATTAATCGGTGACTGATTAGATTGATTAATAAATGATCGAATTATATTATTTTGATTGCCACAGGGGCGTAGATGCTGAAAAGTATAAAATAGAAAGGGCGCCAGCAATTTTTTTTTTAAAGGAAATTACAAACCTTTTGAAGCGGAGAGCGACGATGAAAGAAAATTAAGTAATTTGAATCAATTTTAAGGAAAAAAAAGACGAAATTAAGTTTTAATTTTGTAGATTGATTGTTTATTTGGGAAACCTTTTAATATAGGAGTAAAACCCAAAATTTTTTAAAAGAACAAAAGAATACAGATTTTTGAAAGGCAACGGAAGATGGACCGTTATCGCTCAGTCCCGAACGAACAAAGAAATTACTAAAGGGGTCACGAGTTCCGCTTTTTTCGGAATTTTTATCGAAGCAAAAGCCAAACGGGAAATTGTAATTGAGTATATTAACTCGAAAAAAAACCGAACACAAAAGAATTAATTGTAGAGAACTACACAAAATTCACTTTTAGAACAAAAGAAAAGAAAATACTTAGCTTCAAAAATGTCTGCCAATTCCCTCCAAAGATCAAATACCAGTTTTTAAGGACACCTTCCACCAGATTTCCACAAAATGATTGTTCCCTCTTCAAATTTTTCCTTTTTCCCAAGTTCCTCACTTTAACCTTTTTATAACTTTCCGAATTTCTTCTTCTTTCTCGAAAACCTTTCTTAACTCCTTCTTTTACTTTTTAGATAAAACCTCTGGTTGCTTTCAGAATCACAGTAGAAGTGCCCTTCCAGGTTTTCCATTAACCTGGACGGCCTCTTCTTTTTGTAAACCCCAGTACTTTCAGCCAATCAGCGGCCGTGGTTTTCGGTCGCGTCATCATTCAGCTACTCTCCGCCATCTTTGCTGGAGAGAGCCAACGCAGTCGAAACACCGACGGTCTTGCTTACTCGCACTATCTCCCTGGCTTTTGCATTGTCATCATGGAAATCACCGATCGCTGGTTCCACTTCCAGGAGCGGCGAATCCGATGAACGCATCCAGCCATCAGCCCCAATTTTTCGAACGAGAAAAGTTTCCGAAAACTAAAAAGAAATTCTATTTCACACCGCTTTCATTCTTCCCCTCCGAATGAAATCAAAATAAACCAATGTCGTTAGAAAAACTGGTGGAAAGCTAATTTACATTTTAACACATTATATACTACCTAAGGTGGAAACTGGCAGTAATTTTTTTTACTTCGCGAAATTATCTTAATCGTTGGGCTTTTGCGCAGATTTAGGGACAATTAGGGACGAGCGTTTAGCGTTCCATCTTATACAAAAATAATTTACGTAAATAGGTTGGGCACTCGGCCATTCTCAAAATGAGTAACTTCTTGCAAACGGGAACCAAATGTCACCCGTGCTTCTTTATAGTATTGTATGTGGACAGATCGCCCGTCTGTCATTCATGAGGGCACTTGAGGACCAACTGTCACCCATGCCTTTTGTTGGTATTGGATTTGGACTCAAACAGACCGCCCGTCTGTTGGTCATGAAGTTGGTATATGATTGAGCACTTCCATTTAAAGCGCTAGTTACATCGATTTTTGTTTCTTCAATATACTGCGAGAGCGTACCAATGGCTGATGGCCCATGGTTGCCCTACTCTCTCCCAGTAGATTGAAGGAAACACCTGTAGAAAAAAAAGGACAGAACGACAGGAACAAGGATTCGGAATATGAAAAGAATAGTTTTTGTCACGATAAATTTTACCGTGACAAATCCCACCCTTTCCTCCTTGGAAATGTGTTTACTTTTTGAAAAAAGATAAACCATTTCCTGTGGATCATTGTGGTTAACAAAACGACAAAGGAAACCCATCAGGCCAAATATGGCAAGTCTATTCAATTTCCAAATCAAAACAAAACAAGTGAGATATCCAGAAGAACAAAAAAATATTTACTTTACTCTAACCATTTTCAAAAATCAGAAAAAGTAAAAAAAAATAAAACCAAAAAGTTTAACTTTACTCTACGTGGGACTTTTAGACTCAATCATATTCAGAAGAACAGTTATAAGGCTTAAGATCCTTCGTGTGCCAAGTGCCACGATCTTTTCCGGTCTCATCTTCAAGGATATAAGTCCAAGGAGACAGCCGTTTTCGAATTATAAATGGACCTACGTACTTTGGAGCTAATTTAGCTGCATAATAGTTTGCGGCGTCGGATAGGACAAAATTTCTTCGCCATACGACATCCTTCGGAAAGTACTGAACGTCTCTCCTCCGAAGGTTGTAGGCTTCCGCTGATTTTTTGGTGGCCGCCTGAATTTTACTAGCTATATCTGCTCTAAGTCTCTTAAAGCGTTCGCCTATGTCTCTTTCTGGGCCAATTCTATTTGTATCTACTGAATCACTACTAAGTCTAACTTCTTCATGTCCACTAGTTGACATTTCTTTCCCAAAATTCGCATAGTATGGTGTAACTCCTAGAACCTCGTGTTGAGATGTTCGGATAGCACAAGCTACCTTGGCTAATTGGGCATCCCAAACACGATGGTTCTCCGAAACATAAGCCCTCAATGTAGTTTTGATTATCTGATTAATTCTTCCGGCAGGATTGGCCTGCGGATGGTAATGTGGAGTGAATCTAATATTTGAAGAATAACCCTGACATAATGCCTTAAGTTCCCTACTTCGGAATTGGGGGCCGTTGTCACAGATGACAATCTTGGGGACTCCAAAAAGAAGAAAAACATTATCCTCCAATTCCTTGCATATTGCCTTCGCCGTAGCGGATCTTAACGCGAATAAAAGCGGAAATTTTGTCAGATAATCAACGACTGTTAAAATATAAACAAAACCTTTACTCGATTTGGGTAGAGGACCCACTAAATCTATACTAATCATCTCCCATGGTGAAGAAACTCCTATCCTCTCAGTCATAAGACCGGCTGGTTTATCGTTAACTGGTTTCACAGATTGACAAGTGCTGCACTTCCTAACATACTTAGCTACATCTCCCCTCATTTTTGGCCAATAGTATTTGGCTCCTACCCTAGCAAAAGTTTTCCTGACCCCCATATGTCCGGCTAATGGACTATCATGACACTGTTTGAGAATATCTAACCTATCACTCCTACCTACAACTAATTTCCATTCATCATTATTATCATGTACTACTAAATGATTTGATTTTACGTACTTAAACAGGCGGCCATTCTCCACTCTCCATGCTGGGTAAGCTAATGGGTTTGTCTCAACCGCTGAGATCATTTTTCCCACCCAAGGGTCAATATCCTCTTCCGAGATTCCAGCCACCACCGGAACTCCACGAGACAACATGTCAGGAACGACATGATCCTTCCCCTTACGATGGATGATCTCATAATCGAATTGCTGTAACCTAACAGCCCAGCGTGCCAATCGTCCCTGTGGATCTTTGAGGTTACTCAACCAAATCAATGAGTAGTGATCAGTTACGACTGTAAATCGACTACCCTCGATATAAGGTCGCAACTTCTCAACTGCCCACAGGACGGCTAAACATTCTTTTTCCGTTGTGGAATAATTTCTTTCTGACCTATTTAATGACCTGCTTAAGTAGCAGATCACCTTTTCCCCATCCTCAAAATTTTGGGATAAAACGGCACCGATGCCATAGTCCGATGCATCTGTCTGCACTACGAAAGGTAGCTTGAAATCGGGGCACGTTAAAATCGGCGCTGTAATAAGACATTCTTTCGCTCTCCTGAAACTATCCTCGCATTCCTTTGACCAAATGAATTTTTTGGATTTCTTGAGTAGGTCTGTTAATGGCCTAACTAAATTAGCGAAGTTTGGTACGAAGCGTCTGTACCAGGAAACAGTCCCTATAAAGCTCCTAACTTCTTTCACATTTCTTGGTGCAGGTATATTGACCATACTTTCTACTTTCTCCGGATCAACGTGTAATCCGTTCCTATCTACTACATATCCTAAAAATTTAAGTGATGGTCTACAAAAGTGACATTTATCACGCCCTACTTTCAAACCTGCTTCTTGTAATCTTTCTAAAACATCCTTAAGAATCTCTTGGTGCTTTTCAAATGTATCTGAAATGATAATAATATCATCCAGATACACGAAAACATATGGTTCAAGCTCAGGACCTAACACGCTGTCGATGAATCTCTGCCAAGTGGCAGGTGCGTTATGCAAACCGAAAGGCATACGCTTAAATTGGAAAAGACCCCTATTTGGTACCGTAAAGGCTGTAAATTTCTTTGATTCCTCCGCCATTGGAATCTGCCAGTAAGCAGACTTAACATCCAATGATGTCAAAAACTTCGCGTTCCTAAGCTTGTCTAATATCGATGAAATTATCGGTAAAGGGTAAGCATCCCTTTCCGTTACTTGATTTAACTTCCGGTAATCTACGCAGAACCTAAAGGTACTATCTTTCTTTTTAATTAAAACGATGGGTGAGGCCCAAGGACTATTTGATTTTTCAATAACGCCGTCATCTAACATCTCCTTAAGGGATTTGTCGATGTGAACCTGCATCGCAGGTGAAACCGGATAGTATCTTTGTTTTATGGGGTCTGAAGAAGTCTTAATTACATGTTCAACCCTATTCGTTTTTCCTAAACCCTCTGGTATATCCCTAAACAGATCTCCAATAAGAGTACTAAGTTTGTCCCTCTGCTCATCGCTCAAATCCGATTCTTCTATAATCGATGTGGTTCCGACCGAAGCCAACATCTCCTGATTCGAAAAGCTCCACATACGAGATCGTAGATCCGGGACGATTCCCGACTGGGCCCAAAAGTCGGCACCCAATATCATCGCATGTGGAAGTGACGGAATGACTAAGCACTCAATTAAGACTGACCTGTTTTCGACAACTATTGGTAGATTTACTACCCCTAAAACTCCTACCCCTGCACCGTCTGCTAAATAAACCTGCCTAACATTACTTGAATCTAAATGTAATCCTACATCCTTTAGAATTTTCCACCCATCCCTACAAATAATAGTTCTCGACGCTCCTGAATCTAAAAGTCCTAAAATCCTAACCCCGTAAATATTTACTCCTAAATACGGACGTCTATCGTCCCCACTTGTATCTAATGTGAAACCTAGTTGTACTTTATCTACTTTATCTACCAGCTGGTCGTCAGCAGGCGACCTCTCTAAGTGCGACGGTGCTCTTGTCCTGCTGGCCCAAGAGACCGTTGCCCGTTTCCCGAACATCGACGACAATCTCGTCGAGTTGTACCCATAGCCCCACAACCAAAACAACGCCTAGGAGCGGAACAGCGATTAGAAAAATGACCTTCCCTATTGCAATTGAAACACCGAATTGACCTATTCGGTGGTGAGTTACGATTGACTGTCACTGTTGCTTCCTGAACGGCAGCAACGTATGCGACATCAGGCTCTAAGGTCTGTCGAGAGCGACTACTAGAAGGGGGAACAAAAGCTTCAACGTTGGTCCTAATAGTTTCCAACCTTCTACCCAACGCAACCAGTTCGTTGACCGATTTGATATCGGCCAACCCAAGCTGTGTCTGGTAGAAGGGTGCAATATTCTTTAGTAAAATCGAAAGTTTTCTATTTTCCGACAATGGTTCGGAGAGTCTCTTAAACAGGGTTTGCATCAACGCGATATACATTCCCATAGACTCATCCCGACCTTGAGTGCGTTTTCGAATTTCATCTAGCAAAAGATCATCGTAATTGGAGGGTAAGAACTCCAATTTCAATTCCCTAACAAGTTCTTCCCAAGTGAAAACTGAATCTCTAATTGCCCTAAACCACAGAAGCGCCTTCCCTGTAAAAAGATCAACAGCTGATTTAAAAAGTCGAGCTTCCGAAACATCTCTCGATTCTCTTAACTCCTGTACTCTTTCTAGAAAAGAGTTCACCGATGAACCACATCGCTCACCGGAGAACTTTACACCCCATTTTTCAATTTTTTCATTACGCTCAGAATGCCGGTTGCAAGTCTCGACTGGTTTCTCAACAGTCTCAGGCTGCCGTTGACATTCTGAACTCGCAAGTTTAATAGACCCAGTTGGCGACGCTGCCAAAGCTGGTGCTGGAACAATAAGTTTTTCTTTTTCTTGTAATTCCCCATCTTCCCCTTCGGTCAATGTTGCCAAAAGCAACAGGACCTCTCCCCTGAGGTCAGCCATTTCATTGATCTCTTCGCTAGAAATTGCTTTTGCCCTGCCAATTCTACCAATACTCCAATCAATTTTTGTTCTAACCTTCAAATACTCCGAAGACTTCGGGTTTTTGGGAGGTTCTTTCAAAAGAGTTTTAATATCCAATATTTTGGGCTTAACTGCTTTCAAATCTTCTTCATAGGAAAACGGGTAGTTGTACGATTCGGTCCCAATCGTATGATCAAGCTCTAACAACAACGAAGCCCTAAGTGTCTTTCTCATGTCGTCGAGTGAGCCTTCTTTCAGCCCACGGGCCCTAATCTCATACACTAGTTCATCCTTTGAAAGTCGATTAATATTTGACCTATTCATCTTGTATTAATTTATTAATTCAAATTCCAAACGAGTAAAAACGTATTGAAACCTCAAAAGAAACCGTAGCTAATTAATCAATAAACAAGTCAAATTATGAAATTCAACTTTTCGATTCACAATCCTAACGAAATCACCCTGGTTTACTTGACAAAATAATGTTATCGTAAAATAAAATAAGAACCGAAACAAAATTAACACTCGGTATGGTCACCCTAAGAATATGGTCACACCAGAGGAAAACAAAATTCCACCCACAAAAAAAAAAATCCGCCCTACAAAATAATTTGTCAAGACCGCCAAAATCCTACACCGCAATAACTTTGATTCGGTGAAAATCTTTTGTAGGTTTTCCTTTTTATCCAATTTACAGATCTACATATACTACACCAAAGTCCAATAAGATTAATAAGAAAAAACAACAATGAAAACCAAATTTAAGATGCCCAATATTCACCACCGGTCTCGCACGGAATCCAATTATTTAGATTCAAAAACCACTAAAATGAATTTAACCCAAATGTTGAATGCTAATCAAAACGATATTGTTTAGAAAAACACAAGAATAATATTCACTTTTGTTTGACCCACAGAAACACCCTCTTTCAATATGTATGTATAACCACTTCACGAAATCACAGGTAAATAGTCCTATACAAAATCTCTCGCACGGATAATTAGACAAATTAGAAAGATGTTTAAATGCCAAACAAAATCGAATCAACCAGAATAAATCGAATCAATCAAAATAGTAAGGAGACAAAAATATAACGATAGATTCGCGCTATTTAAATACCCAAAATGTAATTATAAAAGAAAATAACCGTAAACCGAAGATAATGTATAATAAGTAAATAGATATATGTATATGTATGTATGAAATAGATATGAGCAAAATAAGTAGAAAAAAAATATTATTTTAAAGTATGAAATCTTTGTTCACGAAAATTTTGATCAAAACCAATAAAAAATTAACACCTTACTTGTTATCCACACTGTTTTTTCCTTGAATTTGTTTTTCGCCGCTTATGTATATCGATATGTATGTACCTTTTCCTTTCGTATCAATGCTCAAGGGTAACCCAATGAGAAGCAACGGGACTGGAAGGAACTGTACCAATTTGGTACTACCACCCACAAAACACAAATTGGATTTCCAAAAGATTACACAGGAAGCTGTTGAAATAAATAAAAAACAAGAAAAGTAAAAATTTCACAACAAGATAAACGAAAACTTCCCTAAACAAAATGACACCAACAGCACAGGACAATCACTACGATTTTATTTTTGGTTAGGGTTTTTTTTTTCTTTCACCGCGCAAGATTTTCAAGGGATATATTTTCAACACTGAATTGAACGAAAAAGCCCCACGTTGGGCGCCAATTATTGCAATTTTAACTCGCGAATATACTTTTCGATTAGCAAACAAAAAAAAGGAACACAAGAAAACAACCCGACACGACGCGACCGACTTTAGATAAATGACAAATAATGGCGAAGTTCAAGTTGGACTGTCAAAGCCAAAGCGAATTAAAAATTGCAATTTGCAGCGACAATTAAAGTGCTGCCACCACAGCTATGCTCATAAGGGGTAGGGTTCACCTGATCAAATTAATCGGTGACTGATTAGATTGATTAATAAATGATCGAATTATATTATTTTGATTGCCACAGGGGCGTAGATGCTGAAAAGTATAAAATAGAAAGGGCGCCAGCAATTTTTTTTTTTAAAGGAAATTACAAACCTTTTGAAGCGGAGAGCGACGATGAAAGAAAATTAAGTAATTTGAATCAATTTTAAGGAAAAAAAAGACGAAATTAAGTTTTAATTTTGTAGATTGATTGTTTATTTGGGAAACCTTTTAATATAGGAGTAAAACCCAAAATTTTTTAAAAGAACAAAAGAATACAGATTTTTGAAAGGCAACGGAAGATGGACCGTTATCGCTCAGTCCCGAACGAACAAAGAAATTACTAAAGGGGTCACGAGTTCCGCTTTTTTCGGAATTTTTATCGAAGCAAAAGCCAAACGGGAAATTGTAATTGAGTATATTAACTCGAAAAAAAACCGAACACAAAAGAATTAATTGTAGAGAACTACACAAAATTCACTTTTAGAACAAAAGAAAAGAAAATACTTAGCTTCAAAAATGTCTGCCAATTCCCTCCAAAGATCAAATACCAGTTTTTAAGGACACCTTCCACCAGATTTCCACAAAATGATTGTTCCCTCTTCAAATTTTTCCTTTTTCCCAAGTTCCTCACTTTAACCTTTTTATAACTTTCCGAATTTCTTCTTCTTTCTCGAAAACCTTTCTTAACTCCTTCTTTTACTTTTTAGATAAAACCTCTGGTTGCTTTCAGAATCACAGTAGAAGTGCCCTTCCAGGTTTTCCATTAACCTGGACGGCCTCTTCTTTTTGTAAACCCCAGTACTTTCAGCCAATCAGCGGCCGTGGTTTTCGGTCGCGTCATCATTCAGCTACTCTCCGCCATCTTTGCTGGAGAGAGCCAACGCAGTCGAAACACCGACGGTCTTGCTTACTCGCACTATCTCCCTGGCTTTTGCATTGTCATCATGGAAATCACCGATCGCTGGTTCCACTTCCAGGAGCGGCGAATCCGATGAACGCATCCAGCCATCAGCCCCAATTTTTCGAACGAGAAAAGTTTCCGAAAACTAAAAAGAAATTCTATTTCACACCGCTTTCATTCTTCCCCTCCGAATGAAATCAAAATAAACCAATGTCGTTAGAAAAACTGGTGGAAAGCTAATTTACATTTTAACACATTATATACTACCTAAGGTGGAAACTGGCAGTAATTTTTTTTACTTCGCGAAATTATCTTAATCGTTGGGCTTTTGCGCAGATTTAGGGACAATTAGGGACGAGCGTTTAGCGTTCCATCTTATACAAAAATAATTTACGTAAATAGGTTGGGCACTCGGCCATTCTCAAAATGAGTAACTTCTTGCAAACGGGAACCAAATGTCACCCGTGCTTCTTTATAGTATTGTATGTGGACAGACCGCCCGTCTGTCATTCATGAGGGCACTTGAGGACCAACTGTCACCCATGCCTTTTGTTGGTATTGGATTTGGACTCAAACAGACCGCCCGTCTGTTGGTCATGAAGTTGGTATATGATTGAGCACTTCCATTTAAAGCGCTAGTTACATCGATTTTTGTTTCTTCAATATACTGCGAGAGCGTACCAATGGCTGATGGCCCATGGTTGCCCTACTCTCTCCCAGTAGATTGAAGGAAACACCTGTAGAAAAAAAAGGACAGAACGACAGGAACAAGGATTCGGAATATGAAAAGAATAGTTTTTGTCACGATAAATTTTACCGTGACATGTTTACTAAAATGAGTATATTACATATTTTTCTTGCACTCTTTTCAAAGGGTGGTGATATTACTGCAGCTTAAATAAAAAAATATTTTAAAATATATATAATTATGTATTTACATAAATAAATAATAATTATCTTAAGATGTTGAAAAACAAACAATACGGTTTTTCTAAGGTTCTTCAGCTCCATCAATACTTAAAGTTAATTTCTTAAGTGTTTCCATAGGCGAGTGGAAGCAATTGATAATTCTTTGTATTAATTTATTACATGTAATTTTTTTTTGTTTAGGGTTTGGGAAAATTGAAAAATATGATTTAAAAAAATCACTTGATGCTTTTATACAATAATATTGAATTTTGAGAAAACGACATTACTATGTTTTTGGATATGTTTTTTGAAAAATTTGAATTTTCGAAAAATTTAATTAGCTTAACTTTTAAAACAAATTTTCAAAAAAGTAAGCTCAATAAGTCACTTAGAAAATTTTAAAGAGATATAATTTTCGAATCGAAGTTTTGTGATACACGGAATTTTAATATTTTTCGAAATGATTTTTGTGAAATTTGAATTTTTGAAAAATGCAATCAGGTAATTTTAAAAATTTCGCGCGATTGCATTTTTCAAAAATTCAAATTTCACAAAAATCATTTCGAAAAATATTAAAATTCCGTGTATCACAAAACTTCGATTCGAAAATTATATCTCTTTAAAATTTTCTAAGTGACTTATTGAGCTTACTTTTTTGAAAATTTGTTTTAAAAGTTCAGTTAGCAAAATTATAAAAACGCGCGCGCTAATTAAATTTTTCGAAAATTCAAATTTCCCAAAAAACATATTAAAAAACAATAGGCTATTACAAGAGTTTATATATTTTTCTTTTATTTCTTATCATCAATTTTTTAATTTCTGTTTACACAGACGAACTAAGTACTATCCCACTTCTGAGACCAGTGTCATTCTTTATAACGTTTCAATTTCAGAAATCAAAACACATTACCTGTCTTACTTTGAGTTACTTACTTATATGTATCTACGACTCACAGATTTAAATATTTAAAGGCATAAAATATTAAAAGTCGTTACAATATGAAAAAAAAAATACTCATATTACCCTAAAGTATTTAAAAAAAACTTTCTCTAAAATGTTGAATACTAAACTCTACCTATTCTCATAATTTTTAACGCTTATCTCTAATACCATCATAACACAATTATTCTCTTCCTCTCTACACACTCATGAATTTTAAAATAAATGCTCAAACCGCGTTAAACGATCATCATCGACTAAAAACATGTAACTTCAATATTTAAAATGCAATAAAGATAAATTCAATCAAGCGCCTCATACTGCAGTGAAAATAGAGCCGGCATCAGTTACAAACCTTTCCCAAGAAGTGCCACACGAATCGCATGCCGAAATGTCATTCATAATAATTTTTTGCGCACACGTTTCCTGTTTCCCCAGCCCAAAGTCCACCACCATCACACCATACCTCTCTACCTACCTAACTATTTGACTCGGATTTATGGTTTCCATAGAAATGTAAATTTCCTATCAAGAATCTACGAAATGACACTTTTGCAAACTATGAAATAAATTTAGCTAAAAACTGCTGCAGTGTTCATTTTATAGATGCGGGATATTATCTACTTTAGATGCTTTTCCAGCTTCCTGCTAATTACCCTCCCACAGAACACCAGTTTCATTTCGCATCGTTTCAGACCTTACGTCCTTGCGTCCATAAATGCCAAACAGAAAATCACTTAAGATAAGAACTTGGATAATGTATCTGCGACGTCATAAATAAGCTCTAGATATCCGTACTTGTTTACTTCAGTTTCAGATACTTTGACCGTTGCCCTGGTGCTTCGGATCTGCTTCCAGTATCCACTCGCGCACACGTTTAACTGATAAAATAAAATGAAAATTCAGTTTGGTCGGAGACATGGTCCTCAAATCCCAATTAACAGCGCCAGCACAGACTGCGAAAAGTGTTTTCGCGCAACAGCTCCATTAGTAGCAACAACACCGTCCCTAAGTAAGTGCGAAATAATTGAGTAATAAATTGTGAGGACCTTTCTGAAATTCGCACGTTTGGAATTTCCATACAACATTCCAGTGGTGTTGTCCGTCCGAGAAGATACATTCTTGTTGGTATGGAATGGAGGAACGTGCAGGAGCAGCATTCACTGCCTAGCGATTGTATCAGCAAGTTCGCTAATTGGACAATAAATTGTCCAACTCATTGTGATATTTTGACAAATGTCTAAGCATCAGCAATATGAGCCAAAAAAGAATACCTAAGTGTACCCATTGTCGGGCCGTTTATAATGCAACAGGTGGTAGTATAGTATGCTAGCTACATATTTATGCGAGGAATATAAGAGTATGTTAAATCCTATAGACCAATCCTTTTTATTTTTATAACCACAAACTAGGTACCTACACAAGAACAGCTCAAAAGTGGAAAAGTTATAAATCCCCCCATTCAATATGATATCAGCGTTGCCATCTCAATTCTTGGCACAGAGGATGGGTTTGGGCACTTAGGTACCTACGAGTATACACTACCTAACCATATTATTTGCATGGCCCGTTATTTATCTGTGCCTTCAGAAGTTTAGAAAGGATAGATATGTGACATTATGACCCACCAACATATATATCACATGTCTGGAGTTCATTTTCAAACTATAAGAGACGGCAAGAAGTCTGTGAATGATATGTTATGCTGTCGAGCAGGTTATGTTGAAGTTACACGGTTTGTGGTTGGTGTGGTTGTGGTCCATTGATGGGAAAGTTTACCATCAGAGACTTGAGATGAAATCTTTAAGATTTATGAATAAAATATGAAATCAATGCCAATTTGTGTTGAAAAAGAAGAATTTGAGATGTTAGACGTTGTGAGAAGAACTTTGAATCATTATTGTAGACAAGACCCTGATTTGTTATTCAGAATTCCTTTATTAAAATTGAAGTTTTGCAAAATGACAATACTGATTGAAATGAGATTTGCAATTTTGTTGCAGGAAGAAAAGATAGTCTGTAACCATGTATGTACATATGTAGTTCAGAAAAAGGTTTTTTTCTAATACGAGCACCTGTGTTTTTCCATAACAAAGGGGAACTTTAGTCGTCATGATTGTGAAAAAAAAGTTATTATAGGACGTTTTTTTAGGCCCTATGATATGCAGGGATTTGTAAGTCTTTTATTGTGAATTAACACGAGTGAGAAAATGTTATAATTTTTCCAAATTTCAGCCATTAATTGCCATAATAGGCTTCTGTAACCAAACATCTTATAAGGGTATCACAGCCTATTTACAACCTCTTAAGCTCATCTTGATGAGTTTGGCATTACTGTTCTTTATTTTTAGGCTTCCAAACTAAATTTTAAAGTTGGTAATTATAAATGAAAACTTCTTATCCTCGTACAAATCTAATTTTTATTAGTAAATGCTTTCGAAAATATTTATTCTCATCTTCAGACTAATAGCAAAACGTAATATTCTACGTATAAATCATATGCACACCTCCGCGTGGTAGAGGGTGGGTAACGCTAACGTGCAGGGGGACCGAATGGATGCCGGGATAAGCAGACAACCTGCTGGTCAGGGCACAAAATTGTCCTTGGGATGGTTAAAAGCCACCTTAATACGGATGAACTGCAGGTAGCGGTCAACGGCATGATAGTCTCGTGGCGGAGGAGCGTTTTTTTGTTAAAAGGCCAATGGCAGCAGCAGGTAGCGTCTGTAACCCATATTGGGCGGCTACAAAAGGCGTCTGTTTTCCCATAGTGGGCGGCCTCGAGCAGTTATGTGTTTGACCATACAAAAGGCGGGTGTGCCTGTCAAATCTGAGCTTATGTATGTTATTAATCGTATCTCGGAAAACACCATGGTGGAAGGATATATGCTAATACATGAAATATGACAACAAATGGAAATGAGTCCCCAAGAGGTACCCATTTTATGGAAACTCCTTCTGCAGCTTTGGCTGCTGTAAGCCGCACATCCGATTTGGGGGTGCGGCATCTTTCGTGTACCAGCGTCAATCAAGACGCCATAACAATAAATGAATCGTTGACAAATAGAAGAAGTCTTTTAAGAAGAGCAAATGATACTTTTGGCTACCGCATACGTACGAAAATCGGAGCATGGAACGTTCGATCCTTGTACGGCGAAGGTAGATACGAGCAGGTTGAGCGTGAAGTGCTTCACCTTAAGATCAGTATCCTGGGCATCAGCGAAACTAGGTGGAGAGGAAGAGCCGAATACAGAGCTGACTCTGGGCAAACGAGAATGCTGTATTCCGGGGAGGATGAAAGAGAGGGTGGCCAAAGGCTGCATGGTGTCGAAATTATGTTGAACGAAGAAGCGAGGCGTAGTCTTATATCCTGGGTGCCCATTTCTGCAAGAATAATGACAGCAAGTTTCCGCTCAAAAATTCGCAACGTCACAATAATTCAGTGCTACGCGCCCACAAATGAAGCGACCGAGGAAGACAAAAGAAGACAAAACCGCTTTCTACACTCAACTTAACTCAGTTTACAGTGGTGTTCCAAGAGCCGACATCATAATTGTCATGGGAGATCTCATAATGCCCAAGTCGGATCAGACAACTACGGTCGGGAACGCGTCATGGGGAAAAATTGCTTGGGGTCACGGAATGAAAATGGTTGATTTTTGTAACGCTGATCGTCTTGTACAGGGTGGGACTGTGTTTAAACATAAGACTTGCAACAAAATCACCTGGGTAAATCCGGATGGTCAAACTGAAAACCAAATTGACCACATCATGATTCAGCAGCGATGGAGGAAGTCAAAGTGCGATGTTCGAAGCATTAGAAATGCCGACATGTGAAGCGACCACCCTTTGGTTCTCATGAGTCTCAAGCTACGAACTGCAGCTGTACAACGTCAATCACAGGGTGCAGCAAGGAATTCGAAGTTCAATACAAATGCTTTGAGTGATCCCAACATATGTCGTAACTATGTCACCAACCTTAACGACAGAGCTTCGTCATTAAACGGAATACAACATTCAACAATTGATGAGATGTGGGGAGATATAAAAAGTGTTTTTATGGAGACTGGATCTGAAACTGTACTCAAGCGAACGAGACGTAGAGACTCTTGGATATCCCAAGACACCTGGGATAAAATCGATCTTCGCAAATCGTTGAAGATGCAAATAAATGCCAAAGCAGATGCTCAACGAAAGGCTGAATTACGAAGAGAGTATCGCTTAGCACATAAGATGGTCTATCGCTGTGTGAGACGTGACAAGAGGGTGAGGTTAGACGGTCTTGCAGAAAATGCGGAAAACGCTGCAAGAAGAGGATATATGAGGGAATTGTTCCAAATATCCAAGGAAGTTGTCGGGAAGAAAAGCAACACCAATCATCCTGTAATGGATGTGGATGGTACACTTTTGGTATCAATCGAGGATCAGTTGCGCAGGTGGAAGGATCACTTTTGTGCCTTGTTTAATGAAGATTCTGTCGAGCAGAGTGCTGAAGTGCCCCAACTTAACGAGATGCGTAGATCATATAGGGGTATTGACATCGAACCCCCTACAGTACTGGAAATTCAATCTTTGATAAATCTTCTCAAAAACAACAAAGCAGCTGGACTTGACGGTATACCAGCCGAACTTCCGAAAACTGACCTTATCGGAACGGTTAGAGTCCTACACCCGTTGATACAAGCTGTGTGCGAAAACAAAATCTATCCCAGCGACTGGAAGGATGGTGTAATTGTTAAGTTGCCAAGGAAAGGTGATCTTAAGAATTGCAACAATTGGCGAGGTTTTACAGTTTTGTCCGTTTTTCCAAAACTAATGGCAACCATCATTCTGGAGCGGATAATGGTTAGAATCGAGTCTACACTCAAGAGGCATCAAGCTGGTTTCCGCAGTGGGCGGTCTTGTGTCGACCATATCAACACTCTGCGTATCGTTCTTGAGCAGTCTGCGGAGTTTCAATCACCGCTTTACCTCATGTTTGTGGATTTCGAGAAGGCCTTTGACCGAGTCAACCGTGAATGTATATGGAGATCACTTCTTGGTAGAGGAATTCCCCCAAAAATTGTAGCCATTATAAGAGAGTCCTATAACAACGCAAGGTGCTTTGTTTTACACAATGGGCAGCTATCCGACTCTTTCGAAGTGCGGCAGGGTGTGATACGGAGATGCTCTATCGCCAATTCTCTTTCTACTGGTGATTGACGATGTTTTGACGGCCAGCGTTGGAACAGCAGAGAGGCAGGGCATTCAATGGAGACCGTTTGAAGGGCTTAGTCACTTAGACTATGCCGATGATATATGTATGTCTCTTGGCAAATAACATCAGCGGGCTGAACGTGATGTGTCAAGCTCTGAAGGTAAAAGGAGAGTCGAGTTGTCTTAAAATAAATAGCAAACAGACAAAAATAATGCTCACAGGCCGCTCCACACATCAGCGTATTTTATATACAGGAGATGCCAGTCGAAGAGGTTGAACAATTTAACTATCTTGGAAGTATCGTTTCAGCAAATAGTGGTACTGATCTGGACGTTCAAAGTAGAATAAATAAAGCTCGAGCAGCCTTCGGTTCTCTGTCCCAAATTTGGAAATCCAGTCAAATCTCCTTATGCACAAAGTTGAGATTCTTCGAATCCAATGCCAAATCCGTGCGAAACCTGGAAAGTCATGACTACCATCTCGAAAAAATTGCAAGCTTTTGTGAACCGTTGTCTACGCTATATTCTAAAAATCTAAAAAAATTGTGGCGCAGGACAAGTCAAGAGCGGCTGGACGTTGACATAAGAAAGCGTAAATGGCAATGGATTGGTCACACATTGAGGAAACCAAACGATGAAATTGCAAAGCAGTCCTTTGAATGGAATCTTCAGGGTGCACGGCGGCGGGTTGGAAGACCAAGAACAACATGGAAATCAACAGTTCTAGCAGAAGCAGACTCCCAGAGAAAGACGTGGCCACAGCTAAAATATCTATCTGCAGACCGTGAAGGATGGAAACAATTTGTTGGCGCCCTATGCCCCAATCGGGGTTACAGGACTTGATGATGAATATTCTACGTATCTACAATTTTTAATTTTAAAAGTAAAAAAAAACAATTTTTCTCTTTCCAAAATACTTTAACAACTCAAATAGATTTTAGGGATTTTTCAATTCTTTAACAAACATCACAACATAGGTTTTTACTAGAATGACCCTTTCTTTATAGTATCCGCATTTATTTGTTTATATTTTTACTAACTCCTATAACTTATTTTAATTGAATGAGAATAAATTTATCTAATGCCCCTATTATGTATCTATTACAAAAGCTTGTTTTCAGTGTTTTTTGTACAGAAAGTTGCGGGTGATCCATTTTAATTTTATTTAATCAACTTTTCATTCTTATTTATCGTAATCTCTTAGGCTTAACTATGAATTAATGTCAGCTATAAATGCAGAATTTAGCCGCGTAACTGAATGCTCAATTTAACAGCATAAAATTAATTTCAGCATAACACCCCCAAGCAATTATTGCGTTTGACTACTTACAGAGTAACTAGTTCGCCAACGACTTGTTTGAAGCCAGTTTAGATTATGAAAAAAATTTATTTATTGGCATGATACGTACATAGCTATGAGCAATTAGTAGAATAAGTGCAGCTCGGTAAATGTATTTCCTATGTTGTGGGAGATATATTGATGTTGTCATATGTTATTGAATTTATTTTTAAGATTTACGTTGCTTTAAGAGGAAACTTTGAGTGCTGGAAATGTTGCTTTGTAAGACTTATCAGTAAAATTAAATGAAATTTAACATTGGCTTTTGGAGTTCATTTTACAGAAAAATTATTTAGGAATTCAGCTCTCATCAAAATAACTCCATTAAAAAAACATATACATATACTTGAGCATATTTATCTAACCGCCAGAATCGATTAAAGTACATATAGGAGAGTCAGAAACACTTATAGAATCTCTATTTGAGGTTGGACCACAAACATACTCAATTCTTCCAAGAGAATGGTCACACTGATGGCTACTTCTCAGTTTTTTTGGTATTACTTGGAAACTTAGCTGAATATGACAATTTTACAAATAAACTTTTTGTTCAAAATTGAATTTCATATCAATGGATGATTTAAAAAAAAATTTGTAGGAAAATTTTACAAAAGCCAACCAAACAAAATTGGGCATAATTTTGTTTGGAGCAAAGATTAGCTAAGAACTTATTCAAACGAAATAAAGAAGAATAAAGAAGAGGCTCAAGACAAATTATATGGCATGTTCAGAAATAATGTTTTGAAAGCTGGCAGAGATGTACTTATTCAAACTTTCATATTTCTTTTAATTTTTTGCAGTTTTATCCACAACCCTTCTTTTTCAGTACTGCTTGTAAAAAAATTTAAACCAACAGTTCAATTAAGGTGAAACTTTACACAATGTATTTATTTTTAGTGAAGTTACAAGAGCTTATAAATCGAAACTTTTAAAATTTCCAAATAGATGACGCAGAAAAATATCAATTTCGTTGCTTTTAACTGAATTACAAAATTAAAACTTCTTTTGGACCACGTAGTCGGAGTCACAGCATTTTACTGTAGTCTTACTAATAGTTATAAGTATAACAAATGCAACTTGAACCCATCTTTTTCAAGTTTATACTTTACTTATGTATTTTAAACTGCAGCAACTAATATTTTTGAACTGTCGTAGTTAAAAAAAAAACTTTTATGAAAATGGTACACTGTGACGTATGCGTACTATTACTCAAAACTTTAAATTTGGTTTTATAGATTTGGTTTTAAATATAATTTATTATACACATAATTTATGCACATATTTATGTCTTATACTTTGTGGAGACTATAAAATAAATATGTTTGTGAGAATATATAACTTAATTATATACATAAAATCTTAATATTTACAATATTTTGAATACATCTTAAAACTGTCTCTAAATCATCTACATTATGTACCTATGTCAATTACGATGTCATCATCATCACCAAGTCCTGTAACCCCGGTTGGGGCATAGGGTGCCAACAAATCGTTTCCATCCTTCGCGGTCTGCAGATAAATATTTTAACTGTGGCCACGTTTTTCTCTGGGAGTCTGCTTCTGCTAGAACTGTTGATTTCCATGTTGTTCTTGGTCTTCCAACCCACCGTGCACCCTGAGGATTACATTCAAAAAACTGCTTTGCAATTTCATCGTTTGGTTTCCTCAGTGTGTGACCAATCCATTGCCATTTACGCTTTCTTATGTCAACTTCCAGCCGCTCTTGACTTGTCCTGCGCCACAATTCCTCATTTGATATAATTTGTGGCCAGCGAATTTTTAGAATATGGTGTAGACAACGGTTCACAAAAGCCTGCAATTTCTTTGATTTTGCAAGCATATAACAGCATGGATTTGACATTGGATTCGAAGAATCTCAACTTTGTGCGCAAGGAGATTTGACAGGATTTCCAAATTTGGGAGAGAGAACCGAAGGCTGCGCGAGCTTTATATATTCTACTTTGAACGTCCAGATCAGTACCCCCATTTGCTGAAACAATACTTCCAAGGTAGTTAAATTGTTCAACCTCTTCAACTGGCGTCTCCTGTATTAAAATACGCTGATATGTGGAGCGACTTGTGGGCATTATTTTTGTCTTTTTGCTATTTATTTTAAGACCACTCGACTCTCCTTTTACTTTCAGAGCTTGACACATCCCGTTCAGCCCGCTGATCTTATTTGCGAAGAGACATATATCATCGGCATAGTCTAAGTGACTGCCTTTCAAACAGGTCTCCAATGAATGCCCTGCCTCTCTGCTGTTCTAACGCTGGCCGTCAAAACATCATCAAACATGAACGAACATGAGGTGAAGCGGTGACTGCAACTCCGCAGACTGCTCAAGAACGATACGCTGAGTGTTGATATGGTCGACACAAGACCGTCCACTGCGGAAACCAGCTTGATGCCTCTTGAGTGAAGACTCGATTCTAACCTTTATCCGCTCCAGAATGATGGTTGCCATTAGTTTTGGAAAAACGGACAAAACGGTAATATCTCGCCAATTGTTGCAAATCTTAAGATCACCTTTCTTTGGCAACTTAACAATTACACCATCCTTCCAGTCGCTGGGATAGATTTCGTTTTCCAATAATTGAATATGAAGAAAATTTGAAAGGAAATTCTTCTGTTTCGTTTTCCCACACAGCTTGTATCAACGGGTGTAGAATACTAGCCGTTCTGACAGGGTCAGCTTTCAGAAATTTGGCTGGTATACCGTCAAGTCCAGCTGTTTTGTTTGTTTTGAGAAGATTTATCGAAGATTGAATTTCCAGTACTGAAGGGGGTTCGATGTCAATACCCCTATATGATCTACGCATCTCGTTAAGCTGGGGCACTTCAGCACTCTGCTCGACAGAATCCTCATTAAGCAAGGCAAAAAAGTGATCCTTCCACCTGCGCAACTGATCCTCGATTGATACCAAAAGTGTACCATCCACATCCATTACAGGATGATTGGTGTTGCTTTTCTTCCCGACAACTTCCTTTTATATTTGGTACAATTCCCTCATATCTCCTCTTCTTGCAGCGTTTTCCGCATTTTCTGCGAGACCGTCTAACCTCACCCTCTTGTCACGTCTCACACAGCGATAGACCATCTTATGTGCTAAGCGATACTCTCTTCGCAATTCAGCCTTTCGTTGAGCATCCGCTTCGGCATTAATTTGCATCTACAACGATTTGCGAAGATCGATTTTATCCCAGGTGTCTTGGGATATCCAAGAGTCTCTAACTCTCGACTGCTTGGGTACAGTTTCGGATCCAGCATCCATAAAAACGCTTTTTATATCACCCCACATCTCATCAATTGTTTAATGTTTAATGACGAAGCTCTGTCGTTAAGGTTGGTGACATAGTTACGACATATGTTGGGATCACTTCGAATTCCTTGCTGCACCCTGTGATTGACGTTGTACAGCTGTAGTTCGTAGCTTGAGACTCATGAGAACCAAATGGTGGTCGCTTCCCATGTCTGCACTTCTAATGCTTCGAACTTCGCACATTGACTTTCTCCATCGCTGCTGAATCATGATGTGGTCAATTTGGTTTTCAGTTTGACCATCCGGATTTACCCAGGTGATTTTGTTGCAAGTCTTATGTTTAAACGCAGTCCCACCCAGTACAAGACGATAAGCGTTACAAAAATCGACCAGCAAATCACCATTTTCATTCCGTGACCCCAAGCCATTTTTCCCCATGACGCGTTCCAGACCGTAGTTGTCTGATCCGACTTGGGCATTGAGATCTCCCATGACAATTATGAGGTCGGCTCTTGGAACACCACTGTAAACTGAGAATCGAGCTTACGTATGCGGTAGCCAAAAGTATCATTCGCTCTTCTTCTATTTGTTAACGACTCATTTATTGTTATGGCGTCTTGATTGACGCTGGTACACGAAAAAGATGCCGCACCCCCAAATCCGATGTGCGGTTTACAGCAGCCGAAGCTGCAGAAGGATTCTCCATAAAATGGTTACCTTTTGGGGACTCATTTACATTTGTTGTCATATTTCATGTACTAGCATATATCCTTCCACCAGGTGTTTTCCGAGGTACGATTAATAACATACATAAGCTCAGATTTGACAGGCACACCCGCCTTTTGTACGGTCAAACACATAACTGCTCGAGGCCGCCCACTATGGGAAAACAGACGCCTTTTGCAGCCGCCCAATATGGGTTACAGACGCTACCTGCTGCTGCCGTTGGCCTTTTAACAAAAAATGGTCCTCCGCCACCAGACTATCATGCCGTTGACCGCCACCTGCAGTTCATCCAACTTAAGGGGGCTTTAAACCATCCCAAGGACAAGTTTGTGCCCTGACAAGCATCGCTGGGTTGCCTATCCCGGTATCCATTCGGTCCCCCTGCACGTTAGCGTTACCCGCCCACTACCACGTGGAGGTGTGCATATGCATAGGGATTTTCCTTTCATTGAGCCTAGGGCCCTGCGGCGTCCTAGCACTCTCCAGTACTTTTAGAGAGGGCAAATTACGATGTAGAGTGGATTAATTAATTTTATCATGAAAATATTCTTAAAAATAAAATACATTATTGGTCACTAGTACTTGCTCTAATGTTCAAAGGTGATAGGTGGGACTGTATTTAAGCATAAGACGTGTAACAAAATTACCTGGGTGCATCCGGATGGTCAAACCAAAAACCAAATTGATCATATCTTGATTCAGCAGCGATGGAAGAAGTCAAGAGTATAAGAAATGCCAATGTGGGAAGCGACCACCATTTGGAACTGGTGAGTCTTAAACTACGAACCGCTGCCGTACAAAAACCAGTGTTACCACCCTTAACGACAGAGCCTCGTCATTAAATGGAATCCAACATTCAACAATTGATGAGATGTGGGGTGAAATAAAAAGTGTTTTTATGGAGGCTGGATCCGAAACTGTACCCAAGTGGACGAGAGTTAGAGACGGGTTGGGTACGAAATCCCGAATGCCAAAAAATCTCGAATGCCAAAATCCCGAAAGACAAAATCCCGAATGGACAAAATCCCGAATGGACATAATCCCGAATGGCTTAAATCCCGAATGCCAGAATCCCGAATGCCATAATCCCGAATGCCAAAATCCCGAATTCAGGATTCTAGCCTTCAAAATATACATTTTGCAATGTTTTGTAAGAATATTATTTATTTTCATTGAATATTTGGTCCATTTTTTAACAAATGACTTTTGAAATAACATATTTCAATGATTATCAATTGTCATCACTCATCCTGTATAAATTGAGGATCAGCTACGCCGATGGAAGGACCGTTTTTGTGCCCTGCTAAATGAGGATTCACTTGAGCAGAGTGCTGAAGTGCCCCAACTAAACGGGATGCACAGGTCCTATAGGGGTATTGACATCGAAGCCCCGTCAGAACCGGAGATCCATACATCAATGCGGTTGGCAATGGTGCAGTGGATGTAGTGCTTGACTCCTAACTTAGAGGTGTGGGTTCGAGCCCCTTTCTAGGCACCATTCTTTTCTACATTCTCCCAGCTTAACTGGACGCCACCCGTGAGATTTAATGGGATAATAAACACCTTGATCTCAATGCACTGTGCCAAATCTTTTCTATTATCCTTCTCTTTCTAACTAGTGCCGTGCAATTCAGGTTGTATTTAAAAGACCAAACGTCTTACAGGCATATATTTTAAATTATTATTATTATAAATCTCCTCAAAAACAACAAGGCAGCTGGACCGGACGGAATATCAGCTGAATTCCTGAAAGCCGATCTCTTAACAGAGGCTATAATATTTTACATCCGTTGATACAAAGCATTTGGGAAAACGAAAGCTATCCCAAGGACTGAAGGGATGGTGTGATTGTTAAGCTGCCAAAGAAAGGTGACCTTAAGAATTGCAACAATTGGCGTGGTATCACCGTCTTGTCCGTTTCCCCTAAACTAATGGCAACCATCATTCTCGAGCGAATAAAAGAAGGAATCGAGTCTACATCTACACACAGTGAACGATCGTGTGTCGACCATATCAACACCCTGCGTATCTATCGTCCTGGAGCAGTCGATGGAATTTCAATCGCCACTTTACCTCATGTTCGTGGATTCTGAGAAGGCCTTTGATCGAGTTAACCAAGAACCTATATGGAGATCATTGCTTGGTAGAGGAATTCCGCCAAAAATTGTTGCCATTATTAAAGAGTACTACAAAAACGCAAGGCGTTTTGTTTTACACAATGGGCAGCTATCCGACTGCTTCGTAGTGCAACAGGGTGTGAGACAAGGGGGTGTTCTATCGCCAATTCTCTTTCTGCTGGCGATGGATGACGTATTAACTGCCAGTGTTGGTACAGCTGAGCGACAGGACAGTGAATGGAGACCGTTCGAAAGGCTCAGTCATTTAGACTATGCCGATGACATATGTCTACTGGCAAATAACATCAGTGAGCTGAACGGGATGTGCCCAATACTGCATTCTGCATATCAAGGGAGAGTCGAGTGGTCTAAAAATAAATAGCAAAAAGACAAAAATAATGCTCACAGGCCGCTCCACACAGCAGCGTATTATTTTACAGGAGACGCCAATTGAAGAAGTGGACCAGTTTAACTACCTTGGCAGTATTGTTTCTACAAACGTTGGAACGGATCTGGACGTCAAAAGAAGAATAAATAAAGCTCGTGCTGCCTTCGGTACTCTGTCCTGAATTTGGAAATCCAATCAAATCTCCTTATGCTGTAAGTTGAGGAAATAGTAACTAAGTTTCGAAAAACGAAGTTTCGAAAGGCAAAGTTTCGAAGGATAAAGTTTCGAAAAACCAAAGTTTCGAAAAGACAAAGTTTCGAAAAGATAAAGTTTCGAAAATCAAAATTTCGAAAAACGAAGTTACGAAAGGAGAAAGTTTCGAAAGGTCAAAGTTTCGGAAGAGAAAGTATCGAAGGACATATTTTCGAAAAAAAAAGTTTCGAAATCTTCAGAGCTTCGTTGTTCCTTGAGCGATTTCAACGAGATTGGCACAGGTGATAGCTGACATAGAATTAGAACAGAAAAAAATATGTTCAAAGTAGGGTGTTCCAAAAATATATCAACACATTGCAACTTCGTTGTTCCTGGAGCGATTTCAACGAAATTTTCAAAGGTGATAGCTGATACAGAACTAAAAACAAAAAATATATTTGCACTAGGGTGTTCCAAAAAAAAAGTCAACTTCGTTATTCCTTGAGCGATTTCAACGAAATTGGCACAGGTGATAACTGATACGGAATTAGAAAAGAAAAAATATTTTCAAAGTAGGGTGTTTCAAAAATATGTCAATATATTGCAACTTTGTTGTCCCTTGAGCGATTTCAAACGAAATTCACAAAGGTGATAGCTGATACAGAACTAAAAACAAAAAAATATTTGCATTAGGGTGTGCTAAAAAAAATGTCAACTTCATTGTTCCGTGAGCGATTTCAACGAAATTGACGAAAATTCAAAGTAGGGTGTTTCAAAAATATATCAACATATTGCACTCTATCACCATTAAACCAACATATGCCAGTCAAAGTCATGTGACTTTTGCACTCGCCCTCCTTATAGTTCATATTGCCTTGTGGTTGGAAAATCATAACGAGTAGGTACAAAAAACATAAAAAGTCGAAGCTTATTGACTCGTGTTAATTCTGATTTTCGTTCAATCTGAATTATAAAAAGCATAAAGGTTCCAGCTTATCTCGATTTGTAGCAACTCTTGATAAACTCAGGTTACTTTTCATAGTACATTCATGAACTTTTTAAAGATAATCTTTTTGGATTTCGCCGTTAAAAGAAAATAAAGTAAGTTTTCCCTTGGGTTAGCCTTGGGCTGGAATCAGATTCCTACCGTTAAAATCCTGCTCGCTCCTTCTGCTTCAGAGAGAGAGAGATTGGGCACAAAGTAATTTTCCCTTTGGTTAGCCTTGGCCTGGAATCAGATTCCTACCGTATTTGTCCCTGGTTCACTTCTTCTAAGTGAATAGTGTGGGCCGAGTCTACTCCTGTAGTTCTATCGAACCAAGCTCTTAGGTGTTTATGAAATACCGTGTTATTTATAATAAGATTAAAGAATATTGTAAATTTGTAAACTCCTGTTAATATAGTCATAAATAAAGAGTAAACAAATTAAAACCGGTGACTATCTCGAGTTCTTTTGCCTTCTTAACCCGAGTTTTACTTGCTTTCTTCGGGAATACCTTGAACTACGACGAGCTAAGCTTACCTCAGCCTCGATAAAAAAGCATCACAACTTTATGTGGAAAAAAGGCGTACAAATGTACCATCTTGTTGTATAAGCTGAAATAAGTTCCTTAAGATTGCAGGTGATTCATTTTTTGCTTCGTCTTCGCTTTTCAAATTATTCACGCCACGCCACTGATGAATACATATGTATGTTAGATACTGCCTTAATGATGAAGATATGGCATAACCAAAACGTTCTTCTTATTCTTCTTCTTTTTCTTTTTAACTCTTATTTTCTATCTGTAATTTAAGTATAGTAAAGTCATTCCATTTTTATCACTAATTGAAACCAGACTTATTTTACTTTGTTGGTTAGCCAGTTTATATACATATTATATTATATTTTGTAAGTAAGCTCAATAGAATTATGAATAAGTTTTGAAATGCAATTTTTATATAGGAAAAACTTGATATCTTTCCATTTAGGTCCACTTTTCACATTAAAACAGAAACGATGTTTCATATTTTTAGGATTATCGATAGAATTTTTGCTTACTTCTTACTTAATAAATAGTTATTGGGTCGTATGCTAAAAGATGAGCAAGATCTCTGAGTCCGAGCTAACGAGCTTGAACTCACATGTGAGATCGATCGAGCTGAGCCGAACTCGGACTCGATTTTATATGCAAAAAAATTAGTTCGCTCTGAACAGCACATACATGTGTATGTTTATAAAAACCGATTTGGTGTATACACAAACTGAAAAAATAAAATAATTGAAAAAGTGGTCAGTATGAAATTGCGTTTAAAAAGCTAAGTGCTATAATCAAAAAAATTAAGAAAACAAGATTTAAATACAAATTTTTAAGTGTATTTTGACATGAAACAAAAAAATTTCGGAACTTTTTTTTTCGAAACTTTGTCCTTCGATACTTTCTCTTCCGAAGCTTGGACTTTTCGAAAATTTCTCCTTTCGAAACTTCGTTTTTCGAAATTTTGATTTTCGAAACTTTATCTTTTCGAAACTTTGTCCTTTCGAAACTTTGGTTTTTCGAAACTTTATCCTTCTGAACTTTGCCTTTCGAAACTTTAGGTTTCGAAACTCTGGCGGATTCCCATTTTAAGGCCATATATGACAGCTAAATAAAGTGCACGACTGGATCGCACGTACTTGCTCTTATGTTCAAGTTGTGTGGGGCTTAAGAACTTTACAAAATATTCAAGTAATTATAGAAAAAGTATAAAAAGCATTTAAATCGTTCTTTTAATTGTATAAACAGCCTGATAAATAACTTAGAGCTAAAAAAAAGTATGCCATCTGATTACTTGAAAAAATATGAATTTATGCAAAAAAAAAATTTTAAATCGTTGGAGCCGTTTTCTTAAAAATTAATTTTTTATATATAAAATTTTTGTAACATTTTTCAAAAAAAAATTTGATATGCCAATTTTGAGTATATATTAATATACATTTAAAACTAAAATTTTAAAACAATTCATCAACTCGTTTTTGAAATATTAAATTTTCAAAAAAAAATTTTGAATCTTTTTTTAAAAATCCAAAATTTATTTTTTTTTAAATTTTGGTATGCAGTATTATTTATATTCTAACAATGCTTTTGTGCAAAAAATTTCATAGAAATCGGATGAGCGGTTAATGAGAAAATCAAAAATAAAAAAAACCGTTATATGGCAGGTACCGTTAATAAATGTTTTTGGTAATTTTTTTTCTTACTAAAAGGTACATCATATCTACAATAATACACTGATTTTTTTTAATCAAAATCGTTGGAGCCGTTCTTGAGATAAATAAGCTTTTCCTTAACGGTTGTATGGCAAGTACCGTTATTTTTTGAGCTAAAAAAAAATTTCAATTTCCCCTCTGGAGAGTTACAAAAAACCTTAAGTTCAAAATTTGAAGAAAATCGCTTCAGTGGTTTAGGCTGTAGGTTGAGGTACGGACAGACAGACAGACAGACAGACAGACAGACAGACAAAATTTTGCCACCCACTTTTTTCGTGTTCTCTATCATCGTAATGTCATGTTTGATTGTTATCTCGAAAATTTTTTTTTGCACGAATCCAAAACTTGCCCTATAGTACCTATATCGCAAGTAAAAAATACATAGTGCATTCTAATTGATCGATGGTTTCTTTTCTGTGTATTATTATAGTAGGTATGTGGATTGCCAAAAATCCTAAGTGACAGATGGTCCCAAAGTTTAATAGTTCCCCTGATACTATTAAAGATTATACACAAGATTTTGTATACCTTTCATTTGATTGGACTGCTGAAGGTGCTCATTTGTCATTTTTCATGGACTAAATCTCCATCACCGTCAGTAGTAAAAATAAAATAAAACAAAAATATTTTTACAAGCAATCAATCATTGTCTTTATAAAAATCTTCAATAATTATTGTTACAAATGACATAACACAGGTATGTCAGCAGCAGCAGCAGCAGCCTATTATTGCCCAGAGTGCCTATTAAATTATAAACCAAAATAGTATAAACAATTGCCTGAGGCTTCAAGTTCATAAATCATTTTAATAATAATAATTATTATTATTTTATTATTGTTATAAGGAAGTTACGAACCAGCTTAATTTCCACTATTCGAAACGTAGTTTGAAGTTGTTCGTTGGCGAAAAACCAGCTTCGTAATCTTGATATTAATTATTATTAATCTTGCCAAACATAAACAAAAATAACACTGACGAAATCTAAGCTATTTTTACAGATCACGACACCAAAATTCGTCGAAGTTACTGGCACACGTGGGAATATTTATAATTATATAGAAATACTCAAAACACATGCTTATAAAATTATAAGATCGTTACGTGTTATATTGAAAACAATTTGTACGTATAAATCTAAGCCTGAATGCTAATATGGCAAAAAATTTTCCAGGGGCGTACTTTAAAGGGGGCCAAGTGTGGGGCACTTGCCTCTCATAGTTGTAGTTTCCTTCCATTTTTTTCTTTCTTGTTAGGAAATAAATTGTATTTCAATCTAATTTTATTCTTTGACTGGTTGCAAAGTTACAGAGATGGCAAGCAAATCGCAGGTGAAGAACATATGTTTCATGGACAGCAAAAGTATTCAAAACCTGATAGCGTGCTATACTTTTTTTGAACCTCAAAAATAGATTTTTTTTTCAAAAATGTTGACGTTGAAATTCAATTCATCAAAACCTATTCATTTAAATAACTTTATTTAAAAAGTAGATGAGAAAAATGCAATTTTACTTTCATAGACTTTTAATATTCTTGTTCTTTCTTTCTTGACCACGCTGACTTTTTATAAAAAAAAAAACAAACTTCACCCGAGGTAAAAATGTTTGCCACCACTGTCATAAGAGAATAATCAATTTTTCTCATTCAAATCTATTTCACTTCAGATCCACTTTCTATCACAAAGTTGGCTGGCTGCCCACTTAAACGCCCATCACAAATCACGGTTTGTCAGTCATTACCATTAAAGGTATCTTGCGGAACACAAACACGACACCAGGTAATTTTTAAAAGTAGCTACTTTTTTATTATAAAATTTCCATTGATGAGAAAAATTCAAAAATGTACAAAATAAATTAATTATTACAAAAAATGAGTTAGTCGATCTTTCAACAGGTAGATAAAGGAAGTTAGTAAGAAAAAGATGCCCCTTTTGTTTGAGGTGAGGGTTTCCTTCTTCGTGTTTCAAGTTAGATATGGCTGGTCTACCATATTTTCAACTCGTTCGTTTTTTATTTTTATTGGATGTTTTTTGTTTTGTTTTGTATCCAATACTGCTGATTGCGCTTTGCCATTGTCTTTTGGCTCAATTCACTTGCCGGAATCTTTTTGCCTCGGCGTAGTCTCTGACATCTGAATAATTCCTCTCTGGCTTTATGCGGACATCGTCTGGATCCAATTCGAATTCACCATTCCATTCGGTGGGCAGAATTGTCGGCTCTGAATTGTATTCAAAGTAATTCTGATCATCGGATCGATTGCGTTCCTGTTGCATCAGTACTTCACCGCTCTTGGCGAATGTGCCATCCCACGTTGTTGGCAGGATAATTGGTTCTGTGTTGAATCCATAGAAATTATTCGTATTCGTTACGAATTCGTTGTGCTTACGCACTTTGGAGACATTGTTGGCAGATCCTTCGCCATATACGAATTTTCCATTCCATCCTTCGCACTTAGTTTGGATGTAATCGTCTTTCTTGCCGCGCCGATACATATTTTTGTAATTCGTATTGTTTTTTTGTTTTCGTAAATTTAATGTAAGTCAACTGACGTGGTTGAGATTCGAGGTGTAACTGCCAGATATTTATTGAGATACTCTAGAAGAAAATTTCATATCCGAAGTTTAGTTTTATTTTCTATTTGGTTGTCTTTATGGTGTGTTAGGTGCAGAGTTATCCGCCTACGAAACGAGTCTGTACAGCTTCGCATCTCAAGCAAAGTAGTTGGCCATATGAGGTATTCATAGCACCAGAGGCTTATGCGAGCGTGGAGCAATAATAACACTATGAGTCAGTGACTTTGGAAATGGTGAAGTGTTTGTTTTGGCGCGTCGTCGTTTTGTTGGCCAACACCTGGGAAGTAGAAAACTAAAATGCTAGTTAAAAAATTAAAAATTGTTGTTTTTTTTTAAATAGCTTAACATGGCAAGTATTGGTTTCGTATCAACAAATATTATATATAAAAGTATTATAATAATAAAAAAAATGGAAACTTCATGTTTTCTATAAATTTAAAGAAATGTAAATGTACAATTTTAAAAAAACTTAAGTTGGGTATCATTTCCGTGTAAGGAAAATAATATTTTATGCTAAAAATATTCGCCAAAACTTTTAACTAGCCCCTTTTTCACACATCGTTCCCGGTAGCCGGATGTGTTTATATGCACATTTTTAACAAAGAGAATCATACATTTAATGGCATCGAGGCCTGGGTTTTTGACTGAAATAAAATTTAGAGTTTCCTTTTACTTAAAAGTTCAATTTTAAATCTTGAACCTTTGTAGGGTGAACTGTTCAGCACTGCATCATTTTTGCGTTAATAATTCCACAAGCATTATGGAAGATAAGAGTTTTTTTTTTCCATAGCTTCTTCAAAAGGTTTCAGTATTAATTCCACCAGCTATTTTTAAAGTTAAATCAGTTTTTGAAAAGTAAGAATATAATTCAAATACAACCTTCTCTTAATCTGAATTAGTTTGGGACACGGATGTTGCACAGTGGGTCAATGCATCTGCATAGTACACAATGAAACAGGCAAAATTATTTGGCTTATTAATTAAAACGGGAGCGTACCAGAACCTACTTTTTAAAATCACGTTTTTCAAAAATACAGAAAAAAAAATTAAAAATCGGGTGTCTTAAAATTCTGTTTCCCTAAATCCAATTTATTTGAAATCCCAATATTTTACAATCCCGCTTTTTAAATATTTTGAGTTTTTTTTTAAATTCGCAAGAGCGTCACTGTACGGCATCTCTGAGGATGTGCGTTACTCGAATTACCGATTCTGCTAGGTGATTATGTCGACCGAATATTGAAGGCAGTGCACGATGCGCGAACCGAAAAGCATTATTTTGGTAATAACTTTGCACGATTTGCAAACGTTGTTCACGAATCACGAGCAGGGCTGCCGAAGTACTGCAATTGAAGTATTTGTACTGCTTTTTGAAACTCCGTACTGCCGTACTGCTAATACGACCAAAGTACTGCTTTTTTAAAAATTTGTTCACACAACATTTTCAAATCATAGTCATATCCAAAAAGTTTTAGTCCTTTTTATCTAATGTTTTCTTTTATAAACGAAACAGATAAAATTGTATAGAATACGCTCACTTTGTATATAGATGTATTGAGAAAGATCTCGAGTTCCATTTTTTACGAGTGCCTAGTTTGCAATATAGGCATAGCCTGTATATCACAAGTAAAAAATTCGTAATTCTGGAATTTTTCAGATTTGCTTTTCTGATCCGAAAAAAGGAAGTTTAAGGACATTTTGATGCCATTTGGAACGAAATATTCCACACACGTCAAAATGTAGTTTTCACCCAACTATCAAAAGCAATGTTAAATTATACTAATGGATCTCTAGCCCATGAAATTTAGATTTTTACGTACTTCGACAAAACTCCTACAAAGTTGAATTTTGGTGGGGCTTTATTTTGACGTCTTGAGCAATTTCCAATTTCTAAATTTTGGCTGCAAAAAAGAATTTTTGGAGGAGTAAAAAGTTGTAAAGTTCAGTTTTTTGCTAATTTTTCGAAAACTATCAACTTTCTGGTATGAAATAAACAAGGTAAAAGTTGCAGCATATTCAATTTTATAAAAAACACAAATTACATGTTTTTTGATGCATTCAATAGTTTTAGAGTAATCATTGAGCCAATTTATGGAGTGGCAAATTTTGTCAAAAAATTTATTAAAATTGCATTAATCGATGAGCAATATTTTTTGTACTATATATGCGCTAAATCTTCTCATTATAAACCAAGTTATTGTGGTGCCCAGGGTAAGTAAGACCATCAACTGGAAAATTTATTGGCTTTAATTTATTTAAATAATTTTGAAAAAAACGTGCACAAACACAACAATAGCTCTGTAGGTAATGAAATAATGAATACCACCATTGCAGTGCGCTAGAGTTAAATAGGTAATTGGCGGGTGTGTGATAATTTTTAATGAACAATATTTGCATTTAAACAAAATATGCATTAACAATTATGTATGTTGGTATATATTTTACTGCCGTACTGCAGTGTACTGCAATTTTTTTCTTTGAAGTACTGCTTTCTGTGAAATTGAAACGACAGCCCTGATCACGAGTAACTCTTTTCTCTATTCATTATGAAATGGCAAACCAAACTGAGCATAAATCAAGTGACAGCTGTCAAAAACACCAACTCCGAAAAAAGGATTGCCAGATTGAAAACCACACGTCTATAAAAACACCCTTTACAATAACAGACTAATTTTTTTTATCAAAAGCGTTGGAGCGGTTTTTGAGATAAATAAGCTTTTTCTTAATGGTTGTATGGCAAGTACCCTTATCTTTGGAGCCAAAAAAATTCAATTTCCTTTCTGGAGAGTTACAAAAAAAGCCTTAAGTTAAAAATTTGAAGAAGGTTGCTTCAGTGGCTTAGGCTGTAGGTTGAGGTACAGACAGACAGACATTATTGTGCCCCCCCCCCCACTTTTTTCGTCTTCTCTATAATCGTAAACACAATTTTAATTACAATTTCAAGAGGGGGTTTCATTCCTCCCTGTGTAGACGGGAAGGGCAATTTTCTAAAGAAAATATGACTTAAAATAGAACACAACGACAACACTTACAATATTACGCAATAGTTTTCTTTTCAAACTACAGATCCAATTTCTACTTCTTTTTTTTTAATAAATGTTTGTTTTAGTGAACGTTTATTCACAAAAAAACATGGACTTTAAAAGTAAGAAATTAGCCATTGTTATATTTTTGATTTTCTCAAAAACTGCAAGACATTTAAACATACTGTAATAACTTTCCATATTTGAACTATAACGACTCCGAAATGCAAACAAACGGACACAATAAAGCTTACGGTCGCAGTGCAAACATACCCTTATTAGCTATAATTATAGCAACTCTCAAACGAAGAAAGCGCCATCTGCCGGATTGTAGCAGATTTACCAGCTGTCAAATAAAAGCTTTTGGAAGGGAAATTATTGGGAAATTTCCCCTACGGAAAGCTCTGGAAGCAGAGACCAGAACGTTCTCCTTATTTCGAGAGTTTGGAAAACAAGTATTAAAGGCACATGTTTGAACGGCAGCGACACAGTTTTTTTTTAATCGTGAATGAATAAAGTTGGTTGTAATAAAAGTGAAAAGTAAAGTTTGTGAATTAATTTCAGTGGTGAATAATAAATCGTTTTGTTAGTAGTAAGAAAAGTAAAGTGTTTTATTTTTTGAAATAAATAAGTGGACGGTTTGAATAAAGTAAATAGGTTTTATTAACGAACCTGAGAAAATATTACAATACATTTTACATAATAAAATCAATTTAAAAAAAACTTTGTTGGAACAAAAATAAATTATAGTTCAAAAAACTAAAAACACGCTTTTAGAGTTAATCAAACTTAAAATTAAAAAATAATTCATAGCATGAGATTAAATTACTGACGAAAAATTTAATGTCACTGTTCTAAAAGCGTGGTGTGCCTTGTATGACATGTTTAAACTAACTCTGCATATTGAGCAGGTAATTATACAGGTGACTAAAATATATTTCCGGCTTAACTGGTAGACCTCTTGGCGCGTAACCAATAGATCTGAGTTAGATTCCCAGTCCGGGCTGTCTGAATTGCTTTTTCGGTTACCGTTCCCATTTTCTTAATAAGCTCAAAATGGCGATATTGAAATTTAGAGCTCGTAATAAGTCGTTCTAATTTTTCACTTGTTTCATTCCGAAATGCAGAATTAGTTTTAAAATGTCATACAAGGCACCCCACGCTTTTATAACAGTGACATTAATGGCCTTTTCGATTGGCAATCCGGAACAGCGATTCGATACGAAAAGATTCGAAAAGGCCATAAATTTCTCGGCAGTAATTTTATTCTCATGGCAAGAATTTTTGTTTACTTTTTAGTTTGATCACAACAAAAACATAAATGTTAAAAAAGGAGCCAAGTTCTTATGTGTACAAGAAACCTGTGCATAAGAAGTCAGCCAAAAAAAGTAATGAGATCTAAAATATATGCCAAGTTTTAAGTTAATGAAGTTTAATATCAAATATCTTAAGAAGAGTAATATCGAAACAATTCCAAATCATGACAGAAATTTGGTAATTAATGATTTCTGATTAAAATTTGGTGGGTTCACTGGTCAAGTTTTCATACAAATTTTAATCAGTAATCATTAACTACCAAATTTCTGTCATGATTTGGAATTGTTTCGATATTACTCTTCTTAAGATATTTGATATTAAACTTCATGAACTTAAAACTTGGCATATATTTTAGATCTCATTACTTTTTTTGGCTGACTTTCTATGCACAGGTTTCTTGTACACATAAGAACTTGGCTCCTTTTTTAACATTTATGTTTTCGTTGTGATTTCACTCCTTTTTGCAAAGATTTATTTTGCCAGGTGAAAGTAATAGCAATTCTGATAAAGTGGGTGGATGGCACCCCCCCCCCCCCCCCCTGAATAGACAATTCCAAATTTTCGATTTTTTTCCTTTCTAAATACTTCAAGTCCTACCGACCTACCAATTTTCATCGTTCTACAACAATCGATAGTGCTCCATATAATTTATAAGAATTTTTAAGAATGTGGGTGGATGCCACGCCCCCTGAATGCAAAATTCCAATTTTTCAATTTTTTCTTTCTTAGTACTTTAGCCCTACCGTCCTACCAATTTTCATCGTTTTACAACAATCGGAAGTGCTTCATATAGTTTATAAGAATTTTTAAGAACGTGGGTCGATGCCACGCCCCCTGAACTGAAACTTCCCATTTTTCGATTGTGTTTTCTTCTAAATACTTCAAGGCATACCAACCTACCAATTTTCATCGTTCTTCAACAATCGAAAGTGCTTCACATAATTTATAAGAATTTTTGAGAATGTGGGTGGATGTCACGCCCCCTGAACTGAAAATTCCAATTTTTCGATTTCTTTATTCTAAGTACTTCAAGGCGTACCGACCTACCAATTTTCATGGTTCTACAACAATCGGAAGTACTCCATATGATTTATAAGAATTTTTAAGAATGTGGGTGGATGCCACGCCCCCTGAATGCAAAATTCCAATTTTTCAATTTTTTTCTTTCCAAGCACCTTAAGCCCTACCGACCTACCAATTTTCATCGTTCTACAACAATCGGAAATGCTCCATATAATTTATAAGAATTTTTAAGAACGTGGGTGGATGCCACGCCCCCTGTATGGAAAATTCCAATTTTTCATTTTTTTTCTTTCTTAGTACCTCAAACCCTACCAACTTCCCAATTTTCATTGTTCTACAACAATCGAAAGTGCTCCATATAATTTATAAGAGTTTTTAAAAAAGTGGGTGGATGCCACGCCCCCTGAATAGAAAATTGCAGATTTTCGATTTTTTCCTTTGTATGTACCACAAGGCCTACCGTTGTGCGAAATTTCAAGTTTCTACGATGTCGGGAATTGCTCCATAGTTTTGATGATCTGTCAGTGAGTCAGTGAGTCAGTGAGTCAGTGAGTCAGTGAGTGAGTCAGTCAGTGAGTCAGTGAGTCAGTGAGTCAGTCAGTTACGGTTTTTGCGATTTTTGAAGTCCTATATCCTGGGAACTACTAATGCTAAAGAGTTGAAATTTGGTGAGCCACCTGTGTTTGATCAGTTCAGCAAATACTCCGAATTTGAAGTTTCTGACTTTATTGGTACTGAAGTTAAAGGGGGGGAGAAAATCGCCTGAGTTTGTTCCTGTAAAAAGGATGTAGTGCCGCGAACTTGGCTGGGCACTACTGTGCCCTTTGATTAACTCTAAAAGCGAATTTTGGTTTTTTAAACTTTTATTTATTTTTCCCCTTTTATTTCGGTTTGCTAAATAGCAACAGTCTTTAATATGTACAGATGTGTTAACGTTAACAGTTGCATCTCGACTAAGAAAGTCTCTACTCCGTTTTGCTGCACGCAATCGTAACCTCTCTTACTCTCATGCAAATAATCCCGAAATAAATTTATGAATCCTGGCAAACCTAATAAGGATAATCGGATATTTTGATCGAATTATTGTATTGTCATCGGGCTCTGACAAGTGTGCAAAGTTTGAATCAAATCTGACCGTTTGAAGTGGGTCAAAATCACGTCCAAAGATTCCGTTACATACAGGGTGTTCCGTAATGAGTGGATAATACTGCAACTGGTGATAGCAGGCCTTATGACTGCTCAGAAAAAATAAAAAAAAAAAAAATTTCTTGTGGTCACCATGGTATAATTTATTTTCGAAAAATGTTAAAAAATTCAGGGTCTCCTAAAATACCTAATTACAACGGCCACCCATAAAGGATTCTTATTATTTTTGTATTTTTATAATATTCTTGAATAACCATTCTAAATGATGGGTAGTAAATTTTAACACCAGCTGATGCATTTTTTGTGTTATAACTTTTTAAAATTATTTTTTTTTTCAAAAATAATTCAATATTTTTTTTCACCAAAGTTTGAAAAATAATAAAGGGAAAAAAATGTACGAGAACATAAGTGGCAAATTTGATAAAAATTGGCCTGTTTAATGTACTTTCCAAAATGGTATAACACATGTTTTTTTCTACAACCATAACCAATAAAATTGGCATTTAATCTACTAAAGTAGTTTTTTAACATTTTATCAGATGAAATTAAGTTACTTAATTAAGTAAACACTACGACGACGAATGAATGACTCATATTGTTTTTTAATTTTTATTACATTTAAAAATAACCGTTCTTAAATTAAGGCGATAACATTTAACACTAGTTGCTGGATTTTTTTTTTTTAATTAATTTTTTAATAAAAAATGATTAAATATTTATTTTCATCAAAGTTTGTTGACAACAAAAATTGGGTTGTAAGGAAAAGTCAATAGATATACCAGTGTCACTATTATGTCTGCTAAATTCACTAACTAAAATAATAGTATGCACTTTCAAAAAGGTTTTGAATTAGGTATGGGAAATGCGATAAATAAAAACAACAGTATTAAAAATTATGATTTATTTGTATTTTTAAATAAATTTATATCAAGTGTTCAAACTGTCCCCCATTCACTGTGATACAGGCTCTGCACCTTCTAATGAAGGACCTCTCAATTTCATTCAGCACAATACCATCAATTTCTTCTCGCGGTAAACGTCCTCCAGTAGTGCTGAAAAGTCCATTACCAGGCATTCGTCCTTCTGAAAAACATTGGTGGACTCTGATGAACACTCGATAGTTCGGATGTCGCGCATTTGGATATGGCTCTTTATAGAGTGCTGCAGCTGCGTTAGCGCTTCTTCTGCATTCCCCGTATATTAAATGCATATTTGCATACTCCAGCGGCGTATACTGTGACATTCTTAATCAGTATTAATTTAATCAAATTCAAAAATTCGTTTAATTGACGAAACCAGTATAACAACGTTATACGTTATGTAATAACAGAGAATTGACAATATTTGCAAATAATACTTTTTATGTATTTTAATGCCTATTTTATTACAAGTCAATTTTGATTTGAGAAAGTGTTAAAAATCTTCTCTAGTAGATTAAAAGCCAATTTAATGTGTTATTGCTGTAGATAGAGGCTTGTGATTTACCATTTGGGAAAGTACATTAATAGCAGATTTTTTTAACATTATTTGCCACGAAAGTTTTTAGTTTTTTGTCTTTTTTATTAACTTACAAACTTTGATGATAATAAATATTTAATCATTTTTTTATTAAAAAATTAATTAAAAAAATTATTTAAAAAAAAATCCAGCAACTAGTGTTAAATGTTACTGCCTTTATTTAGGAACGGTTATTTTTAAATGCAATAAAAATTAAAAAAACAATATGAGTTATTCATCCGTCGTCTTAGTGTTTACTTAACTTTGTTACTTAATTTCATGTGATAAAATGTTAAAAAACTACTTTAGTAGATTAAATGCCAATTTTATTGGTTATGGTTGTAGACACAATCATGTGTTATACCATTTTGGAAAGTACATTAAACAGGCCAATTTTTATCAAATTTGCCACTTATGTTCTCGTACATTTTGTTTCCCTTTATTATTTTTCAAACTTTGGTGAAAAAAAATATTGAATTATTTTTGAATAAAAAAATAATTTTAAAAAGTTATAACACAAAAAATGCATCAGCTGGTGTTAAAATTTACTACCCATCATTTAGAATGGTTATTCAAAAATATTATAAAAATACAAAAATAATAAGAATCCTTTATGGGTGGCCGTTGTAATTAGGTATTTTAGGAGACCCTGAATTTTTTAAAATTTTTCGAAAATAAATTATACCATGGACACCACAAGAAAAATATTTTTTTATAATTTTTTTCTGAGCAGTCATAAGGCCTGCTATCACCAGTTGCAGTATTATCCACTCATTACGGGACACCCTGTATATACATACATACAGCCGAAACTAATAAAAGCGTGTTAAAAAAAAAGCCTAACCGTGCAAAAAAAGACAAAAACTCACGAAGAATAGGATCGCCCAGACTTTGTTAACTATACGTACGACCAGTCGTGGTTGTTTATTTTAAACTCGGTTCAAAATTATTCATTATATTATTGATGATGATTTGAGGTGACGATGCGTCGGGAAATAAGTGTTAAGACTGTGCCAAGCTTGCATTTTTATGAGACTTCATAGTTTGTTAAATTGCTATCGTGATTGTTTGAAGGGGATCAATTTGAGTTATGGACTGAAGTAGAAATGAAGTAGTTGAGGTCACAATATTACGTGGTGTTGACTTGGTTTTTCTTTCGTGATTTATTATTGTTATTGTTTCTGATTTAATTAACTTTTTGTAAACATACATTATAATTTGTATCATTCTTTTGTATGAGCTGATCAAAAAATAAAACCCATTATATCCACTTTTGAAAAAAAAATTATGATTGATTGGATCGCACGAAATCGCTCTTGTGGTCAAGGCTGGATGGATTGATGGATAATCAATTGTGGATAACGGATACAGAGTACGGATTACGTATTATGGTTTATGATATACGGGTTACGGGTACGGATTTTGGATATGGATACGGATTACAGATACGGATTTTTAATTTTGTTCAACTAAAAACGGATGCGAATAACGGATTACAGATACCGATGATGGACTATGGATATTGATTATGAATACGGATACTTTATTATGGATATGGGTAATTGATTCGGATAATGGATATGGACTACGGATATGGATTACGGATACGAAACTCGATGGATTAAGGATTGCAGATTATGTTTTACGCATGGATACGGTTAAGCATGTGGATAACAGATACGGATTAAATAAATAAATTGGGTGGTGCAACAGCTCGTGGAGGACCAGGGCCTAGTGACTTACAACTCTCAACCATTCCTGTGTGCATGTTGTTGGCAGGAATGGAGGTGACCTACAGTTTTTGCCAAATCCGATCGGCTAGATGAGAAGCACTTATTCATAACAAGTATGCTCTTGGAGGATTTGTCTGTTTTTCGCAAGAGGCAGTGCCTCGGATAAAACATTTATGGTTTTAGGTGGCACGGTGGGGAATTGAACTCACACCTTCAGCATGAGATTCCAACAATTACGGATAACGGGCTATGAATACGTATTAAGGGCTCTAAGAAAATGTAACGTGAACTATCCCTACAGCAAAAAATATCTTCTTTTATTCCTAAAAACGTTTATCATGTATTGGTTGGTTTCTGAATAAAATCGTAAAATACAATCGCGATTACAAACGAATAATAGGAATCAGAACCTATTGTTTGAATTTAATGTACATACCAACTATTTCATATCTTCCCCTTGATAAAGCCCTTTGGATCACTATTGTGGTTTTTTCGTTACATAATCTCTGATTAAACAATTTACATTCAATGTAAAATTAATGCAAGCAAATTTACCTTGCTTCTGATAAGGCTTCATTTAAACATTCCTCTTCTAAAAAACCTGTAGGTATAAGGTACCTACCTACCTACCTAACCTACCATCTCGAATGACCCACCTCATTGAATTCATATCGCCTCGAAACAAATAACATCATTTGCTACACTATATCCGAACTTCAGTTTCCACCCGCATTCCTATGCCCATTCAAATGCACCAATTCTATTTCAAAACAATGATGATGATCCCATTTCGATAGTCATTTGGGCACTGCCTCCATTCTCATGGGTGTTCTTCTTCATGTAACTTTTCTATATGGAGCCGTATCTGGATATTCTTTGTTCCTCCTGGCAGAAGCACCACCCATCGGTGGCGGGCGCAGTGGGCAGTGGCATTATGGTGCCAATAATCGAAGAAGAAGAAATTCCCTTCAATTAGCCATTTGCATTCAGCATTCATATGAAGAAGTTGCATCGCCATAAACAAGCGGAAATGTTTCGAATCTTTTATACCTTCTTTGGGGATTAAGCTGATAAAATTGTTTAAGAACCTGTATAGATACCTCTTTACCATTGCCCATTGCGCGAGGACAATGTTTTCAATAGAGAATTGGATTGGAATGGAAAATGGATTTTCATCTGGGATGCACGAACACACAAAAATACCATCAGAAACCAGAAACAGGAAACAATCAGATTGGTTTTTGTCGATTAAAATCTAATTTGGAACTTTGAACAAAAAAAATGTCTGTCTTAGGTGGCCAATTTATAAATGGTGAGGGTAAATAACACAACACATTCCCTTTTGAACTGTATACACTGTAATATATACTTGAAAAGATAACGTTTCAATTGAGCTATTATGTATTTTGATTTGAAGTTGTTATGTGTTCCATTGGGCAACTCTGCGTTGTCACTTCGCAAACATAAATGCATTTATTTTTGTAGTTGGTAAATAAAACAAATGGTAGGCACGGTGCATGGACTACCTCGTAGCATAATGGTTAGTGCATTGGACTATCATGCCGAAGTGGTGGGTTCAATTCCCAGCAGCGCCACCTAAAAACAGAAATTTTGTATCCAAGGTACTGCCTCTTGCGAGGGACTGACAAATCCTCCAAGAGTATAATTGTCATGAATAAGTGCTTCTCATCGAGCCGTTCGGGCTCGGCAAAAAACTGTATGTCACCTGCCAATAACACGCACACAGGTATGGTTGAGACCTTGAGAGTTGTAAGTCACTAGGCCGTTATTCTCCATGAGCTGTTGCGCCTTCCAATTTATTTATTTTTTAGGCGAGGTGCATTCAAGAGGACACAAGCGTCCACAAGCTTTTTTATGAAAGTGAACCTCTGTCTGTCAATTCCTATTCTCACCTCCCCGTGGTAAACATTAAGTGCCTAGCACCTTTAACTGAAGATGGGGTTCCAATCCCTGTGGACGGTGGCAGCAAACGAGAGAGGGGTGGGAGGAATGTTCCCACTAAGGCACTGGTGGCAGCGGAAGAATTCTCCAGATGGAATAATCGATGGCATCTATATTTCAAGTTAGATTGAACTACTTAGTGAGCACCTTACATGGGCTACTACAACATACTCGTAGCCCAGGCCTATAGGAGCGGTTTATCCGGCACGCCACCCTTAGAGTTATGCTAAGGGCCTGGTCCTCCAGGTTGGGGGATGTATGTTGGGGTAAATTCCCTTCCACGGAAAACAACAATGATTCTGAAAGAACAACATGCCTCGCATATGGATGATTTTAATGATGACGACCCCAGCAAACGAAACAATGACAATGAATTTCGGATCTATGCGTGGAATGGCCGGACCACGAACAGACCATGTGCAGCCGAACAATTAGTGGAGACCCTGGATAGGCTAAAGTCTGTAACAGCCATCCAGGAACTGCGGTGGGATGGAGAGGGCATACGAAGGATAAAGTCGTACGATATCAACTTCGGCGAGTGCTACAAGGAGCAGGGTCTTTGGTTATGGTTGTGTGGTAAGAGGAAGACTTAGGCAAGAAATCTTGGGCAAAATGTAAGCAAAAATGTAAGTGAGCTCCTGAGCACAATCCGCATCAAAGCAAAATTTAAAAAAATCACGTTGATCTGTGCCTACCTTCCAACGGAAAACAAAGATGACTCAACCAAGAGCAAGACTTCTACGATCTCCTCGAGAGTACGTATGATAGGCGCCCGAAGTATGACGTCAAGATCATTCGCAAAATGACATCAACAGATCAAATAACTCTTGTAAAAACCGGATGAGAATCTGCTTGGTGGTTTGAAAGGAAAATTCTTCGGGTGATCTTCGGTACAGTCGCTGTATCGATGGATTATGGGAGAGAAGATTTAACAACGAACTTTATGAGCTTAACAGTGACGTCGACCTTGTCAAAAAGCTGAAAATATAACGGCTGAGATGGCTGGAACACGTGGAACGTATGGACACTAAAGAGTTATTTGTTTCTATAGCGCTCCTATTACCCCTCTGAAGAGAAGTAAATACCTTATTGGAGCATTACTGATTCCTTAAATATTTTCTGGTGCAAATTATATAAGCTTGATAGAAGCGATATACCAATGTTTCTTTAATCTCTTTATATTATATATGATATGATAACGGAGCTTTCGCTTCTATAGTCATCTTATAAAATTATTATACAATCTCTATGTAAGTTTCTGTTACTTCATTTCTATATTGCTTGTATTGGTATGCTTAGGTGCAGCCACAAACCATTTCTGCTATACAAGTAAAAACACAAACCACTTCTGGTATACTTAAGAGTATAGGCACAAACCAGCAGTGTGGAGAAAGTTCATACGTTTTTTTTTATCGTAAATATATTCTCTTATGGCCGAGCAGTTAGCGTCGTGGACTTTCAGTGAGAGAGGATCATGTTTCGAATCCCACAAAAATCTTGTAATTTTAATAACTTAAATTATATCTAATAAATTCTAAGATTGTATTTAAGATAAAAACTTTCAAATAAAATATCAGAAAATCTTACTGATCTTATTTTACTTATATTTTAAATATTATAAATGTGAAAGTTTGTTTGTTTGGATGTTTGTTAGACAATCACGCTCAAATGGCTGAACAGATTTGATTGAAACTTTGAGGAGATGGCTATTATGTATTGGAAGAAGTTATGGGATACTTTTTTTTATGATACGAAACAAAAAAAGAAAAAAGTATTTGGTTCCAAAACAGCTTTTATTTTACACAAGAAAAAAAATTGTAGTTTTCAAACAAATCAATCAAGTTTGAAATTTTCTTTCAAAAATTTGATTGAAAAAACAATTACTAATACAGTCGGCTCTCGATTATCCCGAATTTAACCGGAGGCCCAGTGAAGCGGGCGGATAACTGCTAGTAAATAATATAAAACTAAAATATAAATATATACAAATAAATGTATATAAATCAATTTTTTATTTTTTTTTTATTTTTCCACCTTCTTCTATAAGACCTCTAAATTGAGTCTAGTACGTGTTTTTCGGAGCAACTGAATTTATTCCACAAAGGTCTAATAGGAGCTTAAAAAATGCGCCTTTTTAACTATGGAATAGGGGAGATTGGGGTAGTTTAGGACAGGGGCAGCTTAGGACAACGGCCAAAAAAGTATCAAAACAAATACTTTTTAATACTACAGTGGCAATTCTTCCTCAAATAGATATCTGATGACATTTGGGACGATATCAGCTTTTAAAAAATAATTAAAAATAAAAGTTTGTTTTCCGGTATCCGTTGTATTTTTTTTGATCTAAGACGTAAGCATTTTTGAAAAAAAAAAAAAAATAGCTGGAATTAACGCGGAAAATTTTGTTTACTATTATATTTAGTTATTTTGTACATATATGATTTATTAAACAATATTTTTATTGTTTAACATTGTTTAAAAAAGAAAAAAAAATTAGTTTGTTTGTCTACTTGGGGCACTTTTGGACAGTAGATGAGGGGCACATTTGGACATGTCCAAACCAGACTAAGATTTAATAAATAGTGTTTCAAAAAGTGAACAGTGGATACAGTTAAAAACATACTGCCGACCGAGTATCTATAGGCCAGGAAAAATGGGTTCCGAGGTTGAAAAAATTAATTCATGAAATATTAAAATTGGAATCGACGCAGAATTGCAACCTCTATAACATATCCAAAGTCCCCCAAAATCCCCGCATTGGCTTTTTGTGTAGATGCATTTGAAGCAGAGATCAGAAATAACTGTCAACCTTTATTTTCAATTGGTTTCTCTCTGAGATTAACTACATTCCATTAAAAAGATTTCGGTTTTGGTTTGACATTTATTTAAAAAAAATTAAAATTTAAGTTATCGGTTGAGATTTATTTTTAATTCTTAGAAATATCTCTCAATGGTTGAGTTTTTTGCGAAAAAATAAATGGAAAAGGTCAACCTTTAACCTTTTTCGCTGAAAATAAATCAAAAATGGTTTTTACGATTTATTGCATAAAATCACTCATAATCAGAGTTGGTAAAATTTCAATGAAAAAAATGCATTTTTTATTAAAAATAAAATTTTAATGCAATGTGAAAATGTGCGGATCAAAAATTTTCTGCATTAAAAAAATAGAATTGGAATGCAGTATGAAAAATTGTTTGCATTGAAAAAACATGTCAATAAAATTAAATAATTTTTTTTTGTTGAAAAACCGAGTATGTCAATCGATTAAGAAGGGGCGTATAACCTATGCATACTCGGTTTTTAAAAATTTGGAGGTTGATATTTTAACACCTATCGAATAAAATGTGCTCTAGTGGTCCCACAGCGTTGGCGGGAACACTAGGTAATACCCCCCTTCTTAATCGATTGGCATACTCGGTTTTTCAAAATTTTGATGTTGACTTTTTAACACCTGTCAAAAATCGTGTTCAAGTGAATCTACGTCCTATCAAATACAAACTCATTTGAAATTCGTGTCCTACCCATCATTACCACGTATCATGCCCTTAAATATTATGGACGCAGTTTAACGATTTTAACAAAAAATATTCTTACATTTTTTTTAATGCAACAAATTTTCGATTTAGCATTAATCTTTTTTTTAATGCAAACAATTTTTGGCCTGCATTAACATTTTTTTTTTAATGCAAAACATTTTTATTCTTCATTAACATTTCAATGCAACAAAGTTTTGAGTTTACATTAACATTTTTTTTACTGCAAAATATTTTCACAATTCATTAATTGTTTTTCTTTAATAATTAATGCAAGCCAAAATGCATTTCAAAAAATAGATTATTACAACTCTGCTCATTATCCATGAGTAGGTATTCACCGATGACTAAATAGCCTAATTAAATGCATTTCTCCATGTAAGGCCTACAAAATTTAAACATTCATACTAACAAAGATTCTCAATGATCAATTTGCAGATGAGATTTATTTTTTTCTCTCAGTGATAAATCTCACTGGTTGACCGAAACAGAAAAAAAATCAAAATAAAGGTTTCTCTCAGAGCTTGACCGAAAAAATTTCTTTTTTAGAATAAAGGTTAAAGAGTGATTTTTATTGAAAATGACAACAAATGAGAGTTATTGAAGAACCTTTCAAAAGGTTGAGTTTTATTTCTGATCTCTGATTTGAAGAGGTGCAGACGGGGAGAATTTGGAGGTCTATCAAACTAAAATATTTGTTTGGGTAAAATCTAATCATATGATACATGCTTTAAGGGTAGTTTTTAACGCTGAATCTAATGAAACCAAATTCAAAATGATACAACCACCCAAAACGAAGTTATAGTTCTTTTTATGTAATGATGACTTTTTTTTCAGGTACAACAGGTAAAATATTACCGAAAACCCTTTGAAAATAACGGTACGTTAATGAAACTTGAAATGAATGTTATATTTGTCATAGGAACTAAGAATCAAGAGAGTCCCTAAAAATATCCATGATGAAAGGGTGTTTTTTAAGGGGCAGGGGCAAGTGTAGAATCTTAACCATAACACCCACGAAAAAACTCTTACACTCATGAAATTTGCCAAAAATATATAATTTGTCATGGCATAAGGCTCTACACTGCCCTAAAAACCAAGCAGTAAAGAATGTTAAAGCAGCTTATGTGTCACCAAGTTCTGGTAATTCTTTTCACAAAGTAGTTCATTTTGTCAGGTTGGCTACGAAATCTCGCAAATCAAAATCTCGCATTCGAAATCTCGCATAACGAAATCTCGTAATTACAAAATCTCGCTTTTCATAATCCCGCAATTACAAAATCCCGCTTTTCATAATCTCGCAATAACGAAATCCCGCAAACTAAAATCTCGCATATCAAAATCTCGCAAAATTGAATTGCATTGCAACAAATACATTTTTTTAATCAAAATCTCGCAAACTAAAATCTCGCGCGAGATTTTTATTTGCGAGATTTTCATTAAAAAATGTATTTGTTGCAATGCAATTCAAAATTTTGCGAGATATCCTATCTACTGCAAAATATATAATCCAGTGTCTGGGTACTTTTAGACCACACTGTTATTTATTAATTTGAGCTTTTGATTTTTCAATATTATTGTTTTCAAAAGAACAAGAAGGAGAGAGAACATAGAGATGGTATATCCAGTTGTAAAGTGTCATGTGCAAATCGCATTACTAGTATTTGGCCTTGAACTAGAAACTACTTTTATTTCCATTATAAACGCGTAAAAGACAACCAAAATGATTATAGAGGTTATTAATAGTAATAAAGGATGTACAAATTTTTTTATTGACGGGTATAGTTATTAGTTGGAAAGAAAAATTGTCCAAAGTGCTTTTGGGTAGGTATATTCCCAAAAAAAAATCTAAAAGCCGTGTGCTGTGAAATTTAAAGTTGCGAGATTTTGATTTGCGAGATTTTAAATTCCGAGATTTTGGTTGAAATTTGCGAGATTTTTAGGTTAAGATGTAAATGCGAGATTGTAAAAAGCGAGATTTTGTAATTGCGAGATTATGAAAAACAAGATTTTTAATTTGCGAGATTTCGTTATTCAAGATTTTTAAAAAAATGCGAGATTTCGTTATTCGAGATTTCGTAGCCCTCCCCATTTTGTCGATAGTGACTATTCATTGAAAGCACTCCTTGACACTGGAAGTGAAGTTTCTCTTATCCGATCAGAAGAATTCATCCAGCTGGGCTCACCAACCTTGACTGGACAAAGAATACCTTTGCGAGGTTTAGCAGAGAGTGGGGTTGAGACTCTTGGAAATTTTTTAGCCAAAATCTCATTTGATGAGAACGTTTTCCAGGAAGAGATCCATGTCATCTCAGATAGATTTCTTTCGATGCCCATGATATTAGGACAAAACATTTTTAGTAACACTCAAATTGTAATTACTCCTGGAGATGTGAAAGTTACGAAACTGGGTGAGATGTTAGAATGTTTTGCAATACAAGATACAGAGATTAAGCTGAAACTAGACAATGAGAAATACCGAAGAGACATTAAGGAAATGGTAGACGGATACGAACCTGTAGATGACAACAAAACACATTTTGAGATGAAAATAATCCTTAAAGATGATAAACCAATTTTTCAACACCCTCGTCGACTTTCGCCTTTAGAGAAGGATGTAGTTAATAGTCAAATAGAAGAATGGCTTGACAAAAAGATTATTAGGCCTAGCTTATCTAAATTTTCTAGCCCTATAGTCCTAGTGTCGAAAAAGGATGGTTCTAAGCGTCTATGCGTAGACTACCGGAAGCAGTGGCGATTCCTCTCAGTTGGCTAGGTTGGCTGCGCCAACCCTAAAATTTCGTCTTAAATACACGTACCTACTACAAACAATTTGTTTGTATTAAAACTTGAGAATAAAATATCCTTTTATGTTGATAAAAAAACAACACCCCAATCCGTTTAAATCATTATTATAAAACCAGCAAAACCTATTTAAATCGAGCCATTCATTGCAATTGCAACCCCTACGTGCTATATTAATCCCATACAAAGTAGGAATCTCTTTTAATATTACTTTTCTTTCAATATTGGCCTTGTTGGCTACAAAAATTTGCGCCAACAAATCTCATACAAACTACATATTATTCCCGATGTGCTGTGTCACTCTATCTTTAAGAACAGACCCACAAAAATACCCACACAGGTTGGCTCTATTGAAAGAGCCAACGCCTGGGTAGAAAAATGTGAGTTGATTGCCGACCAGTACCCACCAGTGGAGAACCTAGTTATCTGAAGCGAATGTTTTAGTTCGAATTTTATATGGTTAAATTGAAAAAATCATAACTCCCATTCTACTCATCCGATCTTCAAGGTTAAGGTTTTTAAATAAAGCCAAAATGACACGCTACATTGTGTGAAAAAATCATTGAAAAGGGGTAAAAAAATTCATACTAAAAAGGTGATTAAGTCTGCCTTCAATTCGATTTTTGCATTCTAAATTAAAAAGTTGATGAAAAATTTCACAATTTGAAAAAACAAAAAATGCTTATTTTTTGCTTATTTTATCTTCTAAGATTATGTTATACAATGTTTTACCATCAAACCGACATGAGCGTTTCTAAAATTTTTTTAAATGATTTTTTACAAATAAAATGCATTTTAATTAAAAAAGTGATCGCCATAGCTTCATTAATATAATGATTACTCAAACAAATCTGCATGAATCTTAATAATTAAGGTTTTAAAATACTGTCAGTAAGATAATCGTTAGATGTATAAAAACAAAAATATTATTTTTACATGGTAACTATGAAAAAAATGTAAAAACAATTTGAAGTAATGTTTTTTTACACCTACTTAATGGCATTAATATCTAAAATTTTCATATAAATATTGAACATAGAAAAAGAATTTAATCAAGTATTTAAATTTAGTATAAAGACAAAATATATGTAGGTAATCACAAAGTTATTATTTGAATTTAATACATTTAAAACATGCTCTGTTGTACATTGTTCCGTCCTCACTAAAACGTTAATAACTTTTTTAATTACCAACGGATTTTAATGAATCAGATTTTTTTCGATTAACAATTAAAAATACTTTTATTTTAATGTATCATACATCATTGTAAACCACGGAAAAGCTAAGAAAAAATGTACACAAAAAAAAACTACCTTTAATTTTTGCATATGAAAATAATTGAGTATAAATGTAACTTATCAACATTGGTAATTTTTTCAATATTCCAAAATGAGGTGTGAAATAATGGATTATAATAATTTAATTTCAGCCAAACAAAATTATAAAAAAAAACTTAACAAGAAATTTTAGGGGGAAACAAACTTAGGGCATCTATATAAATATATACTTTTCGAGCACATTTACCTGAAAAATAAATAACTTGAATATTAAGGAACTAAAATACATCTTATTTATGATTTAGTATTTGTCTTAAGAAATCAGAAATATCTAAATTATAAAGCTCAATTGGAAGTAAAATATCAAAAATGTGTTTTAAAAAAAGTCTCACATTAAAAACTTCTAAATTAATCCCCCTTTCGGCAAACTATATGGCTTATATTTATCAACCAAGTCCACAAAATGGATTTAATTTTTCAAAATTCTATTTCACCAATCCTAATAAAAAAATTGATATATGAAACATTGCTGTACGTTGCTCAAAAGCTTGAGTATTGATTTTCAATTTATTAATTAATTATAAGAAAATTCACATTCTGATAATTTCCAAGGTAGCCGTAGAAACCAAATAAAATCAAAAATTGTCGATCCAACTGCATTAAATTTGCTATTAGTCGAGAAATACTGCAGTAGCGTAGCTACCGCGGTATCAACCGTATCAATATACGGGGCCCCCGAGATATAGGGGCCCCGAGATTCAGAGTACTTGACGTGTGTAAGAAAGTTTTCATTGAGATGCATTGGGTACACAATTTTAGTAGGTTCGCTCGTTGAAGTTAACCTAGAGTTGACCCAGGTTTTCTTGACAACCACGAGAATTGTCAAAAAACACCAAAGGATTCTGAATTGTGAAATAAGCAAGAATCAGCATTATCTTTACAAATCAATTGAAACAAACCACAGCTTCCATTTTTGTTCATTCAAAATTATTCAATATAAACCACAGCTTCCATTTTCTTTTTCTATTTGTTATTATTAAAGTAAAAAATGCTTTGGAGCTCATGTCACTCTGACGATTTATTCTTTACCCCAGCTCGCCCCAGCAAAAAACCTAGATCTCCTTCAGGGGGAGTTCAGGGCGACCCTATGTATCAAAGAATACAGAATTTGCTGGTCAGGAACAAAGAGAATTAGATGAAAAAATGGTTAAATTAGGAAATAATTCTTATAAAACTAAACTTTGATGGAGAGCTCCGTTTTACTTTACCTTCATGACCAGTTTAGTTGAAAACTTATCAAAACTTCATTTTTCGATGGACACCATTTTTTGTACAAATTGTATTCGGGTTCATCTCCTTATTATAAAATAAAGTTTTGGGTGGAAGAAGTAAGGAAAAAACCGTTTTATTAAAAGAGGGAGTGAGTTGTGCATTTGTTTTCTAATAACTCGTTCGAATTTCATTTTACCACGAATAATTAAGGAACTTTCATACAGTTTTATTATTTTAATATTGAGCTATCATTGAAGTCCATATGTTATAGCGTTTCAAAATTTGACTTTTGATTTTGACCGTAAAGTGACCAACAAATATTTTTTGGAAATACATATCTAGAAATCTGTTACTTTTTTCAAAAATCAAGCTGGTTTAAATTTAAGCTCATATAATTCTATGAAAGAAAGATTATCACACTATTTAATTATAGAGCAACAGATTTTGGAAAAAACGTGCACAAACGTTACAAAATTACTATTGATATCTTTCCAACTCAAAATTTGCTTTCTCATACTAAAAAGTGTTATAATCTTTCTTTCGTATACTTTCATGAGCTTGGATTTAAATCTTTTGAACAAATTAACGGTTATATCTAAAGCTGAGTCCCTGTTAGGAAAAAGGGGGCCCCTAAAAAATGTTTGATACGGGGCCCCCAAAGTGCTTGCTACGCCACTGAAATACTGCTTTGATTTATAAAAATAAGGTGTCTATGAGAGATTAATCCTCAATTTTTCAGATCGTTACAGTTTACAGGTTACATTTTCATAAAATTTGAGTAGCTGAGAGGCTTCGAAAGGCTTAAAAGCATGTTTTTTACTATATTTACAATAATTTCATCCTTATTTTTCAAAGTGTTTAAATATATGTAATAATTTGGACTAATGTGTCAATAGAGAAAGAAGTGTTGTCGAAGATAAGAAAAAGTGAAAATTTTTAGGAACCGGTTCTCGAATTTTTTTTGAAAATAGAGTGACGACTGGATTTTATGTAGGTATAGATAAATGAGTTGAATTAAAACTCATTATAGAGGAAAAAAATTAAAAATTTTTGCTTTTATTACATTCAGCTTTGATCAAAAGATTATTCGTAGCCAACGCAGAACTCAAGACCAGAAATCGCCACTGACCGGAAGCTGAATAAACAAGTCATAAGAGATCATTTCCCACTCCCCCTCATAGAGGATCAGCTTGATCAGTTAAGTGGTGCAAACATATTTAGTACATTAGACCTTGGGAACGGTTTCTTTCATGTTTTGGCAGAAGGCAGCAGGAAATTTACCTCCTTCGTAACCCCAAGCGGCCAGTACGAGTTCTTGCGAATGCCTTTTGGGCTATGTACCTCTCCGACTATTTTTCAAAAGTATATAATTTCAATTTTCCAACCACTTATCAAGGAAAAGATAATTATTACTTACATGGATGATTTTATAGTAATTGTCAGGAATTACACAGATGCTATTGAAAATCTGAAAAGAGTTTTTGAGATTGCCAGGCAGCACGGTCTTCGATTTAAGTGGAGCAAGTGTAATTCCCTATGCAAAAAGATAAAGTATTTGGGTTATGAAATCTCTAATGGGCAAATAAGTCCATCTTTGTCAAAAATAAAAGCAGTAAAGTATTTCCCTGAACCTAAAAGCATAAAGAACATCCAAAGCTTCTTAGGGCTGTCAGGTTATTTTAGAAAACTCGTGGAGAATTATGGAGTACTTGCTAAACCCTTGAGTGACCTGCTTAGAAAAGATGTTAAATTTAAGTTTGGAGATGAACAAAGAGCATCCTTTGAAAGAATTAAAGAAGCCTTGTCACAGCAACCAACACTTATTATCTACAATCCCGAAGCTGAAACCGAGCTGCATACTGATGCGTCAAAAATAGGTTTTGGCGCTATTTTTTTGCAAAGATGTAGTGAAGATAATATGTTTCTTCCAGTAAGCTACTTTAGCCGTAAAACTAATCCACAACAAGAAAAATTTTGTAGTTACGAACTAGAAGTTTTGACAATAGTTGTTGCTCTTAAGAAGTTTCGAATATACCTACTAGGGTTATGTTTTAAGATAGTAACCGATTGTTCAGCATTTAAAATGACGATGGAGAAGAAAGACTTGGCTCCTAGAATAGCAGGTTGGGCTTTATTGCTGCAGGATTACAATTATACATTAGAACATCGAGAAGGAACTAAGTTGAGGCATGTAGATGCCCTAAGCCGTAATACATTGGTGATGAGCGTGCACAGTGAGGTTGTAGATAGAATAAAAGGAGGACAGAGGAAGGATGAGAGGATTACTCTAATTTTGAAAATTTTGGAACAGGGGCCGTATAAAAATTTTGTGTCCGAGAATGAAATTTTATATGAGGTAAACGACCAAGGAGATAAATTGATGTGTGTTCCAAAATGTTTGGAAAAAGAATTTATAAAGAGGGCACATGACCAAGGGCATTTTTCCGTGAAAAAAGTGGAAGAAATTATAAGAAGAGAATATTCAATTCCAAACCTTCGCGAAAAAATCGAAAGATGTCGACAAAGTTGCATAGAGTGCATTCTGGCGGAAAAAAGCAAGGAAAACAGGAAGGCTTCCTGTATCCTATACCAAAAGAAGACCGTCCCCTGAACACCTACCACCTAGATCATTTAGGACCCCTTTCAGCTACTGGGAAGCAATATAAATATATTTTGGTGATTGTAGACGGTTTTAGCAAATTTGTTTGGATATACCCCACTAAAACGTTATGCACAACTGAGGTTTTAAGTAAGCTTCATCAGCAAAGTTCTGTTTTTGGTAGCCCGCAAAGAGTAATCACGGATAAAGGAACCGCTTTTACTTCTAATAGCTTTGAGGACTATTGTCGAGAAGAAAGTATTAAACATGTGAACATAACAACCGGAGTTCCTAGGGGTAATGGACAGGTTGAGAGATTAAATAGAACCATTATTCCAATTTCAACAAAATTGTCTTTGCAAAATCCTAAAGACTGGTACAAATTCACAAACAAAGTTCAACAGTTCTTAAATTCTAGCATCAGTAGAAGTACGCAAAGATGTCCTTTTGAAGTAATGTTTGGCGTTAAAATGCGCAACAAAGAAGATTTAAGGGTTGCTGAGGTTGTAGCTGAGGAATTTTTGGAAATTTTCAACGAAGAACGAGACAATATACGAGAAAAGGCCCGAAAAGACATTGACAAAATTCAAAACGAAAACCCTTAAACCTTTAATAAGAAGAGGAAGCCCGCTAAGGCTTACAATATTGGTGATCTTGTCGCTATACGTCGGACGCAGTTTGGTAACCTTATTTAAATCCATAATAAATTTGTTGGTCCTTATAGGGTAACGAATGTTGGCCTCAATGATCGGTATGATGTGGAAGAAGTTGGAGAGTCTGAAGGCCCAAAGAAGACCAGCAGCAGCGCTGATAACATGAAGCCTTGGATCCCATATGATGACAGTTCAGATGAAGAAGAAAATGATGCCTGTACCAACGAAAAAGAAGATTAAGATTTCATTTCTTCCAAATGCCACTTGAGATGATCAACATGACTAGAAGACCTAACAAAGAAAATCCGAGATGAATTTACCTTAATGTGACTTATGACGAAACAACTTGAGATGAGATGCATACGATGATTTTGAGATTTACCTGAGATGACCCCAAAAAACTTGAGATGCCTACTGCGTGAAAGATGTCTGAGACGTGAGATGATACCATATTAATGAGATGAACTAATCGAGATGACCTAAACTGAGATGACCTATATTTTTTTGAGATGACAACTATAATTAAGATTTCTTGAGATAACCATGATGATATCAAAATACTTTTCTGTTCGAGACGAGAACTTTCAACTTTTGGAGACGGTTGGTTGATTTTTATAAGATAATGTGTTTTTGTTATCGTTACAGATATGAAATAACTTAACTATGCGAATATCAAACCTGAAGATGAGCTGATGGGTTCACCGAGTCGTTGAACCAAAGGATGGCCGGGTTGTAGGATTCAATATCTGGCAATTCTACCTGAGTCCCAGATGTTTTTGGAAGAAGAAAAAGTAAACTGGAGATCTCACAGAAGTTGGTTCGATCCCTTTGGCCACCAACCTTCAACACGATAAGACGACGGCTCATCGTGATTCGCACCTTTACTTCTCAACTTACTTTAAATTACTCTAACTAATTATGTAATAATATTATTTTTAATAACCTAACTGAATTAATAAATTGTTATTAAACGTTACGGATGTGTTTTAACCTCTACATATACATATATATGTATAAAATACAAACTAAGGTATGAAAGGGCATCTATTTCCCATGAAAAATACCAAAGAACAACGTCATTCAAGAAAAAAATTTATATTGGATTTAGTAAAAAGTGTCCTGGTGTTCCCCCCCTCTCCCCTATATAATCTTATTGCAAGAAATGGTAATGAAAAGCTTCTATGGATGATTATAGGGGCAAAATTGTGACTTGGGAGTAAGAAAGTAGGTACATTATAAAACTTTTTCAAACCGTCATTGATTCTTGTTAGTTTCATCTTCAATCCTGCCCACGATCCATTTTACATCCGTCTCTGATTCATATTTGATCCGTCTTCGGATCACTAATCCATCAATGATCTCTCTTCGATCCGTCTATTTTGATTTATTTCTTCTTCAATCCGTCTCCGATTCATTACCCATTCATATTTCCGATCCATCTCTGATCCATCTCTTATCCATCTTCGACCCATTTCTCATCCATCTCCGATCTATCTCCGATCCATTTCCGATCCATCTCCAATCTATATTCAATCCATTTCTGATCCATCTCCGATCCCGCTCCGATTCATTCACGATCCGTCTTCGGCCCATTCCCGTTTCTCCATCGATCCATTAAGATCCAGTTGCGATTCATTTTCGATCCATGTTTGATACGTTTCCTTTATCTATTATCAATCCATTACTAACCTTTTCGTTTTTTAATCATCTTGGTTCCAACTTCAATCCATCCCCGAGCCATGATTCAATCAGTATTAGATTCGTTTTGTGTACGTCCCTGATTCATTTCTGCTTCGACTACTTTCCATCTTTGATCCTTATGCCGTTTTTAATTCAATCTCCGAGTCATTTTGTCAATTAATTTCGTTCTATTTCCAGTCGGTCTGTTTTTGATCTGCTTTATATCAATCCACACGCTCCATCTTAATCGTTTAATTTTCCAAGCGTCTCCGATTATTCCGTCTATGATTCATTTCGATCCGACCCCGATCCATGTCATTATACATAACATCCGTTCCGTTAAATAATAAACGTGTAAAAGAAAGTCATGAATGCATCACATAAAGGGACGCCTTTACAGGAGCTTTCACTGCATTTGTAACTACCACACAGCAGTTACCCTCAATTACGTATAGCCATCAATGAAATAAAAAAAAATCTCTGATTTATATTAACACCTAACTCAGCGACATTGGGACACCCAATCTTAAACACTATGACTTGAGGTGAACACAACGTACGAAGGTATTTTAAAACAATAGAATCCACTACTTTTGCACTATGTAATAGCTGATGCGCTCCCCCAACCAACCCTTTTATTTGCCATGGAACTGGGAGTCAGTCGTCCCATCAAGGTATCAGATATTAAATGAAGCGTTAAGTAGAATCCATGTTGCATAGCTTGTTCAGCACCTTATTCGATTGTGATCATCACGAAAAGCGATGTTCCCATTTTTTGCACTCATCCAATGCTCGCCCGGCTATGTATGTATCTGTTCAAGTCCAATGCCACCATCATTTCTCTCCTAGCCATTTACCACTAAACCAATTAAGGATAATCTCAATTAAAAATCTTAAGTCATTATACCGGCTGCTGATGGTCGGGATGGGGACGGTGAATAAAAAAAGATGCTCTTCGTCTAGTTTGACTTAAGAATTTGATGAAGAAGATTCCTGCAGAACTGCTGCGGTCCAATCGAAACATTAATTATTTAGTAGGGGTATATCTGTTCAGGTTATTTCTTACCTTTGCCTCTCTCTATAACAATCTTTCCTAACCTACCACAAGCTTTGTAACCAGGGGAATAATATGTGAACAAACGACGACGACGGGTGAAAGAGTTCATCTCATTACGAGCAGGTACAAGCAACGCTGGTTTTATTGGAGCATTGTTTTTTTTTTGAACCAATTCTTCCCATGATCCCGTGGACAACAACGGTGAAGGTATCGAATCGACAGTTGAAATGAAATCGTATTCAAAAGTAAAAACTAAGTCTTATAGGGAAAGGTACATGTGATGTTTAATGTCGATGTTCAAAGAGTTTGAAGAATAAATCTAAGGAATTCTAGACATTTGCCAAGTCGTAAGGAGACTGGTTCAGGAACAAACAGAATCAGAGCGGAAAATGTTTATTGAAAGTGCGCAACCAGAAGAAGTTAATGCTGCGCATCAAGATTGTTTATTTTTACGAAGTATTTACTGGACAAGAGTGCAAACAGACATGTTGGTCATCATGTTTAGATCAACCAGGAAGTAGTCTTTTTTTTATCTAGGATTTAGGTCAAATCAAGTTTTTCTATTCAATGATACTGCTTTAATGATTTTTACTTGTGTTCAACAACGTCAGCAATTAAAAATAGTTCTTTGATGAGCTTTTTTTTAAACAAAGCTGTAAAGTCATTTAAGTTTATTTTCTGCCATAGTATCTGGTACTCAAAATAAAATTGAATGAAATCAATTTAGCTGTTACTGACTACCACCAAATTTGAAAGCTAGAGCCTCGAATGGCTTAGTTCTGTTTTGGTATAAAAATCACATTCGGGATTTTGGCATTCGGCATTCTGTCAATCGGAATTTCGGAATTCTAGCACTCGGGATTTTAGCCATTCGAGATTTTGTCCATTCTGGATTTTGTCCATTTGGGATTTTGTCCATTCGGGATTTTGGCATTCAGGATTTCGTACCCAACCCTTTTGTTATTCACACAAAACAAAGCTTAAGCTAGCTTTAGCTACAAGTAAAAACTATGGCAATATAGCTTTAACTTATTCCAAAAAATAGGTTAGCTATATCTTCCCATTAAACATGATTAATAAGAAACTGATGTGTTATCGATAGCAAAAAGGCAAAAAGTTGAAGATGAACCTCGCAGAGTTGCAAGCTTGTAACTTAAAATATTACTATAAAATATAGACAAATTTCAAGATATTGTGCATAGCCAAATAATCAAAAGGTTTTAGAAGATGAAAAAATTCAGAGAAAGCTCCACTCTCCACGCACAAGAACATTGAAAATATCAACTAAAGATTATTGATCACACACCACGACATTTAACCTTGCCTCCAAAAAAAAAACTAAAAATATTCTTTTTATTCTCATCCTCAGCCTCTACCTTAACCCAATTTTAAACTTCTTTATTTTATCCACACAAACTTTAACATTTCAAAGACTCTGATTAATAAGCGCTTCCCAAGGCTAAAAGCTAAGATATTATTTTAAACAACACTCTTTATGACTTTAACTACACGCATCAATATGGAAGTAAATATGAGTATTTCACACTAAATAATTATCATTTAATTTGACCATGATTAGATTAAGCGTGCAATGAGGATAATCATACGAGTTTCCTGAAAATTTATAAGCTTTGTTTTAGCTGTTTTAACAAAACGACCACAAATAAAAAGATCATTAACAAAATATTAAGTCTTCGTTAAATATGAAAATAGGAAAGCTTTTCGGAACCCAAATTGTTAGGTAGGTATCATAATTCTCAAAATATAAAAATCCAATCACAAACACTGTTTATATCTTCTTTTCAATTTATTGATTCAAAGTTTATTTATTGTCGGTAAATGTGCCTACAGCGGAAAAAAGCTTGAGTTAAAACTTAAAGTTTCGTTATTAAGTATGGAAGAAAAGCCAAGCAATATTATGATGTATTTGAATAGTTTATGCCTCAAAGTAGGCAACTTATTAACAAATGAAACAAAGTTCAGTATATTGTGTGTATATCTTGGTCAATTTTGATCATCAACTTAAACCTTCATATTTTCAAAAAACAAAAAATGTCTTCTATAAACATTTTATAAAATACTGACAATTAAGGACACTATACAAAAATTTAAGTTTTTAAGAAAAACGATGTTGATAAATGGCTGCAGATGCATATAGAATATGGCGAAGCCCAGCAATTCACTAGAGCCCTCAATTTCCTCGAAATGACTGTCGTGACTTTCCAGGGCTGAAAAAAATACTTCCAAGGAAGGTTAGGTTAGGTTAGAAAGGGTAATTTTACGGCTAGCCGTTGCATCCCACTCAGATCTCAATGGATCTGTTGCGCTCCCCATAGGATTTAGGTAAGGAAGGTATGGGGAAAAGGATAAGAGAGAGAGATATAAGAGAGTTTAGGTATGGGGTGCCTCCCGGAACCACCCTGAGTTCTGGGTGAATTTATGTAAGGATGTTTCTTAGTGGCAAGTTAGAGGTGTCGCCCAATTCGTCGAAAAAGTATTCTCTGATGGCTGCTTTTCTGGTACAGGGTAGGCTGGGGCATTCACAAAGAAAGTGATATGAGCCCTCCTCCACCTCTGCATCCTAAAACCCTCTACACCAGTCCCACGAGCTAATGTCCATTCTGTGCATGTGGGTTCCCAGAGTTGTGACCCGTTAGGATTACATACAATAAGAGTGGGAAGTTGCTTATCTTAAGTAAAGATTCTGTCTGTTTTCCTAGAGATATTTGGCCAATATTCCTCGAAACCTTGCAAGAGTCGATGGTTGACCATCTGGAGTCTGATGCCTAGAGGAAGCTTTGATGAATTCTACTTTTTTTGCTCCAGTGGCAAAAGTACAGAGAAATTGGTTTGGCTTTGATCAAAAGATGATCCGATTTTGGGCAGTTCATCTGCCATTTTATTCCCGTATATATCACGGTGTCCTGGGGCCCATCTTGGGGTGACTGTGTTCGTTGCGATGAGAATCCTCAGCACGTTTCGGCAGCTATCTACCAGACTTTGTAGTAATTGCCGCCTGACTATCTATAAGGATATTGATATTTCTATTAACTACTTTACCGTGAGGAAAGATGTTTTGCGGCTTCGCAGAAGTCCTTCCGCTTGGAATACACTACAGAAATTTGAAAGCTTTCACGTCCGTAAACACCGAAACGTGAGTAGCGTTAATGACCCGGTTTCTGTTATGGCCACTGGGTTAAAATCTATGTGCGGTGTGATGTAGTCGGTTTGAATGTGAATTTCATAATAGTTATATGAGCGTAGTCGTAATGGCCCCTCTTCCAGTTATTGCACTGTCTTAAAGCAATTTTGACCATCAACTCTCTTTTGTTAACAGATCGATTGGGGCTAGTGAAAGGAAAGTCTCAAGGGTTGCCGTTGGTGTGGTTCTAATAGTAGGTACTAGTTGTGCCAAAGCACGCTTGTCTCTGAATTTTTGTTATGGTCATAAGATTGGTTTTCTTGTCCATCCAAGGCTGGCCACCAGTCCAAGCATGCGTACGTACGAATAGACCTTATTATGGCTGAGTACATCTAATGAATGGTTCTGGGGCTGGGACTGGGACCCCATCTTTTACCAAGTGTAGAATGAAATTTAAACTTTTTTCCCTCTTTCTTTAATGTTTTCTTTCCAGTTTATTTTACGGTCAAGCACAATGCCAAGATACTTAGCAGTTCCCGAAACCTTTGGCGGAATTCCGTTCCAAGGTAAGGTATAGTTAAATTGTTCAACATCCTCAACTAGCGTCTCCTGTAGAAAAATACACTGATGTGTGGAGCGGCCTATGAGCATTATTTTTTGTCTTTTTGCTATTTATTTTTAGACCACTCGACTCTCCTTTCACCTTCAGGGCTTGACACATCCCGTTCAGGCCGCTTATGTTACTTGCTTAGATACATACATATATCATCAACAGAGTCTTAATGAATAAGCCTTTCAAACGGTCTTCATTGAATGCCCTGTCTCTCCGCTGGCTGTTCCAATGGTGCGCTATCTGTAAAAACATCGTCTATCGCCAGAAGAAAGAGAATTGTGCATATAACTTCTCCATAACTTCTCCATTACTTTTCTTTAAGTAAAGGCTACCTTCGGATAGGAAACCAATTTTCAAAAAATGGTTATTGATGGTAACTCCCTTTTTTATTTTTATTTTCTTGAGAATGGTTATTTTGATTTCAATAATTTTTTTAGAGAAGCTTTTTAAAAAAAAAGTATTTTCAAAAAATATTATTTGGATTTGATTTTTTTTTTTAAATCAAATATTTCAAAAACAACATGGTCGTTTTTTTTTTTGAAACCCAGTATTTAAGGGTTTTTTAATATTTTCCAGAATATTTAAGAAACAATTTTACCAATATAAAAATAATGCTAGCTTCAATACCTATTAGGGGTATTCCTGCAACTTCGTAAAACACTAGATAAGTTTACGATTTGTTTAAGTTTATCATTTGTCTAATTAACTGTCAAATTTTGTATGGGAAATGGTTTACATGATTTAGTCAAAATTAACCAAGGATTTTTTTGCGGAAAATTAACCCAATCTATTTGGATAAACTTATCTAAACACTAAACGTCATTGTGACTTTTGTAGAACTAGGCATGTTCAGATATATGATTGTTATCTCAAAAAATTTTTTTTTTGCACGAATCCAAAACTTGCCTTATAGTACCTATATCGCAAGTAAAAAATTTGGTGCTTGGTGCATAGTTCTCAACTCTTTTTTTCTGTTTGATGTATGAATGAAGTAAAATCTTAAATTTTCACATCGAATTTTTGTGGTTTAGCAAAGTAAATAATTAGAAGCCTATAACTCTGTGCTGTGAATAAGTATACAAAAATTAACATTGAACAAACAATATGTTTGTTCGTGTACTTCCTAAAACTACGAATTTCTACGAATTTTATTATAATGATTGTCATTGGTTTGGAAAGCTGACAAGTAGCTTTCCTAGTCGTTGAGTAAATGTAGACGTCCTAGTTATTTTTGTGTATAAACTACGTTTTAATTCACAAAATTTATCGCCAACCTCTCTGAGGTATCTCAGAGAACTAAAAAAAAACTCTGGCCATGTTCTGTTCGCAATTGGTTGGCGAAAAATTTTGTGAATTAAAACGTAGTTTATACACAAAAATAACTAGGACGTCTATACATTTACTCAACGACTAGGAAAGCTACTTGTCAGCTTTCCAAACCAATGACAATCATTATAATAAAATTCGTAGAAATTCGTAGTTTTAGGAAGTACACGAACAAACATATTGTTTGTTCAATGTTAATTTTTGTATACTTATTCACAGCACAGAGTTATAGGCTTCTAATTATTTACTTTGCTAAACCACAAAAATTCGATGTGAAAATTTAAGATTTTACTTCATTCATACATCAAACAGAAAAAAAGAGTTGAGAACTATGCACCAAGCACCAAATTTTTTACTTGCGATATAGGTACTATAAGTACGGTGACCATATTTTAGAAAGCTAAATAATGAACAAAAGAAAAAAGAAACAAAATTCAACTCAATCTTCAATCATTTATTCCATTTAATAATAAATGTATCCTTTGAGGAAAAATGGCTCAACTTAAAATAGAATAAAAATATTATAAAGCTCTAATCAATTCAGTCTTTGTTTTAAGCTTAGCATTTCGCACACAATTAATGACCTAGACCATAATTGTGTGCGCAAAAATGAAATTTGTGTTTTTTCGTGTTTATTTTTGTTGTTTCTTTCATTACAGCATGGTTGCTTGTAATTTTGTTTGCATTTGCATTTGTTTTAATATTTCGAATTTGTGCAACTGTCAATGAATATTTTTCCGCTTCGTTTTCGTAAGCATTTCGTTGTCATGTTGGAGAACAACTAAAAACAAACTTAGGAATAAAAAAATTAAAAAACTTAGGTCAAGAATTTGTACTGGTTTTTCAATTCTTTATTAAATACACACTTCCTCCTGAGTAGCATCAGGGTAAGCTAAAATAATTTTCAATATTGAATTGCTTTTTTATAAATAATTTGAAATAAAACTTACAAATGGGCGCGTTCAATGTTTGGATGGATAGCCTATCTAGGATAGCTTTGTATCCATGTATGTGTTTGAACGCAAGTCAGCTGTTGTTGCAATTCTCGTAGGATAGCTTTGTATCCTAAAATTTTTAGGATAGCTTGGGATCTCTTTTCTGCCAACAGCTGTTTCGTCATCAGCTGTGTTTTAACAAGGGATTACAACAACACAAACCTATCCAGATCGCTTTAGTTCGGTGTTTGAACGTGGCCAATCTCAATTCTTCAGCGCAGATGCAGATAACACACAGTTGACAGACAGCTGATGTGTTCATGAAATTAATAGTTTTTGACTTGAACATGACGAATGATGCCAAAAGCGATAAGGGGTTAACATGGACCAACATGTTTTTTTTTATAAATTTCACTTTTTATTTCCCAAACCTCTGGTAAAGTCTCTTAAAATGCGAAAAACTGTCTCCAGAACTCATTATTTGTTACTGTTACCATTTTTCCCCGTCACCGTGGCTAAATAATGCAAAAAAAGCACCGATGTTGTCGAGCATCTGCTTACACAAGTTGGCTGGTTGAACGAGCCATCAGGTTTTCAAAACATTTTGAAAACCGTCGAGCATGTTGGTCCAGCAGTTGGTTTTGCGTTTAAATGATCGAGCATGGCTCGACAACCAACCATGTTGTCGAGCATGTTGGTCTATGTAAACCCCCCTATAGAGGGCGGCAAGGAAAACTAAATTTGTACTAGATTTTATTTCTTCGTTCAATAAGTAAGGGCACGTTAGCATCATCAGTTTCTTTCAATAAATTTTTACGTTCCCAATGTGTGCGTTATTGTTTTTTGATCAAAATTAAAGAAATACAGAACAAATAATGAACAACTAATAAAATACAGAACATTTATATGTTTTCGTGTACAAAATAATTAATAATGAACAACATCTTCAAATACAGAACAGTTCATTATTATAATGAACGGATGGTCACCGTAACTATAAGGCAAGTTTTGGATTCGTGCAAAAAAAATTTTTTTGAGATAACAATCAAACATGATATTACGATGATAGAGAACACCAAAAAAGTGGGTGGCACAATTCTGTCTGTCTGTCTGTCTGTTCGTCTACAGCCTAAACGGCTGGATCGATTTTCTTAAAACGTGGTACATAATGGTTTTTGGTGATTCTGCCGACACGTTTTTTTCATTTTTTGTTAGAACCAAAAATAACGGTGCCTGCCACACAATTTTTTTTGTCAATTTTACACAATCGCTTTTTTCTCAAAAACGGCTCGACAACTTTTCTTAACAAAAATTCAATAAATTTATTTTAGTAAAAGCTTCCTTTAGGTGGAAAACCATTTTTCAAAAATGGTTATTAATGGTACCTTACCTCCCAAAAAAACATTTTTTTAATTTTTGATTTTCTTTAAAACGGTACGACCAATTTCAATTATTTTTTTTATACAGAAGCTTTCAAAAAATATGAATAGTTTTGTGTAATAAAACTTTTGAAAAAATATTTTTTGTATTTTTAAAAAATGATTTAAATTTTTTTTTGGAAAATCAAATATTTCTAAAACGACATTATCTATTTTTTTTTGAAACTCGATACTTAAGAGTTTTTTTATTACTCTCTAAAATATTTTTAGAAAAATTTTTACATTTATGAAAAAATAACGGTACCTTCCATACAAAAGTTAAAAACCGCAAAGGAAAATATTTTTTTTCTCATAAACGACTCCTACGATTTTGATTAAACTTTTTGCATATACTAAAATTAGTAGATCGTACCAAAAACGATAAAATATTACACTTAGCAACTATTAATAGTACCTGTCATATAACGTATTTTTTTATTTTGAATTTTCTCTTTATCGGCTTAACGGATTTAGATAATTTTTTATATACAAATTTCGGATAAAATTAAATAATATTGCATATAAAAATTTTCAAAAAAAAAAGATTTTGGATTTTTAAAAAAAGTTTAAAAATTTTTTTTGAAAATTCGGTATCTCAAAAACGGGTTGACATTTTTTTTTCAAATTTTGTTTTTATATGCACATAAATATATACTTTAGATTTGCATACCAAAATTTGTTCTTAACAATGTTTTTAGAATTTTATATACAAAAAATTATTTTTTTAAAAAACCGCTGCAACGATTTTAAATTTTTTTCCCATACAATCATATTCAAACAAGATTTAAGATGGCATTATTTTTTTTACCTCAAACTGTCAAAAGAGTAGCCAATTTAAATGTCGTATTTCATGCTTCTCTACATTTTTCTCTCATAATTTCCATGTTTTTATATAAAAATTTCTTAAATCATATAAGAGCATATCACATAAGAGCAAGTACGTGCGACCCAGTCGTGCATTTTATTTTAATTTGTTTCCTCCATTTTGATTTTGCGTACGTTCACTAATGAAAGAGCAGTCAGTGACCGCTCCCACGTCCGACGGCAAAAGTCAACGAAAACTCAACGAATAGTACCATTACGCAATTATGTGCGCGTCATATGAATTTCTTATTTTCACTCGGTTTCGTACGACCACGTTCGTAGGCTTCCAACTATTATAGTTCTACCTTCAGATTTATTTATCCATCCGAGACTGCGATTTCGCGTTGGCTTGGGAGAGGTTCCCCATTTTAAAATAACTTCGAAATCTGAACAGGCCTATCTGTCACTTTTTGACATTTACACAGCATTTAACCGAATGAACAAAAAGGTCGTTCATGCAAACGTTTGCGTAAACTTATCATTTTACACAATTTGTAAACTTACGACGTTGTATTCATAATTGTATTCATTGAATACCCTTATAACGTTAAAAAGTCGTTAAGAACATCTTTGTCTTAATACGGCTCCAACAAATTTTATAAAACTTTTTCTGTTTTGTAAAATAAGTACAATCTACTACTAATAATAATTACAACAATTTACACTTAGCAACTTAATAGTAGGTACCTCTCATAAAACTTTTTTTTTTTAAATTCGGAATCTCAACAACGGGCAATATGTAAATACCTTAGATTTGTATAACTAAATTTTAAAATTGTGACTTTTTGTTTAATTCCATATTTTCAAAATTGTGCGTGATGAAATGCTGTGATAGTGGAGATTTTGAACGTGTTATTCCATGAAATAAATAAAAGATATTATTTCAAATAACTTATTTTATTTATTTATTTACTTAAATGTATTGGTTATATACTTTATAGATTTAAGAATATCCTTATTAGTGAAACAAGTCCTTATGGAAACAAGATTTTATTGAGTCTAAGGAACTAAAACTTGAAAATTATTGATATTTGATAAACTGATAAAACACACAAAATGCTTATCAACATAGTCCTTCACAAAGAAAAACTTTGTGTCGATGTGCTTCGATCTGTTGCTGAGCTTTTCTTGACATATAAGTTTGAGACAGCTCAGATTATCTTCGTTAATAAGTTTGGGCGTATTTTGAGGATGATCAAAGTCGTTCAGGAGCTTCCTCAGCCATATTGCTTCCTTACATGCTTCAGATAAAGTTATAAACTCGGCTGCGGTTGTTGATAGAGACACACATGGTTTGTTTTATACAGGACAAACTTATCGCTCCTCCGTTCATGAAGAATATAATATCCGGAGTTTGACTTGCGGTTATTTCTATCTGCTGCCCAATTCGCATCAGCGTATCCGATTATTTCCTTTTCTTTTACGTGGCTCTTGCTGAGATATAATTGTAAATTTGATGTTCCTTTCAGGTATTTGACAACTCGTGGTTCTGCTGCAGTTTTTGACTTGTCGTATTCAGTTTCTAATGGAGCATTCGAATTCTTTGCATCCTGAAGTCCAAAATCTTGAACAAGTCTTTCAATATATTGTTTTTGCTTTATACTGTAATTGGAATGTTTATCTTTGGAGACTTCAATCCCTAGGTAATGATGAATTTCTCCCAAGTTGTTCATTTCAAAGTGCGTTAATAACGTCTCTACTTTCTTGATTAGATTTTCATCCGTACTTGCCACAATGATATCATCTACATAGACCAATATGTAACAAGTGACACCTTTGGTTGAGCTTCTGTATAGACACAAATCGGCTTTGCTCTGGATGAAACCACCTTCTATGAGGACTTTATGGATTTTTTCGTTCCACACGTATGGTACCTGCTTTAAAACATAGAGACTTTTCTTTAGTCTACATACGTAGCCCTCTTCTCCAGTTTCAAACCCAGGTGGTTGCTTCATGTAAATCTCCTCCTTGAGTTCTCCGTTTAAAAAAGCAGATTTTGCATCCATATGCTGTACTTTCATTTTGCATTTCCCTGCTATAGAAAGAAGGAGTCTAAAAGTTGTCTGCCTTACCACTGGTGCAAAAGTTTGATAATAGCGCGACAAGTCGAGCTTTGAACCTCTGAACGCTTCCATTGACATCACGCTTTACCTTATAGGTCCACCCGCATCTGACTATATTCGCATCATTTGGTGGAAGTACCAATTCCCATGTGTTATTTTTCTTAAGACCTTCAATTTCTTCTTTCATTGCATTTTTCCATTGGTCACGATATTTGCAGGCTATGGATTCTTTATAAGTTTTAGGTTCCTTTATTAGATCTTCTTGTACCATGTTGGCTCCGCTAGTGAATCGTTCCGGTGGTATTCCTTTATTTGGCCTGCTTGACTTTCTTGAAAGGACATCATCTGTTGGCTGTCGCTCCTCCTCGACATTTGGATCGTTATTGTTGTCATGTTCAACTTCAGGATTCAAACCATAGCTTCTTATAGGAAGTGAACATTCGATCTCTGAATCCTCTATTTTGGGTTTTTCACGTATGTCTATATTGGCGAGATCATCCAAAGTCGTATCAAGAAATTTAACATCTCGGCTTATAGTAATCTACTTAAATTTCTTGTCAACCAAACGATAGCCTTTTGAATGTTCGTCGCAGCCAAAAAAAAATCCTTAACCTTGCTCTGTCGTCTAATTTTCTTCGAGTTTCTTGAGGGATATAAGTAAAAGCTTTTGTTCCAAACACACGAAGATGGCTTATATAAGGCTTCTTTCCAGTCCATCTTTCATAAGGCGTTGTTGGAATTACTGATGATGATAGTCTGTTCTGCAAATAGTTTGCCGTCATAATTGCTTCTCCCCAGAATTGATATCCCAAGTTTGCTTCCAGTAGCATGCACCTAGCCATCTCAACTAGAGACCTATTTTTGCGCTCGGCCTTCCCGTTCTGTTGAGGGGTATAAGGTGTGGTATGCTGGTACTGTATGCCTTCCTTCACCAAGTACCTTAGTACTCCTCCTGCTGTATATTCGCCGCCATTATCCGATCTTATTACTTTGGGCTTCATTGAAAAAATATTTTTGACAGATTTAACATACTCTATTAGCCGTTCGAATACCTCTGATTTGTCTTTAAGTAGGTACACAACCGTATATATTTACTAAAGTCGTCAATGAATTTCAAAAGATATTTATTTCCACTTGGTGTAGTCGTCTGCATTGGACCACACACATCACTGTGTATTAAGTCCAAGAGCGAATGGCTTTCATTAGATGACTTAGTAAATGGCAAACGAGTCATTTTTCATTGTGTGCATATTTGACAATCTGTACTATGTTTTTGTTGTTTTTTGAATGAATGAATATCACTTAGTTCATGAACACTTTGTTCTGTTTTTATTAATCAGTTCTTCTGTTACTTATAATTTACTTTGAAAAATAAATGTATAGATTTTTCTATTTTATTCTGTTCTAAAACATCAAAGCAAACAGTTGTTTAATTTTCTCGCTCGCTTTTCATCAGGTTATGTGCCCAGGTCCCGCTAAGATTTTTATTTAATCATCGAATTCAATAATAATTTATTCCGAAATGGCTTCAAATGCTGTATCTCTGGAAAAGCTGAAGGGACGAGAAAATTTCGATGTTTGGAAAATAGCAGCCAAATCATATATGGTGATCAAAGGATTATGGGGTTGCTTCGAGAATGAACCAGAAGCAACAGCTACGGCGGCGCAACTAATCACTGATCTGAAGGCGAAGTCTGAATTAATTTTGTTGCTTGAAACACAAAATTATTCATATGTAGCAGACTCAACCTCGGCTAAAAGCGCTTGGGATAGTCTTACGAATGCGTTTGAAGATACTGGTCTTTGTAGGAAGGTGGATTTGCTGAAACAACTTGTGCAATTAAAGCTGACCGAGTGTGAATCCATGGAGGACTACGTAAACAAGATGGTAATGACGTCAATCAAGGTAAGAAAAGCTGGTCTCAAGATAGATGACGAAATAGTCGCGTCACTGATGTTGGCAGGGCTGCCTGAAGATTTCAAAGCGCTAGTAATGGCTGTTGAAAATTCATCAAAGGTGTTAACAAGTGATGCCGTGAAGACTCTACTACTGCAACAAGTCAAATACAATACGAAATCAGCTGAAAGTGCTATGTTTGTAAAACCGAAGTTCAAACCGCAAAAACGTAAGCCGCAACCAAAATTCAGATGTCACAACTGTGGAGAAATTGGTCACTTTGCAAGACAATGTCCAAATAAAAAGAAAGTAAGCAATAAACCAAATGAGATTGCTATGTTTTCATCTTTTTTAGCGCAAAGTGAAGTCCCAAAAGATAATTGGTATGTAGATTCTGGAGCATCGGCACATATGACGATGTGCAAGTCATTCCTGAAGAATCTAAGATCACCAACACACAAGGAGATTATTGTTGCTAATAATGCAAAGTTGGCGGTCGAATGCATAGGCGATGTTAGTTTGACTCTTGTGGATGGTAAGAAGAAAACGAGTGCTACAGTTTACGATGTGCAATATGTTCCAAATTTATGCGCAAATTTAATTTCCGTAAGCCAATTAGTCAAAACTGGTAAAACAGTACGTTTTGAAAAAGAATGCTGCAAAATTTTGAACGAACATAAGGAGGTTATAGCATCGGCATCTTTGGTTAATAACATGTACCGTTTAAATTGCATAATGCCTGAACCATCATTAGTAAATTATTCTGTCGCTATGCATGCACAGAATGAAACGAACCTTTGGCATCGTCGAATGGCACACATCTGCGAGGATAATTTGATGAAATTGAAGACGGCAGTAAGCGGTGTATCTTTTGGTGGAAAAATGGATGAAAAATGTGTAATATGCATCAAGGGCAAGCAAACAAGAGAACCCTTCAAGTCCACTGGTACCCGTGCGAAAGCTGTTTTGGATCTAGTCCATTCCGACGTTTGTGGACCAATGCCGGTAAAGTCATGTTCAGGATATAGATTTTTTGTAACATTTGTCGATGACTTTAGTCGAAAATTATATCTTTATCCACTGAAGCAAAAATCTGAAGTTTTCGAGACGTTTTTAACATTCAAGGCTCTTGTTGAAAACCAAAGTGGAAAGAAAATCAAAATTTTTCGAACCGATAACGGCACGGAATACTGTAACTCGAAGTTTCAACGATATTTATCTGGATGTGGAATTCAACACCAAAAATCTGCCCCGTACACCCCGCAATAGAATGGAGTTGCCGAAAGGATCAATCGAAACATAATTGAACGAGTGCGTTGTATGTTGTTTGATGCCAATCTTGGAAAACGTTTTTGGGCTGAAGCAGCATCAACGGCAGCATATATTTTGAATCGGATCCCTTGTAGAGGCGAAAATTCAATAACACCTGAAGAATTATGGTCGAAAGTGAAACCAGATTTGAAAATGTTGCGAGTGTTTGGTTGCAAGGCGTTGGTGCATATCCCATGTGAGAAACGTAAGAAGCTCGATCCAAAGTCTGTTGAATGTATTTTGTTTGGGTACAGTACTGAATCGAAGGCCTACCGACTGTACAATATGGAAACGCAAAAAGTTATTGTCAGCCGCGATGTAGTATTCTTTGAGAATTCCCGAAGTGACAAGGTAATTGCTGATAAAAAACATTTCACTAGCCCTTTTGTTTCGTTTTTTGAAGAGCCAATTGAACCAAATGTCAACTCTGGGGGAATCGTTAGTCAAGAATCTGAAATTTGGTCTCAAGATTTGAATGCGGTCTCTTCACCTGAACCTCAAACCGGAGACAATGAAAGCAGTTCTTATGAAACAGATGAAGGCGACAGTAGTTCGATAAATTTTCAAGAGCACCATGAGATCGGAGATGATAATGTTGATGTCATAACTGATCTCATCGGGCAAGATGCTGTTACTGTTCGTAAATCCAATCGAGTTCCGAAACCAAATCCAAAATATCAGGCAAGTTATATTGTTAATTTTGAGAATAATGATCCGGAAACTATTGCAGATGCCATGTCACGACCTGATGCATCCATGTGGCAAAAAGCAATGGAGGCTGAATTTGAATCCCTCGATTTGAATCATACATGGAATTTGGTAGATCTTCCCAAAGGCAAACATCCTATCAAATGCAAGTGGGTCTATAAAACAAAGCGAGATGTGAATGGTGAAATTTTAAGGTACAAGGCCAGATTAGTGGTAAAAGGCTGTTCCCAAAAACAAGGCATAGACTACCAAGAAACTTTTCCACCTGTAGCCAGATACTCGTCGATTCGTTTTCTTATTGCGATTGCATCCAAATTCGATCTTAACATTCGTCAGATGGATGCTGTTACTGCGTTTCTGAATGGAGAAATAAAGGAAGACATCTTCATGGTACAGCCAACAAATTTCAGTGATGGATCCAATAAGGTATGTAAACTAAATAAATCTTTATATGGCTTAAAGCAGTCGAGCAGAGTTAGTACGGGGTAGTTAGACTTTTGCTGGGAAATAATTCAAACAAGCAGTTTGACTTTGATATTCTAAAGGGTATTAGTACACGAGCCGAAAACCACATTTTTCACAATTGCACCTAGAGTCATTTGGCCGCCATTTTGTTTTTAACGGCTTTTTTTGTTCAGACGTAACTCACGTATTTTTGACGCTACGAAAAAAAATTGTGAGACAAACTTGTAGAAAATTTAATTTTCTACAAAATATGTTAAGTAACTTTTTTCGATAAGTGCTTTCTTTAAAAAGTTATACTGCATTTTCTTAAAAAAAGTTGGGGTTGATTTTGGTAAACTCATCATATCTTATTTTTTTTGTTCTAAAAAAAAAAAATCGAAATAAAAGTTATAGTCCCTTCAATTATCTATATTTTTTGCCTTTACAGCTTTGTTATACGGCTTACGGTTCTCGCCCTGTAGCGCATATTAATAGTAGAGAACTGTATAGAATCATATATTTTTAACTACTTGACTTCTGCTGGTAAATAGAAACCTCGAGGTTCGAAAGCAAATTAGTACTCGAGCCGAAAACATAATTCTTCACAACTGCCCGTAGAGTCATTTAGCCACCATTTTGTTTTTAAGGTTTTTTATATCTTCGCAAGTAACTCACTTTTTATTAATGCCAGACAAAAAAGTTGTAGAACTAACTTGTAGAACATTTAATTTCCAACAAAATGTTTCTTGTAACTTTTTTCGATAAGTACTTTTTTAAAATTGAACTGCATTTTGTTAAAAAAAGGGTTTCTTTTCAATTTATGGTAAGAAGTTATAAATGAACCCCTAGAAATAAATGGATTACAACCTTTCTCGATGACTTCATTTTATTAAAAAAAGATAGAAGTTCAGTATGTTACATTTCAGGTTAGATATGACATAAAAATATGACAATGATAACAAAAGCTTAGTTTTAAGTGGTATACATTATTTTGAACAGGGATGTTGTGTTTTATTCAACAATTTTGTTGGCTAAATAGTGTTGAAAAATCATGTCTTTTAATTTTATATGAATGTTTTGATATAAACTTGTCCATTAAGGATTTTTCAAAACCGTTCACACTAGCAATTTGAAGAATTCGATCGTATTCATTTTTGTATTCAGTTACGGACAATGGTAATCTGCAAAGTCGGTATATCATAGCATGAAATGCTGCGGTCTTATGTTGGTAGGTGCAAGATGAATCGTTCGTTATGTATCTATCCGTCGTTGTTGTTTTTCTGTAAACGGAGAATTCGATTTTTGGTCCTATTCGTTTTATTGGTCCAGATTTCGGTTTTCCATACGATTTGAGAAAACTCCTGTTTGTATTTGGAATTTTATAACTTTATGCATGATAACAAGTATTTAAACTAACTACTTACGATTTTCTTATAGAAAATTGAACTTTCTACACAAAAGGTCTTGATATGTTTTATCGTAAATACAGCCGTTTTGAAGCTACATCCATTTAAACAGTCGATAAAATTATCTTACATTTATCTAATGCTACATTTCCACCTAACGCTAATCTGAGATTTAATAAGATTTACCTCTAATCTTCTTTAAATCTTGAAGATTTACCATACAAATATATTTTGTTAATCTTGGAGATTAGAAATTAATCTTATTAAATCTTCTTAGGACAAATAGTTTTACAAATAGAACTAACCTATTTTAACATGGTGCTGAACGATTCATTCGAGACTCGATTCAGTTCTTCATTGTTTGACACGAATAAAACATTCTGTCTCTTTCGCACTTCATAAGAAAAATTGAAGTGCCATTTGCATTTTTGAAAGTGTTGTCAGATTTAATCTTTTTTAAATCTTTTTGTGCGGTGGAAACACCAAAAAGATTTATTTAATCTAAGCTGAGATAAACCTTAGGTGGAAACATAGCATAACATTAAATTAGCATTATTTTAGAAGTTTAAGATATTAATTTGGGAGTTTCTATGTAATTTCCCACAAAAGTTCTGAAGTCATTTCTCGATTAGAGTGCGATACTAGCCAATTTTACAATTCGGAAATATAGTTAAACTATACGCAAATAATTTAAACTATTAACAAATCATATCATAAGGTATACATCATAATAAAAAAATATTGAGGCAAAAAATATAGATAATTGAAAGGTCTACCTACAACTTTTATTTCGACATTTATTTTTTTATAAAAAATAAATTGAAAAGAAACTCATTTTTAACAAAACGCAGAACAATTTTAAAAAAGTACTTATCGAAAAAAGTTACAAGAAACATTTTGTTGGAAATTAAATGTTCTACAAGTTTGTTCTACATCTTTTTTGTCTGGCATAAATAAAAAGTGAGTTACTTGCGAAGATATAAAAAAACCTTAAAAACAAAATGGTGGCTAAATGAATCTACGGGCAGTTGTGAAGAATTATGTTTTCCGCTCGAGTACTAATTTGCTTTCGAACATCGAGGTTTCTATTTACCAGCAGAAGTCAAGTAGTTAAAAATATATTATTCTATACAGTTCTCTACTATTAATATGCGCTACAGGGCGAGAACCGTAAGCCGTATAACAAAGCTGTAAAGGCAAAAAATATAGATAATTGAAGGGACTATAACTTTTATTTCGATTTTTTTTTTTTTTTAGAACAAAAAAATAAGATATGATGAATTTACCAAAATCAACCCCTACTTTTTTTAAGAAAATGCGGTATAACTTTTTAAAGAAAGCACTTATCGAAAAAAGTTACTTAACATATTTTGTAAAAAATTAAATTTTCTACAAGTTTGTCTCACATTTTTTTTCGTAGCGTCAAAAATACGTGAGTTACGTCTGATAACAAAAAAGCCGTTAAAAACAAAATAGCGGCCAAATGACTCTAGGTGCAATTGTGAAAAATGTGGTTTTCGGCTCGTGTACTAATACCCTTTCGAATATCAAAGTCAAACTGCATGTTTGAATTATTTCTCAGAGCTCCATATAATGAAATCTAATTACCCCGTACTAAGTATGGAACGAAAAGTTGAACGATGTTTTACTTGTGGCTGGTCTTAAGCGTTCGGATGCTGATCAATGCATTTACTATAAGGTTACCGAAAGCAACATGACCTTCGTCGCTGTTTACGTAGATGACGTTTTAATTTTCTCCAACGATAAAAGCCAAGAAATGTTTTTAAAAGATAGCTTAATGAAGAACTTTGAAATGAAAGACTTAGGTGATGCATCGTCAGTTTTAGGAATCCGCATCACTCGAAATAGGTCAGCTGGCACAATTTCAATTGATCAATCTCAATATATATCTGAGATTCTAAGTCGATTTGGAATGATGGATTGTAATCCAGTTTCTACGCCACTGGATTTAAATCAGAAGATTTCGATGAAAATGTCTCCAACTTCAGAAGAAGAGAAGCAATTGATGTCCAAAGTGCCATACATGGAAGCTGTGGGATCCTTACTGTTCGCTGCTCAAACTACTAGGCCAGATATAAGTTACGCTGTCAATTTGTTGAGCCGGTACAGCAGCAACCCAGGGAAAGCTCATTGGACAGCCATAAAGCGAATATTCCGCTATTTGAAGGGCACAATCAACAAGAAACTAATTTACTGTAAGGAACCGACCCAGGTTCAAGGATTCTGCGATGCTGATTGGGCAAGTGATGTCGACCAGCGCAAGTCAACAACAGGTTACGTTTTTACGATGCAAGGTGCTGCAATTACTTGGTCATCAAAACGCCAGCCCACTGTTGCGCTTTCAACGACTGAATCGGAGTTTATGGCTATGGTTGCTGCTATACAGGAATCAGTGTGGCTTAAACGTTTAGAGACTGAATTGTTTCCAGATTGCTCCAAGGAAATGACTCTTTTCTGTGACAACAAAAGCGCGATTCAACTTGCAAAGAACAACTCCTACTCTGCCAGAACTAAGCATGTTGAAACAAAAACAAAATTCGTTCGTGAAAAGATACAAGATGGAATTATTAACTTAAAATACATTCCAACCAACGAAATGTTAGCCGACATTTTAACAAAAGCTTTACCATCTCCCAAGCATACAACCGATGCCAAACGATTAGGTTTATCCAATTAAAATATAATTAAAATATAGTTACACTTTTTCCGAACCGAACCGACTAAATTAATAATAATAAAATAACATTAACAAAACGACGACGAAATAACAAAACGACCGGCTTCGACGAAAAGACCACGACTTTTGGTTACACGAATGTCAACCAAAAGAAAATACACAACAAGTTCGAATTCGAACTGAATAAAGTGCAACAGGAGGTAGCACTTGGGATGCTACCACCACGACTAGCTCAAATTAAGGGGTGGGTTTCACCAATTAATTTAATGAACGATTAATTATTTTTCGATTAATGTTGATATTAAATCAACGATTTTGATTGCCACAGGGGCGTAGTACCTGGAAAGTAAAATAAGGGCGCCAGCAATTTTTTTTTTGTTTTGAAGGAAATTACAAACCTTCTGAAGCGAATCCGACGGTGAAAGCAATTTAAGAGGAACAAAAAAAAAAGAAAAAGAAGATATTTATACTTTTGAAGTAATGTTTTAATAAAATGAAATTGCTTGGGAAACCTTGCGAGTAGGAGTAAAACCCAAGATCTTTTAGAATAACAGAACAATGAATCAAAGATTTTTAAGTTGGACCGTTAACGCTTGGTCCCGAAAGAATACAAAAAAAAAAACGGTTTCTGAAACGGGTCGCGAGTTCCGCTTTATCGGAAAGCTTACGGAACAAAAGGCCAACGATTTAAAAATGTTGAGTTTTGATAACTCTCGAAACAAACGCTTAAGAAAGTATGACCAATTTTACCACAGATTTATAAATTCTAATAAATCACTATACTTAGCTTTTTTTTTTCCTGATTTCCACTGCCAATCCCTTTTTTCCTCCGAGATAAATTTCCCAAATTTTCTCCTCCAATTTTCCACAATAGTTTCTACAATTTTCGCCAATTTTTTTTTTCCTCTTCCTTTTTTTTTTTCAACTAGCCAAAACGTGATTAAATTTCCTTTTTAAACTTCTCTTAATTTTTCTCTTCTCGATTTTTCAGAAATCTTCTGCTCGATCTAAACGATGGGTAAGAAGTGTCCCTCCAGGCTTTCACTATGCCTGGACGACCTCTTCTTTTTTCCAATGCCCCAGTGCTTTCGGCCAATCAGTGACGGGGGTTTCGGTCGCGTCATCATTCAGCAACACTCAGCCCATTGGCGTGAGTGAGCCAACGCAGTTGCAAACCCGTACGCCTTTACTACTCGCACTTCAACCCCAGCTTTATGCAAAGTCATCATCGAATTCGCCGGACTCTGGCATGACTTCCAGTGGGCGGCAATTCGATGAGTGCATTCAGCCACCTATTATCCCCAACTAAGTTTTTTGGAAAAGAAAAATTCAGAAAATCAAAAAGGAAACTCAATTCAACGCGTGCATTTTTCCCCTCAGAACTAAATGAAACAACTATTGTGAAACCTTGGTGAAAAGTTAATTACCCCTTTGTTATATTTCGGAGGGAGGTTGGCAGTTCTAATACGCGAATTTGACCTGGGTCGTTGGCTTTTTGTGCAGATTTTGGGGAATGAGGACGAGCAGTTAACGTTCCAACTTTTACAAGAAAAATAAGTAATGTTATGTTGGGCAAGCAGCCATTTTGCCAAGAAGTAACTTCGGCGTTAGGGACCAACTGTCACCTACGTATCTGATGCAATAATAATGATTGAGCAGACCACCCGTCTGTCAGTATAATGTTCGTCTTCGGGGACCAACTGTCGCCCGTGATTCGGATCAAATTGTTCGACTGGTTGTCGGTTATGATATAGTGGATCACCCATCCACTTCTCGTGTCCAAATTGACAATATCGATTTTTGCTTCTTCAAGATACTGAGAGAGTGAAACAATGGCTGATGGACCATTGCTGCCCTTTTCTCTCTCTCAGTATATTGCAACAAGCACCTGTAGGGAAAAGAAAAAAATGGAAAGGAAGGAGGAGGATGTGGATGATTAAGGGTGATTTTTGTCGCGGTAAATTTTACCGTGACAATTAATTTTGGTATTATTCATTCAGGGAAAGTGTTGTTTTTTGAATGAATGAATATCACTTAGTTCATGAACACTTTGTTCTGTTTTTATTAATCAGTTCTTCTGTTACTTATAATTTACTTTGAAAAATAAATGTATAGATTTTTCTATTTTATTCTGTTCTAAAACATCAAAGCAAACAGTTGTTTAATTTTCTCGCTCGCTTTTCATCAGTTTTCAATCAATAATACGAAAATCACTCACCATTTTTTCTGTAGCCAGTTTTTTAATTGCTTCAATGTTTCGGTGACCAAATAAGCGGTGCCAATAGTCAATACAGTGTTCCTGGTGATTCTTGTCTTTTACCAATAGAGCCTCTGTATCCTTAGATTTGACCCTTAAGTTGTATAGACTGCCGGCTAAATCTGCTACTGCTACTTCTCTTCCATCTTTGGTGTTGGTTCTGCACTTTTTGTTTCCAAAAAGCCACTGCAAATCCTTTGTCCGTCAACTTCTTTACAGACAATAAGCTTCCTTGAAGATCAGGGATGTATAGATAGCCCAGGAAAATTAGACTTTCACTTCGAAAAAAAGTTAAGCTAATTTTTGGTGGAGTGGCTTATTATGACGCCTTTAGAATTTCCTGAAAAGTACCCTTAATTTGGCCCGGGGCTAAATTTTTTAGGGGGGGTGAAAGGGGTTGAAGTTTAGTTTTTTGGGAATTGCTCCTAAACTATCGGTCTTATAGAAAAAATGTGAAGATACAAATTAAAGCTGATGTTATTCTACACAAAAAATATTAACATACTTTTTTTTGTAGAACCAATAGTTTCAGAGAAAAACCTTCAAGAACTTCATGGTGCAGTGAGTTTAGTCCAAAAAATTTATAAAATTTTTGCTTATCGCTGGGCAAATTTTGTTTTGTGATTTATGTTTAAGTACAACTCCTTATTGTAAAATCAAGTTTTTGGGGTGGTAGGGGAAAGTGAATGGCCGCCATCTTGAAAACAATGTTGATTTTGTTTTTGTTTAATAACTCGTTGAAATTACGTTTTTCAAAAAAATGACCTAAAGACAGATTTTAGACGATTAAATTATCTAAAAAATGAGCCATTAAACAGCTCTGTGTGTTTATTAATCTCAAAGTTACAGCGGATCAAAGGTCACCTATGCCTCATATATGGTGGGGATGAAATGACGTTTTTTAAGGTTTTTCGCTTTTTTGTGAATTTTGCTGACCATGTCTAGAATATATTTTGCACTGCTCTTGATTGTCTGTAAAATCAGTCTTATATTCTGATCAAAAAAATTCACAAATAAGCGAAAAACCTTAAAAAACGTTATTTCATCCCCACCATATATGAGGCATACGTGACCTTTGATCCGCTGTAACTTTGAGATTAATTAACATACAGAGCTGTTTAATGGCTCATTTTTTAGATAATTTAACCGTCTAAAATCTGTCATTTGGTCATTTTTTTGAAAAACGCAAATTCAACGGGTTATTAAACAAAAACAAAATCATTCTTGTTTTCAAGATGCAGGCCATTCCCTTTCCCCTACCACCACAAAAACTTGATTTTACAATAAGGAGTTGTACTTAAACATAAATCACAAAACAAAATTTGCCCAGCGATAAGCAAAAATTTTATAAATTTTTTGGACTAAACTCACTGCACCATGAAGTTCTTGAACGTTTTTCTCTGAAATGATTGGCTCTACGAATTAAATTAAATGTAAAGGTAGGAATGTTATAATTAACAAAATACATTTCGGAAGGTATACTATAAATAAATAAAATAATAAATAAGTGTTTTTAACAAATAAATAAATAACTTGGTAAGGCGCAACAGCTCGTGGATAGCCAGGGCCTAGTGACTTACAACTCTCAACCATTTCTGTAGTGCGTGTTGTTGGCAGGAATGGAGGAAATCTACAGTATTTTGCTGAAACCGAGCGGCTAGATGAGAAGCCCTTATTCATGACAAGTATACTTGGAGGATTTGTCAGGCAGTTCCAAGTAAATTCTGCAGCAAACTGTTTTTCAAACTAAGCCCCAATATTATTAAGGGGCTTTCTTTGCATTGGGGCCTACTTCATAATAAAATTATTAGGCCTTAAAATAAAGCATGAAATAAGGCCCCGAAAAATTAAATAACCTCCCAATATTTTAGAATATTCGTTGACGTTGTCTTGTGTGAATATTTTTCATTACTTGATTAATTTTTTGTGGAGCCTATTTTTCCACCGACTTCGATGTAGCTTTCAATGAAAGGGCTTGCCAGATTCATTTCGAATAATTCGATTTTTCAGTCTTCAATAGTTAACTGTCAGAGGAATAATTGAACAAGTTTGTGCTCTATCAAAACAAGAAGTAATATCCGAGGTTTAACTGAAAAATTGACCCTAAATGTTCTATAAAATTTATAAACATTTTAGTCGGTACCTTCATAGTTGTATTTTTTTGAAGCCCCACACAGTTGCCCAAGAATATTTGTTGCTTGAGATTTAAAAAAAAAAACTTTTTACGCCACAAAACTTTTAATTCTAGCAGTAAGTAACTGCTTAAGCTTTAACGATTTAACTTGAATATCTAATAAAAATAGTTATATCTAGGGTATAACCAGTTAATAGTTTTCTGAATATAAATAATATAACTCTACTTATTAAACTAACCATGATTTGATCAGGATTAACATTAATTTGTTTTTAAGTTTTTATTTTATGTTCATAAAAAAGTAAGTATGTACATTTAAATTTTATTTTGCTCCAATAAATGGTAATATTACTTGAAGAAGATTCATTAAAACTTAATTATCTATATTAAAAAATTACCATCTATGTATATTAAAATTTTAAACGTTAAGGTATATTCAAATTTTAAGGGTAATAATCTAAGAACTCTTTTATTTTCATACTAAAAACTTTTAATTTTTTTACATTTCAATAGGTATAGCTACTCTTGAAAAAATAAAATTAATTATATCGCAATAAAATGAACCAATTTAACTTAGTGCGATAAGCCTAAAGAATAAAAATTAAATCCTCTCTTTATGTCCTTATATAGGACACTGTTTAACTGTTTTTTACCTTCACATGTGGTCTTAAAGCTTCTTTGTGAATGCAATTGATATATAATTATCTGATCATTGAGAATCTAATACCAACATTTGTCCTTCCTCATCATCCCATTAGTTGTATAGAAAAATAAAAACACATACCTTCAAGGGTTTCTTGACTCAACAAAATAAATGATCTTCATCAGGAATATAAAGAAAATCCCTATGAAAGCTATTTAGGAATAATTCCCATAATATCACAGCTGGAGATCTTAATGCTAAGCTATTGACCATGAATTAATGGCGGGATTGCATAAGAAGTTCAAGGCGGAAGGAAGATGAAGGAGGAGCAATAACATTACGTGTTCAATAAACTAAAAATATGCAAACTATGAAAGGTCCACCTTAGATTGCTTCCCGTGTATACCTACCTACCTTAAGATGTATCTTAAGAGGTACATATATCCATCTATACCTACAACTACTATACCTACGATGCCCACATGTGGTCCTAGTCCTGTGCATAGAGGTTATAATTGAAGTTTTGTATCTGAATAATGTGGTTCTTTTGCGATGGTAAGTGCTTGACTTCGAGAATGGTTGGATGACCCTATAGGAACGAAACGCTGAATGCGGTAAATAAGGCAAAAATGCAATCTAGATGCTCGGTGGTGAGTCGCGAGCGAAATGGTCATCATTTCTCATCATCAGGAAGAGAATGCTGAGGCTGACTACGTGGTTGTGGACATAGTAAATGAGAGCTTCGCGTTAACAATATTGATGATTGTGATTGAATGAACATAAGTTAAAGAGGCTCATAGTTACTTAAGTGGCCAGGTTTGGTTTCGTTTTAGCTGGAGGAATTTTATTGGTCGTTAGAAGCTCTTAGAAGATAATTTTGTTAAAGTAAATTGCTATCAGAAGTTAGTTGAGTGAATGCAAATTCTTTTTGAAGATGTACTTTGGCTCAGCAGGTGGACTAGTTATTTTGTGTTTGTATGGTACACTTTATGGCTATCAATTAATGATAGGCTTTTTATCGAGCTGACAAGTTTTTCACATTTTCAATTAAAAACATTTGTTTTTTAATATTTTATTTGGCTTCCACAACTTATGACTTATGTCTTCCGTTGACAAAAAATTTCTCTAATCTGTTAAAATTTCGACCTTCCAGACCCGTCTCTTAAAAAGATTAAAAGAAGGCATTATACACCAAAATTAAAAGTGTTTTTATGGAGGCTGATTCCGAAACTATACCCAAGCGAATGAGACGTAGAGACTCTTGGATATCCCAAGACACCTGGGACAAGATCGAACGTCGCAAATCGTTGAAAATCAAAATAAATGCCGAAACAGTTGTTCAACGAAAGGCTGATTTGCGAAGCGAGTACCGCATTGCACATAAGATGGTCTATTCGCTGTGTGAGACGTGACAAGAGGGTGGGGTTAGATGGACTCGCAGATAATGCGGAAATCGCTGCCAGAAGAGAAGATATCCGGGTATTGTACCAAATAGCCAAAGATGTTATCGGGAAAAAAAGCAACATCAATCACCCTGTAATGGATGTGGATGGCACACTTTTGGTATCAATTGAGGATCAGCTTCGTAGATGGAAGGACCATTTTTGTGCCCTGCTAAATGAGGATGCAGTTGAGCAGAGTGCTGAAGTGCCCCAACTAAACGAGATGCGCAGGTCCTATAGGGGTATTGACATCGAACCCCCGTCAGAATCGGAAATCCATACATCTATAAATCTCCTCAAAAACAACAAGGCAGCTGGACTAGACGGAATACAAGCTGAATTCCGGAAAGCAGATCCCGTAACAGCGGCTAATATTTTACATCCGTTGATACAAAGCATTTGGGAAAACGAAAGCTATCCCAAGGACTGGAAGGATGGTGTGATTGTTAAGTTGCCAAAGAAAGGTGACCTTAAGAATTGCAACAATTGGCGTGGTATCACCGTTTTGTCCGTTTTCCCAAAACTAATGGCAACCATCATTCTCGAGCGAATAAAGGATAGATCGAGTCTACACTCAAGAGGCATCAACCTGGCTTCCGCAGTGGTCGATCGTGTGTCGACCATATCAACACCCTGCGTATCGTCCTCGAGCAGTCGATGGAATTTCAATCACCGCTTTACCTCATTTTCGTGGATTTTGAGAAGGCCTTTGAGCGAGTTAACCGAGAATGTAAATGGAGATCGTTGCTTGGTAGAGGAATTCCACCAAAAATTGTTGCCATTATAAAAGAGTCCTACAACAACGCAAGGTGTTTTGTTCTACCAAAGACCGTATAATACCAAGATATTGCATCTAGTGTAAAAATTCGCAGTCAAAGCGCTAGTACTGTGACGACCCCACTGGTGACCCCATTGATGTGTGAGTGAGAACCCCGTCTATGTATAAGTTTTACAATCGTCGGTGGCGCGGTCGCTGAGTTGTGGGTCTGCGGCGAATAAAGGCTTGCATGTCTGTATGTGTTAGGTGAGTTCGAATGTGAATGAGGATGTGATACAATACGTGGGAATGTTTCCCTTCCCCCGACCGACCGCATCTAGAGCTGATTTTTGGTGGTTGGTTGAAATGCGGTATCTTGGTATTATACGGTCTTTGGTTCTACACAATGGGCAGCTATCCGACTCCTTCGTAGTGCAACAGGGTGTGTGAAAAGGGGATGATCTATCGCCAATTCTCTTCCTGCTAGAGCTGTGTCAATCGTTCATTTTAAAAGACCGAATCAATCAATGATTGATTAAACCAAAGATTCGATCTTTTCAATCGTTCATTTCATCAATCATTCCTTTGATTATGGCATGTTTAAAAAAAAACACATTTTCAATATTACATACTAGCTACAGTCTGTTTCAATCCTTATTTAAAGAGGAATTTATTTCTTAGAAAATAAATAAAATTGTTCATATAGGCATAGTTTTTTTTTTAAATAGACCTTAACTCCAAAAACACAAAAACTTTCACCTGAATTATTTTTTTTTCAAAGCTAAAAAGTGCTTACGAGTACTTAAAATAATTATTTACTTTAATACTTTTCGTTAAATGCAAATGCATTGAAAAAAAAGAACTGCATTGTTGTATTCAATCATCTCTTAATTATTAACAAAGATCTATTCGTTCACAATGCCAATGAGATTGATTTGGTCTTTGTCCCGAATGGATCCCAATTCCAATCGGTCAAATCTCAAATGAACGTATGAACGATATGAACGAAATGAACGATATGAACGATATGAACGATATCGTTCAACTCAATCTCAATCTCTATCTCAATCAAATGATTCCAAAACCAAATATTGCTCATAGTCGATAGAGATATAGACAAAATTCATAATGAATGAAGAGAAAATGAACACAAATACGTGAGAGAGAAGAGAAAATGAAGTGTAGCTAAGCTGGTAGATGTAGATATATGTATATCAATTTATGTCTCCTGTGGTGTGTTATTTTTTTCATTCACGTAGATAGAGATTGAGATTTTTGTGTTTTTGTTTCGTTCAGTATTCTGGTGTGGAAATGGATTGATTGAGAATGAGTGGAATGAACGAAACATATCTCGCTCTTCGAAATCTTAAATGATTGACATTGGGATCGATTGATTCGGTCTGCTGTGATTGCAATCAATCATTCTTTGTGAAGAACGGGTCACAAAGACCGAATCAATCACGATTGACACAGCTCTACTTCCTGCTGGCGATGGACGACGTACTGACGGCCAGTGTTGGTACAGCTGAGTGACAGGGTCATTTAGACTATGCCGATGACATAATGTCTACTGGCAAATAACATCAGTGGGTTGAACGGGAAGTTCCAAACACTGCAAGTGAAGGGAGAGTCGAGTGGTCTAAGAATAAACAGCAAAAAGACAAAAATAATGCTCACAGGCCGCTCCACACAGCAGCGTATTAGTCTACAGCAGACTCCAGTTGAAGTATCGGAACAGTTTAACTACCTTGGCACTTGGCTGTATTGTTTCTGCAAAGGGTGGTACGGATCTGGACGTTAAAAGTAAAATAAATAAAGCTCGTGCTGCCTTCGGTACTCTGTCCCCAATGAGGAAATCCAGTCAAATCTCCTTACGCACTAAGTTGAGATTCTTCGAATCCAAATCCGTGCTGTTATGTGCTAGTGAAACCTGGAAAGTCACGTCTACCATTTCGAAGAAGTTGCAGGCTTTTGTGAATCGCCACATCCTAAACAATCGCTGGCCACAAATAATATGAAATGAGGGATTGAGGCGCAGGACAAGTCAAGAGCGGCTGGACGTCGACATAAGAAAGCGTAAATGGCGTTGGATTGGTCACACACTGAGGAAACCAAACGATGAAAATGCAAAGCAGTCCTTTGAATGGAATCCTCAGGGTGCACGGCGGGTTGAAAGACCAAGAACAACATGGAAATCAACTGTCTTAGCGCAAGCAGAATCCCAGAGAAAGATGTGGCCACAGCTTAAGTACCTTGCAGCAGACCATGAAGGATGGAGACGTTTTGTTGACGCTCTATGCCCCAGCTGGTGTTACAGGACACGATGATTATAGGCCAGTTGAAAATCTTTCTAAAAATCACTATGGATATTCATGCAGCAGCGTAAAGTCGTCGTAAACGTTGTAAAGTTTAAAACTTTGTAATTCTGTCGCAATTTGTATGGAAAATTTGACTGATTCACGAAGTTTACAACTTTACCACGTTTACGACGACCTTCCGCTATTGCATGAATACCTTTACTGTTAAACATATCAAATACGTTTTCTACCAGGAAAGTTCCGTTTTTTTTTTTAAATTTATGACATACTGATGACTGAACTAGTGTTCCTTTGTGAGTAAATCGAATGGATAATGGAAGTAGGTACAATTTTGCATTTGATCTTTAATATTTCTCACCAAGATATATTAACAACAATAAGACTAACATCAGCACCGTGTCAAATCCTTGTGAACACTTCAAACCCAGTATTACTGGTCAACGATTACATCTTTACTTTGCTTTCAGCTGGCTTAGACAGACCGGCGCGTGAAGCTACGGTGGCCTTAACGTGCTAAATCCGAGACAGGACTTGAACCAAACATATTCATCTTCTCTTCTATCTCATCGTATACGCGATAGATATGGGAAGATGAAACAGTGGATACCCCATTGTGTACAACACTACCTATGGCCGGCGGCAACCAATTATGTTTATGAACGCTAGCACTCTAATGAAGTCGCGTATATTGCAAATTTAATTAATTTAATCATTAGTGAGAAAAAGCACTGGTAAAGCATCAGCCTTAGCCGCACTGCACCGCACCGTGGCATAATATGTGCCAACCATACAGCTAAACAAATGGTTTTGACATTTATTACGACAATCTGAAGATGCTGTTGAGGTTTCTTCACCTCAAAGCCTGTCAGTCGGTCGACTATGTTGAACAAGGTGACCATATAGAATGACCACATACATATCTCTATACTTTCACAACACTAAGCGAAACGCCAAAGACTTGTTCGTTTAGCAAGAAGACAGCAAAAATGCGGAAATGCGGTTGACGTTTCTATCGCAGAGAAACCAAGATAGATACCAAGGGAAGCACCATAAGCACCTGAAGCAAACGCCTGGCAATTTACAATCAACTTCTCGGGCACAGCTTGATGTGGTCGGTCAGAGAGAGGAATTTATTTTGCCAACTAGGTGATTTGTGGCAGACCTGCAATTGTGTCAGACAACGACGCGACGCGACATCGTCGTCTACACACGTTATTGTCGTATAAGACCGTTACACTCTAGGGATCTAATTAAAACCGTTCAATTCCTGTTAATTTTATGGCTGTTTTTTTTTTTTGTATGGCTGGAAAATTTTCTTTAACCTACCAAATTTACAGTTGAAACAAAAAATGCTGTAGGTATTTCAACAACGCAACGGAGGAGATTAACTATGCTTTCAAGTCTTAGCATACATTTAACATACCTACCTAACTTATTTTAAAACGCCATCAGATAATACTTATAAAGAAGATTATGTAAATCTACAAAGAATATTTAAGACGCGAGGGCAGAGGATATTGCTGGTCAGCCTTAATCAAGTTGTGAGTTAGTTATTTCTGCCTGGACTGCATATCAACCCTTTGCTTTGTAAACATTCATTGATTTCAAACGAACTTTGTCAAACTCGATTCGACTGTTGTGAGTGCATGCCGGCCTAGCAGATCATGTTAAGTCCGAGTGGGTGGTGGGTTTGCAATACAAAACCTCAACTTATCGAACAAAAGATTATAAAAATTCAAAATTATAATCATACAGTTTTTATTAATTCACATTTTTCATAAAAAACCTTTCATCAAAAACCTTAATATTGTACTGCGCTTTGAATTCTTCGAAATTAATTCATTCAACAAATAATTTTTTTTCAGAAGTATCGAGATAAACATGCTATGTTATATATTTTTTTTATAATAAGCGTGCACTAAAGGGGTTTTGAGTACCAGTGTTGCCAGATTTTTGAAGACGAGTGCAGCCCACTTTGAAAAATCTTGGAGCCAAAAATAGCCCCACTTAATACATGATGTACAGAAATTAGTGAATTAAAATTATGCGTTTAAAATTTAAATGTTTTTATCAATTATTACCAAAGTTATACAAATTCTATGCTGTGGACAGAGCCCCGAACACAAGTGTAATCTCTGAAATAAGCAATCAAATCGTAGATAGTAAGAAGGTGGCTTGGGCCATTGACTCCTTCAGAGCATACAAATCTGCAGGGCCGGATCCGGATGGAATAATTCCGATTATGCTCCAAAGCTCTAAAGATTTAATTGTTCCAATTCTAGTGGACATCTTAAGGGGATGTCTTAACATCACTTACATTCCTACTAGTTGGAGAGAAGTCAATGTCATCTTCATCCCGAAAGCTGGCAAGCCCACGCACACTGAACCGAAAGATTTCAGGCCAATAAGCCTGTCCTCCTTTCTCCTCAAGACCCTAGAAAGACTAATTGAAACCCATATTCGCCTTAAACTGAATGATGGTGTGCTCTCGCAGGCCCAACATGCATACATGAAGGGCAAATCTGTTGAGACAGCACTTCATGAAGTGGTCGGCACAATTGAAAACTCAATGCAAGGAATTTACCCTAGCAGCATTCCTGGACATAGAAGGGGCCTTCAATAATGTTAATAACGATTCAATTCGACAAGCCCTTAACTTCATCAACATCGATCCGATGGTGACAAACTGGAGGTGACAGCAAACTAAAAGCCAGGACGTGTTGAGGTACTCCACAAGGTGGAGTCTTACCTCCTCTGCTCTGGCTTCTCGTAGTTAACCAGATCTTAGTTAAGCTAAGTCCAAGTGGTGTCAAGGTCGTTGCATATGCCGATGACATCGTATTAATGGCCTCGGGAAAATTTGCTTCTACGCTGAGCGAACTCCTACAAATAACCCTTGATAAGCTCAGTAACTGGGCCACTAGCTGCGGACTTAACGTTAACCCACTTAAGACAGAACTGGTGTTGTTTACGAGGACGCATAACGTTCCCAACATAAACCTGCCAACTATTAACGGAACTCCGCTAAAGGTTTCGGGAACTGCCAAGTATCTTGGTATTGTGCTTGACCGTAAACTAAACTGGAAAGAAAACATTAAAGAAAGAGGGAAAAAAGCCTCAATTGCATTCTACACTTGCAGTAGAATCTTGGTAAAAGATGGGGTCCCAGCCCCAGAACCATTCATTGGATGTACTAGCCATAATAAGGCCTATTCTTACGTTTGCATGGTTGGTCTGGTGGCCAGCCTTAGACAAGAAAACCAATCTTATGACCATGACAAAAATTCAGAGACTAGCGTGCATTGGCACAACTAGTGCTATTAGAACCACACCAACGGCAGCCCTTGAGACTTTCCTTTCACTAGCCCCACTCGATTTGTTTACAAAAGAGTTGGCGGCCAAAAGTGCTTTAAGACTTAAACAGTGCAATAACTGGAACAGGGGCCACTACGGTCATAGAACTATTATGAAATTCACAGACATAGACATTCAAACCAACTACATCACACCGCACATAGATTTTAACCCAGTGGTTATAACAGATATCCCGACAAGGGAATCCTGGAATGAAAACCGGGTCATTAACGCTAATCATGTCTCGGTGTTTACGGACGGTTCCAAGACATGTGAGGGGGTAGGGTCTGTATCTACTCAGTTAACCCACCTATTAACAGATCAATAAAGCTTCCAAATTACTCTAGTGTATTCCAAGCGGAAGTACTTGCAGTATATCAAAATATCTTTCCTCACGTGAAGTAGTTAATAGAAATATCGATATCCTTATAGATAGTCAGGCGACAATAAAGCCATTTCCTCAATTACTACAAAGTCCAAACTGGTAGATAGTTGCCGTAATGTACTGAGGATTCTCAGTGCATCGAACACAGTTACCCTAAGATGGGTCCCAGGACACCGTGATATATACGGGAATGAAATGGCAGATGAACTGGCCAAAAACGGGTCATCTCTTGATCCGAGCCAAACCGATCACTCTGGAGCAAGAGAAAAGTAGAATTCACCAAAGATTCCTCGAGGTTGCGGGACGTCAGGTGGTCAAACCATAGACTATTGCAGGGTTTCGAGGGATCTATGGCCGAATATCTCTAGAAAAAAGACAGAATATTTACTTAAGATAAGCAGGCCTCAACTTTCCACTCTAGTTGGAGTCCTAACGGGTCACAACTCAATGGGAACCCCCATGCACAGAATGGGCATTAGCTCGTCGGACTTGTGTAGAGGGTGTCAGGATGTAGAGGTGGAGGAGGGCTCATATCACTTTCTTTGTGAATGCCCCTGCCTAGCCAGAACCAGAAAAGCAGCCCTTGGAGAATATTTTTTCGACGAATTGGGCGACATCTCTAACTTGCCACTAAGAAAACATCCTGAGATTCATCCAGAATTCAGGGTGGTTCAGGGAGGCATCCCATACCTAAACTCCACCCAATCCATCTTATCCTTCTCCCCAAACCTTCCTTACCAAAATCCTATGGGGAGCGCAATGGATCCATTGAGATCCGAGTGAGATGCGAACGCCTGCCGTAACATCACCCCCTTCTAACCTAACCTAACCTAACCTATACAAATTCAAAATTTGATTAAACATTTTGTATGTGTTTTCCCATATAAAACTTCTTTCGTCTTGTGGTGAACGCTTTAATAATCTTAAATTTTACAGGATTTTTTAAACTTGTAGCAAACTAGGGTAGTACGTAATGAAAAAATGCCTTTTTAAGAACCAAAAATTCAAAAAATCTCGCAAACTGCTAATTAAACAAGTAATATATGTACATATTTTTAGTTACCTACTTCACAGTTCTTAAGCATTTTTAAGTAAACTGAATTCTGGTTAGAGGTTCAAGCTCAAAATATTGCTTCAAGCAGGTCTCTATCAGAGACTATCAATTATTTATTGATAATTTCTATTCCCAAATTATCAATTTGTTTCAAAAGTGTGCAGTGCGCAAACTGAATCAACTGCTTACAGTAAAGGGTGTGGTTACAATCAAATATTTAAATGTAAGTAGGCTCATTCACAGTAGATTTATCGAAAGTTTCATGTTTTTTGAGGAGCCTAAAACCGCCCAATTTCAGAACTAAATAGCCCAAATTGGGAGTTATCGCAAATTAGAATTGGAAGGAGCGAGTGAAACAGTTCGAGGTGGCGATAAAGACCCCGTTATGACAACCCTGTTGAGTACCCTTAAAATAATTTAACACCAGTGCGAGCATAAGGAAAATGGAGAAGGATTCAAGATGAGATACCGATGCACATTGATTTTGTAGTTTTGAATATCGAAATGAGAGGGAAATACAGAGCCAGGTAAAGCATTCCACATTCGTATAGTGCGACTACAGAAAAAAATCTCAATTCTCTATATTGGGCTCAAGGGTAAACTAATATGCATTTCTAGAAGTACGAGTATATTACGGTGGAACTGCTTAAGGGGAGGAATACAACTCGCTATTTCACAAGAACACTCTTTGTAAACATACAGAAAAATAAACGAAACGCACGAACATTGCAACAGTGTTCGAGAGAAGCGAATGTTTCCGTTATAGTTTTTCATCTGTCATTTTTAACGCTCTATTTTGAATTCTATCCAAGAGACTTAAATGGGTTTTAGGAGCTCCTGCCCAAATACGGGGGTTGTGCTGAGCTTTGCACCAATGAAGGCTTTATAGATTATAGCCAGATCAGAAGGATTGAAAAATTTCTTGCATCTTCGAAGAAAGCCTTAACATTTCGCAGCATTTTTGGTGACGTCGAATATGTGATAATTCCACAGAAGGTGGTTTGTGATGCACGTACCCAGAACTGAAAGCTGTTCGGCTTCCTCGATGCAAGTGCCACTCATGGTTAGGGTGAATTTTGCTTTGGAAAAGCTTACGCAGTGGCTTTGCCAGCGTTGAAGAACACCTCTTCAAAAACTTCATACAGTACGGCAATATTATTGGGCCGATCCTATGAAATTGTTGACCTTAAATAAAATTTTAGCCAACGGACATCTTAACACTTTTCCTTTAGTGATAGCAAAAAAAGAAGTATAGGCGTCGAAAGCTTCATTAAAGGCTATTCAAAAAATCAAAGTCTTGCAGTGCACAACTGGGGCCTTTGCGAGAAACAGTGCATCGAAAAAAAAAATATGAATGCAACTTCGAGGATAATCGAAATTGGTTTTCACTCCTCCCTAGAGAAGCTCCTCGGAGCACATATTACGGAATCTGAGACCATTTAAGTATATAGTTCGCTCTACTGAACCGTTTAAAAATTCAAAATTCTAAGTGAAAAACAGTTTTTTTAAACAATAAAGAGGGGTGAAAACCAATTTCGGCTAACACGATTATCCTCGAAGTTGCATTCAATTTTTTTTTTCGATGCCCGGTTTCTTGCAAATGTCCCAGTTGTGGACTGCTAGATTTTAATTTTTTGAATAGCCTTTAATGAAGCTTTCGACGCCTATATCTACTTCTTTTTTTGCTATCATTCACACCCAAAACCTGCTGTGGCTCTTATTCTATAACTAAATATATACGATCGTCGAACAGCGAAAGTACTTTAGAAGGAAAAGTAGACTGAAGTTCCGTGTTTATGATTTCGTTGCGTCGCAGTGGTTTCTTGGAGTTTTTCGTTTCGCACCAGTGGCGCACAGTGAGGCCAAAACTTCGATATAGGGTAAAAACCCCTAAGTGGTATTATTTCGTATTATTTTTTTGTTTTTGAGAGAAATCTTCAAGAAATCTTTTTTCAATGATTATTGAAATATTAAAATAGACCGAGAGCTAATGATCGTTTTGCTCAAAGTGTTTTATATCGCTCCAAATTTTGTAGGTGTACTATTTCCATCAGTGAAAACTTCATGGTAGCAAACTGGCAGCGATTCCACGGCCCTTAAGCCACCAAAATGCACATTGAAAATGCAACAAAAAATAAAATCGTTTCATACCAAGTTTCGTTCACTTGTACTTTATGTATTATATGCCGCCAACCTGACGGCTTTTGCATTTTCAAAATGCATTTTGGTACTCAAAAGGCCGCGGAATCAATGCCAGAAAACAGGATGAATTTATATCTTTTAGTTTTTGAGAAAATTGATTTTTTTTAAAAATGTATACTACTTTTTTTTATGAAATTGCCACTGCCGCCCAAACGGGTGGAGATCAGTGTTGCCCCCCCCAACTGGTTGAAAATGTAGCGTGAGCGTTGCTGATTTAATTTACTTGAAAACGTAAAAAAACCATTCACTGAATTATTTAAACCTTTCGAATTTTAGAAATTTTAATAAAAATTACTTATCAAATAGTTAAAATGTTTTACTTTTATAACCTATAAGGGTATTCATACAACAGCGTAAAGTCGTCGTAAACGTTGTAAGCTTTAAAACTTCATAATTCTGTCACAATTTGTATGGAAAATTTTACGACGAGTTTACGCTGTTGCATGAATACCCTTTATGTAACTATAAAATCACTTCAAAATTAGGAAAGATATTGCAGATTTTTATCATTTCTTTAGTGGCGCAAAATTATAAAGACCCTATTTTAAGGACATTAACGTGAAACTAATTAACAATTTTCAACTGTGATGCAACTCGCTAACTTTTCCTTAACTATAAACACGAGCGTTAAACCATTTTTTTTTTAACAAGTTAAAGTTAAACTCGCCTAAATCAATGACAGTTCCTGAGAAAAAATGTGACAGAAGTCATACGATTATACTTAAAAATTAAAATCAGGCTTTGACGATTTTAACTTTAATGAAATTGTTTAAATATAAAGTGGGTTTGACATCGTTTATAATCTAAACAAAAAAAAAACATTCTTATTTAGTGTTTAACGAAGCGAAGGGGAATTGACTGTTTTTTGCGATTTTCAAATCAAATCATTTTCAATAATCCTTACGCAGATATTTTATTCCAAACAATCAGAATTTTATTACAATTTTTTTTTATATATGAACTTTGACAGAACTCAGAGCTTGATTCGTAGAAACTCGTAGTTTTGGGAAGTATGCGAACAGAACTTTAATCAATTTTTTTGTTAAGATTTTATATTTTCTGAAATTCTAAAATTGTAGTGTTTTGTGAATATTTTAGGATTGTACGTAGTGACTTTTTTGGAAAATAAAATGTAGTAAAAACACTACAACTGTAGTAGGGGGGCAACGCTGGTGGAGATAGACCTACCCCTCCCGTAGTAAAAAAAAAATTCTTGTAATGGAATGTTCTACAAAAAAACGTTATCATTTTTTGGCGCCTAAGTTATCGTACTCTAGCAAAACTACTACTACATATTTCAATATTTAAAAATTTGATCCAGAGCATTTGCTCTTGAGTTTAAATTTAAATTATCAAAATTCCATGTTGATCTATGTACTATGTCAACCTCCCAAACTATAAAGGTGAAAATAGAGCTATCTACATTTTACAAATGAGCTGGCACCCTCCTCCCTGAAAATAATTCTCATCCATGTGACGGCAGCATGCACCGGCGCGCGCCGGCGCATAATGGTCCGTTTGATTAATTTCAGTGACAAAAATCATTTACCACGTCCATTCTTAATACGAATTATGTTTTTTACAAATTAAAGAGTGTAGTGCTAATGCCTATTTTTTTTTACTTCAAACAAGGATTACACAATTTATATTAGGTCAGAATATGGTCCCAAATTTCAAAATTTCAAAAAAAGTACTGTCGGAGTAAGTGACTGAGTCAAGTTTATGTTTGAAATATGCTTTAATATGTGTCTGAATATGAATACATTATAAAAATGACTCGAATACTGATTTCTACAATATTTAAAGAAAATAGTCCAAAATGTTGAGGAATATTGCCAAGGAATTAAAACTAATTTTAGTGCTAGTTTTTTAAATTTTTGTATTGCACTGGGAAATGATTTTTGTCGCCAAAATTCAACAAACGGACCACTGTGTGGCGGTTCGATGTTTTCTTATTTGAAGATGTTCTACTCCACTTCACACTACATACAGCCTCTAGTCCAATGCCAATTTTTTTCGATCTTATGCTGGGAGTTTATATTAAGGCATTACTATGTGTTAGCGTCAGAAACCCTGTAAACCTACAATTTTTGTTGGACATAGTAAAGCCAGTTGACATTTCCGATATATGTATATCACATTTTTCTCTGTTCGGCCCCTTAACTTACTTACTTAAGGTGGCGCTACAGTCCGGGTGGACCAGGGCCTCAACCAACAAGCTTTATCCAGCCGGCTCGGTTTCTAGCTAGCTGTCTCCAGTTTCGCACGCCAAGTTGGTTGAGGTCCTCTTCCACTTGCGTGCGCCACCTTTTACGCTGTCCACCTCTACTGCGTTGTCCCACGGGGTTGGATTCAAAGACTTTCCGGGCCGGAGCATTGGTGTCCATTCGCTCTAGATGACCCAGCCATCTCAGTCGTTGGCTTTTCACTTTTGTGGCTAGGTCGGTGTCTCTGTACAGCCCATACAGTTCGTTGTTGTATCTTCTTCTCCATTCCCCATCTATGCAGACGGGACCAAAGATCACCCAGAGAATTTTCCTCTCAAAACAGCCTAACGCGTTCTCATCCACCGTTAACAGTGTCCATGCCTCTGCACCATACATCAGGTCAGGACCGGGATGATAAGCGTCTTATACAGGGACAGTTTAGGTGCTCGAGAGAGGGCTTTGCTTCTCAATTGCCTTCTTAGCCCAAAGAAACAGCGATTGGCAAGAGTAATTCTTCGTTTGATCTCAGCGCTGGTGTCGTTCGCTGAGTTTATAGCGGATCCTAGGTAGACAAAGTCTCTGACCACCTCAAAATTATAGCTGTCTATAGTGACGTTCTGTCCTAGACGTCGGTGTTAGGTGTCCTTTCTTGTACTTCGTTTTGCTTTCATTCACCGTTAAACCCATCTTCTTGGCTTCCTTCTCAATGCTCACAAAAGCACCACTGACATCACGCTTTGTTCGTCCTATTATGTCAATGTCATCAGCGTTAGCGAGTAATTGGACGGACTTTTGAAAGATTGTACCCCTAGTGTTGACGTGAGAGTTTTGCACTATTCTTTCAAGAACGATGTTGAAGAAGTCGCATGACAGCGCGTCGCCTTGCCTAAAACCTTTTTTGACATCAAAGGTGTCGGTGAGGTCTTTGCCGACCTTGATGGAGCAGCGTGCATTCTCCATCGTCATCCTGCACAAACGGGCGTTTGACATTGCCCTATATAGATCGTCTCTATAGATGCTGTCATACGCGGCCTTGAAATCGATAAAAAGGTGGTGGGTATCGATTAGAACTCCTGGGTTTTCTCCAAGATCTGCCATAGTGCGAATATTTGGTCAATGGTGGACTTCCCTGGCCTAAAGCCACACTGATATGGACCTAACAGGTTGTAGACGAATGGCTTCAGGCGTTCACAAAGTACGGCAGAGAAGATCTTGTAGGCGATATTAAGAAGACTGATGCCTCTGTAGTTGGTGCAGTCCAGAGGATCGCCTTTCTTGACGATCGGGCAAACAATGCTGAGGTTCCATTCATCGGGCATGTTTTCCTCTGACCATATTTTACAGATGAGCTGGTGCATACTCTTAACCAATTCATCGCCAGCCGCTTTGAATAGCTCAGCCGCAAGGCCATCAGCTCCAGCAGCTTTATTGGACTTAAGTCTAGATATGGCTATCCTCACTTCGTCAAGATCGGGTGGACGGAATTGTTGGCCTACGTCATCCAGGTTGAATGGTGCAATTTGCATGGTAGCGGAATTCGGTTCGTCATCGCCGTTATACAATTTGCAGAAATGATTTTTCCATATCCTCAGCACCGACTGCGATTCCACCAAGATGTTCCCCTGATCGTCCTTGCAGGCTTCGGTTCGGGGCTTTTAACCTTGGGAGGTTCTTTTTACTTTTTGGTAAAACTTCCGAGCTTCAATCCTGCATTGGCATCCCTCTAATTCTATAAGGTGTTCACTAAGTAGTTCAGCCTAACTGGAACTGTAGACGCCACCGTTGATTCCATCTTGAGAATTCTTCCGCTGCCGCCTGGATGAAGGAGAAGTGCCTTAGTGGGAACACTCCTCCCCCTCTCTCGCTTGCTGCCCCCTAAAACCATCCACAGGGATTGGAACCCCATCTTCAGCTAAAGGTACTAGGCACCCGATGTTCACCACTTGGAGGTGAGAGTAGGAGTTGATAGACAGAGGTTTGCTTTGAAAAAAAGCTTGTGGACGCTTGTGTCCTCTTGAATGCACCGTGTCTACCCTTTGAACATCTCCGAGTTATATTAAAAATATTGAAAAGTGGCCAGTGTGACCATTCTCTTAGAAACGCATGGGTGAATTTAGTACTATTTTTGGTTTTAAGCATGCTTATGGGCCAAATAAACATATTCAATAATAAAAACCCTTGCACGTAATTATTCCTTTTTAAAAGGTCTATTCAATAGGCTATAAGGCTTGATATATTTTTTAATTTCGTTGTTCACAGGATTTTATAATCTGAGTTTTACCTGCTTAACTATTCTATAAGGTATAAATTACATTATTTACCTACCAACTTTTGTGTTCGTGTTTATGTCCCAAGTGAGTTTTAAATTAACAAAATTACAATACATTTTTCTATACTAAACTTATTGTAAATGGAGAAAAAAACATAGTACAGCACATCAGTGCGGATAAAACCTGCATGTCTTGTATTTTTTATGCATAGTCATAAAATTAAAGGCTTAAAGACCTTAACAAGATTTGAATCCATTGCCTGCTTTTTTTATTTATTGCTTGAAGGCTTCTGTTCTTATATCCTAAATGCACTGCAGCATCCATACCAATTTCAATTGTTAAATTAATTCTGATCTCTGTATAGAAAAATCGAAAGTTCAGTATAATAAAATCCATTCTCTGTTGTAAGCCAAAACCATTAAGTGCAAAATTATGTCCTCCGAATAGCTAGCCATTAAAGGGCAAACCTTCAAATCCTCCAAATAAGTATAACTCCCTATTGAGTTGGAATACAAAAAAAGAAACGAAAAAAACAAGAATCTCTTCACCAGCTCACCATAATCAGAAGCGCGACAATAAAACTTTAGCGACCGACATGAAGCAGTGCCGCACAGCACACAAAAAACTCTTCTTCGAGATTGCAATGAATAATTTATAATTCGTTTGAATGGTTGTGCTGCTTCGTGTTGCTTGTTGCATTGCAACCAATAATCTAAGAAGCAAGATAATAAAAGGCTTTACCATTGAAATGTCAGTCATGGCATGTAGTACAGCAGTCTGAACGAAAGTAAAAGTAACCCTCTCATGCCATGAAAGTGCATGAAGATATACAAGATATTTTTTTTTAATGCCTCCTCTTGGACTGATCTTGCCACCATCATTGGACTCCTCAGACTGGCGATCATCGTTCCAAAACGAGAAAATACAAATGTAACGACTACGACTGTCAGATGGTCATCATGTGGCAAGATTTTAATGAGAATTTGCATTTGCTAAGGTCAAAGTGACGCCAACCCAGATGTCTGCGAAGCTGTAATGTTTCTTCCGTTTTTTTTTTCAATGCTCAAATAAGAAACAGGAGCAATTAAAATCAGACCGAACATGGGAGTTGCCATCGGCTGCATTGAAAAGTCGTCTTTTCTAAGAAATCCGCCTTTAATTTACCGCCTGTCAAGGATCTTCCAATTGCTCCTTATACAGAAAGGCTCAAAGTCCAGTCCAACAATAAATCCGCAATTAAGGTCCAACAAAAGATATCTTCGAGGATTAAACATTGTGAATATCGCAAATATCAGCGGCGACCGTGGAGTGGCAGTCGGCCGGACGATCAAACCACATTGCGGCTATAGACTATTGTGTTGCACGGACGCGGTACGGGAAGAATTTGAATTCCATTGTCCAAGAAGAGAATAGGAATTCAACGCTGATGCTTCTTGGGTGTAGGGTGGATGACACGCGCATTACCAACTTAGTCTTTAATTTGGACTTGGCTAGCGAAAGAATTGTTAAGGTTCTGGAAGCATAAATAAATATAGTGACTCAGCTAAAATCCTCTTAAATCGGAAATAATTGAAAAATCTAAGAATGCGCTTGAAGACAATGTAGCTGTGCGCATGCACCTGAAAGAATGATCTGCTTTTATTACTATTAAAATACTTGTATACTTGTTGTATAGTAAATTGCCTTTGATTTTGATTGCAGTAGTTAATCGAAACCTCTTCAATTAAATATTTCCAATTTCTATAAATCTGAAAATACATTGTCCTTGCCAGATCTTGGAAGATTGAAGTGCAGAAGCTATAGTTGTAACAAAATTGGAGGAAATTGGGAAACATACATTTTGCAACCCTGATTGCCTTACATTATTAGGCGTTTTCCTTTGGAGGTGGCGAAGTACTTGCAAGTACTTTGCCAGCTTTTTTCAATGGAACACATCAAACTGCTTTCCCATGTAAAATGTATCTACTCGCGCATGAGAGCATGTGCAGTGCAGTTGGTAGTACTAGATTAGGGTTTTCATCTACTCGTAAGTACTTCGCCACCTCCAAAGGAAAACGGCTATTGTGATCTAGAATGAATTCCTTTGTCTTCAATTTTGATTAGGAATTTATATGAAAATACTCAAAAGGCTATTAAAATCTGATCTTTTAAATCCGTCTTCAAATATTTATGAACTTGACTGCAAGATCAATGATCTCACATTAGCCCTTAACTAATCTGTGGCTACATCCTGTCCACTTACTCAAGAAAGGGGGAAGAAGATACCACATGCATAGTAGGATTCTGGGCTTGAACCGCTCAGGAAAGACTCTCGAAAGTGTTTCAATCGAGCTTAGAGCACTCGTGAAGTGTCAGATTGGGAATCCTGTAAGGCAACCCTCAAATTATACAAGAAAGCACTGAGAAAGCCAAAGAGATCCTCCTGATGAATTTAAAACAGATCCAGTAGTGCCAGGCTGTTTATAAAATGCTGATGGCTCATGGACCAATTCCTGCGAAGAAGAGCTTAACTTGCTATTACATAGATACTCACTTCCCAGGTAGCTCCTAAAACATTAATAGCCTCGTTATGGGTCTGATATGAATCCAAGCTATCCACAAGGTCTGATTACCTGGGACAAGCTGAAATGGTCGCTCAACAGCTTCCAACCTTACAAGTCTGCGGGACTTGATGGCATAATACCAGCCGAAGTCCAAATGAGATTTCTGCCAATTCTGAAGTCTATTTTTAGTAGTTGCTTAGCACAGGCCAACATTCCCCTGGTTTTGGAGAGAAGTCAAGGCTGTATTTATACCCAGAGCTGGCAAGTATTCCGTGCACTGCACTGACATCCCTGAAGGAAGATGGTTCGCTTGATGAACCAAATGCTGACTAGAAGGGCTATCAACTCAAAACTGGTTGCTTTTTCTGCTAGTAGGTCTGTTAGTACAGGCGGTGTCCAGTAGCGGATCCAGGATTTGGCTGTGGGGGGGGCTTGGAGTTCCCTTAGACACATCTTTTGAAGAATTTTTTAACCATATACGAATGCCCTACCAACCCAAATTTTCTTTGCTCAGAAAGTAGGCTAGTCGGCAGCTGAATCCAAAAAAGATTTTGTATAATGCAAAAATATATGTAGGTACTTAATAGGAAAATTCTGCAAAATTTTATGATTGGTAATGGAGCATCTGGTAATTAGTAAGCTTCAGCTGCTTTTTTGAAAAAAAGTTGTAAGGATATATTTATAGGAACTTTAAATAAGTTAGTAGGTACCTTTCGTTAATTTGAATATTTTTTGTAGGATTTATAAAATCTCATCCTAAAGTACTTGGTTTAAATTTAGACAGCCGTCCACCTCCGAAAAGATATTGATAAAATTTGTAGGTTACTGTTGTCCTAAAATTTCTTAACTTGGATTGGTTGTCCAAGATTTGATTAACTAGACATTTTAATTACATATTTAAATAAAGCATATTTCCAACTAATGAGAAAATTTCAGAAACTTTCTAACAAGTAACCGTCTAAAAATCTAATAACTTAGACTAAAAGAGTCACAGTGCAAACTTTTTTTTTCTGTTTTTGGCACTAAAGGAAGATTCGTACGAAAGTTAAATGGAAAAAAATTTAAATAAAAGAGCGTACGCAAGGGGGCAGCTAGATATGCTTGACCCCCCCTAATCGGAATATATTTTATATATTATTCAATTTTTCTTCTTTTGATGAAAACATTTTTAAGCAAAATTTCTGTAATAAAACCATTTTTTTTGTGAGTTTGCTCCCCACCTAATCGAAATCAGGCGTACGCCCTTGTATCTCACCTATCTAATTCCTAAAATTTAATTCCTATAGAAGGAATGCTATAAATGGCAAAAATGAAAGGTAATTAAGCTCCCTATAAAAAAAAAAATTTGTACAAGTAGCTATTCCAAGAAATAAGCTTAATCATGTTTTTCAGTCCACTTTTTGTAAATTTGGGGGAAAAAAATTAATTTGGATGTTCTGTAGCTATTCCACCTAAAATGACCAAGTGGATTGGTATTTCGAATATACAAAATCGTGTTCAACATTCCGATCATTAAATATTTTAATACGAATTTCATTCATACCTTTTGTCAATTCCATTTGACGAAGATTTGAAAAAAATCTGAGCTAAAATTTTAAAATTTTGTCTGCCCTTCAATTTCGAATTATTTATGTAGTTATACGAGTATTGGGTCTATATTAAAACAAAAATGTATATTGATTCAAAATAGCTTTTTATGGCCTTTAGTCCTACAAATTGGCGTTTCGTTCAACTTACTCACTTGAACTCATCAGTGACATAGCTTTGTCATACGCAATTTGTATCAAGTTCAGTTCAACTTACATGAATTTTTTCAACGAAAATCCACTGTAAACTATATCCAACAAGATTAGAATTTCTTACCATTAAGCTGGAAGTTGTATATTACACTTTTTAAAGAAAACAAAAAATTAACCGTTACAGCTGAATTTTGCATTTTGAAAACGAGTTCGAAGTGAATTAAAATTGTTTCTCATTGCTCGCGGAAAGAGCTCTCTAAGCTTTCTTTAGAGCCCAAAGGAAATCAAAAGAGAAAATAATTGTTAGATCAAAAATCGCTTCGTCTGAAAGCAGTTTTTGAAATCGTCAAAATATCCTTCAGCACACGAAAACAATCTGAAATAAAGAAGCACCTAGAGCATCCATCGAATGAACTGCGGAGTGAATCAGACTGAATTTTGAAATTTTTACTGTGATCCAAATGTCAAAATTGGACCTGACTCATTCGTCGGATTCTGTAATTAGGCTGATTTTTTACACTGGAAACTGAGTTTTTAAATTTAAGCCCCAAAAGTTATCTGGGCTTAGCTAAGTCCGAAAAATATCAAGGGGAGTTTAGGAAAAAGCTAAAATTCATTCGTTTTGTCAAACTTAATTTGATCTTTAAGAAATATCGATACCCAAGCAAAATCTAGGTAAAAATAATAGCATCAAAGTCAACCTCAAAAGTTTCAATATGAGGGCTTGGAAAAACACAGCATTTAGGTTTGCATACATTCTAGCCCCAAACTTGTTATTTGTTTACTCCGATTCCTTAGGGGCTTAGGAAAAACAAAGATTACACAATCTTCCCAATCCTCATTTTTTCCCTGGACTTCGGAAAATAACAGCTTCCATGCAAATTTTTTAGCTCTTACCTCTTACCTCTTACCTTCCTCGGATTTCTTTAATGCCTGGAAAAAAACACAGCTTTTATGCAAATATGTTAGCCCTAATAGTGTTATGGTTTTCATCTGAATCTCTTGCACGCTTAGGAAAACGCTTTGTAAAGGCTTAGCCCCATGCCTCAACTTTTTGTCTTATACATTTAAGGCTTGAAATAAATAGAGCTTACGTACGTTTATTTTATTTTTTATATAATCGTCTTTTTTCATCCAATGCTCTTGGGGCTTCGAAAAAAACACAGCTTGCATATAATATGGTTCAGCCCAACAACTCATTCAATTTTCCTAGGGCTTGGAAGAACACAGCTCACATGTAAATTTTGTAGCCACAATCTTAGTTTTGTTTGTCTAACTCTCTTCTGAACTGTGGGGGGGGGGCTTCAGCCCCTATAGCCCCCCCTCTGGATCCGCCACTGGCGGTGTCCTATCTCCCCTTCTCTGGAGCTTTGTGGTAAATGAGCTACTAACATCCCTGGAAGAGGAGGGTTACAGAGTGGCTGTCTATTCGGACGATGTTGCTATTGCCGTATCAGGAAAGCATCCTACTACCTTAAAAGAACTCTTACAAAACACTTTAAATTGGTTAACCAATTGGGAAGAACGTTGTGGTCTGGGTGGTCAGCCCTCATAAAACAGAACTTGTTCTTTTCTCAAGGAAATATAAAATCTCTCATGTAGATCCTACTTATATTAAAGGTATTCCATTAAGATTCACTGATCAAGCAAAATACTTAGGTCTTATTTTAGAAAAAGTTAAGCTAAAAACCTAGGGGCACTTTTCTCATCCAAAAAGCCGGTGGAAATAAATGAGGCCTTCTTCCTCTTATTACTCACTCGCTATATACTTCGGTGACTAGACCGATTCTCCATTATGGTGTTGCAGTGTGGTGGACTGCTCTAGATAAAGCAGTTAACTGTGACTATCTAAGCAAAGTTCAACGCTCGGCTTGTTTATGTATAGGTGGTGCGTTTCGACACCTTCTGCCGCTCTAGACGTTGTGCTACATCTGACGCCCCTCGATATTTTTAGAAAACAGTTGGCTGAAAATACGGCCATATGCCTAAAAGCTACCTCACAATGGACCAACAATAATATTGGCAATTCCATTATTTCAAATTCATTCGGAATTCAAAACCAAGTCACATTGATTACACCATCCCATAACAACAATTCGGCAAAAACTATCAAGTCACCATTCCTTCTAGAACCCTCTGGGAGGATATGGCTTTTTTGGATGATCAATCGATTTATATTTACACAAACAGATCGAAAACTGATGAAGGGGTGTGGTGGTTGTGTGTAATCTGAATGCTGAAAGACTAAAATTAAGTCTCTCATTCCGACTTCCTAATCATTGTAGCGTGTTCTAGGCGGAACTTATGGCGATTAAAGAAGCCTTATCTTGACTGAAAGAAAATATGATATATCAACCACAGTTATCCGCATCTTCTCGGATATTCAAGCAGCTATCAAATCGATGGAATCGGCCTCTAATAACTGCATAACAGCCCTAAATTGCCGTTCATCTCTGATGGAAATGGCACAGCAGTTTAACAGTGACCTGTGTTGGGTGCATAGGCATAGTGACATTCCAGCATTTCAGGTAATTGTTAGGCCTATTAACTCACTAAAAGTGGAACAAATCTACCTCTTCTATCTAGCAAGGGAGATATTGCTATTGCTACATGTAAACTTATGCTGAAGCAAGATACATTAGAGAGAACAAACCTTGGATGGAACAATATCACCACTTGTTTGGCAACAAAACAAATCTGGCTAGTAATGGATTTAAAGCAATCTAAGTGTTTGATATCTCTAAGTTTATTGCACATTAGCTCAATGATTGGAATTATAAACGGACACTGTCTTGTAGGCAAGCACGCAACGGGTGTTGGCAGCCACTTCACCCTTACCTAATATGAAAGTTCGAAGGTAATTCGAAAAGACCGTTGTTCTTTCTGAAGAAAAAACACTCAAAATTTCATTGAGGAACAATATTGTGATATAGCAGAAAATCCTATTTAAAATTTGGTGCTGAGAAGCTTGGTTCGGCTCACCGAGTAACCAATCACTAATCTATCTTAAAGAATGTCCCACATACATACGTAGTCCGGTCACTGCAGTCTTCGCACTTCGCAGCAACACTTAAACGCCTCCTGATGGAGCATTTGCCAACAACAGATTCTATCCATCTATTACAGTTTGGGGCATGGTGCTTTAGCTGAGCCTACGTTTGAATATTAATAGGCTGAGCTTCGTTATTTAAATAAAGGTGATCTCCAAATGTTTCTTGGTCATCGAACTTGCATTACACTCTGAGGATTCCACAGTGTGCTGTTATTTGGTATCCTCAAAGTATGGTCAATCCATCGAAATTTTCGTTGTCTGATATCAAGATCCACTCTTCTCTGAGAAGTTCTATTCCATAACTCAACACTTACTTATACTTTGTGGCCAAGGAATCTTCAGAATGTATGGGAGAAAACAGGTTTATAAAAGCCTGTAATAACATCAAAGTCTGTTCCACCGTCCGTCAGTTGATACGATACTGCCTAGTTGGATGCCATGCCTCTCGTCGATTGCCAATAAAAACTTGTCTTACTCCTTGACACATCTTGAATGATTCAGAAAGCTGTCCATTGTGCAGCACCCAACTAACAATTTAAGTTGTTTAAGTGTCAATACAAGCTATTTTCTGACTTGTCTAGAAACTTATATTAGCCTTATGCAAATCATTTTGGCGCACATTAAAGAAGCTATTTGATTCCCTTAAAACCTTTCGTCACAAGTCCTATACAATTAAATAGCTTTCCAACAACATTGTAAAAAGGTCTTAAAAAGACAAAATATTGCTCAACTACACAAGTTATAATAAGGCCTTGAAAAGACCATACAAAATTTTTACATTTAGGCCTTATAAAAGCCACTCAATGCAGTTGTGTAATAAAAGAAATTTGCTTGCTTGGAATTATTTATTTAATTTTTATTATTTTTATTTTGTCAGTTTATTTTCCTTGCGGGAGCTTGGATTACGTTTTTCTGTATTCTGAAATGATGAGAATATTATTTAATTTATAAAAATGTAACTTACTTAGATGACTCTTCCGAGGATTGAACTCGCATCACATATCCAGCACGCTACCCACTACGCCAATTCGCAATTCAGAAGGTGCATGTAAAAATCCTAATGAGTTGATACTTGTGCCTGTACAATTTTACCAGCAATATACAGGTAGTTAAGGTCACGTTTTGGATTTAAACAAATTTCACTCCCGATTTTAATCCTAATAATACGATGGCAGAGAACATCTACAACTATATATTTGTAGATGAATCATCTAGCCAAAATCATACTGATATGATACGATTTTTTTGATATTTGTTACTTTTTTTAAGTTTAAAAAGTGCGAATCAATTAATTCTTGAAGGGTTTGAAACATACGAGTTTATGTAATTACGTATGGTGATATAAATCTTAAACAATTGTTTCTCTATGCATTCTTATGAAAGAAACTTCCTTTTAAACAATTTTAAGTAATTATGTGAAGCTACATAACCATTTGAATGTAAAACGAGTGAAATATATTTAAAAGATCACACTTAATACTTCTATTTCTATCAAATCACAATTTGAAAAATAAATTTTCTCGTTAAGGAAAAAACTTAATTATAACAGCAAGTAGGTACGTGCGACTCGTTGGTGTATTTTATGTGAACGCTGGTAGGGTAGCTTACTGAAGAAGGTAATCATTTCAATAAGTTTGCTACTAACATTTTATAAAAACTATATATTTCGTCATAGATGTGCACAGCTGAAATAGCTCACGAAATGAGACAATAATTTCATTAAGTTCTTCACAAACGTTTTATAAAAACTATACATTTCCTCAAGGAGGTACACAGCAACACAGCTGTCACAAGCCAAACGAAGTAGCTCACAAAGAAGACAATCATTTGATTAAGTTTGTTACTAACATTTTATAAAAACTATATATTTCCTCACGTAGGGATACAGATGTCACAAACAAAACTAAATAGCTTACCAAAAAAGGCAATTACTTCAATAAGTTTGCTTTAAAAATTTTATTTTATCTTTCCAAACAAATATATCATGATTAGGTACGTATAACAAATTTCTTGTTGATTGATAATCAGAAAAACTAAGCATAGGAGTTATAAGTGATTTAATGCCGGAATCTTTACAACCATTTAAGAACGGAATGGAACTAGTAAAAATTAAATGTTTCTTTTTCTGGGATTGTGTGTGCCATTTGTCACTAGATTTGAGGCAACAAACCAATGCGCATACAAATTCAGAACAAGCATTCATAAGTGCATTCATTTTTTTGTTAGATTAAAAACAAATATATTTACGAGAAAAGTTTAAAAACTAAACAAAAATAGTTATGCATTCATTAGAGTTAAGAAAAAAAAACACAAATTCTATCAAGAAACACATCAATCGAGGAACACATCGGCGAGCGCGCGCTCCATAGTGTTAAACGACTTTGGGCACTTTAAATTCATTGATATTTTGATAACTTCTTATTAATTATGCACTATTTTTGACAATTAGATTTTTTTAATAATATACATATTTGTTTTTAATCTTTTCAAATGAATGACGATCACTTTAGAATATCAGACCAGACCCGCTGCAGAATATTTTCAACTCCAGAGAAATGTCAAATCTTGCTGCTGTGTGTTGTATAGCTTATTTAAGAAAGCCGTATACGAATTGTTTTGTTTACTTAATAATAAATATAAGGCAAAACAATTTGGGCAGACCTTAAACAAGGCTTTTATACCTAAGCATACAAGCCTTATGTATAACTTGCCAATTTCTTTTTAAAAGGCATTAAACAGGCTTTTAACAAAAATAAATATTGAAAAATGGGTGAATTGTATAACAAAGCCTTATATTAGTTCTATGTGAGCTATAGCTTATCAGATTTTAAAAATCGGACCTAATACAAGTTTAATTGTTAGTTGGGCACGCAGCACCTTGCGTTTTTCTATGACTCCATAAATTGCGTTTCGCCCAGGTAGGTACAACAGTTGGGCTCATCAGTTAGATTCTGTTGTACCCTTCAAAGACGCAAATTTTAGTACAAGGGTACAACAGCATCTAACTGATGAGCCCAACTGTTGTATTGCTGTTTCAGGATCGACCTTAAAGAACTCGGCTGGTCGCTGGTATGATATCAAGCTCAGCTGATTTGTTTGTTTTAAGGAGAAGGATCGCAAGCTTAAGTTCTCAACAGCTAGGTATCAAAGCTCCTAAAAGAACTGGGCATTACACATTCTGGTCGTCGTTGAGCAGTGCACAGAAGTTCTCTATCTATGCTGATATTCCACTGTCACGGAAAGATTGCCGATTATGTCCAATTAGGAAACAGGACATGAAGGCTCTCCCAAACTAACGCAAAATCATAGCAAATCATTTGCAACGCTAGAAAATACAACGGATACAAATATTAAACAGAAACAAATGGGAGGGCCTCAATATGTATGTCTTCACAATACAGCCAACCCTTTCAGTCTAACCTTCGTCCGTTTTCTGGTCTAAAGACTGTAACTGTTATTATGTTAATATCTCAAGATCACTGAAATTTCTTACAAGAAACAATTTTCCCAAATCTATTCAGTATGCCATAAAACTCACCTTTGTTTAACCCAAACCGATATCTCATGCAATCAAGCCACACCAGTTGGCAGTCACGCACAATTTTTTTTTTTTATTATTATCTACTCAAATGCGTATAAGGTTTTTTCACGTAATGAGGACTTTCACAATTACTCGCATGGATTGTGGTCGTTTTGTCCAATTGATATTTACTTAACGGCATTTAGCAGAGCATATAATAAAAAGCAAATAAACACTTGTGGTTTGGCAAGTATTAACAACCTACTCAAATGTATGTACGTAACGTACATCATGCAAAGTCTTAAGCGCGACACATCCTTCGGTCACGATTTAGTATCTAGATATGATTTTGCATGTAAGCATTTTGTTTATTTTTATTGAAAGTCATCGCAATTAGCATGTTTTTGGTAAATAAAGATGAAAGTCCGCTATAAAAAAATTCATGAGTCACATGCAGGTGGTGATTTATTATTTTTCCTAGTTTTGCAACCACGCATCACGCACGGGTATGACAATAAAGTGGGCGGAATGAAATTTCATAGGAAGTCTATAGAAATAATATTCAATCTTTGGCATGATCAAAGGGTACTTTCAATCTCTGTCAATTACCTTCTACTCTCACCTCAATGTGATGAGCACCGGGTGTCTCTACGTAGTACCGTTCAGTTCAACTTACATGAATTTTTCAACGAAAATTCACTGTAAACTATATCCAACAAGATTAGAATTCCTAATCATTAAGCTGGAAGTTTTTTTTGCCCTGGGCCAGGCATAGTTTCTATATAAGAAGGTTTTATTATTAAAATTCTATATACTACTGAAATAGCTTTTTATGGCCTTTAGTCCTATAAATTGGCGTTTCGTTCGGCTTACTCACTTGAACTCATCAGTGACATAGTGAGGGCTTTGTCATACGCAATTTATATTAAGTTCAGTTCAACTTACATGAATTTTTCACTATGTCACTGATGAGTTCAAGTGAGTAAGCCGAACGAAACGCCAATTTATAGGACTAAAGGCCATAAAAAGCTATTTTGAATCAATAATTCAACAAGTCCAATCCTTAATGCTAAGTCTTCTACTTGGCTGATTTATTTCAGTAGTATATAGAATTTGTATTATAAAACCTTCTTATCTACGTAGTACCTCAACTGAAAATGGGATTTCAATACCAGTGTATAAGGCAGCAAACGACAAGCGGAGAGCAGTTTTCCACTAAGGCAATTCTTCTTTTACCCAGGTGGCAGGGGAAGAATTCCCCAGATACTTGACAATCACCTCACATGAGCTACTCTGACTATACTATGAGGGCTGAGGTCAGGAAGGATTTTCTGGATAAACCCTTCATGGGCCAATGGTAGCAGTTGCCGGCTTGTTAGGTATGTCCTAGGGCTAAGCAACACCGAAAAAAAAAACCTTGGTTGATTCAAGTATGTTTCGTGTTTGACCAACAATTGGCTATATTGAGTATGTTTGTAGTTAAAACAACCAATGCCGCATGCTCAAATCAACTAACGAGCCGTTGTTGATATATTTTCTCTGAAGTATCACGAACATATTTGAATTGACTAATATTATTGGTTGTTTTGAATAAGATTTTATTTTAAATCAATAATGACATTGTTGATTTGATTGTTAATCAATAATAAACGTGATAAACCGAAAAATTGGCAAAAAATTGTGAAATTAAGTATATTTGTAGTTAAAACAACAAACGTTTCGTATTCAAATCAACTAATCATGCGTAGTTGACTTCTTTTTTCTCTTAAGGATCACAAAAATGTCTGATTTAATATGTTTGCAGATATTTTCAATATGAAATCATTTTGATTAACAATAAAAATGCTGCTTTTATTGCCAGTCAGTTATAAGCGTGATTAACAAAAAACTATTTATTTTTTTTTTAATTGTTTTCATCTTTGTACTATTGTATTGTTGATTTTATAGTTAAGCAACAGCAAACATGATAGAACGACAGGTTCGCAATGAACTAAAATTGATGATGTTGGTGGTTTAAGCTACAAACGATTCGTATTCAATTCAAATTACCATGCCTTGTTGATTTTTTTTTTCGAATAACGATCACAAAAATGTTTGATCAAATATGTTTGCAGATATATTCATTATGAAATAATTTTTGAATAACAATTAAAATGCTATGTTTATTGCTAATCAGTCATGAACGTGATTAACAAAAAAGTATCTGTTTTTTTATATTGTTTTCATCTTTTTACATTTCCATTGTTGATTTTATAGTTAATTAACAACAAATATGATAGAATGATAGGTTGGCAATAAACTAAAATTAATTATGTCTGTGGTTAAAACTACAAACGTTTCGTATTCAAATCAACTAACCATGCGTTGTTGAATTTTAATCCAATTAAGATAGTAAATTTTTTTGATTAAATATGTTTTCAGATGTTTTCAACATGAAAGATCACAAATATGTTTGATTAAATATACTTATTTGCAGATGTTTTCAATACGAAATAATTCGCTAGTAAGAATAAAAATGCTCTTTTAATTACCAATCAAACATTAACGCGTAACTAACCGAAAACTATCTTTTTTGCTATTGGTTTCATCTTTAAACAATTGCATTGTTGATTTTAAGTTATATTTGTATAAAGAGTTAAAAGTTAATCCAGAGCAGATCGAAAATAATAAAACACAGCTATTATTGATCAAACACGCCAACGATCCACTGACTCACTTAAATCCTTTTGAGTTGCATAATAAAAAGGCCTCTAAGATAAAACCCCATTTACGCAAATGGCATGTTGCCATTTAACTGTCAAATTTCGACAGATTATAGGCAAGCAGAATGAAACTGTTAATTCTTTTTGCCAGTCATTCTGTCAAATTTTGGGATACGAGGGCAGTTTGCCAGTCGAATAAATCGGGCATTAAAGGATCAGGCTACACATGCAAGTTTCGAAACAGATCGGTTTCAGTTTTGAAACACATGCATCAGCTCAATTAGAGCCTGATTACACGATAAGTTTTTTGGTTCGTTTCGATTTTTGGCAGGTACGTACCATCGTGATCACACACAACGAAAAAAGTCCATTCGTGTTTTCGACGTTCAAAAACATTCAGGTTCATTTATTGGAAAATAGACACTAATAATAATTAAAAATGTTTTTAAATCACTTCTTGTTCAAATCTTTACCTAATTAATTATGAAAAAGCATTCCCCATATCTCCGTGGCGGTCGTGAAGAACCAGGTAACTCAAAATAGTTGATTTTTCAGTAGAAGAGTTTAAAGTTTAGCATCGAACCCAAAATCGAATGACTATCGAAAAAAGTTGAAATATTTTTGTTTCCACTTTGTTAGGATAGAACTACTTATAGGTAAAGTTTCGTTAAATATGTTGCACTATTTATTGAACTAGAATTATTTTTGTTTATTACACATAGAGTTAACAGATTTTATATGTGACTTACCAGGTTATGCACCATAATTTTGATGCAAAAGAATTTTAGTTTTGACATCGCATTATACAAATATTGAAATATTTGTGCAGAAAAGGTGCAATAAAATTTAATTTGGAGGAACAAAAAAATGAAAATAATTACAAGATAATAAATTGATTGATTATTATAATGATTTTATTTCAAAAATAAATCATATTCATGGGTGAAAAAGAAGGCAATAAGTAATTTAAGAATTTTTATTTTAAGATCAAAAACAGATAAGAGAAATAAAAATAAAATTATTTATTTAAATAAAAATATTTCATTAAAAAAGAAACAAAATAAATATTTCAAAATATTGTTACAATATGATGAAAAGTTATTCATCCCATATCTGGATCTACGAATCCGAATCAGGTGGATTCTCATCTCATTATTAACTTTTAGATTTAGAAAAAATTGATGAAATGCTGTGTCAATTACTGGCAACAAATCCATAAGGTCTTTTTTCGACGCTCTGATGGGAAGTGGTATTTCCGTCATCAACAGTGGCATATCTAAAGACTAGGCGCCCAGGGCCAATTAGATTTGGCGCCGCACTAATTGACGAAAAAACGCTAATGAAAAAATGTCATAATGTCATAAATAAATAAATTTGTATTCATCATATGAATTTGTTGCAATTTAAATGCAAACTTCTTGCGCACATCCCAATTTCGAGGCTCCAAAGTTTTTGAATATTTAAGTTTCCGCTAAACAAGAATGAAGTTACGGAATGAAAATAAGAACATTATGATTCTTTTAGTGCACAAAATTGTAGCATTTAAATTTTGAATGCAAAAATATGTTTCATATCTCAAATGGATCGTTTTTTCAATATTATAGATGAAATTCACATTAATAATGCGCATTTTTAAATAAGTAAAAATCTATTGCATTGGTTAAAACGAGTAAGGGTAGATATACTGATAATTTTTCAAGATAACATACTAGCTCTTTGCTTTTACTAATTGTTCTCTTAACCAAACATGTTCATTTATAGTGGCCTTAAAGTTTAATATTATTATACATATTTAAAGAAAACCAGAAACCCATTTGATGGAACATTTGTATATCAGATACATTACATACACCACACACAATGAATGTTCCTTAAAGTACTCATGTTTCAGTGTAAATTATAAATTTTTAAAAAATTAAGCAAATAATTTTGTATTAAAAATTTACAGTGTCATTTCCGTGAAATAAGGCCCTGTTCTATCAACTTACCTTGAGAAAATGAAAACCGCGTTTTGAATAAACTGATAAGTAGACTTACCGAAACTACCTTGAAAATTGCAAGATACCTGGAAATGCACATCTCTGTGTCTAAGTTTCTATGAGGTTTTCGAGTCTCAAAATTTTACACGACGTAGAACTATAATTAAACTATCTGTTACCATTGCTAACTAATTTGTCAGGTAACTCGACTTACCTGGTTCTTCACGACCGCCACGGATCTACTCGTATATCATAAACGTCAAAGTTCAACCAAAAAAAGATTAAAATCTTCATACGTGCTTTCGTTACTTCGTTCCCCCTACATCAAATGTGTCAAAACGACGAAACACGAAACGAATCGTGAAATCAAGCTAGATTAAAAGCTAAACCATCTCAGATTGATTTGATAGATGAAACGGATTTTTCGCAGCTAGCACATGTTACAATTTGTGCAACAAATAGTTGAATTTAGTTCATCCTTAAGAATAAATGGAAGCCTTGAAAAATAAAAGCCAAATCTGCACTTTATAATGCAAATTATTTTATAAAATCCAAAAGAATAGAGATGGTCGCGTTGTTTTCAAATATAAATATTTTTCCTAAATTTACAGAAAATTAGTTTTTTTGGACCAAATTATTTATTTTAGGTAATTTGAAAAATAAAAATATTTTAACCCATTTTAGAAAGCTTCTGAACCAAAATAATTCATGAAAACATAAAGAATTAATAAAATATTTGAAGAATAAATAAGAAAAAACCAAATCAGCACTTTACATCGCAAATTTCTTAAAAATCTGTATCTAAATCTGACAAATTTTCTACAAATTTTTAGAGAATTACGCAGTTTACAACATAAGATACCATGACCTTACACCGTCACATGAGGTTACTCATGTATTTTATAAATTATTTTATAGACACATTCCAGAAATTTTCTGAATTTACATAATTATTCATGTATAGGTACCTAAACATTTGGCAGAAAACAAATCATCGAAATTGGTGCTGAAATTTGAAAGTTTAAGTTTTGTTTTATTGTTGGCCTTATTGATTCGAATAACACTATTTTATACATATTAATTATTATTTTCAATTTTGTTTAACTGTCCAGTGTAAACAGAGCTTAATATGTATCTCTCTTTTTCCTTTCATAATGTTTGTTCTTTGTCTCAGCAAGAACATCAAAATGTCGTAGTAAGCAGCTGCATTCTAAAAAAGCATCACACATACTTTGTAAAATGAATACAAACATTATGGCGTCATCAGAAATATCATAAAACTTACAAGTTTGTGTGCTTGAATAAAAATGTTCGTGATCAAAAATATAAGAAAACTCTTTTTTCGTGGTAAAATAATCATGAACGTTATTATATTATCACAAATACTTTGTAAGATGATTGCAAACATTGTTGAGACATCTGAAACGTCGGAAAAGAGATGAGTTTATATGCTTGAATAGTTGGATTACATAGTCAAGTAGTTTGTACAACATTTTCTGATGGAAAAAATAAATGTAAACGCAAATTTGCGTTCCCATGAATACAAAGATGTTGTATAAAAATGTGGAACTATAATAGTCGATAACTCACTGAAGTGGTCGGAAGTAAACAAGCTAATACAAGGAAATCACATGACGAGCCGATGATAGCCCTGTTTTTTAGTGCATTTTAATCTTCGCTTGAAAAAGGAGCATCGAGCATGTCAAATACAACAACATTTTAGTATAACTCCGTATTGTTGTTGTATTTAACATGCTCATTTTTTGTAAGCGAAGATAAAAATGCACTTAAAACACGGCTAATATCAATTTATAGCTTTTTGTTGAGTTTCATTAACTTTTGCGTTCGGATGTGAAGAGCACTCCCGAACTCACCCTACGAAAGTGAAACTGCGATTTGGGGAGTTGGGAACGAAAAAAAGAGATATGAGTCATTTACTTGCGTAGAATATGGCTCACTATTCCTTTTCACTGTTTAGAAAGTTAATTTTTTTTTAAATTTTTTGACATTAGCTTTAGACTATTATACGATAAGTTCTACTTTATCTTTGTGACGAAGTCAGAACGGAAATTCCTAGTATTGGAAAGAAGAACCTCATATTCCTTTATTTTTAATTCTTTTGTTTAAAATCAAAATCGGTGCAAAAATTTAAAATTCAAGAGTTATTTTATTTTATTTTTGGCTTTTTTAGTTCGAATAAATCTATTTCATACATATTGGGGGCTATCGTGAATAAAATTTCCCACGGAATTTTTCCCATCGTCGAAAACTGGGAACGTGAATTGTGGTCGCAGTTTCTCTCGGAATTTATTGGCATCGAAAATTAATATTCCATGGCCACTGGGCTACCATTTTGATCGACCAAATTTGAACCTGCAAGGAACAGTTAAATATTGCTGGCATTTCCAATTTAGAAGATGGGAGAAATTACGTGGTAAATTTTATTCACGATAGCCCCCATTAATTATTATTTTCAATTTTTTTAGCTGTTCAGTGTAAACAAAGCTTAATATCCGTCTCTCTTTTTCCTTTCATAATGTCTGTGTTGATGAGAGACGTGAAAAGAAATCTTGTCTCAACGTGAACATCCAAAAGTCGTAGCAAGCAGCTGCATTCTATAAAAGCAGTCACACATAGTTTGAAAAATTAATACAAACAATGTGGAGTCATCAGAAATGTCATAAAACTGACAAGTTTGTGTGCTCGGATGAAAATGTTCGTGATCAAAAATATAGGAAAAATCTTTTTTTCATGGTTAAGTTATGAAAAATTAATACAAACATTGTTCAGTCATCGGAAACGTTGTAAGCTGGCACATTTATTTGCTTGTATACCAACGTTCGTGATCAAAAGGACGCGTTAAGTATTGTAACCGACTTGGATATGCAATAATTTTCATTTCGTTTTATTCCATCAGAAGTTAAAGTGCCACCGAACGTAAAGGTCAATTTTATACGCGTGTTGTAAAAAAGTGAATCTAATAATAAAAAACTAATACCTATTCACCAGCAATTATTACAAAATTATTGTAATAAGATAATAAAGGTAAGTCATTAAGATTATCCCCAAGTTTGAAACTATTTGTCGGTAGCTTACTTCAGATATGTATGTATCAACAAATATTTCTTAGAATTTTCTTCTATCCAGACGCCATCTTAAAAAAGTATGATTTTGTAAAGAGTTTCGAAATATAATATTTATAGAAAAATGAAAACATACAAATAAAATACAAAATCAATGTTTTTTCTCTCATAAATTCAGTAATTCTATATAAAACTAATTTTTCGCGTTTGTTTTGTTTAAGGTTAGCACATAATGAGATACCTCACACGATCACACATGTGAGATAATAGTATGACCAGTTCGACATGACCTGAAGGGTGCTTAACAAGATTTTTTTTAAAAGCCAACCAACAAATTGAAAAAAAATAATATCTAACAAACATTCTTAAAAAAAGGATAACTATACTTATTGTATTAAAGGTAAGTCGTAACGATTATCTCAAAACTTTTAACTTTTTTTAAGATAACAAAATACCTACCTATATATAATAGTTATTTTATTTGAATAGATCATAGATTTTCAAATAAAAATAAGTGATTCGTTTAAAAAAAAAAGTTTGCCGACGTAGAAAAACGAATAAATTAATAAATTTCTTTCAAAGCGAAACGAAAATCGAAAGATATCTAAGCTTTTATTCCATTTATAATCCGCTTAAATGTTGTATTCATAGCTTTTTTAATTAAATTAATTTAAAAAACAAAAAGGTTGGCATTGTCAACGTAGGCCATTTTCGTGAAAAATGCTTTGTAACTGGAAACATAATTTTTTTTTCTTAGCTAAACAGCAAGTGCTAGAGACATGATCTAGCTTATTTTGATAACATTATAATCTTCTAAAAAAATTAATCAAAGTTTTTGATGAAATTTCATTTAAAAACAATTCAGACTATACATAGTATCTATCATCTTGATTTTCAAGACATTTTTCATGAAAACCCCTATTTTAACAATGAGTGTGTTTATTGCAGTGAATTTGGTGTTTGATCATATAATAAAAAATTAAATAAATTAATATTTGGAAAGCTTAAATACTTCAGAGTATAAAATGGTGAATTAGTTCAATTTTATTCAGACCACTTTTGTACTCACAGCCTTGTGCAATCAAAATTTAGGCTGATTAGATTTGTTTAAAAAACTTATATCTTAGATTAAAACTTTTAAGTTTCTTGCTGTGCTACTTTTTTTCATTTAAACTGATTTTATTTTAAAGGATATAGATACGGTTCTTTATGCACTCTTCGGGCCACTTCGTCGGGGAATATTAATGGACAGTATAGCAACATTTCTCACAAAAAAAAACGCAGCTATACCTCGTAAGGATTTCCAGTACATTGCTTGAAGAATCCGTGATCGATTTCATGAAGATTCTGTAAGTATTTATTTTATATTCCCATTAATTTTTTAAAAATTTGATTTAAGATTCGCATCACATTTTTGAAATAGACTGATTTTATTATCTTAAACAGAAGTGTTTTTATGATAAAACTATTTTCTTTTGTATAAAGCTATAAAACATACAATTTTTTTTAAACCATTGTTGAATTTGAAAGTGCTAAGCTTCTTCTTGAAGTATACTTTTTTAATATTTCCGGATTTTTTTCCTTATCGACCTAGTTTAAATATCCATGTCCCCTTATTCGTCAATAATATTTCAGGGCATGATTCTTGGGCATATTGTCTTAGAATATGCCCAAGAATCATGCCAATTGTATGGAGGTAAAGTTGTATCTACCCCTCTGAGGCAGGGAAGGCAACTTTAAATGCAAAAAAAAATATTAAAAAATTAACGAAAGGACATGCAATAATGTGCTTTAAATTTTTTGAAAGCTAGTTACCAACCCTTGTATTCGGTTTAAAAGAAATTAAATTTCAAAGTCAAATTTTTTTTTATTTTTTTAGGTTGATATTTTTCAAAATTATTCGTATTAAACGTAATTAAATACTGTTTCTGTATTCAATATTCAATGCCCATAGTAAATTTTAGTCAAAAACCAATATCCAAATTTAAAAATCTTTCTTAGTTTTTGAGACATTAAAAAAAAAATAAAAGGTACTTTTCCCAAAAAAAAAAAAAAAACGAAAAAAGGGTTTAACTATGTATATAATTCATGGATAAATTCATTTTTAATTAAAATATGACTGACGAAATCCTGAGGTCCATTCAAGTCGAAAAACTAACGTGCAAATTTTCTCATTTTCGCTCTCATTTTCGACTTATAACGGTTTTTATGATTTTTATTCTTTTTTTCCTTTGACTGGCTCTAACTTTGCCAAACTACAACCGATTCTTGAATTTACACAAGAAAATTTAGCAAATTTTATCTATATGTCCTTTAATAAGGGTTCTGATAACGGTTTTCGTGCATTTTATTATCGAAAACATTTTTTTAGCATTTTGTTTTTTTTGACTTGGATATCATTTTTTTTAATAAAAAAAACACGTTACTAAGCATAATTGTTTCTTTTTCATTATGAAAGGCAATTGTGTTCTCTTAAAAATAGTTAACACTTTTTAACCAAAAAGTTCATTTAAAATTATTTAAAAAATTAAAAAGTAAGGAGATTCAATTCGTTTTAATTTTGTATTATTTCTTTTAATTTTCTTCATTTTTTAAAGTATTTTTGTAAGCAAAAGTGCTTTCAAGAATTGCAAGAATACATCCTTTTCTCTTTTCAGAATGTTCAACACAGTTGACAAATTTCAAATGCAAGAAGCATTTTAGTTAGCTTTTGAAAAGAACTTCAGAGTTTATAATAAACCCGAACTTTTTGCCTACTAGATTTACTGGATACGGAAAAGTTTGGGTCTCAATAGTAGGTAGTAAATAACTACAGTTGAGATTTAATTATAAATTTCCTATCAAAAACGATTTTGAATCCACTAGAAGAAATACAACAATTTCAGTTTTTATTACGGTAACATTACCTTCAATCAAAATTCATTAATTGCAGATCAATTATTATGCGGCACCTAAGCAGCAGCCGCTACTACAATTTAATGCGCTGGCATAGAAAAATTGGCCTTGACAAGACAGGCGAAAATGAATTCAACTCAAGTCCAAGTCAAAGTTTTTTTAATCCAAATTTGACCGAAGAAGAAATCGAATTGTTGCATGGTAATTTTTTATCTTCAAACAATGAAAATTATTCTTAAAACTTTCTCATTTAATGATATGATTTTTTTTGATTCAGACGATACCTTGGCAGATATAAAATGGCTAAAAATTCACAATTAAAGAGCCTTGCGATAAGGTAAAATCTAAATGAAGAACATATTTCAAGACAACAAAAAATTGAAAACCAGAATTTATCCACAGTTAAGAACAACTGGCCCTTGATTAAAACTTGATTAAACACTCTGCTGGAGTGACATTGGTAATTGGTTTAATATTTATATTGTCCTCAATTTTTCTGCATTTCCATTGAATTGAGAGAGAAGATATCAATAACGCTAAAAACTTCATGCCTCTCAGCTTATCTGTGCATCCAGCCCACTTAAATGTTCTTCAATTCTGTAGATAGAAATCAATGTCGTTAACACTTAAGTCATTTAGTGACTGCAGTTGAGTCATGACTTAGACTTATTTTAATAGTCTTTAGACTTATTTTAATAGTCCTTTAACTTAAACTCTTAAAATAAAAGTCGTAGGTCATTTTGAAAATCGTGACTTGAAATCAATTCGACTGCAGTCTCTATGACTTTTTAAAATCTTTAAAGTCATTTAAAAGTCAAAATTTCATTTATAAATTGTGCAGTATTTTCAATAAGTCACTTGGGTACTTTTAAATCAAAATAAAACATGAAAAGTGGAAGATTCTCACGCTTTAGGAGGGAATTAAACACTGGTCACAAATGTTTGAAGAAAAAAATGTTTGGCATGAGGGTGGTCCAAATAAAATTGTTTTGCAGTTTTTTTTTTTAAATTAAGTTTCTTACATCTTGTGCACCTAGTGTCATTTGGCCGCCGTGCCGTCTTCATTTTTAAATTAAAAACTAAATTGCATTTTAAAGCATTTATTATGACAGTTTATGCGTGTAAACTACCCAATAAAAATAAATAATAAAATATATTTGTTATTGAAGAATTAATTTATCTGGGTTCTTAGATTAAAAACTTTATACCCCGTGGCATGATGGTTAGTGCGTAGAACTGTCATGCCGAAGGTGTGGGTTCGATTCCCAGCCATGCCACCTAAAAACAGAAATGTTTTATCCGAGGTACTGCCTCTTGCGAGGAACTGACAAATCCTCCAAGAGTATACTTGGCATGAAAAAGTGCTTCTCACTTAGCCGTTCGGACTCGGCAAAAAACTGTAGGTCCCCTCCATTCCTGCCAACAACACGCACACAGGAATGGTGGAGAGTTGTAAGTCACTAGGCCCTGGTTCTCCACGAGCTGTTGCGCCACCCAATTTATTTATTATTTATTTTATATTAAAAAAATTGTTTTTTGTAGCATATACTTTGTATTCTTAAAACATATTTTGCTTTTTTTCTTATTTCTTTCTTAAGGTAAACATTGATTTTGTCATTCTTTATCCTGGAAAGCAGAACTGTTTCATTGAACTATGGGATGAACTTAATGTCTCCATAATCCCCGTTTTCAACAAAAAATTAAAGACCATAATAGTCTAGAGCTGCTTGGTTTCTTAAACAAGAAACATTTTGTGAATGGTATGTTTAATGTTCAGTATACTTTTATATTATTAAGTAATTAACTAAATGTTTACTTTTTTTAAGGAATCTCCTACATTCTATCCTCCCACCTTCCGCAAGACAAGCAAACATCGCATCTGGTATGGAAACCAGAAAAAGAAGGTATTTCAAGCCAACCATAAAGGACTCGCAAACATCATGCAAATGATTTTAATCCAATTATCGACCAGCTGTCAATAAAGGTGAGAGAACTCGGACAAAATCTGCAACTAGTAGTAATTTATTTTGAATTTGAAAAATCGTTAATAATCATAGTTTATTTCAACGAAATGAAGTACAAGTTTGAGTCATTACTTCCTGCACTTGATACATGCTTTAAAGTTTTTTTTTGTCTTAAATCTTAAATATCCAATAGCATGTAGTTCAGTATGGCTGTTTTTTTAAAAATATTTTTTAAAATTAAAAGTTCGGAAAGAGTTCCACCAAATGTTTTTATCTTAGACAACATTTTGAAAAATTATAATAATGTTTTAAGTGCCATTTATGTATGCCCAATAGAGTGGAGCGTTTTTAGCAAATTCAAATCACTGCGTGTAACTCATAGTTTATGTGAAATGGTTTTCTGAACGTATTCTCATAACAAATCTTGAGTCACTTTTGGAAAAAAAATTGGGAATCCACTGAAAAATACCCCTTTCTCAAAAAACTTACTTATTTTGAATATAGTGTAGAAAAGCTATGTCCTTGAAACCATAAACACTTTTTATATTGAATTTAGCTGTATTAACAATAATATTTTTCTGAACACAACCTTATGATCAATTGTCAATCTCTTTGGGAGAAAAAAACGGGAAGCCACTGAAAAAAAAATCTGTTTTTCAAAAAACTTTGCTTATTTTGAATATATAAAAATAGCTGCGAGTAAGTACTAGTCAGTCGCTTCCCATTTTCTTTCTCCCAAAGTCGGCCCAAAATTCATAATGAGGATGTGTTAAGAAAAATAGGTATTGTTGTTAAATTCTACTAAATTCAACATAAAAAGTATTGATGGTTTCTAGGACATAGCCATTCTATCCTATATTCAAAATAAGTCAATTTTTTGGAAAAGGGGTATTTTTCAGTGGCTTGCTGGTTCTTTTTTCCCAAGGGCGACTCAAAACTAATGATGAGGATACGTTCAGGAAACCATTACGTTTAAACTATTTATAAGTTGCACCCAGTGATTTGGAAAAATTCGATAAAATCGCTCCACCCCAATGCCGAACAACGTCCTTAGCTGATGAAAAAGGTATTTTTTTGTTTGAAATCCTTCATACCTTCAAATGTCTGTAATCTGCTTTTGCTGAAGAAACATTCTTTCACATCATCGGCTAATTTAAATCAACTTTTTTTTCAAAAAATACTTTTACATTCTGCAAAATAGAAAATTATTATTTCAGTCGATCTTGAGATATTAATCGAATCAAAAAAAAAAAAATATTTAGCTATGCAGTCTATGAAAATATATTACATTGGCTTAAGTTAACCATTGCACTTGAAATGAAATATTATATGGTACTTACATTATTAATTATAATATTTTCTTGAGACCTACAAAAATATTATTTTGTAAAAAATATTGTTTATTATTTTAGCTTTACAAGAACAACAGTTAAAAACTGTTTTAAATAAGTAAAATTAATTAAGAAGGCCGTTCAAATGGAAAGAATTATCGTTTTATCAATACCTTTTAAAATAAGTACTATTTTTAAACAAAGATTTTTTGTGACTAGTAAGAGTATCATGTACGAGTATGTATGATAAAATGGAACTTTTTTTTATAAAAGGTATATTCTAAACATGTAAAACTATTGTTTAAGAAAAAAAAGATTTAGTTTTGACTTTGATTTGTAAGAGTATCTATGGCACTTAGATCTTTTAAAAAACATTTTTCTGAAACATGTACAAATATTATTTAATTTTCAATTTTTTTTTTAACTAGTATGATAATCTAAGTTAATATTATCTGTATACGTTTATTACTTTTGTTTTAGAAAACATTTACGAAAATATTAATAAACTCAATTTGAATACATTCAAACATTTTCCTGTTTTTACTATTATTTTAAAAGTTCTTACAGCATACCAATTTAAAAGTAAGTATTCAAAATAATGGAGCGAACACGTCATTATGATTCAATCACAAATGATAGTATATTAACAAGGAAAATAGTAAGCGAACACCAAGTAGTATACTTATTTGAGCATGGACATTAATGTTGAAGCACAAATATTTCACCGGACTTTCCTGTTTAATTAGCAACAAAAATAATCAGCTGATCACGAATGTATATAAATTACTACAAGGTTACTTTTAGTTTAACAGAATTATGGTTATTTGAGCATGGATATATAACTCTAAGCACAAATATTTTACAAAATGTTCCTGCTTTGTTGACAACGAAAATGATAAACCAACAACGAATGTATATGCATAACAACACTGTTATTTTAAGCCAAACACAAACATAGTTATCTAAGCACGGAAATTTAACTTCAAACACAAATATTTTAGAAGATTTTCCTGCTTGGTTAACAATGAAAATGATGAGCCAATCACATACATAGTCATTGAAACATATTAATTTTAGTTCAAGCACAACAAATATTTCCAAACTACCGTGTTCGATTAACAATGAAACTGATTATTCTATCACGTAAATTCATAAATTTCACACCAATGAATATTCAGCTTAATACAAAGCATTGTTCGTTAAAAATGTTTATAGTTGACATATAATCCGGAAAAATATGTTCGTGATCACGAAAAATATTGGAGTACCTAGAAACGTGATCAATTTTTTAACACTTTTACAGTCACTTTAAAATGCGAAGTGTTTGTTCAAACCCGAAATCGATCACGAACATCGTAAAGTTTTGATAAAAAGATTGACAACGCAAGCATAGTCAGATTGACCAAGATGCGTGGTTGACGCAAGATTAACCAAGGATATTGGTTGATTTTACCAACGTTTTTTTTTCGGTGAAGGACCTTCCCCTCTAGGTTTGGGTGCTGTGACGTCAGGTAAGCTTCCCTATCCCTACAAATTAAAATTTTGCGGCTATGACGAGGAGCCTTGGATAATGATAACAGGATACCGCTCAAATGGCAACAAGACCCTGTTCGTCAACACATAACATCTTCTGAGTATGAACCTGGAATGTTAGAAAACTTTATACCACAGGTGGAAAAATTTGCACATAATGACACAATGGTCACACCATACATTCAGTTTAAGGACAAAGTTGGGAACTAAATAAAAATTTCACGGTGGTAAAATGCTGCCACAAAATTCCACTAGGTTTTTTAGGCTACGGATTCGGATACACAAATAAACATATGGTGCTCCACAAATGGTTGAACCGCCAGCTAAATCGACCATGTAATGAAAATTCTATATTATTATGAATGTGTTCTTCGTCTTCAAACCTTATATATACAGCACCTTTTACTTCTTTTTCAAATAGTTAATTGTGTGTTAAAAGAAGTGTTATTTAGTTATCATCAACCGGAACCTGCATAATGATAACACTTGATGATTGATGTCGTCAAAGTGTGAGATAAAGTTAAAAAATAATCTACAAAAATATTTATGATCTTCCTTCAACCACATTGCATGGAAAATGAAATGAAATTAATTGAAAAGGGCGTTATACATCCCATAATCATGATAGACACTGGACATTGTTTTAAATGCAGTCAAACCAATTGAAATCCATTAAAGCATCGTTAAACCAGCTCCATTACCCAGGATCTCTCTAATTGCTAGCTTCTATTTCAACTTCCTCCCATATGTATTATAGAGTCGCATGTAAAAATTTCTCCTCCCTCTCCTTGCGGCAGCGCAGCACACATTCCGCTTCATCTAATCAACCTGAGAAAAGTTCACAAATCGACTATAATAATATTTGATGATACACACACGAAGGCACTCGCTTTTGCTGCTTCGTATAGAATGTGCACGCAACGTAACTATAAAATAATTTCCATGCCATCCTTCCTGGTCGAAGGATAATTGCAGCCTGTTGGTGTAATCCGCACTCCTAATTCTATATGACAAGAGTTAATTAAGGTACCGACATACTCGGCGCACCTTACACCTGCTGTAGCACCTTTTACCATGTTGCAAATTGAAATTGGAAAGATAATATCCGCTCTGAGAAGTGTACATATCTTCTACATATAGAAGCCGAGCCCTCCCAATCTCTGCTGAAGGATCGCATTGAAGCTGTTAGTGTTGATTTATGTGGTGTGGCACAGAAGCTAGAGCAGTTCGAAGGTGCTTTTTTTGTTGCATCCGTCTAGAAGCAGTAGGGAATTCTAGGAACACCATGCATATACAGAAAAATGCAAAGATGTCGGATATTATGCCGACACGCTGCTGGGAACAGAATACAGAAGTTCGAATTGTTGCTGCTCGTTAAAATTTCTGAGAATCCCAAGACGGGATGTGATTCCAATGGATACGACCCTTCGTTTCCTTAAGTTGTTTTTTTTTTTGTTTACGAATTGATGAGGGAGGCGAGGCTGTGAAGTCTCAGCGAAACAATGTTTTCCATGTTTAAAGTTGAGTTTCGACTTGCCAAGTACCCCCTGGTCCTCTGTCGAAGTCCATTAAGTAATTTTAATTGCCTTTGCGTGTATAGAAAAGCATGTGGTGGCAGCGGCGAGCACGGTGCGCGGTGGCGGTGAGTAGTTGTAGCAGCACCTGTATTGCGTCGTCATTGGGATCCCAGTGTTAATACTCGCAGCAAAATTATGAGAGATTTGATTGTAAGGTGTCAATGCAGCAATGTATGGATTGTTTTCCAAAGCTTAGCAGGTGTTATTGCTAATGACTTGCTGAGGAATGCCAGAAAATTTGAAAATTTGTTTGTTTTGCTGATTGCACACGCAAATGCAGGAAACACAAGTTGCATGTTGCAGAATTCAATTTGAATTTGTTTGCAAAACAGGTGAGTTTGCATACATCTAGTGTTGGCTTTGGCATTTAAATCAACGGGATATCTATTAATATTGAGATGTAGAAAACCTTTTTCGTGGTTATTATCTTCAAGAAGGAGGAAAAATATTTTTGAGCCTACATATTAATTTGAATATTTTTTTATATTGTTTGTTGGCTCAGTTCTACATTTAATTCTATTTTTTCAATTGTAGACATCCTTCAGTTTTAATAAAAGTTGTGGCATGGTAGCTCGAGGAAAATCAAGGCTTAGGGATAAAAAACTTTTAAATATTCTTTTGGTCGGTAGAAATTTGAGCCAAATGCGATTGGCTTAGGTCAGAAGCACTCTTTTATCGAAGTTCATTACCCCTGTGAAAAACTTAAATCCTGGACACGATTTCTAATTTCTAGATCTCCAGAGAGATTTTTGACGCTCCAACTATAGATATTACGCATATAAGGACATTGTTTGTTCTTAAAGGGTTTGAGATGTTTTTTAGAAAAAAAGAATTATTCTCAAAGATTTTTATCACTTATTTGATATTAACCTTCTGCTATCTTCACTGCAAGAAAATTGTTTTCTAAAAATCTCGTTGTCTCTCGTCATTCTCGAAATATATATTTAGGGGAGGATGGTAGAAATTCTAGTTTTCAAAATTATGTTTGGTCAAAATTCTCTTTTCTTTTGTAAATGCAAAATTCTGTATTTCAAAATTCTTTCTAGTCAAAAATCTAAAAAAAATTCTAATTTGCACAAAACATTGTTTTCTTATGATTTTATTGAAGATTAGCTGGCCCACTCTGGCTTCCCTTGAGTAGACAAAAGTTTTGAAACATTAACAACAAAAAATGGTAAGGAAATTTAACAGTACGTGCTAATACGTAGGTAGTATGTATGATTTTGTGAACGAATTTGTTTGCTTATAATAAAAGTTTACGCAGGTAACTCCATAACCAGCTTCATCTATGATTAATAGTTCAAATTCTCTCTTTATATCCACTTAATTCATGCCCACTTGAACAGTCATGCTTATCACCGTGAAATAAATGGAAGATTTGGTGCATTTAATCGTGGAATTTTATTTACGGATATACTCGTACATTATGTGCTGAAAACACAATGATGAATTTCTGGAAAGTAAGTGGTTGATATAACTCTTTGTGGCTCTACCCACCCACTTGTAAGGTTCTATAAGTAGTATTTTTTGTTAAACATCGTTTCACCCTTTTATCAGCTTTAGTTTGAAGACATCCAGCCAGTGATCCTATAGAAGACCATCCTCTTAGTACAACCTTCAACTACAATCTGGCAAAACCAGATTCCATATTTTATTTACCCCATTTCCCCCTATAAATATCTAAATTTGGAAAAGTATTGAACCCTTTAAGTTTTCCTTAAAGAATTATCTTATACCAACGCAAAAAATATTTAAAATCAACATTTTTTCATTTACTTTTCACTACTACTATTACAAACAACTTCATTCATTCACGATTAAAAACAAAATATGTCCCTGCCAATCAAACATGTGCCTTTTCAATTCAGCTTCAATCGAGAGTCGTTATAGTCCATTCGACAGTCGTTATAATTAGTTAAGGGTATATGTGCACTGCGACCTAAAGCTCTATTATGCCCGTTTGATGTTTGCTATTGTGAGTCGTTATAACGGGTGATTTTTTAGCTGGTTTGGTTTTGGCAACACTGGTTTTGACAGCTGACGTGTGTCTAGTACCTTGTGTCACTGTCAAACAGCTTCAGTTTGGTTTGCAATTTAACCATGGATCGTCTTACAAATGAACAACGCTTGCAAATTATTGAATTTTACTATCAAAATTCGTGCTCGGTTCGAAATGTTCATCGCGCGCTGCTTCCATTTTATGGTCGGCATTCTCGACCTTCTGAGCAGTCTATTCGGAAGATTGTGACCAAATTTCGCACCAAATTTACTTTGTTGGACATTAAACCACCAACACGTTTACGTACTGTGCGTAGTGAAGAAAATATTGCGGCCGTATCAGCTAGTGTGACAGAAGACCGCGAAATGTCGATTCGGCGCCGTTCCCAGCAGTTAGGCCTTTGTTACAGCACTACGTGGAAAATTTTGCGGAAGGATTTGGGCGTAAAGCCTTTTAAGATACAGCTGGTGCAAGAACTAAAGCCAGCCGACCTACCACAACGCCGAATTTTTGGTGAATGGGCTCTTGGAAAGCTGGCCGAGGATCCGCTTTTTTATCGAAAAATTGTGTTCAGCGATGAGGCTCATTTTTGGTTGAATGGGTACGTAAATAAGCATAATTGCCGCATTTGGAGTGAAGATCAGCCAGAAGCATTGCAACAGCTACCAATGCATCCCGAAAAAGCCACTGTTTGGTGCGGTTTATGGGCCGGCGGCATTATTGGGCCATATTTCTTCAAAGATGATGCGAATCGCAGCGTTACTGTCAATGGTGAACGCTACCGAGCGATGATAATAAACTTTTTTTTGCCCGAAATGGAAGTTCTTGACTTGCATGATATGTGGTTTCAACAAGACGGTGCCACATGCCACACAGCACGCGAAACAATGGCGCAATTGCGAGGCGAGTTTGGTGAACAGTTAATTTCACGTTTCGGGCCGGTCAATTGGCCGCCTAGATCGTGCGATTTGACACCATTAGATTATTTTTTGTGGGGGTATGTCAAGGCTAATGTCTATAAGGACAAGCCCGCTTCGATTGACGCACTGGAAGCCAACATCCATGCATTCATTCGTGAGATACCGGCCGATATGTGTGAAAGAGTATGCCAAAATTGGACTCAGCGGATGGGCTACCTGAGACGCAGCCGCGGTCAATATTTGCATGAAATTATCTTTAAACATTAAATTGCAAGGTTCAAACTATCGATTCAAATAAATATTTCATTCATTTTTTCGAATTTTTTGTGTTTTTTTTTTTTTAAAGTTCTAAACCTCTTAAAAAATCACCCTATAGTTCAAATATGAAAGTCATTACAATTATGTTCAAATCGGATACTGTATTACGCGCAGTAAAATTAGGCAAAACAAAAATTGAATTTTGGTGGAGGGCTTTGTTTTGGAGTCTTAAGCATTTCCTAAAAAGTTCCGTGAATTTGGGCTGGGGCTAAATTTTTTAGGAGGAGGGGGTACAAGGGGTAAATTCAGTTTTTTCTTAATTTCTCGAAAACTATCAAGTTTTTTGGAAAAAAGGTGAAGGTACAAATTGTAGCTTATGAAATTCTACACAAAAAAGATCAACATACTTTTTTTCATACAATCAATAGATTCAGATAAAATCGTTCTAGAACTTCGTGATGGCGCTAATTTTGTTTAAAAATTTAATAATATTTCATTAATCGATGGGCAAAATTTTGTGTACGATCTATGTTTGGCTACATCTCTTCATTATAAAACCAAATTTTTGGGGTGGCCAGGATAAGGGGAAGGCCGCCATCTTGAAAAGGAAAGTGATTTGGTTTTTATTCAACAACTTGATAGAATTTCATTTTACAACAAAATCATGAGAAAAAAACATTTAGTTAATAAAATTATCTAAAAAAAAATAAATTTTTGACAAAATTTGCTCCATCATGAAGTTCTTGAACGATTTTCTCTTAATCTATTGATTGTATGAAAAAAAAAATGTGTGAGCACAGGGACTCGCGTTGAAGATGTGTAAACATCTGCTTTCACCAGGGTAAGGGATCAGGTCATTACCACGTATGGCAAAAATTGGGAATCTGTAATTCAAGCGGTGGTTGGATGAACTTCTTACAAACTTCGAACTGGGGGCCTCGAGCTGTATCTTTTCCTACACATCAAGTGCTTACAATACTGGTCTTGGCCTTATGCCAGGACAAGCTAAACTTGTAAGTGCGAATGTTGATCAAGGAAAGAATTGCAACATTAAACCTATGGTCCTACAGATTGGAGGTTAGTGCGTTGGGCTAACGACCCGACCACAGTAAAAAAAACAATTGTTATGAGAGAGACGCGAGAAGCCTCGGATAACGACCCCCCTCAAATGGCAACCAGACCCGGAACGAAAATGGACTATGATCTACGAGTATGCACCAGGAATGTAAGGACACTCTACACACCAGGTGCTACTCAAAAACTTGAATCTGTCCTCTCGCGGTACAAGGCAGACATTACCGCGATCCAGGAGATACGATGGATAGGATCAGGTATAACGAAAAGAAAAGATTGCGACATTTATTACAGCTGTCACCAAAGAATGCACATGCTAGGATGCGGATTCGTCGTGGGAAATCGACTCAGATCGAAAGTCATCGATTTTAAGCCGATAAGCGATCGCCTGGCTGTGATCCGCATCAAAGCTACCTTCCAAAACATCAGCCTTATATGTGCACACGCCCCTACCGATGAAGCTGAGGAGTCTAACAAGGAGGAGTTTTACGACCTCCTGGACGGAGCCTACGGAGCCTGTCCGGAGTACGATGTCAAAGTCGTGCTCGGAGACTTCAATGCTAAAGTCGGAAAGGAAAACATCTTTGGCGGATTAGTTAGAAAGCACAGCCTCCACGAAACGACTTTGCTGCAGCTCGTAATACGATGATAAGTAGCACTAGGTTACTCAGGCAAAGGATACACACAGGAACCTGGTGATCTCCAGATGGTCGAACTGCCAACCAAATCGACGACGTGCTAATTGGCGCAAGGCACGCATCGAACATCTTGGACGTGCGAACTTTCCAAGGAGCAAACGTGGACTCTGACCACTTTCTTGTTGTGACAAAGCTCAGAGCCCGACTGTCCAACGAAAAGAAAATGAAGACCGCCCAAAGAAAGAAGTTTAACATCACATGCCTTAGCACATCTGAGAAAGCCAGAGACTACAGTGAACAATTGACCGGGAAGCTCTCTGCTGTACACCCAGCCACAAGCGTCAACAACCAGTGGAACCACCCAGGAAAAAGAACCCGTGGTATGATGATGAATGCGAGGTATTGAAGCAGGAGACGGAAACTGCACGAATGCAAATGCTGCAACGAAAAACAAGAGCAGCAAGAGAGGAGTATCGTGAAAATAGAAGGAAAGAGAAAAAAACCCTGCGTAGAAAGAAAAGAGCTTCCGCAGCCTCTCAGCTCAAGTATCTCGAAGAGTCCAGCACCGCCACCAACACTCGCCGGTTCTACAAAACAGCCAAGCAACTGGCATCGGTTATAGGACTGGCACGCAAGCTCTTCGAAACAGCGAAGGGAACCTAGTCACCGAAGCACAGGGAATTGTAGATGTGTTTAAGCAGCATTTCCAGCAGCTGCTTAATGGGCATTATGTAGAGGAGGTGACAGGGGAACAAAGAAGCATTAGACCAGTCAATGAAGATCCAGTCCCAGCACCCAGTACTGAAGAGGTTAAGAAAGCCATCCACAAGCTTAAGAACAACAAATCCGCCGGCTCGGATGGCCTACCAGCGGAACTCTTCAAATATGGAGGAGATGTTAGGCAGGGTGCATGCACCAGCTCATCAACCAAGTTTGGGAGGAGGAAAGTATGCCCGACGACTGATCAAATAGCTCCATATGCCCAATCTACAAACAAGGCGATCCTATGTCCTGCAAGAACTACAGAGGCATATCCATGCTTAATGTTGCTTACAAGATCCTATCCAACGTACTATGTGAGCGTCTAAAACCTTTCTGCAACACTGTGATCGGCACGTACCAGTGTGGCTTCAGGCCAGGCAGATCAACGATAGACCAAATCTTCACATTGAGGCAAATCCTGGAAAAGACCAACGAATTTCAAGTCGAGACCCACCACCTATTCATCGACTTCAATGCCGCATATGATAGCATAAGTCGCCAAGAGCTTCTATTGGCGATGTCGGAACTCGGGATCCCTAAAAAACTGATCCAGCTATGCCGCATGACGTTACAAAATACGCGGTGCAACGTGCAAATGGGTAGCAGCTCATCCGAGTTATTCCAGACGCGTACAGGGTTCAGACAAGGAGATGCGCTATCATGTGATTTCTTCAATCTAGTCCTGGAGCAGATAGTGCGCAAGAGTGGTGTTAACATGGAAGGCACTATCTTTAACAGGTCTTCTCAACTGCTTGGCTATGCGGACGACATCGACATCATCGGCCGTTCCAAGAGAGCTGTACTTGAAGCATTCACAGCTATTGATGAACAGTCGAAACGCGTTGGTCTTGAAGTGAATGAGAACAAAACAATGTATATGCTATCAATAAACAAAGCCTCATCTGTCCATCGCCTAGGGCAAAACGTCACTGTTGGTAGCATAGCAGTAATTTCGAGGTAGTCAAGGAGTTCACCTACCTCGAGACGACCAGGAAGACCGAACCTCCGCTATAGGGACCAGGCAGTCACAGACGCAAGAGCGCTTGGTCTCGACGACTTGAGCGCAACCGATGGAAGACTGCAATGTCTCAGACAGAGACCCTTCATGGATCGGGAGCCGGATAAGTAAGTAAGTAAGTAAGTAATACAAGTGCTCAAATAAAATGGTGGCACGACACAAATTATGATGAATTTACCCATTCAAAAACCCCTTCCCTTTTTATTTCGGGTACCTATACCTACCTACCTACATATGAAGAATTTTTTGGCATCATTTTTTGCTATTTTACTTCTAGATGAGATATCACGCCGACTCCATATGCGGACCTAGGCAATCTGTCTCTCCAATTAGATGTCTGATATCTATATCATAATATTTTCTTCTTTCTGCACTGAAGCAATTTAAGTAACTTTGAGTAATTTTTTCCAACTCATCACCCTAATATTGAGTTCAAATGGTTAATCCATCAATCCATCAAGCTGCTGAAATCACGATGTTTTCATTTTGAGTTATCCTTTGTTTGCTTCTCGATCGGTCGGTTTGGAATTGATCTCATCTTTGTAATAATAGCTTAATTTTATTATCCCCCAGATCTGATCAAGATTATATTATCATAATATAAATCGAACAGGATCCCACTGCGACAAGAGTGCTATATACCTATCTCCGTTTATCCGTTTTTTTCTGTATTTTCTCTCTACTCTATTCTCTATATTTTCTCCCTATTTTCAACACAAAAAGCCATCAACCTTCCAGAGAAAAAAACTCATTTTTACAAGAAAGTGCTAAGGGCAGGCGCGGATACAGGGGGGGGGGGGCAATGGGTGCAATTGCCCCCCCCTGGGCAAGAACGAGCGAAGCATAAAATATGAATCTAATAAAATGTAATAAAATAAGGTTATTTCGTTATACCTTTATAAAAATTTTCTTGGCAGCGCAGCGTTGCAGCAATGAGTGGTTAATCGTTGGCCACTGGCTTACCAGGTTCAGTTAAGAAAAGTTCCGCTATGCACAAATAGCTTTCAAATCGACTGAGTGGAAGGCTCATAACTTCGGTTTTAGATGTCATATCTTTAAAGTTAAGGTCTTTAATTAAAAGATCAATGTCAGGCTACATCAGGTACTTTATAACATTTTATGAGAAAAGTCAATTTATTTCATACTAGGGAGCAGGTTGAATCCCAAATGGATTTCATTTTCACTTTTCACAATGGTTTGAATGAAAAATTTCAGTTTGAAAAATAACGTTTTAAAAAGTTATTGCGCTCCACCTCCAACCCTACTCTACAAATTTGTTAGGGTTTTTTTTTATAGTTAAATGTAACAGGAGAGGTGGCAGGGCACTTATCTAAATTTTCAACCCTAAATTTGATTTTAATTTAAAAAAAAATAAATCTTTAAAATTCATACGTTGCGTCAATTTAATTGGCTTCAAAAATGTCTGAATTTGCTTCAAATGCTCGGATCTACTGGATTAAAATATCTAATTAAAGTTAAACTAATAAACTTCATTTGTGTATAAAAGTTATTGAGAAATATAAAAAAAAATAACGCTAAAAGGGTGATAGAGTTTTTTTATAGTAAATATTTAAATGTGCGTTTCCATTGAGTGAGTACTTTCACTAGAAAACTCTCAAGAGCGACTCTCGGATATTTACCTTCCCCTCTGATGAGCTTATTTCAAGACTGTGTCTGTGTCCACTTTCGTGTTTTACTAAGATACGTTTTTGATATAAATGTTAGTACTCCTGAGAATTTATTCGATCTCGTGGTTCGTGGATGCGTTTTAAGTACTTCCGTGTTCCATATCATTAAACTGCCGAAGAGTACGAATCTAACGAAGAAGATTGGAGTGAAAGCAGGAAACGACTACAGCAGTCACTGCCGAAGAGAAGTTGGATGGAACTCTTACACCTAAGAAAAGTAAAGTTGTTTCGTCAGTTCGATTGCCAAAGGATCGCCATTTTTCGACGCACATATTGCTTTGTATCGAACTGCATGAGTCTGGCAACTCTGCAGTCTATGTTTTAAGCTTATGTGAAACATATATTAACTAAATTTTACGAAGGATAAAATAATATTAAATTAAATGAAAATAGTGTTTTTTTCTTTGTATTTTCCACTATAATCATTGTGTTTTATTTAAATGTCAGAAAGTTTCATCTCGGCTTTGATCTATAATTCTAGTTTTGCTAAAATACAGCTATGTACATATTTTCAAATTAATGCAATGATTTTGTTTGAAAAACTTAATCTTTTTTATCAACGTCCTTCAATTTTCTTGCAAACGCATTTGTCGTTTATGAACACGTTCTCCGTCTTCTCAATATTTTTGTTGCCAACTCGATCTTTTTACTGCAGAATTGCACCGCAGATGATGTTTTCGAAGAAAGGACTTTTGAAAACTGCATTTTCGAACACAATGCTTATGCAGTTAAACTTGTATTTGCCTTTTTGAACAGAAGACTCTTGCAGTTTGCATTTGAGAACATTCTGCAAAACGAATTTTTGAAGCTGACGTTCTCGAAAAAGGCATTTTACCGACAAGGCTAGTTTAGGTTGTCCAAGCTAAAGAAGAGGCTGGAAATTTCACTTGAACTCTAACGTCATGTGTCTGAATAGGAGCGTACCACTGTGCCATTATGTTTTCCGAGCATAATATTGTCGAATTACGCAGATCCAGAGGAAACTCAAAAACGCTGTAGAGATACCATGCTATAGCTACAAACTGCAAAACTTCATTTAAAGTTTTCAAAGTACCCGATGCTCGAGACACTGTGGTAGTTATGAAAGAGTTAATTGCTTTCATCAAATTTCAAACTCACATTGCTTTGTGTGACCAGGCATGTAGAGCGGTATGAAGTGTACTCAAATTTTTTGTAGACCTCATCAAGATTTTGGAAACCTACGAAAATTGCCCCCCCCTGAACGAAATCCTGGATCCGCGCCTGGCTAAGGGTGTATGCTCAGGATTATTATCCGATTTGATCGATTTGTAGTAGAGAAATTTGTGCTAGTAATGAATGATACAAAAAATTGCAAATATTTTGCTTAAATATTCAATTTTGTGCTGGTATGAAGTTAAATGAAGTTTTGATTTGAAAAATGTATGCATTTTCGAAGTGCTGATAAAAGTTCTTTTCAATAAATCTAATGAAATCACGATTTTTTCTTGATTTTTAATTCCAAATTTATTTCGACTTTTTTTCACCCATTTTGTTTTTTAACTTTTGTGCCACAGCTAACCAGAGAAACACAAAAGAACGCACCACTTGGCAAATCATGTTATGACATTTCAAATCACGAAACTGCAAATAACACTAATGACCAGTTTGTTCACAGCTAATTATCTTTAATCAATGATTATTCTGACTAGTAATACCGCGAATGTGCTTGGTAACCACAATTTTTGTCAATGAATCCATAGTTTGAGTTGTTAATTATTGAAGTTGCTATAATCAGCAAATAATACTGGTTGATTATCTCTATTTAACCAGATCCCTTGAAAAAATTATTACAAATTTAACCCAATGTGAACAAACTGGCCCTTAATATCACAAACAAAAATTGGCACCCGTTATTACAGAGATTAACAAACATCAAAAGCAGCATAATGCCGGATTTAAGCGACTCGACTGGAAAGCTGCCAGTATAATGACAAAAAGAATTAATTTTACCATTCTTTTGTTGTTGCTTTTCTCACTATACTGCCAGTTTTCCAATCGTGTAAGGGCTTGTGGCCACGTAGTGAGCGGCAGAGCGGCGAGCGGCAAAGCGTCAGAGCGGCAAAACTAATCCTGAGCGGCAACAAAAAATTAGAACATATAGAATTGTATGGTTGCGGCCACGCAGTAAGCGGCAACGGCAGAGCGACAAGCGGCAATTCTGAGCGGCAGAGCAGCATCGCTCTGATTTAGATTCTGTTTTATTTTTTTATTCCATCCTGAGTGGCAATTTTTTGATTTTTTTTTTAACGAAATAATAAAATAAAATGATTGTTTGATTATGTTTTTTGTATAACGTTACTTGGCAAAGACATAAGCAGAACTAGAACTTGCCGCTCTGCCACTTTTCCAGGGCCAGGGCCAGGGCCAGGGCCTAAGCCCAGCATAAGGATACAAAATAATGACACAAAAAATTTAATTTCTAGAGAAAAAAACAACAAAATCTTCATTTGTCAAAACTTATGTCGGATATCTCTGTCAAGATATAATTGCAGAGAAATATCTCTGACGTCCAATCAAGAGGTGAAACGGAGTGACTCCATTAGATATTTCATGTCAAGATGAGCATTCTGACTTTGGAGTCGGGGTGTATGGAATTCACTCCACTTAGCAAATACCAAAACCATTAAGTATCAAACGAAAACTACCTTACCTATTCGAGTTTACCTTACCTACAACAAAAAATTATTCGGACCGGAACTAGTAAACCATTTCTGTTGCATTCGCGATTTTCAATATCGGGAGCTTTAGTGTTTTTTTTTTAATACTGAGTGCTAAGATGTTTACGCATAAAAAGTATGTTAATCTTTTCTGTGGAAGCTACAAAAGTATGTTAATCTTTTCTGTGGAATTACAATTTGAATCTTCACATTTAAAAAAAAAACTGATAGTTTTCACTTTAAGCCTCCCCCCCCCCCCTATCAAATTTAGCCCCGGACCAAATTTACGGAACATTTTAGAAAATGTTTAAGATGTCAAAACAAAGCTCTCCACCAAAATTCAGCTTTGTCGGAATTTTTTTTAAGTGAAAGTCTAATTATCCTGGGCTAATTTGTGTCTACTAGAATAAAAAGCAACGCATACCAGTGTGATGCAGTTTTACTCTAATTCTTTAATCCTATCTTGACTGTATTCAAGAGTTTCAACAGTCTACTTATTTCTATAAAATAAATAATAAAACTTGAACCAAATAATATCTCTTTATTTTCAAAAACAATCCATTCCCAAAAAAAAAATTTCAAAACGCATCTATTCCACATATACTGACTTTCAAAATAACACGATTCCAAAATTAATTGTGAATAGTTTCAAAGAAAATTGACGTATTTTTACTGTTTCCGAAAATCCACTCGAAAACACATAATTTAATACTTTCCGTGACAAAATTTGAATTTAAATCTTTAACATGAACCAAGATATACTTTTCTGATGGTCTTTCATGCGCTGAGTTCGAATCTGGCCTTGAAATTGCGCTAGCACGTCACATTTTTGAGAAATATTCGAAACTAAAAATTTAAAAAATGCGCTTTTGATGCAAATTTGCGGTTATAATTTTTACTTGCGATTATAGGTACTATCTATAAGGCAAGTTTTGGATTCGTGCAAAAAAAAAATGTTGAGATAACAATCAAACATGATATTACGATGATAGAGAACACCAAAAAAGTGGGTGGCACAATTCTGTCTGTCTGTCTGTCTGTCTGTTCGTCTACAGCCTAAACGGCTCAATCGATATTCTTCAAACTTGGTAAATAGTGGTTTTTGGTGATTCTGCCGACACATTTTTTTCATTTTTTTTTTAGAACCAAAAATAACGGTACCTGCCATACATTTTTTTTTGGCAAATTTACATTATCATATTTTTCTCAAAAACGACTCGAAAACTTTTCTTAAAAAAAATTCGATACATTTATTTTAGTAAAGGCTTTCTTTTGGTGGAAAACCATTTTTCAAAAATGGTTATTGATGGTACCTCCCAAGCAACCATTTTTTTAATTTTTGATTTTCTTCAAAATGGTATTACCGATTTTAATTATTTTTCTTATACAGAAGCCTCCAAAAAATGTTAAGTGTACCAACATTTTTGAAAAAATATTTTTTGGATTTTTAAAAAATACATATTTCAAATTTTTTTTTTGGAAAATCAAATATTTCGAAAAGTGCATCATAGATTTTTTTGAAACTCGATATTTAAGACTTTTTAGTACTCTATAAAATATTTTTAGAAAAACTTTTACATTTATGAAAAAATAAAGGTACCTTCCATACAAAAGTGAAAAAACCGGAAAGGAAAATATTTTTTTGCTTGAAAACGACTCCTACGATTTTGATTAAACTTTTTTCATATATTAAAATTAGTACGTTCTAACATCAAAAATTATAAAATTTTACACATTGCAACTATTAGTAGTACCTGTCACAGAAGGTATTTTTTTATTTTGAGTTTTCTCGTTATCAGCTTAACGGATTTAAATGATTTTTTTTATATACAAATTTCAAATAAGATTAAATAATATTGCATATCAAAATTTTCAAAAAAACAGTTTTTGGATTTTTAAAAAAAGTTTCAAACTTTTTTTTTGAAAATTCGATATCTCAAAAACGGGATGACAATTTTTTTTTCAAATTTTGTTTTTATATACACATAAATATATAGTTTAAATCTGCATACCAAAATTTGTTCTTAAAAATGTTTTAAGAATTTTATATATAAAAAATTAATTAAAAAAAAAAACCGCTCCAACGATTTTAAAATTTTTTTTTCCCATACAATCATATTCCATCATGAATTAAGATGGCATACTTTTTTTCACCTCAAACTGTCAAAAGAGTTGTTTTAGCTAGTTTAAATGTCGTATTTCATGCTTCTCTACATTTTTCTCTCATAATTTCCATGTTTGTATATACAATTTTCTTAAACTCGCAGTGTCTTGAACATAAGAGCAAGTACGTGCGACCCAGTCGTGCATTTTATTTTTTTTCGAATTAATGTTTATGGTTATTCTGAAGTATAAACATTTTATTTCGAAATACAGGGTGTCCCGGACTTGAGTGGAAGTATTTAAGGGGGTGGTTCTTAGGGTTACTTTAAGAAAAAAATTGTATGGGGAAAAGTTGTATCTCCCCTCCCTGAGGCAGGGGGCATTTTCTGAAACATTGACCTTAAATGCAAAAAAAACATTAAAAACCAACGTAAACACATTCAATAATGTGCTATAATTTTTTTGAAAGCTTATACTCCATTCTTGCATTTGGTTTTTAAATCAAGTTGTTTAAGCAAATTGTTTTTGAGAAATCAAATTTCAAAGTCAAAATAAAAAAAAAATAGTAATTTTTTTTCTTAAGTCGATATTTTTCAAAGTTTTACGTAATTAAGTGCTGTTTTTGAGTTCAATATTCATTGCCCTCATTATTTTTTAGTCCATTACCGAAAACCAAATGTAAAAATCTTTCTTAGTTTTTGATAAATTAAGAAAAAACATAAGGTACTTTTACCAAATAAGCCAGAAAAAAGGGTTAAATATAAATTAAGAATAAATTCATTTTTTCGGGCTTATTTGGGAAAAGTACCTTATGTTTTTTCTTAATTTCTCAAAAACTAAGAAAGATTTTTACACTTGGTTTTCGGTAATGAACTAAAAAATAATGACGGCATTGAATATTGAACACAAAAAAGCCCTTAATAACGTAAAATGTTGAAAAAAAAACCACTTAAGAAAAAAAAATCACAATTTTTTTTTTAATTTTGACTTTGAAACTTAATTTCTCAAAAACTATTCTCTTAAACAACTTGATTTAGAAACCAAATTCAATAATGGAGTATAAGCTTTCAAAAAAACTATAGCACATTATTATATATGTTTTCGTTGATTTTTAATGTGTTTTTTTGCATTTGAAGTCAATGTTTCAGAAACTGCCCCCCCTTGCCTCAGGGAATAACCCTAAAACCACCCCCTTAAATACTTCCACTCAAGTCCGGGACACCCTGTATATTTATTTTACTTCACAACACAAATAGGCATACAAATCAAAATCATTTTGTTTTTACCCCATTTTACCCTATAGATATGAAGCCTTATCAAGCTGAAATATGTCTAGCCGGGAAGGATCGATTCTATCTTTCGCTTGTCATATTTTACCTCTGCTATTAATAAATAATTTAAAAAAGAAATTTAAACTTTTCAACTATAAAACTGTGTTAATTTAACAACTGAACAATTTTTGCTAATTATTCTTATTTCACGCGTGTGATTTCTTATTGAAAAATTGCTTATTTTTATGAAATTAAAATTTGATAAATTCAAAGAATTTAATTTGTCAATTGAGTGATTCTCAAACAACAAACATTCATCTGTCCCTCTCGCTCATTACCGAGATTGCCTTAAATAATCTCTGCCTCGTCCGCCCTGGTGAGTGCAATTTTATTTGTATATGTTCTGCCTCAATGAAGCAAAACCTTTGAAACTACAAATAAAAATATTTTTTTTGTGCCTTCCTAACTGCTGTGAGCTGCAATTTGCCATATGCTGTGATTCATGCCAGTAGCGTCAATCATCATCTGCATATAGACAAACCGAAGTTTTCGCTTTTTGCTTTTGTCTCATCCACCCGAATTGATTCATAATCATCTATATTCATCTTGCAAGATCTTCATACATCTACGTGCTTTCCGTCTCATCTGTCCTGGTGAGTTCAATTTTAGTAGATGTTCTGCCTGTAGCTTTGATGATATTACAAGCCAACTTTCATTCTCTTTTTTGCCAATACAAAACACTAATAACAACAACATTGAGATTCATTCACAATCAACTTCAACGCTGCACAAGTTAACGTACCTGGCCTTAGTTCATTCCCAAACCTAAACTGAGCTTTATCAAATACCACAACCAAACTGAGCAAATAGATTATAATCCACAAGAATATACACTCAAAAAAATATTATTCTAAATTATTTCCAAACACACCAAAAAAAAAAAAAAAATAATAATCTTTCAAGAAATTCAAACCTAATCAAAAATGCCTTCGTGTGCGCTACCTAACTGCACTGATACAGAGGTTAAATCAATCATGTTTGAATGTAAAGGAATTTGCGGAAATTCTTTCCATCCTGTTTGTATTGGATTGAGTAGAAATGCTAGAACTTATCTTAATGAATACTTAAAAATATTTTGGTTTCTATGCGAGGAATGCAAAACCATATCCTCAGCTCATATTTTACTGGCCATCCGCTGTAACAATGACAAAATTACGTCGGTAATCGAAACAGTTTCAACCTTGGAAGCTAAATTTGACCTCGAACACCGACAAGCAAGCACGCTCATCTCCGACCATTGCGACTACATAACCAGCGCAATGTCCAGCTGCACCAATGATTTAAATTCAACCATTAGACAAACTATTGTCTCAACACCTCAACAATCCTCGATAACGGTTGGCGATACATTTTCTTCCATCTGTACTCTTATTTCATCTTCAAACGATGCCTCATCGAATATGTATTCACTACTGAAGAAAATGGACTCTAATATAACTAACGATTTTGAGTCCTCCAAAAACATCCATCAAGCCATAAACTACCTTCTAGATGAATCTACAACTACGAAAAATTTAATGAACGATATCCTGGAAGAACTTAAAATTATACCTATCTAGTCGACCCTTTCCCTATCCAGATTCACTGAACCCACATCTAAATAAGTCTTTACTTGATGAACTACAAGTTGCTGTAAACCAAAATGAAAAGAATACCACTTCAAATACATCCGACAGCCCCAACGACCTTATTTTAGTTGAAAAAACTACAAACTCAGCTGAAATCCAACTAACAAAAGAAGCTACTACTTCATCCAATGTATCTAACTCCAACATTGTAGAAAATATTGAAAAAGCTACTGATTCAATCATCTCTTCTAATATCATCAAGTTTGGAACATCTTGGACTCAACTTGAATGGGAAAACCGTCTTATGCGACTGAGTAAACCAAATCTCAAATCTTCATCTTCGTTTTACTTGAAAGGCGCTCCAAAGAAAGCAGACATTTCGTGGATACAAAGCTATTTCAAAGAAAGATTCGGCATCTCTGACATACTTGCCCAGCTCATAATGAAAAGGCCACGATCGTTCAAAATAGAAGTGCCAATTAGTTACGAATGGCTCTTTCTCAATGAAACTAAGGCTCTCAAAATGGGGGGCATGATTTTGACGCCCTGGATTGATCGATCATCTGATAATCTTATTCATAAGTCTAGACCTAAGTTTTTTCAACAATCTTCTTATAATTTATATTCCAGTAATCAAAATCAAACTCGAAAACCCACCCAAAAGCCACTACCGATAAGTCTTTCCCGCAATGTTAACTTCAATTTGCATCCTTCTTCAACCCACTCTACTTATAAATGCCCTCCTAGCTCCAAATACCCTAACTTCATTCATTCCCATACACTCAACCCACACCCTCATTCCAGCAATAATACTTCCCCATCCTCAAGTAAATTTGCTGCTAACTGTACATTACCCAAAACCTCATCACAATTCCTTGACCCTCTTAATCCTCCTGTGGTAAGACTAACTAGAGAATTTGCTGAACTTAATGATGAAAAACGGTATGTACTTTTACGGCTAAGAGATCATCGAATTTATGCAAATGTGCGTCTTTACCTTGCATATCTGCATAATAAAAATGATTCAATATGCGTTGATGGTGTTACCAGAACCAACATTATGGTTTCCATTCATCAGGAAGGTCTTCCAACTAACACCAGTGAGCTGTTGAAAATATTCGAGCTTTTCCACGAAACTTTTAACTTAACGTCTACTGACGTACAAAATGATTTATCTGCTTATGCTTCATATGTAGATTCCAAACATAAAAATCGGCAAAGAACAAATAATCTTTTTCGTTCCTAATCCTCACCCTTCAAAACCGAAGCTAATAACAGTTTACTATCAAAATGTCAGGGGTCTACGTACGAAATCTTCAGACGTCTACTTAAACTGTCAAAAACTTCCTTTCGATGTCTTTGCCCTTACTGAAACCAATCTCACGCCTGACTTTTACAACAGTGAACTTTTTACCTCTGATTTCAGTGTCTATCGTAAGGATGTCCTAGTTACTGATGAAAGTCGTACTGACGAGTTATCAAATAACTCCTCATCAGGACGTGGTGTTCTTCTGGCCATAAAATCAGAATTTGACTCATCGCTGTTTTGCATACCAAATGTATTAAACCTTGAAGTAATTTGTGTAAAGGTTCGTGTATCCAACCGTTTCCTTTATCTATTATGCTGCTATATACCCCCCTCCCAACCTACAAGTACTTATCAACTACTATTAGATGCAATCGATTTTTTGGTCGATCTCATCGACAATGAAGATGACCTAATCGTAGTTGGCGATTTCAATCTTCCCAGGCTTGTATGGGATAATTCAGATGATGATACCCATTATGTCTCCTGCAATGCAACCTCGGAAAAAGAAATCTTATTTGTTGATAGACTTCTGTTTTCAAATCTCGCCCAGACTAGTGGAGTAAAGAATTATTTGGAAAGACAGTTAGATTTAGTTTTTTCAACTGATGCTCAGAATACTGAAGTTATTGAAAATAGTCATATACTCTCAAAGCTCGACAATCATCATCCACCTATTTCAATTACCTTTGCCTTTGAGTGCATTAATATCCTACCCTACTCTTTCACATCGCAAAAATATAATTTCCGTAAAGCAGATTTCGATAAATTAAATGAACTTATTGGAAATCTAAACTTCGACTTTACGTCGAGTGATTCGAATATCGACACAATTATAACCACCTTTTATACTCAATTACAAAACTGCTTCTCGCAATCTATTCCACTCCTTCCTCAAAGGAATTTCACAACCTCTCCTTCCTGGTATAACAAAGAACTACGCCTGCTTCGTAATAAAAGAAATAAATTATGGAAAACATTTCTCAGGTCAAAGTCAGATCAAGATTTTTCCAACTATGTTTCCGCATACAATAATTTGTCCACCTTGTGTGAATCTCTCTACTCAAACTTTCTTGCTCAAACTCAATCTCATCTTATCTCGAACCCAAGACACTTTTTTCAATTTATTAACTCTAAAAAAAGATCCGATGGCTATCCCTCAACTTTGAAATACTCCAATGCCTCATCCGCGGATCCCAAAATTATATCCAACTATTTCGCTGATTTCTTTGGTCAGGCGTTTTCTTCTTGTAACTCTGAAGTAGATCTTAACTTCTTTACTTATATGAATGGCTGTACTCAGACCTCACTTGTATCGATTAACATATGTCAATCGTCAGTGATTCAGAAAATTCAACTGCTCAAAGACGATTTCTCATCGGGTCCTGACGGGATTCCTCCTATTGTTCTTAAGAAGTGCATTTCAAAACTAAGTCAACCACTAACGGCGATATTTCAACTATCTTTTTCTAGGGGAGTGTTTCCGAATTTATGGAAAGACTCTTTCATTATTCCTATCCATAAAAAAGGATCTAAAAGCGATGTCACAAACTACAGACCGATTGCTAAACTTTCATGCATTCCTAAATTATTTGAGAGTATAGTTCATGATAATACACTTCTTCATTGCAAATCACTTTTTTCAGATAAACAACACGGCTTTCTCAAAGGTAGATCAACAACATCTAATCTCACTGAATTCGTATCCAATACTATCTGTGCTATGGAACTTGGTCATGAAATTGATGCAATTGCAACAGATTTTAGCAAAGCATTTGATAAAATTTCGCACAATGTAATCATTTTCAAATTGAAATCATACGGATTCCCATCACTGTTCATATCTTGGGTTCAGTCCTATTTACACAATCGTCTATATACAGTTTCGTTCAGGGGTTGTACTTCCAACCCTATATACTCAACATCAGGTGTCCCACAAGGGAGTCACCTTGGCCCTCTGCTCTTCTTGTTAAGTGTCAACGACGTTGAGCTTATTTTAGAAGGATCCGACCTGGAAATTTATGCTGATGATATGCGTATTTCTAAACAGATTTCATGCACTACAGATGCTGAGTCACTACAAAAAGATTTAAATAATTTTTTTACTTGGTGTCAACATAATTTTCTTGAGCTTAACGTTAACAAGTGTCAAGCCATCACTTACTCAAGGAAACGCCCACCTTTTCCACAGCGTTACTACTTTTTGAATAATGTACAAGTTTTAGTTGTCGCCTCTATTCGTGACTTAGGGGTTATTTGTGACAATCAGCTTAATTTCCGAGCTCATTATGATTCCATTATCAACAGGGCTAATTCAACTCTCGGTTTTGTAAAACGCTGGTCCAAGGAATTTTCAGATCCCTATGTCACAAAATCCTTATATGTTGCTTTTGTTAGGCCCCTCAGGTCTGGTCCCCTTATCACCATGTCCACATTCAGCGTATTGAAGCGGTTCAACGTAGATTTATTAGATTTGCCCTGCGTGGCCTTGGATGGGACGACCCATTTATACTCCCTCCTTACGAAAGCCGAATTAAACTGATAAATTTACAAACCCTTAGCGATCGTCGTGACAATGCCGACCTACTTTTATTTCGAAAAGTAAAGTGGAACTCAAATCAACGTAGTCTTAGATCTGTACCACTCTTTTCGATACCCTTTCATCGAACAGAATACGGCCAAAATGAACCTCTCACAAGAATGCTGAGAAAAGCCAACAACTCAACCGTTTTCGATTTAAGTTCCTCAAAAACTGCCCTTAAGATTGCTCTCCAATAACTATCCATCCCTGACATTCCATCCTGTTTATCCATTACTATTATCTTTATATTAATATAGTTTTAAGAATTTTGATGTTTAGTTTTTAAGATTCATATTTGAATTAAGCTTAAATAAATAAATAAATATCTCTTCCTCGTCCATACAGCTTATGCAAAAATCGTGAGAGAATACGCCAAGACGCGTTGCGCGCTTGCCTGTAAGACAGTGTCCGGTTATAACAGCAATCATGGAGCTAATGTGCAATCTACTTAGTGATATCAAACCCTTAGATCGCTTTAAATTCATTACTGACTGGATTTGTTTTGTTGCCAAACAAGTGGTGATATTGTTCCACCTAACTGGCTGAAGAAAAAGGGGACGGAGCTGCAGCTGAATTAGCTGTCAAAATGTTGAATACACAAAAATTCAATCATACAAACACAACACGACACAGCTGCAGACAGAGCTGCAGACGCAGCTGTTCAAGTTGGCCAACTTTTAACTTTAGCTTGCAGCTTTTTTGACGTTTCAACAAATCGAGCGCAACCGAGTGTTTCCATAGGGGTTGAAGTGATTTTCAAACTGCAGTTTTCGAATGGTGTAATCAATGTGACTTGGGAGTTATCCGAATGAATTCAGAATGATGGAATGGCCAATGTTTTGTTGGTCCATTGTGATGAAGCTTATTTAGCCGTAGGTATGGCTGTATTAGCAGCCTCCTGTTTGCTTAAAATATCCAAGGGGGTCAGATAGAGCAGAACGTCTAGATCTGCAGACGGTGTCGGCGTACGAAGTACTCCACGAATGCACAAACAAGCAGTGCGTTTTGGACTTTGTTTAATTTGCCACAATCAACCGCTTTATCTAGAGCAGTCCACCATACGGCAACTCCATAAGTGAGAATTCGTCTAATCACCGGGCGAAGTATAGGATATTGCCAGTGAAAGATACAAGGTGGAAGGCCCATTTGTTCCCAGTGGCTTTTTTGCACGGGAAAAGTGCCACTTTGACTCTTCTATATTTTGATTCCAGCTTAACTTTTTGCCTAAAAAAGGACCCAAATAACACCAAGTCTCAGAGAAGGGGAGATAAGACACCGCCTTGCGGCAAACCTCTTCTGACAGACGTTCAAGCGGAAAAGCTGCCCAGTTTTAAGTTGACAAACCTTCTAGTGAGCATTTGGTTGATTGAAAAGAGTTAAGGTCTTACAAAAAATGATAATGGAGAGTAATTTAACCCTCATAACAATATATTAATTTTTTATACAGCTTTGGGACCTAGAAGAGTCTTATGAGAGTGGATTTGCAGATTTCGGTAGCCTTATACTGGAGAGTATGTAAGTTTGGGTCTTTTTTCCCTCCTTATTCAAAATCGTGTCGGGGCCCATTCGCCAAAGTTTTTCAGTAACTCGTTCATGAATTTGGTCTTGTTAAGTTGAGTTTGAAAATTTTATGGTCTAGGGTTGTCCGGCGGTTAGTCCACCATTTTTCGTCATGAAGTTTTTAAGAACTTCTGAGTATTAATAAAAAACACGTTTCGATAAGATTCCTTGGATGGACGATTATATTGGTATGATTCGAGCTACTGAATAGACGTGTTTTTCTCTCGGCTGGCGATCTCTTAAAATTTCAATTAAAAGTAACGCATTTGGCTCTTAAATTAAAGTGAAAACCCACAGTTGTTGGAACATAAACAAATAAACAAATCAATAATTCCGAGTGACAGTGACAATAAAATAAAACAACATTATATTCTTTCTTTTTAAAGTTAAAGTTATCTGCCAAAGCAAATTTTTCTTTTTGTTGAAATCTTTCTTTGTGTTTTTCTTCATTTGTATTATACAACCTACAACCTAAACTTTCATCATGTCCAGCCAAAAACGAGTAAGATCAAACTCCAAACCCGATTTACAAGGAATAAACTCACCTCGAACATCTCTTGATCCCACTCAACAAATATCCAAAAAAAATGGCCGTAGACGAAAACATCTTGCTTGCAAAAATGGATGAAAAACTTAAAAGTCAAAGTGAGTTGATTATTTCACTCTTATCATCGAAAATTGAAGAAAATAACGACACACTCGCGAATAAAATTGATCTGCAATTTGCCGAACTTAACAAATCTATCGCGGTTATAAATTCCAAAGTCGAACAACTAGAAATTAATCAAGCTACATCAAAAAACGATATTGATTCTATTAAAACCGAAGTTAATCAAATGCAATCATCGCTGTCAATGGTACATACAGATTTGGCAGCCACCCACTCAGAAATCACTGACCTACGATTACAACTTGATGAAATAAAAACTATACAAGAGGAACACGAGAACAAAAATATTTCACGCGACGCGGTTCTTTTTGGAATCCCGCACATAGAAAATGAAAACATTAAATCCCTTTTCAATCATTTATGTCATGTGTTAAACATTAGACCGCCAGCAAATGATATTTTTCGCACTCGCACACGACAAAATAATAACACCTCCGCGATAATAATAAAATTTCAATCAGCTTATGATAGAAATCATGTTTTAACATCTGTTGCCCGATACCGAAAACAAAATAACAAACAATTAAACTTAAACGACTTTGGATTAAACTCAGAATCTCCTGTTTACTTGCGCGAGTGTCTTACAAAGAAAAATAACAATATACTTCACACTGCACTCCAATTAAAAAAACAAAAACATCTTTTTTCGGTGTTTACTATGCGTGGAGGGGTATTTGTCAAACGTCACTCTAACGATGAAGCAGCCAAAGTAGATGACATCGAAAAATTGCATGATATTGCCAGCCTTCAAAGATGATTTCCAGCTTTAAATTTTTACGATCAGTTGTTCTCAAACTTTTAATTTCAATATATTTAATTTTTTTTTTTCTTCTTTTTCATAATTTAAAATTTTTAAATTTTTCTTTCTTTTATAAATAATTTTTATAGCTTCATTAATTTTATAGCTAAATAATTTTGTTTAGAAAATATTTTTCTTATAAACTGTCGATACATACGCCTCCATTTCGTACTTTTTTTTTTCTTTATTGTTTTTCTTTTCTTTTTTGCTCCTTTTTCTCTTTCCTCTTAACTAGCCAATATGATTGGAAATGTAGCCTATCCTCTGAGTATGCTTTGGGTGTCATTTGTGCCTTGCTTCATGTCATTGCCTTTGTTTTTATTAATTTATAACAGCTATGCAATCGAATTATGAGTTTTTAAATTCCATGGGCGACGGAGTTAATGGAATCTCTCGATCAATGATCAATGTTTTTGGTAACCAAAAACCTGGTCTAAGGGTGTGTCATATGAATACGCAGAGTCTGCTACCTAAGCTTGATGAGTTTAGAGATCTTTTTGAAGGTTCTACGGTGGATGTTGTTTGTGTCTCAGAATCTTGGTTCTGTGATAGTATCAACGATGAGGTGTATAAGGTGAATGGATATAACATTTTTCGTGGGGACAGAATAGGAAGAGTTGGTGGAGGTGCTGCACTTTATGTTAAAAAGGGGTTGAAATGCTTTTTGAAGTGTAAATCTATGATTGGGAGTGAAGTTGATTATGTTTTCGTAGAAATTAAATCTTCATCTGGTAATCTTCTAATTGGATCTGTTTATAGACCCAACAGAAATATTGATCCTTCTCCCATTTTTACACTCTTGGAATCAATTTCTTCAAACTATCGAAAAATAATTATAGGTGGTGACTTGAATAGCAACCTTTTAACGGAAATAAATATGATCGAAGGTATGAGGTCTCTTGATTTGTTCCCAGTAAACACTAGTACTGCAACACATTTTACTGGAGATTCGAGTACTCTTTTAGATGTATTTTTTGTAAATGATCTAACCAGCGTTTTTTTTTTATGACCAGTTGTCAGCCCCTGCTTTTTCAAAGCATGACCTTATATATTTAATTTTTGATTTTTCGGTTATCTGCCCTGACTTAACTTATGAATATAGGGATTTTTTCAACATTGATTATAATTTTTTGGAATTGGATGCTCGAAATATTGAGTGGAATCGTGTATTGTATATGACATCTGTATATGATAAAGTTGAGTTTCTTAATCATAATATCCGTGTTCTTTTTAATAGTCATGTGCCATTAAAAGTTAGACGTGTTAGGCATGGTCAATGTCCTTGGTTCACTGTTGCAATTCGACAAATCATTGAAAGACGAAACCGAGCATATTGTGACTGGAAGCGTTACAGATTGGATTCTCAATTGCAGGTCTATCGTTCTTTGCGCAATCTAGCTGTAACCAAAATTAAGCTTGCTAAAAAGAAATTTTATGAAAGCAAAATTAACCCATCACTTAAAGGTAGCGAGCTTTGGCGTAGCCTAAGAGAATTGGGAGTGGGTAAAATAAAACAAAATGTTGACACTGGCCTGGACATAAACCAATTGAATAAGAGCTTTGTTACAATTCCGTTTCCTAACTTGAATGTTTTACCTTTAAATTTGAATGCCGCACATGAACTTTACCAAACTGGCACCTTTGAATTCTCTTGTGTAGACAGTTCTGAAATCGTTGAATGTTTGCTATCTGTCAAATCACATGCTTTTAGTTTTGATGGAATTCATCCAAAATTTATCAAAATTATTTTGCCTATACTTCTCCCAGCACTAGAGCACGTTTTCAACTTTATTATAACCACCGGTTTCTACCCTCCTCAATGGAAAAAATCAAAAATTATACCTATTCGTAAGAGTCCTACCAGTAAAGACTTCAGGCCCATTTCCATACTTCCTTATTTATCTAAGGTATTTGAGAGAGTGCTTCAGAATCAAATAAACTCTTACATCAACACCAGTAACTTGCTTTCTCCAATGCAATCTGGATTTAGGAAGCACCACAGCTGTATCTCTGCAGTTATTGACGTTGTAGACAATATAAGAGGGTCTATGGATGAGGACAAAATAACATTTTTGGTTTTACTGGATTTTTCGAAGGCCTTCGACACGGTTGACCATACCAACCTTTGTAACAAGCTTTTGACGCTATTTGGTTTCTCAATGTCTGCAGTTAAACTCATGTCATCTTATTTGAAGTCCAGAACACAAGCTATCTCGTTAGGTGATGAAATTTCCAGCTTTTTATCTAACAGCAGAGGGGTTCCACAAGGTTCCATACTTGGACCTCTATTGTTTTCATTATATGTTAATGAAATTCCCTCTTTAGTATCCTCTTCCATACAAATGTATGCCGATGATGTCCAATTGTATAAGAGTTGCCCCCTTGGGTTGCTAGAGGACTGCGCAAATACAATAAATACTGATTTAGATAAGATCTCTACTTGGTCTGAGAAGAATGGGCTTTTTCTTAACCCACTAAAAACAAAATGCATAGTCATTAGTAAGAAACCATTAGACCTTTCCTACTTCCCTGAAATCTCCCTTCAAGGTTCAAAAATTGAATATGTCGAAACCACAAGAAATCTAGGAATGGTTTTTAATAGGACACTGACTTGGAATAATCATATAAATGCAGCTGTTGGGAAAGTCTATGGAACACTTCGCCAGCTCTGGATGTCTCACCAATTTACCCCTCAAAGAACACGTATGATGTTAGCAAAAACACTTATTATTCCTAATCTTAACTATGGTTGTGAAATTTTTGGAAACTGCGATTCTATTAGCAGGAGGAAACTTAACATCGCTTTCAACAATATCGCACGTTACGTATTTAACGTAAGACGTTTCGATCGGATTTCACATTTCTCCAAACTTCTTTATAATATGTCATATGATCATCTTATTCGTTACAGATCTCTTATCCTGCTCTCTAATATAATTCAAACTAATCAGCCTAGTTACTTATTTAACAAAATACGCTATAGTACCTCAATGAGATCTCGTCAACTTATCCAACCTCGTTTCTCTTGCCTTACATCTGAGCGGCAGTTTTTTGTTAACTCTATTCGCTTATGGAATTCTTTACCAAGGCATGTTCGTGGTTTCGGTGGCACTGATAGGTTTAAGTTGGAGCTTAGGTCCTTTTTCACTCAAAACATTGGCTAATTTATGCTACAGCATCTTTTTTTTATGTTATTTTTCTTTTCTTTTTCTTTTTCTCTTTTTATTTTTTTTCTCTTGTCTATTTGTACTATTTTTCCTTATTATAAATGGAGAGGTGTGTACTTAAAAATATTTATTGATTTTTTTTGTAATTTTAAACTCGATTTTTGTTTTTTCCTTTTTCTTTTTTATTCAATTTCGAAAACACTCTTTTATTTAATTTAATTGTTAAAAATTTAAATTGTTAAATGCATCTTTAAGCTTCACTATCTATAAGATTGTACTTCTTAATGTGAATGCCTTCAAATAAATAAATAAATGTAAATGTAAAATGTAAGATTCCTTGGGAACATTCATTTTTAAAATCTAAGAACCTAAAATACATATTTTTTAAATTGTCAATAAAATATACCTATGACCCACAGAAGAAAATCTTATGTTTTTATAGCCGACTTTTTAGTAAGTGACACAATAAGGGCCCTTAAAAAGTGTAAGTGTATATTTTATTTCATTTTTCGGTTTATCTTTTGCATCTCTATACCAATTACATATACTTTTAGTCCAGGCTCACTACATTCACACCACACGCAGCGTAACATTCCAGCCATCAACGACACAATTATTTCCTTAAAAGGATTGAGTGAGGTAAGTTTTTCCTTGAATAAATTTCAAGAATGTTTCCATTACAAATGCCTTCCCTATTCCCTAATGTATAGGTATAAAAAAAAGCATCATTGACTTAACCTTTTAATAATATCAAACAAGATAAAGACCTGTATGTGATCAAGTTCACGACATTGTAACCATAGGAGATAGATTTCTTCAATCTCAACGCCTGATTGCATAAACAGCATCCTATCCTATGCCATATAGATTCAATGCACCAACAACTGCACTCAGCAGGAAATACAAAAAATCCAACTTATTTCCTTACCGCACACAACGGCCAACGCAAAACAGACACACATTTCTCTGAATCCAATTGGATGCTCCGAACTCAAAACCTGATCTATATCTGGATCCTTTTAAGGTATCAGGTTTTCAAGTATAGAACCTTTCTAAATAATATGCTCTCAGTTAACGATGTCGGTTTGTGTTGTTGTTGTTGTGTTCTTGCTGAGCCAATTGATAAGCACAGATTGCTTGGTCATTTTAACAAACCCACAAACAGGCCATCAGGCCAGACCCCAGACTTCCAACTGTACCTACTCTCTGATGCTTTTAGTTTAGATATTGTATCTTAACCATATATACACCGTACCCGTACAACAACACAGGCGCAAGTTATCTAAATCAGTTCTCTGACTAATGCATCGCGATTAGGATCCATAAATGATAGCGGAACAGAAGAAGTACACGCACAATACCGTTGAACAGATTCCTATATTTGGCTTCGTTCGGCGTGTTGTCCGTCGCTCGTCGCGGTGGTTGCTGAGAAGAAGAAGTCTTGTTGGTTTTTCTCAAACTTGACAGGCGCAACTTGATTGGCGTCGAGCTTCGACTGAATCTGACTCGCATTTGGATTTGGGCAATAGATAGCTGCAGATGAGAGAGTTTAAGCCTTTCTCATGGCAGTTAAGTAGATGAGATTGCAAGGCAAGAACCTTAAGTTAAGTACCTTTCCATATACACATAACTCGAACGGCCATGATTGTTGAATGAAGAAGGCTAAGTTCATCTTTGGACGTTTTAACAAATTGGTTTGGTTAAGTGATGTGGATAAGCATCTTACTAAATAAGGTAGTGCCTTTGATTGATGGTACGCACAATTAGGTATCATAATATTGATTTGACATATCAATTGGGTCACTCGGCTCAGATGAGAATGGCGGAAGAATTGAAGATTGAATAACAAACGAGGACAGGAATGTATTGGTTTGTTTTTGTTTTAAAAATTCACTCAAAGAATTTCGAGGACATAAAACAGTTGGATCTTCTTTAATTTTTTTTTCTATTTAAGGTCTTTCTACATCAACGATATCACGAAATAGTCAAAGAATTTGTATTTATAACAAAAGTTGCCCTAAAATTTGTAAATCAAGTATCTTCGGAGCTTTGAGCTATTTACATTTTTGTCTGCCTCCAAGAAACAGCATTCATTGGTATATTGGAAAACAGTTGTCCCTCTAGAATATTTGAGCTGAATACATTACACTATAAGAGCCACAAAAGCATTCCCCGAGGAATACTTTCTAACACCAACTATATGCTGTCGTCAAAATTCCAATTTCCTTTGAAACATTGTTTGGCGGATCTCTGATATCCTCTATGGTCTTAACTTTATAACCGTACCTACATAAATAACATCTTAACTTCCAACCCAAAGGTATAACCGGATTTGCATTTTAGTTCTTTATTTCGCCCCATCAGCTTATACGACATTCTATAGATACAAAATACAAATTCTAAAGCATTTTGCAACGTTGTGTCTTGTGTGATGAAAGAATTGAACAAAATTTATGATCCACAACGAATGTACCTAATGTGGGAGTCGTAGGAATTCATTTAAGTCCGAATAAATCAAGTTCTCTCGGATCGTGCGGAATGTGAATAGGTACAAGCCCAATGAAGTAGCCAAGCGAGAAGAAGTCCTCGCATTCCTTTATTGTTTGATTGTAAATTTATAAAATATTTCATCTAAGATAATGCTTGTTATAAAGTGGCAAAGGAAATTTAAAAAGAAAATGCCTTTACTGATTGAAATCTTAACGGATGTTAAACGAATGAAAGGCTGACATATGAAGGAATTATTTGTAAATTGTCAGAACTAATTAAAGTCCAGTCAGCTTTCAATGAACGTTCGAAAGTGAAGAGTAGAACAAATTTTTTGAATATGTTATTTTATTGAAATCAGGATTTTTAAACGAAGTCGATGATGAATAAACTAATGTTAGGACTATAGTGTAATTTCTAATACTTTTGTTTTGATGCTGCATTATAAAGACGTACCTAGTCCAGAAAATCAACGTTTTCAAACCCCCTGGACAAAAACCTGCCAGATTGATTCGAAATGAAGAATATAGCAGGTATGTAGATATACCTTCATATATATATATATATATATATATATATACCTTCACCCACCAAATAATATATTGTTCTTCTGAATTTATTTGTTAAGTCTTCCATACAGTAGTTCAAAAACGGATAGTCGAAATAGGTCATTAAATGAAATTCTTCGCTCGTTAATGAGCCTTAAACATTTTTTGAAGTACAACTTGAGTAACTGTTCCTTTAATTCTAAAAACCAGATTTTGTAAAACGAATTAATACCTACATAAGGCGTATCTATTTTGTATATCACAATAGAGCTCTGATGAACAGAGTCGAGCATGGTGAGCATGCTCTGAACATCATTTGAACCAAGCGTGTTCTGAGCGCTCCTAGTTGCCCTTGTCAGTAATTTTTAAATTCTTGTGCTTGTGCTCCGCATTAAACTCTGTCTGCGCATTTATTTTATTTTGTGCTCAGCACGCTCTGAAAACGCTCGAACGAAAAAAGAAACAAATGTTTAGCTCTGAGCGCTCGGAGCTAAAAAAGAAACGCACGTATAGGACTTTATGTAAAAAATGTGGCCCCATCTTTCGTCAAATGGCCCCCAAAACATTTTGAAAAGGCCTTCACTGCTTTTTTCTTCGCGGCAACGCTAGGCATTGTTTAATATAAGAGAAAGATAATTAAATTTCCTGTAAAATGAATTATTCAAAAAACTTACTTACTTACTTATCCGGCTCCCGATCCATGAAGGGTCTCTGCCTGAGATATTGCGGTCTTCCATCGGTTGCGGTCCCTCGCACGCTCCCTCCAGTCGTCGAGACCAAGCGCTCTTGCGTCTGTGACCGCCTGGTCCCTATAGCGGAGGTTCGGTCTTCCTGGTCGTCTCGAACTTGGGGGCTGGGATTCGAAGATTTTCTTGGCTGGAGCGTTGTTGTCCATTCGCTCGATGTGGCCGAGCCAGTGTAGTCGACGTGTTTTGGCTCTTTGGACTACATCCACATCTTGGTACAGCTCGTACAATTCACGATTGAATCTTTTCCTCCAATCGCCCTCTTCGCATATAGGACCAAATATCCGCCGAAGAATTTTTCTCTCGAAAGTGCCCAGTATCAATTCCCCTTTTTTACTTATCGTCCAGCACTCGGCACCGCGCCGTAAAGAAGAACTGGTAAAATTAGCGTTTTGTATAGCGTGCACTTTGTCCTTTGAGAAAGGAGTTTTGAACCCATTTGCTTGGCCAAACCGAAGTAGCAGCGGTTCGCTAGGGTAATTCTTCGTCGGATTTCCACTAAGGTGTCGTTCGTGGAATTGATGTTTGTTCCGAGGTAGGTGAACTCCTTGACTACCTCGAAATTACTGCTGCCAACAGTGACGTTTTGTCCTAGGCGATAGACAGATGAGGCTTTGTTTGTTGATAGCATATACTTTGTTTTGTCCTCATTCACTTCAAGACCAACGCGTTTCGCCTGTTCATCAATAGCTGTGAATGCTTCAAGTAAAGCTCTCTTGGAGCGGCCGATGATGTCGATGTCGTCCGCATAGCCAAGCAGTTGGGAAGACCTGTTGAAGATAGTGCCTTCCATGTTAACACCACTCTTGCGCACTATCTGTTCCAGGACTAAGTTGAAGAAATCACATGATAGCGCATCTCCTTGTCTGAACCCTGTACACGTCCGGAATAACTCGGATGAGCTGTTACCCATTTGCACGTTGCACCGCGTATTTTGTAACGTCATGCGGCATAGCTGGATCAGTTTTTTCTGGATCCCGAGTTCTGACATCGCCAATAGAAGCTCTTGGCGACTTATGCTATCATATGCGGCTTTAAAGTCGATGAATAGGTGGTGGGTCTCGACTTGAAATTCGTTGGTCTTTTCCAGGATTTGCCTCAATGTGAAGATTTGGTCTATCGTTGATCTGCCTGGCCTGAAGCCACACTGGTACGTGCCGATCAAAGTGTTGCAGAAAGGTTTTAGACGCTCACATAGTACGTTGGATAGGATCTTGTAAGCAACATTAAGCAGGGATATGCCTCTGTAGTTCTTGCAGGACATGGGATCGCCTTTTTTGTAGATTGGGCATATGGAGCTATTTGACCAGTCGTCGGGCATACTTTCCTCCTCCCACACTTGGTTGATGAGCTGGTGCATGCACCCTACCAGGACATTTCCTCCATACTTAAAGAGTTCCACAGGTAGGCCATCCGAGCCGGCGGATTTGTTGTTCTTAAGCTTGTGGATGGCTTTCTTAACCTCTTCAGTACTGGGCGCTGGGACTGGATCTTCATTGACTGGTCTTATGCTTCTTTGTTCCTCTGTTGCCCCCTCTACATAATGCCCACTAAGCAGCTGCTGGAAATGCTGTTTAAACACGTCTACAATTCCCTGTGCTTCGGTGACTAGGTTACCTTCGCTGTTTCGAAGAGCTTGCGTGCCAGTCCTATAACCAGATGCCAGTTGCTTGGCTGTTTTTGTAGAACCGGCGGGTGTTGGTGGCGGTGCTAGACTCTTCGAGATATTTGAGCTGAGAGGCTGCGGATGCTCTTTTCTTTCTACGCAGGGTTTTTTTCTCTTTAAAGATGAGTTATTGACCAATTTGGATTATAATTGAAAAAGTGGATAAGATCAAATCTTGTTTTTCCTTTGGCTTTTCTGGTCACAATGGTTTTGAAAATGAAACAATTAAGTTCCCCTGAAGAAGGCAGCAACCCCTGCCGAAACGTCGGGAAAAGTAAATGTTTACTTAATTGTTTCATTTTCAAAACCATTGTGACCAGAAAAGCCAAAGGAAAAACAAGATTTGATCTTATCCACTTTTTCAATTTTTCTCTTTCCTTCTCTTTTCACGGTTCTCCTCTCTTGCTGCTCTTGTTTTCCGTTGCAGCATTTGCATTCGTGCATTTTCCGTCTCCTGCTTCAATACCACGCATTCATCGTCATACCACCGGTTCTTTTTTCTGGGTGGTTGATAGCCTATGGTGGTCTCGGCTGTCTCCTTAATGATGTCGCGATATTGGTTCCACTGGTTGTTGACGCTTGTGGCTGGGTTTACGGCAGAGAGTTTCCCGGTCAATTGCTCACTGTAGTCTCTGGCAGATGTGCTAAGGCATGCAATGTTGAATTTCTTCCTTTGGGCGGTATTCGTTTTCTTTTCGTTGGACAGTCGGGCTCTGAACTTTGTCACAACAAGAAAGTGGTCAGAGTCCACGTTTGCGCCTCGGAAAGTTCGCACGTCCAAGATGTATTCAAAAAACGGTATGGATAAAAATCGACCGAGAAATAGTCGTTCAAACTAGGCTGAGGTTAAGTTTTTAAAGCTTTATAAATGGCATTTTTGGCTATTTTGATGGACTTGTTAGATTATTCACTCAAACTCGGTGTATTAGGGAGTCATGACTAGTTAAGTCAAAAATAAAAGTCAAGTTTCAAATTTTTCGCAGTTTTAGGGTTGCCATATAATTTTTTTTCAAAATTTAAATAATTGTCAAAATCAACACACTTGCTTTTACAAAGCCGGGTTTTGACCACATGTTAGCGTATACCTTCTCGACATGAAAAAAAATAGTGCTAGACCAGTTTTACACTTGAGGGTCCTTTCCAGACCAGCTCAACATTTTCTAAGTAGGTATTAAAGAAATAATTTTTTTTATTTTGGAGTACCTAACTCGTCTGGCACATATAACGAAAGGCATACACTACCAAATACCCCGGTTTGCGAAAGTAGATTTGTTAGTTTTGATAATTATTTAAAAATTTTAAATTATTTAGAAAACTAAAGGAAAAAAAATTACCAACATTATATCATTAAGGCCCGTCTGGCCTGCATTTTCGACAGCCAAACTCGTCTGGCACACTTTTGTCTTTATTTAAGGAGACATTAGCTTACATATATTGAAAACCCGGCTTTGTAAAACAAGGTTTGACACTTATTTGAAATTTAAAAAAAAGTTTTTTCATATAATACCTACTTTGAAAATGTTGAGCTCGTCTGGCAAGGACTTTCAACCGTAAAATTTGTCTGAAAGTATTTTTTTTCATGTTCGAGAAGGTTTAAGCTAACATGTGATCAAAACCCGACTTTGTAAGAGCACGTGTGTTGATTTTGGCAATTATTCTAAATTTTGAAAAAAATTAGATGGCAACCCTAAAACTGTGAAAAATTTGAGATTTGATTTTTATTTTTAACTTAACTGGTCATGGCTCACTAATACACCCAGTTTGAGCGTGTAATCTAACAAGTCCATCAAAATAGCCAAAAATGCCATTTATAAAGCTTTAAAAAACAAAAAATCAGCCTAGTTTGAGCGACTGTTTCTCAGTCGATTTTTATTCAAACCGTCTTTTCAATAATTCATTTTAAAGGAAATTTAATCATCTTTTTTTTTCTATGGAGCATCTCTGCTGAAAAAAAAGTTATAAGCAAATAAGTAAATACAAAAACAAAAAATGCGATCATATTTACATTTACTTGCAATGATTTTTTTTTTAAACTAAGCTAACTAAAAATTTTTTAATTTTTTTTTAAAAAGTAGATTTTATTCTCTACAAAAAAGGTTTGCAGAATTATCTCAAAATTTTGCTGCGTTTTTGAGTTATATGCAAAAAACAAAAAGGGTGCTTTTGCACCCCCTCCCAAAAATGCACCCTTTAATTCAATAGTACTCCGTGGTTTTACCATCTTCAATGAACCCTCTGATGATTTTTAAAATAAAATCCCATGATCTTCTTAGTTTTTCCTATTTTTGAGTTTTTCATTGTGCGAAATTTCAAGTTTCTTCAGTATCGTGGAGTGCTCCATAATTTTGACGATCTGTCAGTGAGTCAGTAGGGGGGTTTACATGGAACAACATGAAAAAACATTTCATCAAACATTGTTGACAACCACCGATGTTTTATCATTTGAACGCAAAAAAAAAAAACATGTTGTCAACCTGAGTTGTATGGTTTTCAAAGTATTTGTAAAACTTGTTCCGATTCCATCAAGCAATGTTGTCAACAATGTTGACCCATATGAACCCCACAAGTGAATCAGTTACGGTTTTTGCGATTTTTGAAGTCCTGTATCTCGGGAATTACTAATGCTAAAGAGTAGAAATTTGGTGAGCCACCTCACATATTCTGTCTGTCTATAGCCTTAAGTGTTGGATCGATTTTCTAAAAACTTGGTTTACAGGGTGTCCCGGACCCGGAAGTATCTAAGGGTTTGGTTCTTGGAGTTATTCTAAGAAAAAAATTGTATGGGGGAAAAGTTGTATCACCCCTCCCTGAGGCAGGGGGGTGGGGCAATTTCTGAAACATTGATCTAAATGCAAAAAAAAAACATTAAAAATCAACGAAAACACATCTAATAATGTGCTATAGTTTTTTTGAAAGCTAATACTCCATTCTTGAATTTAAATTTGGGAAATTTAATTTCAAAGTCAAAATTAAAAAAAAAAAAATGTGAATTTTTTTCTTTAGTCGATATATTTCAAAATTTAACGTAATTAAGTGCTTTTTTTGTGTTCAATATTTAATGCCCTCATTATTTTTTAGTCCACCGAAAATGAAATGCAAAAATCTTTCTTAGTTTTTGAGAAATTAAGAAAAAACAAAAGGTACTTTTACCAATAAGGCCCGAAAAAAGGGTTAAATTATGGATAATTCATGAATAAATTCATTTTTCCGGGCTCGAATCGTAAAAGAATATTTGAAGACTTAAAATAGTCATATAGAATTTTTGCTTGGGTTTTGCTACCGTAATATTCCGATAAGGTCGAACTCGTGACCCAATTAAAAAAAACCTTTGTTCTTTCGGGACCCGGTGTTAACGGTCCATCATGTTTGTTTTCATTTTTCTTTGCCTCTTTTGTTTAAAGATCTTGGGTTTTAGCTTTACTTAATTACAATGTTGCAATTGCAACTTCCAATCGGAATAATAAATAAAATATTTCATTTCAAAATTCTCTTAGGTACTGTCGGTTCCGCTCCAAAGGTTTGTAATTTCCTTACTTAAAAAAAATTACTGGCGCCCATTTTAATATTTTTTTTCAGCTACGCCCCTGTGGTAAGTTGGATTTAACCTTTTATCCATTGTATCCATTTCTTATAATAGGTGTGTTTTTTTTTGCTAGCGTATGGAGTTTCCATACCGGTAAAACAGTTTTTATCTGGGCTAAAGTTAAAACCCGAAAATTCTCTGGGCTTAGCTAAGCCCGAAGAGGATTTGTTGTTGTTGCTTTTAACATGTAAATTGCTTAGCCCCGACGTCGTTTTTTTCGTCCAAGTCTATTCGGGCAAGGAAAACAACATACCTTGTATAAAAACAATAATAAGAAACTATTCCGTGAACCCTTTTTGATTGCATTTTTTTGTGTTACCTGCTGCCTGCATTTTTGTTCGCTCGTTATTTTATCACCTTCTTCGACGACTGTAGTTTGACAGTTCGGCTTCGTGTTTTTGATAAACGTTTCATTTTTGTTTGTCGTAAAAGTATTTAATTTCGTTGTCGCGATTTAAAATAAATTGAACTTTTAAACTTTTAAGATAGTAATAAATGGAGAAAAAATATGGTTAAATGAAAAAATAAATGCAACCTTCCATAAAAATGTTAAGAAAAATATGTAAGGAAAAATATTTTTTTCTTAAAAACGGCTCCGACGATTGCTATAAAACTTTTTCTGTATACTAAACTTAGCACGATCTTATACCAAAAGTTATAAAAATGTACACTTAACAACTCTTAACAGGTACTATGTAACGTTTTTTTTCTACTTAGAACTTTCTAACTATCAGCTGTACGCATTTTGATCAGTTTTTATGTCCAAATTACAAATAAGATCAAAGGACAAAAATTCGCAAAAACTTTAAATTTGAATTTCAATTCAAGAAACCACAAAAACAAAAACAAAAATTATAAATTTTCAATTATTTACGTTTTTATTCTTTATAAGATAAAATAATATTGCATATCAAATTTTTTTTTTCAATTTCATTTTTTGAAAATTCGTGTCCCAAAAACGGGTTGTCATTTTTTTTTAAATTTTATTTTTCTATGCACATAAATAAATACTTAAGATTAACATACAAAAACCTAAACAAAAAATATTTTAAGACTTTAATGTAAATCTGTTTTTATAAAAACTTGGTTTTTTAAAAAACCGCTCCAACGAACGATTTAAAATTTTTTTCCATACATATTTACATATATATTTGATCAACAATTCAAATGGCATTCTCTTTATTCACTTCAAACTATTAAAGGAGTTGTTTTAGCTAATTTAAATATCGTATTTCTTAAAAAACAAAAAATTAAACCCTCAGCCTCTTAATCATAAGAGCAAGGACGGGGGACCCAGTCGTGCATTTTGTTAAAAAAATATTCTTTTGAAATAAAAAAAAAAATCAAGCTATCTCCTGCCCTGAACCACATTCTGATATTCATCATCGACACAGTTTTCATTTCATATTCTAAAATGAATCATATGATGCAAACCACGTCTACACAACTTATATACAATATACAGTTCTAATTATACAAGTTCCATGAATATATTTGAACTTTGAAAATCAAGAGTACACGATTTTCATCATTGCCCACCAGAGACTATAGGAAGATTCTTCTTTTACAGGTGTTGCAGCAGAAGATTATTCACGGCGTGTAAAATAAATCATTTCCAAGAACTAATTAATCATAAGAGGGGGTACAATGTGTATCATCGTTAAAATGTAATTGAACTAAAAACTAGAACCTTTAGAATAAAACACGGCTGAAGAAAACTAACAAGCAAGAAGTAACTTTAAGAAAAGAGAACCTGGATTCACCAGGAAGTTATAAATTATTCTGTACATGTAAGTTAAAAAGGGAAGTTTCTCAATGTGAGCATCCAAACAAGGCGTGTGCCGATGGCCATCCAATATATTTGAACTATCAATAAATTAATCATAATAGGTTTTAATCGATTTATAGTTCAACATGTTGTATAGAGCACATGCTTTAATTGGAAACTAAAAACTACTGAGTATTAATTTAATTATAATTTCATGATTCCACATTATACATAAGTCGTTAATATCTGCATGTCTTAATGAAAACAAAATTTTTACTCATTATGGGTTGCTAGACTAGAACTCTTGGATAACTCGTAAAATAACTAATTCCTTGGGAAATTTGGGATTCAAAATAGTTCCAGAAAAGCCGGACATTACTGAAACGGAATTTTGGGGAAATCCATCTTTAAGAGATGTTTAAGAAGCATTTAACCGTCTTGCAGTTTAGTACACACAAATGTGTTTGACTTTTGTATGAGCTCACCAAGCTTACTACTCTAACTATGGTTTTAGTAGGTGACATAGAATATAGGCTCACATAACTTATTTTTTAATTCTGCTAAAATAAAATGAATAGGTTTCCACCCAGGCCTTAAAGACATAGTGTGATCGTAGAAAGGTTAATTTTATTTGAATAATGGTGCAATATTTTTACTTGCAATTATAGGTATGTACTAAGGCAAGTTTTGGATACGTGTTGAGATAACAATCAAACATGATATTACGATGATAGAGAACAACAAAAAAGTGAGTGGCACAATTCTGTCTGTCTGTTCGTCTACAGCCTAAACGGCTCGATCGATTTTCTTCAAACTTGGTACATAGCGGTTTTTGGTGATTATGCCCACACGTTTTTGTCATTTTTCTTAGAACCAAAAATAACAGTATCTGCCATACAATTTTTTTTAGCTATTTTTTATAATCGTATTTTTCTCAAAAACGGCTCGACAACTTTTCTTAAAAAATAAATAAATTTATTTTAGCAAAGGCTTCCTTTATTTGAAAAACCATTTTTCAAAAATGGGTATTAATGGTACCTTCCAAAGAACCATTTTTGTTTATTTTTGATTTTCTTCAAAACGGTAAGACCGATTTTAATATTTTTTATACCTACAGAAACTTCCAAAAAATATAAAAAGTTTTGTGAACCAAAATTTTTGAAAAATATTTTTTTGGACTTTTAAAAAATGTTTCAAAACTTTTTTTGGAAAATCAAATATTTCGAAAACGACATGATCGATTTTTTTGAAACTCGATACTTAAGACTTTTTTAGTACTCTCTAAAATATTTTTTAGAAAAAATTTAACATTTATGAAAAAATAACGGTACCTTTCATACAAAAGTTAAAAAACCGCAAAAGAAAATATTTTTTTGCTTAAAACGACTCCTACGATTTTGATTAAACTTTTTTCATAAACTTAAATTCGTTAGATCTACTATCAAAAATTATAAAATTTTTTCAATGGATTTTGATGAATTTTTATATACAAATTTCAGATAAGATTAAATAATATTGCATATCAAAATTTTCAAAAAAAAAGTTTTTGAATTTTTAAAAAAAGTTTCAAATCGGGTTGACAATTTTTTTCAATTTTTTTTTATGTACACATAAATAACTTCAGATTTGCATATCGCAATTTGTTCTTAAAAATGTTTTAAGTATTTTAGATATAAAAAATATTTTTTTTTAAAAACCGCTTCAACGATTTTAAATTTTTTTCCCATACATTCAATCAAGAATTAAGATGGCATTCTTTTTTTTTCACCCCAAACTGTCAAAAGAGTTGTTTTTGCCAATTAAAGTGTCGTATTTCATGCTTCTCTACATTTTTCTGTCATAACTTCCTTGTTTTTATATACAATTTTCAAACCCGCAGTGTCTAGAACATAAGAGGAAGTACGTGCCCAGTCGTGCATTTTATTTTTTATGAAAATTGTAGGATCCATTTTTTCAGTGCAGGAACAAGTTTGGTAATCTTCTAAAAAAATGTATATAAAATATAAATATGTAAGTATAAATATAAATATAAATATAAATATAAATTTAAATATAAATATAAATATAAATATAAATATAAATATAAATATAAATATAAATATAAATATAAATATAAATATAAATATAAATATAAATATAAATATAAATATAAATATAAATATAAATATAAATATAAATATAAATATAAATATAAATATAAATATAAATATAAATATAAATATAAATATAAATATAAATATAAATATAAATATAAATATAAATATAAATATAAATATAAATATAAATATAAATATAAATATAAATATAAATATAAATATAAATATAAATATAAATATAAATATAAATATAAATATAAATATAAATATAAATATAAATATAAATATAAATATAAATATAAATATAAATATAAATATAAATATAAATATAAATATAAATATAAATATAAATATAAATATAAATATAAATATAAATATAAATATAAATATAAATATAAATATAAATATAAATATAAATATAAATATAAATATAAATATAAATATAAATATAAATATAAATATAAATATAAATATAAATATAAATATAAATATAAATATAAATATAAATATAAATATAAATATAAATATAAATATAAATATAAATATAAATATAAATATAAATATAAATATAAATATAAATATAAATATAAATATAAATATAAATATAAATATAAATATAAATATAAATATAAATATAAATATAAATATAAATATAAATATAAATATAAATATAAATATAAATATAAATATAAATATAAATATAAATATAAGCGTGCTAGATTTTGCTTGTCCATAAAGCAGCTGTACAGTTTTTGAATCTGTAAAAGTAGTGCAAAAATGACTGAAAGCTGATTTAGGAACCATCAACGACAAGATATACATATGATTGTTATCAAATAACTTATTTCACGTAAGGATGAACGAAAATCAATAAATAGAAAAAAGTTAAGAAGGACACTTTTTATTCAATTTAGCCCATTTGAACCTTTATTCCCACATAGTTGGTGTAGCAATCAGCTTATTTGCTGGACGGTTGCAAGGAAATCACATTTCTTTCAAACGATGTTGGATCATCGTCAGGTCGTCTTATCTGTAACGTTAAATTCCGACTCCTGGATCAAAGTGTCAGTATTCTTCTTGGCTTGTTTCTTATTCTAATAAAGATTTCGGTTTTTTTTTCGCGTTCATCCCGCCCTTTTCTTGCTTTTTTGGTCAAGGTTCGGAGTCAGATCTTATAGGCAATGTGCTGACATTTCTTAGCACTTTTTTTAAATACATTTTGTCCATAAACATTGTGTCCATATTGGCACTCACCAATAAATTTCGGTAGGTACACGAATTTTATTTCGGTACATTCATGTGTACTTAGGCTTTTCTTCTGTACACGGTACACAGTGTTAGTTAAATTTCGGTACAGTACCGAAAATTTTGGTACACGTGGTCAAGTTAGGTATATGAACCTTTGGCCCCGTGATGGTAATAAACAACAATTTTGGTGTTTTTCCATGTGTTCGAATTGGTGCTGAGTGAACCTACACTTGATTGTAGGTAGACTAACGTGAATGAGGCCTAGTTTTTATGTTTTCCTATATTTAATTTATAGCCGTTACATATAAATTACTGTTTATTCTACATAAATTATATCATAATTGGCCATCGTCCCATCCATCGTAAATTTAAATAGGTACACAAAATTTTCAATAATATCCAAACCGATAAAATTTCACCAAATAAAATTAACATAAATATTTAATATTCTCCCACTGCTATAGTAACCTAGATTAAGTCCGCTTTTAATATAGAGCATGAGTGAACTTTTGCTTATTTTACCTAATTAATTAAAAAAAAATTCTTTTATGTTCTCACCTTGTATGGATAGACGCAAAAATATTCATGGCGACAACATATAATCAAAATATTTAAACACGCAATTAAATGATTTTGAATAATTACAATTAAATAGCAATAAATATTCAATTAACTGTTAATGCTTATTTATAGTCGCATATATAGGTAAAGTAGCAATATGCATTATCAGTGATTCAATTTATGTTAAGCAAATGCACATTGCACACCCATGTGTGGTGCCGAAACAAAGTCCCAAGAGTGGGAGTTCGGACAACTTTCGTGAATATTGACTTTATTTAACCGCACAAATTACCTTGGTCGTGTGTATAATATGTCAAGACATTGGCCTTAGGTGCTTGACAACTTAAGTCTGCGAGTGTCATGATATATAGATGTTGATTAATAGCAGCCAGCGCAAATATAATAAACAAAAATATTATTCAGCTAGACTACATAAATTTAGTATGAATTGAATTGGAATAATAAATGGCAAATCAAATCAAATCTTGAAATACAGCAAAAAAGAAAACTCCCCAAGAACTTCTGTATAAATGCGGATATATTAGGTGAAGTTTGTTTCAAACCAAGATTTATAATTTCATTTACATATTTAAATTTCTTAAATGGAGGATTGAAGGAGTTGCGTCTTATGTTGCTCCTCAGTTCTGGAGCAAACCCTCAGCCATCACTCAACCCCATCAGGAGTCTCAGGATATAATATATTGATACAAATTTTGTGCACAAAATGGGATTAAGGTAGGTCGCATTGGTCAAGAAAGGCTAACATAGTATGTCTGAAAAAGATTAGTTACTTATTAAACATTTATCTCTTCTTATTCTTCAAACCTAACCGCATTCATTGAACACCATATTCGTATTCATCCAAGCTTACACACTTTGACCCAGAAATATCAACATAAATGTTCTTTTAATTTCCATTGATTTATTGGCTTCTGCATTCACATTGAATGACATAATTTAAACTAGATAAATTAATAAAAAGTCCAAAAATGACAAATTACCATGCAATAAGATTTATTCGATTTAAAAATCTTGTTCACAGCCTCAAGTATTTTGCGTCGGTAATTAATACAAAAATACCTGCTACAAGCAAGTATTTGCTCCTTGTTGCATATTATATTGACAAATAAATTAATTGCAATAACTAGGATGGCGATTGCATAAGAACCATAAACATATCAAATCATATTAAATAGGTACAGTGTCGCAAAATAATATATAAGCGAACTTAACTCACTTCCTTTGGATTATTATTCGATTTCCAAATAATATACTTGCTGGACGCCTTATTACTTACAACGAGACTTTAGACTTATCGACTAGAAATAAAAAATCACCCCATCGAAATAATCTCGAACAGGTGAAAACAGCCATTTTAAAAAAATAACACCTGCTGGCTACCTGTGTGAAGTGAAGTGAGTTAAGGCCTGTCTGCCCACAACCACAAGTTCTTCGACGACTTTAACTACATTTGTATCTGTCTATAAGATTGTAAGATTTTTTGTCTGGTTTCCTGATTTAATATCTGGTAATGGTCACACATTAGATAAATGTCAGCAATTTCAAAACGAGACTGAGAGTTGGGACACCGATTGCATAACCGTCTTTAACTTGTGGGTGAATCTTCCAGGAAGAATCGCATACGATTGCATCGGAGAAAATGAAGGCAGATGTGCAAGGCTGCTAAAGCAGAGGTAGAGGTACATTTATGGTTTACTCAACAAATTCCATTGTTAAGCACTATATTTTTTATGTAGTTTTACGTACTCGTAGGAAAGAAGGGATTTTTCATCTCTAAGCTTTAATAATGATGTCCAAAGTAGTAACTAAATTCAAATCTTGTTGTCAAATGAAAAAAAAAAAACTAATAGTATTTTGAGTGTTTTGTCTGACTGTAGTTGATGTAATAGTATGTAATTTTTAAGGAATTATGGCATTACTCAATATTGAACTATGTGGTTTTTTTTATCTAAGCCTACTCTGATCCGGACCTGCTTGATTTGTTGTTTTGCTATCCGATGGAAATCTTCAAAGCACACTCGGTGCCCATTCATTTCCATCAATGCCACTGTGACCAGGAACCCAGATAAGAGTGACCTTGAGGTTAATATTCAGATTAGCGGGCTCATCTTGGCATTGTTGGACCAATTTAGAGGATGATGTTGCCGAATCAATGGCTTTAACAGCCACCTGACTGTCAGATCGATAGGTGCTTTTAAGTTTTTTTTTATGTTAAATACAAGTTCTAGGCTTACCTTGGTCTTGGTATGCGGTTTTGTAGAACAGATCATTCTGGCTGTCTTGGAGACCTCTCACTCTAAGGCCGTTAACCCACGGTTCTTGTATGATGCCAACATCGATGTTCTCCTCACTCAAGAAAACCTTCAGATTATCTGATGCACATTTCGAGTGCTTCAGATTAATCTGAATGACCCTCAGCATCGCGTTTTTAATTTTGATTGGATTCTGCACAATCAGGGCCTGGATGGGGACCTCGACTCCATCAATGACATCGTCGAACTCAACATAGTCATCAACTCTGTCGGGGTTTGTTCCCTGACTATGTAGAAACTTGACTTTGGCAAACCTGATGCCAAAGCGGAGTTTGAAGTCAGCTTTCTCAAGTTACCCTACACTTTCTTCGCTAATCTTCAGAAGATAAGAAGCGCTGTTCTTTTGCGGTTCCTCAGTCTTGATAACTGCTCAGTCCCGCATCGGAATCAACGAATTAAGCCTCTGTAGACCGTGGGTCAGTTCCTGTCCGCTTGGCTTGATACTCATGAGGGGCAACCAGATACGCTCCATTTCGGAGTTGGTATATCTTTGCAGTCTTTGATTGTGTGATACAGCGTGTTTTTAACCACTTCTGTAACCATTTCAATGGATGCCATATGTCCAAACGGGTTTCAATACTTGCATTACATTAGTTTGTTCTGTACATTTGTCTGTACTTCAAATTTAGTTCTTCTCTTTCCATTTTGGTGTGCTCTTTCCATTTAAGCTTTGTATCCAAAGTCATTCCAAGGTATTTGGCGGTATTGGAGTAAGGTACTGCTGTACTGTTTATATAAATTGGAGCATTGTTTATGTTTTGTTTGTAAAGTTTATATGCGTCGATTTTGTTTCGTTTAGTTTGATACGCCATATTTGCATCCAATCACTAACTTTATCGACTGCATTTTGCAATTTTTGTGTAGCCTTTGTAACGGATTTACTGGCACCAATATTGCAGTATCATCAGGAAAGGTGGCCATGATAGGGTTGATGTCCACTGGAATATCCCTTGTTTATTACAGATACAGAGGTTTGGTCCTAGGACACTTCCTTGTGGTACACCGGCTTCAAATTTCTTTAGTTCCGAGTAATTTTGGTCGTACCGTACTCTGAAGAGTCGGTTCGTAACGTAGGATTTCAGTATTTCGTAGTACTGCCTGGGAAGGTCCCTTTGAAGTTTGTACTCAAGTCCCAAGTGCAAAACCTTGTCAAAGGCTTGAGCAACATCTTTTCAGTAGCAGTTTTTCAAAAACTTTAGCCATGATTGGTATAAGCAATATTGGTCTGTAAGATGTTATTTCTTTATTGAAACATGCTTCTTACTTCCCTGAGCGTGACAAAAGGTATTTCACATTCGTCGTTTCTATCAACACACTGTTAGGGATCTGTAGCTGTGTTTGCTGAAAATGGCTTAAAAACATTCGCGAGATGTTTAGCGAAGAGATCAGCCTTTTGTTTCGGATTTCCGATCTATTTACCATCTTGAGATTTTATTGGCGGGTTTTGTGTTTGTGTTCTTTTTAGGCGCTTAGCTGTTTTCCATAAGGAGTATTCGGTAGGAGCATCTGCTGTTAGACTAGACTATTCAGGAATCTCATTGAATCGTTTTAAACTCACAGATTCTTGTCTTTAGTTCGTTGTTAAGACGATTAAAAACTGCCTTATCACCTGGAAATCTCGTAGCTTGCCATTTTCTTCAAGCTCTTCTTTTTTCCAATATCAGCTCCTTTATTTTGACATGATATTTTATTTCTTTTTCTCTCGAGTTCGAAATAGTTGGAGTACTTTCTTCTGCAGCCTGTTGCACATCAGCAAAAATTTTTCTTCTTCACGGTCAATTTGTTCAATTGTTTACATATGGGATTTCAGGTTTATAAAACTTTCAAGCTGATCTCTGAATTCGTTGCAGTTTGTTCTCTTATTCACGAGCTTTGGATTACTTTTCACTCAGTGGTAAAATATATTACTGGAGTATAATCTGACGATAAGTCATAGTTACCTTCGACACTTATATGATTTCGTTTAATACCTTTAACTACGAAAAAGTTTATAAGGTCTGGTATTTTGTTAGTATCAGATAGCCAATATGTTGGCGAACTAGAAGAATAAAATTCGCAGATGTATTTGCGGCCTGCTTGGTATAGCCGTTTACCTTTTGTGGTTATGAGTCTAGATCCCCAAAAGGTGTGTTATGCACTGAAGGCACCACCAACAAGGAAGTTATGTCCTAACAAATTTGCGGAGTTCTGAAAAAGTCTTCTTCAGTTGGAGAGCGCCTCGGAGGGCAGTAAATAGCTGCTATCTTAAACTCTTTCTTTTTTATACCAATATTAATTTTTGTTACTAGCATATTTTCATTAGTAAACTTTGGTTCTTCATAGTGTGTTAAGCACTTTTTTATAAGTATTGCTGATTTACTCAAACTACATTATTCAAACCCAATCATACCTCATCACGAATCCAAAAAACTTTTTTCAGTTTATAAATTCTAAAAAAAGTCAGATAGTTATCCCTCAACTCTGAAATACTCCAGTATCTTATCCGCTGACCCTCTCACTATTTCTAACTTTTTTGCTGATTTCTTTTGTCAAGCCATTTCCTCAAACAATTCCGAAATAAATCTTGCCTTCTTTAGATATTTGAACGGTTGCAAGCAAACATCATTTAGAATCGATTAACATATGCCAAACTTCAGTGATCCCATCTATTGTTCTTAAGAAGTGTGTAACAAAACTCGCTCCACCACTCGCTGTTCTCTTTCAACTATCTATTTCTTGCGGTGTGTTCCCCAAGCAGTGGAAAGAATCTTTCATTATCCCTATCCATAAAGAAGGATCTAAAAGTGAAATTTCAAACTTTAGACCAATAGCTAAGTATTCCCAAATTATTTGAAAGTATAGTTAATGATAGCTTACTTCTCCACTGTAAACCACTCTTCTCTAAAAAACAACACGGCTTTCTCAAAGGTAGATCAACGACTTCTAATCTTACTGAATTTATATCAAATAGTATTTGTGCCATGAATCAGGTTATGAAGTCGATGCAATTGCAACCGATTTTAGCAAATTGATAAAATTTCCCACAATATAATAATTTTCAAATTATAATCGTATGGATTTCCACCTCTGTTCATCTAGGGTCCAGTCTTATTTGAATGATAGGATATACACAGTTTTGTTTAGGGCGAACACCTTCAACCCTATACATATACTCACAATCAGGCGTCCCGCAAGGGAGTCACCTTAGCTCTCTGCTTTTCTTTTTAAGTATTAACGACGTTGAGCTTACTCTAGTAGGAGACGTACGCGGATGACATGCGCATCTCCAAACTGATTTAAAGCACGGAAGATTATCAGTAACTATAAGAAGACTTTAATAACTTCTATACCTGGTGTCGCCATAATTTCCTTGAACTAATTAGTAAATGTCAATCTATTACTTACCATAAACGCCCTCCTCGTCCTCAACGTTGTTACTACAGGAATAATGAACAAACTTCTGTCGTTACTTCCATTCGCGACTTGGGGGGTTCTTTTTGATAATCAGCTGAATTTCCGAGCTCATTATGATTCTATTATTAACAGAGCTAAATCAACCTTAGGATTCATTAAACGCTGGTCCAAGGAATTCTCAGATCCCTACGTCACTTGGATGGGACGACCCATTTATTCTGCCCCCCTACGAGAACCGTCTTAAGCTGCTCAATTTCCAAACGCTCAGCAAACGTCGTGATAATGCTGACCTACTTTTTCGACATCAGTTAATAACTGGAGGTATTGACTGTGTTGACTTACTTAACAAAGTTAAATGCAATGTATGTAAATCATCGCTGTCTTAGGTCAATACCTTTGTTCCATATACCCTTTCACCGAATCGAGTATGGCCAAAATGAACCGCTCACAAGAATGCTAAGAAAACACAACAATTCGAGTATATATTTGACCTTAACAGCTCTAAAATCGCCCTTAAGAATGCTCCTCGGAAACTATCTTTTTTCCTCTCCCCTCCCACATTCCATCCTTAATTTCTATTCATTAAGTTATTTTAGATAAATTAAATTAAAGATCCTCCCCTAGCTTTGTAAACTGGGTGCGGAGCGTGATAGCACGTATAGTTTGGTAATTTATTATCGACACTTTGTTCTATAGCGAGGTGAGTTTTGGACACCAAACAAAAATGTCTTTCACCGGTATTCATAAACGCAAATGAAACACAAATTATCTTTAATCAGTGAGTTAAGTGTCAAATCATATCAATGAATCAAAATTCATGGCATTAAGCTAACTCACCAAAGTAGGTACATTAAACGAGTTATTAGGTTAAAAATACTTCTATCATTGTTGCCAAAAACTAGAGATAAAAAGAAACAGACGCTTGTGACATACATGCTATCTACAGCCTCAAATGAGAGAGTGGTATGTGCGAAAGTTCACATTTAGTGAGAAAGTGTATGTGCAGTTGAATTTTAATTCGTGAACTAACTTCTGATTGACGTTTTAGTTAATTTGTGAATTAGAAGATATCTGAGCAGTTTTTATTGATAGGGCTGTATACATATTACATATGTCTAAAAAACTGTTTCCATGTTGCGATTTTAAGTGTTCTGTCCATCATTGTTTTTTAAGAGCGACTTCTTCGCTTGTCTGCTTTATATTTAAATCTTGTTTGTCAATATTTTTAAGGATAAGTTCAAGCATTTCTTTGATAAATGTTTCTTCGTTTTTCCGCAACCTTTTTACAATCGGGGAATAGGATTTATTTTCATCACTTTTGCTTAGTTCAATTGCTTTTGCCGGTTGATATTTAGTTATGTTTTCTACCGTTACTGTTTTGCTTTCAAATATTGCTTTTGTGTTTGTTGAGTTTCTAACCTTACGCAAATAATTTAAAAAAAATGTCTGACTTAAACCCTTGATACAAAATAATTTAAATATCAATACATATGTACATAGGTACCTATAATAGCAGCACAATACACAAATATTTATGTGTACTGTGTAATAGGAGGGAGTTACACTGAACTTATGCTGATAGGACCAAACGGTAGACAAAACAAAATTGGCTCAAATTCTATTAAAATCAAACGGAGTATTTTGACTTAAGCTAGAACTATAATGCTCGGAGGGGCACTTAAGTGGTCGGCAGAAAACAAGCGAATACACGGAAAGCATATGGCGCCGACTATAATTGCGAAGTGGAGCGTTTCGTCAAGTTTCGTTCAACTTTGGTTACGGAAGTGAGGTGCACTCCCGAGCGCACCTCACTTAAGTAAAACTGACATTTGGTGAAATAGGAATACCAAAAAGAGATAGATAATAATTACACTATGGGTGTGTTCCCCTTTTTTCGGTACGGAAAGCTACTTTTCGTTGGTTTTTGACATTAGCTTCAGTGCCCTTCCGACTATTATAGTTCTACCTTTAATCCCTTTCTATCTGACACATAAGAAAGCCTAATTAAACCTTTCTTGAATCGGCTAGTTTTGATAATTTTTTTCTTTATTTCATGATGCTGGATAATACGACACGTCTAGTTTATACGGAAAAATAATAGAATGAAGACTAGCGCAACAATAGATACGTCGAGAAACGAGAAGACTGTAGATAAACAAATCTTTAATGCGTTGAAAGAAAAACACCCATTTTTGTCTTAGGCCGCTTAAAGATATTCTTCGAATTCTTTTTAAGTCATGAAAGTTTCTCATCGTTAATCGTTAAATACCTCTAGTTATGGCTTTTTGAATATACATACATTCCATACATATACTTTGTGCCAACAAACTCTAAGCTATGAAGAACCAAACCCATTTCACGGATGCCCCAAAGTGTAACATGCGCACCTAATAATTGGCGGCTCCTAAAAGTATTTTCTATATGGCCACCAGAGGTATACGATGAGTATGACTTGTTAATATATGAAGCTTTGAGATTTCCCATTCGAATTTTAATGAAATAATCAGTAGATAGCTGAGGCCTATAACCAAGACTTAGTTTTTAACGAAACAAGACTGAAAATTGGGCGGCTCCTTTAGCAAATAAATCGCGAATGATTTGTTCCGTCGATATTTGTTGGACGAGGACGTTAAGTTAAGACAACGAGACGTTGCGTTGCGTTATTAACGTATCGCTGCAAACCCTGCATCCAATTCAAAAGAGGTATCTTTAAAATAAACTCGTGTTTAGTTGAAGCGTTTAAAAAAAAAGAAAGATATAACCTGCCAATGGGGAGTTATTCTCTTTTATTTTTTCTATAATGCGGATAAGATTGAACAAAAATAGACATTTTTCTCTATTTTATATCGCACAAGACTGAGGTGTTCGTTGCGCTATTAAAATGTGAAGTAAATTGCTACTTTGGTAAATATTTTTGTGCGCTGCAAGCTCTTGAGGAAGAAGTTAAGATATTCACTTCGTGAAATGCATTTATTGGATGATTAGAGGTTTTCGCGTTTGGAAATGAAAAGCGTGGCGAAGCACTTGCTGATGGTTAGAGGGTTTGGCTGCAGCAGCAGCATAATTATGTTGTCACCAAGCATTTTTGCTTTTGTGTATTGGTGTCATAATCAATTTATAATGTTGGACAAGTGGGAGTATAATAATTACAATAAGCATTTTTTATGGGGAGTAACTTTTTGAAAAGTTCCAGATTCCTATCTTACGGCACTGCGGACTGGAAAATTGATCTGAAAAGGAAGGACAAATGGAATATGAAACTATGCTTGGAGATGCATTAGAAACAATTTTAATTCATTTTTAAAGCTATAGGTAGAAGCTTTGCGTGATATAAAATACTATACTTTTACATCCATATTCATTAAAAATTCGCTAAAAGACCTCTCAACTGATGAGCAGCTACGAAGTGTATACACAATTGTATATAAGCCTTTATTAAGGCTCTATTCAACGTTGCGTAGATCCTTAATGATAAAACACTATTCAAACTTTAAACGCGATGAGCTTAAAATAGTTCTCTTCAACGTCACATTAATTTTATGAACAACATTTCCTCCTTTTTAGGCTTTTTAATAGAGACCCGAAAATGATGAGATTACGCACAAGTGTTTTTATTATTCAAAATGGATGCGTGGCTCATAAGCATGCTTAAAACCGAAAATGCTGATAAATTCATCCATGCGTCTCTGAGAGAATAGTCAGACCTCCCACTTTTCAATATATTTGGTATAACTCGGAAACTAATCCTGGTTTGACAGTTTTATTCTTAAAAATTTTTGTTCAAAATTAAATTTTCTATTGAAAGGATATCTATAGTTTAAAAATTTTATAAAAAAACTTAAGCAGTAAAAGTTAACAAAAACCAACCATACAAAAATTCAAAAAATCAATCATCAGATTAATAATTTTGTTATTAAATTGGGTATAACTTTTTTTGAAGCAAAGAAAGGGTCAAAACATACAAAAACAAAATGAAGTACAGACTAAAGGCTTTAATATGGCATGTTCAAAAAGTATTTTTTTTTATAAAAATTGAAAGAGATATGCCCATTCAAACTTAACCATTTCTTATAATTTTTCGCAGTTTGGCCCGAAAGTCGTTTTTCGGCAAATTTCCCATTCGTAAGAATATTAGAAATCAAGATTATGGTCAAATATGACGTTACGGCCCTAGAGATTATTTAATACTTCTTAAATAATCTCTACCTATAGTCGTAATGTCATATTTGATCATAAGTTCGCAATTTAGTTTTTCGGCTGTTTTTAAATGCTGCTAAATTTGCCATAAAAAACCAAAAATATTCTCGAAAAATCTGCGAATTTGACTAGCAATATATCAGTCAGTTTTCAATCAATATGGATTTTTTAATATGTCATATTAAGGCCTTAAAACTCTTCTTTATTTTGTTTGTGTATGTCTTGAGCGTATATTTGCTCCAAAAAAAGTTATGAGCTATGTAGAAAAGAATTTAAAAATCTTTGATATTCGAATTTCTTATATTTCTTATGTTTTTGTTAACTTCTCCTGCTTAAATTTGTATATGAAATTTTTTAAAGCATCCATTTCCGTCGATAGAAAATTTAATTTTGAACAAAAAGTTTAATATATCGTCGCCCTTAAAGAAGACCGGCATTACTCAAAAAACTTGATTCTACAGAAAACGAGTTTAAAGTTTATGAGTCATACGCTTTTTCATAATAATTATTTTTTTTAGTATTAAGATTTTTTTGAATTTTTTTAAATAAATTAGGCTAGCTACTTCTATATTTTGTTTATTTAAATTCAGCAAAAAAAAATTAAAAAATGTACGACGAAGGTGAAAAAAAAAGATTTCCCAGACCCTCTCCGAATTATGTCATTTTTCCGGAAAAAATTATGATATTCAGATAAGCTTTTTTTTTATTTTGGAGTTAGTTCACCATATAATTAAAAACTAAAAAACTATTTGTTGGGAGAAACTTCATTTTAATACATTTTTATAAAATATTTAGAAAATACATTTATAAAACAGTTATAAAAAAAAAAAAAATTTTTCTTTTGAGAACAAAGTCTTAGACTTTACAACGAGTTTATTATTTAAAAGTAAAATTAATTCACAGATTTTTGTTCTTGCCTTAAGGCCTTAAAATTATAGTGGCTTAGAAATTATTATCTAACCTTTAAGATTTAGGTACATATTGTTCTATTCATAAAGCCTTTTCGTTACATTGTTGCAGTCTTGATAATGAGATATATATTTATGTATGTTTTGTATTTATGTTATTTAAATGTTAAATGCAAAATAATTAATATTAATTTTTTTAAACAACATTTTTTGTTATACTTGTGTAGTCTTTCAAAAACAAAATTATATTATAAAATATATTATATTTTTTATAACAAGTTAATAATTAAATTAAATTAAAAAATTAAATAAAAATAAAAAGATAAGAAAAATAGTTAAATACTTCACATATACGTTTTAAAATAAAAGCGTCGACTTTAAGATTAAGTCATGACTAACAATTACAAGTTTAGATTTAAGACTATTATCGTGAGACATTATTGAGACATTGTAAATAAAAGATGTTTTTCGGACTTACCACGATTGTTTTTATTTTTATTTTAATCAACCGATTAAAAGATAATTTCCGGACGTTTCGATACAGTTACCCCGTGACCACGACAGGTGCAACCCTATCGAAACGTCGGGAAATTATCTTTTAATCGGTTGATTAAAATAAAAATAAAAACAATCGTGGTAAGTCCCAAAAACATCTTTTATTTATAACAATTACAAGTTTTTATAAAAATCACTATAATATTGTGGAATTAGGTTTTTTTCCAAGAGCATGAGTAAACCTTTCTTTTTTTTTCAGCAATAGGCTTAATATAAAGGAACAAGATTTTCCGTATCTTTTTTCACTTTTCTAGACGATTTTATCTCTATTTCAGAAAAAGTTTCTTCGGCAAATAATTTTTTATAATAAATAATTTTCGGGTATGCTTTTTCGAATCTTATAACGCGTATGTCGGTGATTTTAACAGTGTTTTTCCCGAAATTTATTTTCGATTCTAAATGTTTGATATTTAATAAATTACTGTAAGCCATTTCAGTTACTTTATAAGGCTGTCTTGATTTCTTTGCACTTCGAATAAGTGCATAGTAATGTTCTGGTTTGTAAATTGGCCTACCTCGAGGAGAACGACTAATGTGTCTTTCTATTACAGAGTGGACAGAATCACCTTCATTTTGAGTATGACCCTTGACCAAAAACTTATGTGTTATGCTGTTTATAAATTCGAAATTAAAGACGGCGTATCGATACAAGCGAATATAAATTGGTTTTTGTTCTGTCCACAGCAGTTATCAGTGTAGAAAATTACATCAAGAGGCTTACCACTTCTTCTATTTTCTTCAAAACGCAAGTACCAATTTCGTTCGCACCACGCTGTCCATTACCTTCAAACCAGACGAAGCACCGCACACCATTAGTGTCCTTAAGAGTACAAATTGTAAAATCAAATACCGACAGCTTTGAAGTGTAGTAGAAACCTGATACATCTCCTCTGGGACAGGGTAAAACAGCCTGCAGATCATACGTTCCAACGAAGATATTGTCAGCATCGTTTTTATTGTCAGCATCTTTTTCTTTTCCTGACAGCTCTTTCTCCACAAGATGAGCATCGTATTTTTCACTAAAAGTTTCGTTAGTTTCGGCGTCTGCATTTTCGAATGCCATACAATCTTCGCACTGATCCTTTTTATGACGGAAAAATGAAATATTGTATTCACTTTTGAAGATCTTTCTAAGCATTTGGTATTATTCAAACGGGCAGTCCTTATTTTTACAATTAGAAACGCGGTCGCGATGTATTTCTGCATTGCTTTTTGAACCGTCTATATACTCACGAGTTGAGTTTTTACGGCAGCAATGGCTCTCAATTCGTGGTATTGTTGAAATATGGTCTCGCACACTTTGCTTGATAGCTTTATTTAATTGGAGATGTTTTTCATGCTTACCTTGTTTTTCAATTTAGGTTATACTGCCAATTGCCCTTGACTCCACCTTTTCTACTATTGTTCGAATTTCACGCGAAGTCACTGCCAATGTGTTCACAAAGAATAATTTACAAACTCGAATTTTTCTATCCTCCAGTTGGAAGAAAAAGCAGTTGTTTTTTTTTTGGGGTGCCCGTTTCGATTCCTCTCTTATGTACCTGTATTTAGTATTTAGTGGTTCAATACTACGAGTGAGAAATTCTCTTTGCCTTTGAAGATCTCCCATTTCCCAATAAGTTGAAAAAAATAGTTTTCTGTCATTCTCTGTGAATTTTTTTGAACATTCTAGCCTACATTTCTCGTCACATGGTGGTCCCATTTCTCTTCCACGTATAAGTCTTTGGGACTTCAAATTTGATTGATAAGACTTACCGGAATTTCTTAATCTATTTGCCATGTTCTTTTTCCAGTGCTTTGGATTAGCTTTCCGCTTTGGTGTTTGTTGAGATGACACGTCTCTGACTAGACCTTCAGCTAGCACTTCAGATCGACTTTCAGTTAGACCTTCAGATGGACCTGCAGCTAGACCTTCAGCTCGACTTTCAGCTATACCTTCAGATGGATCTTCAGCTAGACCTTCGGCTGGACCTACAGCTAGCCATTGATCTGAACCTGCAGCTATGCTTGAGTTGTCACTGCTTATGCTTGAGTTGGAACTTAAGTTCTCCTGGTCACCAAAGTTAGGGTGAGCATCAATATCGTCGTCTGAAAAATCGCCAGATTCACTAGTAGAAAATGTCTCAGTTTCAAAATCTTCAGCTCGAGAAGTGCACGGGACGGGTTGATTTTCGATCTACATTGAGGTAGTTTGGGTCGAATCCACAACAGCAGGCATGTCCACAGGTGTCAAAATTACATCAGTTTCTAAGATTTCAATAGATTTTTTTTTTTTTTAAATGCAATAGAAAAAATATGAAGACATAGGTTCATACCTGTTTGGGACATTGTGGGTGCATTTGCATGAAGAATATACTATAGTAAACCAATTTGAGGAAGAATAACTTCTAGATTCACCTACATTATTACTTGCGATATAGGTACTATAGGGCAAGTTTTGGATTCGTGCAAAAAAAAAATTTCGAGATAACAATCAAACATGACATTACGATGATAGAGAACACGAAAAAAGTGGGTGGCACAATTCTGTCTGTCTGTCTGTCTGTCTGTCTGTCTGTCTGTCTGTCCGTACCTCAACCTACAGCCTAAACCACTGAAGCGATTTTCTTCAAATTTTGAAGTTAAGGTTTTTTTGTAACTCTCCAGAGGGAAAATTGAAATTTTTTTTTTAGCTCAAAAAATAACGGTACTTGCCATACAACCGTTAAGGAAAATCTTATTTATCTCAAAAACGGCTCCAACGATTTTGATAAAAAAAAATCGGTGTATTATTGCAGATATGATATACCTTTAAGTAAGAAAAAAAATCACCAAACACATTTATTAACGGTACCTGTCATATAACGGTTTTTTTTACTTTTGGTTTTCTCATTAACCGCTCATCCGATTTCAATAAAAATTTTTGCACAAAAGCTTTGTTAGAATATAAATAATACTGCATACCAAAATTTTTGAAAAAATAAATGTTGGATTTTTAAAAAAAGATTCAAAATTTTTTTTTGAAAATTCAATATTTCCAAAACGGGTTGATGAATTATTTTGAAATTTCAGTTTTAAATGTATATTAATATATACTCAAAATTGGCATACCAAATTTTTTTTGAAAAATGTTACAAAAATTTTATATATAAAAAATTAATTTTTAAGAAAACGGCTCCAACGATTTTAAATTTTTTTTTTGCATATATTGATATTTTTTTAAGTAATCAAATGGCATACTTTTTTTTGGGCTCTAAGTTATTTATCAGGCTGTTTAAACAATTAAAAGAACGATTTAATTGCTTTTTTATACTTTTTCTATAATTACTTGAATATTTTTTAAAGTTCTTAAGTTCCACACAACTTGAACATAAGAGCAAGTACGTGCGATCCAGTCGTGCATTTTATTTTTCTTAGCTCTAGCCAATTTAAGAAGCAGTTGAGAACGCTGCATCTTGATGTTGAAGTACCTGCACCTACAAAAAACACGAATAACTTAAATTAATCATTCATTTTAGAATAAAATTGGAAAATTACCGATACCAAACTTAAAAAAAAAATTATGATAAGTGACAAATTTAGTTTTATTTCAAAAGTGAAATTAAAAATTCTAAATTATAAGAAAAACAAGTTATAGTAAAATGACATAATTTGATAAAAGAAATTGACGGAAAATTTTTTTCATATGATTAGTCAAAAAAATTATAAAGAAAAACGGCATAAGTGTTAAAGGTGTCACTGTAAGACGATGTTTTTTTCAATTTATCAGGAAATGTGGCACACTTTGTTTTTAAACATAAAATAAATTAAAAACTTGTACTTACTTTATCGAGAAAACTGGCACAACACAAGTTCGTTCGTTTTTGCACTAAATTTACCAACAGATCCTTGGCACAAAACGAACTTATGCCACTGTTTCACAAAATAAATAGCAGATACTAAATTATGTCAATGTTGATCATAAACAAACAATGAAAAGGAACAATGTGACATTTGGAACAAAGTCCATCTAGCGGGATTCCGAAGAGCTGCAGTTAGCCAGTTTGACAGAAAGATAGAGAATTTTTTTTTTATTCGATTGGCATCATTAACTCAAAACTCGTGTTTTTTGAGTTATGCCGGTCTTCTTAAACAGCGACGATGTATTAAATTGTCAAATTCGGCTTAGTTTCCGAGTTATACCAAAAATATTTAAAAGTAGCCAGTGTGACCATTCTCTCAGAAACATATTGGTGAATTTAGTAGCATTTTTGGTTTTAAACATGCTTATGGGCCAAATAAACATATTCAATAATAAAAATTCTTTCACATAATTGTTCCTTTTTAAAACGTTTATTCCATAGCCATTGTAACTTTACACAGTCTCTAAAATGTGTTTATGAATAAGGCTGTCACAGAATATTTTCAAAGCCATATCTTTAAAAGAAAACTAGGGTCGGTAGTCATGAAATAGTCCTTTGACATTATAAAGGCTGAACCAAGTGTTGGGTTTTTCTTGGAACTTAATGTATCAATTTGTGCTAAGACAACGCTGGAAAATAGGTACTGCTAGAATACTGCCAAAATGGATACTGCATTGCTGGATTAAGACCGAAACAAAATATGTAAGCTCAAAATAATGCACCAACAGGTGCTGTGGGCTGTAGATTTGTGAAGAAAAATCTTGAGACTGGTTTGCTGATTGGTTACCAAAAATATTCCCATATTTGTCCTGATGTACGCTCGATGAAGAATATTGCTTTGTTATTGCCGAAAATGATTATGAGGACGCAAAACGCAATAGACCGCAATAGATGAACTGAAACTCAGTCACACTAGAACAGGAAATAATTCAACATTAATTAATTTTTTTTTTTAGAGAATTGAAGAAAAATAGCCCCCCACATCGCTATCGCTTCTCCGTTTGGCCTTAAGAGCTCAAAATTGATGATATGTTGCTCAAAAAATATCTTTTCGGATGAGATCCGTTTCTGTCTCAACGGCTACGCTACGCAACCAAAGCAAAATTTCCGTTCCGTATTTGGATCTCGGAAAAGTCATACGTGTAATTATGGAGAAGCCCATCCATCGTGGTGTCTGAATATTTAGTGTGGTTTGGAAAGTAATTGTGGCCCATTTAGTTCCAAGACTAATACTACCAAGGCCTGCTAACTGATTATTTATGGCCAGAAATGGAGGAGTTGGACTTGGATGACCTAATGAAGGAAGGTGACAGAAAGAAAGGTCTACGCAGTGTTTCCGCTGACAAAAAACTGAAAAGGAGTCCCAAAAGGCATTCCGGGAAAAGAAGTGGACTTTTTAAGAAATTGCCATAAAGGAGAGAATACAAAAGATAGGTAACTATTTTAACCTTCTAAATAAATTCGAAAATCAATTTTATTGTATCCCTTTGGCAGAGTTTTGGAGAGTTTAGTACGAAGCTTGGTGAAGTTCAACTATTTTTATGTAAAACCTCGATTTTCATTAAAAATTGCCAAGCGGCAACGCTGGGTCTAAGTTTCACACAGGCCGTCCATCAATCGATTTATTGCATACTCACTACCCAGTTCAATGATCTTGTAGTCAGTTATTTTGGTGATGTTGCTTGACCAGCCGGGTGCTGCGAACTGACACCAGCACGCACTATGGTTCAGGAGCGAACAAAAATATTTTTTCATAATGTTAGATATTTATTTTTGAAATGCAGTTTGATAAAATATAGTAATTGAAACCTTATTAATAGGATTTTTCTTAAGCAAAATTAGTTTCGAAATATAAAATTTTGAACCCCAAAGTTGATCAAAGAAGCATCAGTGATTTTAAAGAAAAATGAGCATAGTTCAAAGACTACTTTTTAGCTGTGGCAAACATTTAGCGTCATTCTTTTGTTTTAAACTTTTTATTAGAGCAATTCGTTTTGATTTCATTTTGTGATTAGTCAGACATCTATATTTTTGTCTAAAACTTCAAAAATGGACATGGAAAAAAGTTTTGTATTGAAGAATTGTTACAAATGACATTATCTCGAACTTTTTTAAGGAAGACACCCCTCTTTGACGATTAGATTAAATATTTTAAAAAGTGGGCGTGTCAGTGGGTGTACCTTTTTTCTGAAGATGTCCTATAATATTCTTTATCATGTAAATAAATTAATAAATTTGATGGCGCAATAGCTGGTGGATAACCAGGGCCTAGTGCCTTGCAACTCTCAACCATTCCTATGTGCGTGTTGTTGGCAGGAATCGAGGGGACCTACAATATTTTGCTGATTCCGAATCCGAAAGACTAGATGAGAAGCACTAATTCATGAAAAGTAGGTATATTCGAGGCAATACCTCGGAAAAACATTTCTGTTTTTAGGTGGCAGAGGCTGGGAATCGAACCTAGACCTTGGGCATGACATTCCAACGCACGAACCATTATGCCACGAGGTACTACACCATGTGTGAACAATTCATCCAAATCGGTTGACTATTTCAGATTGTATATTTTTAAGACCGCTTCTCTAAAGCACTTGAACCACTGTGCCGCGCACTGGCCGGCCATTGGACTTTTTCTTGGGGTTGTCAATAAAGAACAATGCTATGTCACCTGGATCTGAAATACCAAAGTATGTACCATATACGCATACCAATCTATATCTTTTACTAAGGATTTATGATTTTCCTTAAAAAAATACGGTGGGAGCCTATACTGCCAAGCCAACCGAATTAATATCCCACAATTAATCAGATGATTAATTCTTGAACAGCGATTTTTTTTATAGATTTTTTTTTAAAAAGAAATAAACAGCTGACCTATCCCCAGGGCCCAATTCCCCAAGAGTGAGTTTCACATCGATTTTTGTGATCCTGCAAGAGTGAGTTTCAAATTTTTGACAGATATCGTGTGTCAAATTTATTCACACTTGTTTTAGACGTGAATAGAATGTGAACACAGAAAATCATTCACGCTTGCAGAATTGGGCCCCAGATATCACTTACAAACATTCTTAAGTTCTTTCGATTTTGTCACAGTTTCGTATACGTAGACTACCCACTAGTTTGATACTTTTTCATTCAAGATTTATAAATGCAGTAGAAACTCTGTAACAGCTTAGACAAATGTCATGGAAGACTTCACTCGAACGTTCATTGACAGAAAGAAGCATTCGCTTGAATTAAATTTTAATCTCTAACTAGAATTCTTATGTTACAAACTGATTCTTTTTGAATCCAATTAATTTATTAGTCTCAGATGTTGAGATGTTGCTGTCAGTTAGTTTCAACAGATCTGTCAATAGACCTACGTTAAAAAAAACTCAGCAAAAAAGAACATCAACGACGGTTAGATCGTTAGAGTTTTTACAGAAATTGAAATTGAAGAAAAACATTCCTTATAACATTTGGTTTGTTGCTTCCTTGTTAGCCATCGCATTGACCAGTTTCATGAATAAATATTTTCATTCCAATCTCCTAACGCACTGAGTCATCATCCATTTATCGTTAACCTCCCAAGTTGCTCTGGTGCACGTCATATGGATGCCGCCTATTGGAGTGCTGCACGACACAACAATCGAATAAATTAATGAACCTGTTAACATTTCCCCTCCAATAAATCAAAAGCACCTGTCAATTGTATATGTATACGGATTATACGGAATGCTCGATGCAATATCATGGCAGAGGCAGTGTGCAGGCATCAGGCAACAAACAGCAGCACGACTCAACTTCAAGACTATACGCACGTGAAGCGCGATACCAAATCACAAATCAGTGGCATTGGCTGCTGCAATCATTCAAATGACAATCGAACAGACAGATAACCAAAATCACAAACTGACTCGGCTCAAAATTGCGGTTTGGTAGACCCATATCTATGTGGATATGTTTTTTTTTTTTTATTTGAATATTCAAGGCAAGACTCGTTCGCCACGCTGAAATTGACGAATCTGTCTCCCCTTGAAGTTTCATTGGAGCAAGCAAGTATAAGAGTAAGTAATGGATTCGTAAAAAAAAATATCAGACATGACCTCAATATTTTATAGAAGCTTTAAAATAAATATGATTTTATTTGAGACTTTTCATTTTGGAAGTGTTTTTAGGGATGTCAGCTCATAACAGTTTTGGGTTTATAAAGGCCCTCAGTTGCCAGTGGGCATACTGTAGACTGGGCTCTGCATCTTTGGCACCTCACATATGGGAGATTTGGGAAAAAATAATGCTATCTAATTGGTCAGTAATTGGTCAGAAGTCTTAGTAATTGGTCAATCCTAGATAACTTTTGTAACCAAGGCTTATAGTTTCTGAAGGTCACGCTCGATTTTTGGCCACTCATTTTTTGTGGGATAATCCCAAAAAAATTTAACATCTGAAAGATCTCTAGATTGTAATTAAAGGTCAACTATTACTGAAACTTGTTGACCTTGTATAAAGATCTTAGGGCCTTTCGTATTAATTTTGGCAAATTTCCCGTATATGAGGTGCCAAAAATCGCTATGACCTTCAATTTTGTTTTACAAATTCAATAAAAGGTCATTAAAAAAATGTTTTGGTGACCAATTACTTAAAATAGCTGGTCTTTTGTTTTATTAAAGCCCGTATGACACTACATTTTTTCTTCATTGTATTTCTCATTTAATCTATCAAAGTGTCAGCAGAGCCAAAACGGGATAAGAAGAGTTTTTAAGAAAGGGATAGCATTTCTCTAAATTAAATTTCACATTTACAATGTGTCCCAAAAGAAAATATACATCATATCCTAGTGTTCTCTAGGGTCCAGTGTATATCTACTTTTGCAACTGAGTGTACCTTGAAATAATTTTTCATTTTTAATTCTGAAATATCAAGAAAAACTGCCAGAACCTGACAAATTTAATTTGAAAATCACATTTTTTATATATTTTTTGTGACATTTTTACATTTATGGATATAGTGCGTACCCACTCACACCTATCAAAGTTTAAATAAGAAATTGTACGTTCCGCTTTAATTTCATTTTCAGTTTATTAAAAATGAGAGAAAAATGTAGTGTCATACGGGCTTAACTAACCCAAATGAGGTGCCAACAATTTTTTTTTGTGACCCTAAAACGGACTTTAAAAATTCATAGAAAAAATCTATGGCTGACCAATTACTGAAAATAGTTGATCTCCTATAGGATCTAGAGATCATTTAGATGGTAAACATTTTTTGGGAGTTTCTCACAAACTAGGTGTCAAAAGTCGCGCGTGACCTTGAGAAACCTTAAGCCGTGATTACAAGTTATCTAGGGCTGACCAATTTCTAGGACTAGTTGACCATTTACTGACCAATTAGATGGCATTATTTTTCCCAAATTTCCCATATATGAGGTGCCAAAGGTCAAGAACCTTCGGACTGAGTTCCCAATCTAAATTAATTACGTTTCTTCATGGATGAAGGTAGAACTAGAATAGTCGCAAGCCAACTTAAGTGGTCGCTTGAAACCGAGCGAAAACAAGAAATTCATATGACGCGCACATAATTGCGAAGTGGAACTTTTCGTTTAGTTTTCGTTAACTTTTGCCGTCGGACCGACCGCTCTTTCGCAAGTGGGCAATTGCAAGATCGAAATGGTGGAGGTAAACTAAAAAGACTATTGGGGCATAGTTTTTCAACTCTTTTTTATTAGTCCAGTCAAATGGTGTTCAAAAGGGACTTGAAGTGGAAAGTTCTGGTGTAATTATTTTTAGTGGCCCCCTTTATGTTTTTGTGGTCGCTGAACACGAATCTGAAGTTGTCCAACAAAATTTTTCACGGCAAATATGAGAATTCGTCAAAAAACGTCGAAAATTTCGACATTTTTTGTCTTTTTTCCTTATTGCTCAAAAATTATTTTTCTTTTGCAAAAAGCGCTGATGCAAAAATAAAGACAATTAGATTACCTACAATCTACGCTACTATCATTTTTGTACGACTTATGGTTTCTGCGGAAACAGTCGTTGAAAAACAGCCAAAAATCCGTCATTTAAAAAAAAATTCTTTTGTATTGTTTTCTTCATTACATTAAAAGTAGGCCATGAGTTATTATGTTATTTGCATTTTCTAATTGTAGTGGTCTAAGAGTATTATATTGCAGTGGTTAAGTGTCTAAGTTTCAGTATTCCAAACAGTCAAAATGGCCATTCAAAAGTGTTTTATTTGTGAAAAAGATTGGAGTATGGTGCAGTGAAAGTGGTGATTGAAAAAGCAATTGAAACGCTCCTTCAAGCCAGCAAGAAGAGAAAAGACGGAAAGGGAGCTTCTTTGGCAGGTAAGAAATCAGTGAAAGTGCATACAACCTGCCAAAAAAGCTATATAAATGGTAAATGGTAGGTAGAAATGGTGACAAGAGCGTAACACTCGCTCTTTGCCCAATTAGCACTGGATTGCGCCGTTTTGATACCATAACTCGTTTGACCTGTGTTTGAAAGCAGTCTAAAGTAAGGATTTGCGGGTTTATTCTCTGAGGGGCTTATTCCTCAGGTGTCCCGTTCTCTGGGTTGGATGTGAGATTTCCTCCAGTGCCGGTTGGAGATCATCTTTCCCAAGAAACCAGAAAAGCGTTCCTTGCTTTGAAATAGGACGGCTGTGAAGTATGGTTGAGGTATCTTGTGAGTCAGTACAAAAGACAGGAGTTGGGTCATAGGACACTCACTCGATTGGATCGCATCTCGATTAGATCGCATCTCGCCCGAGCTTGCTACATTATGCCGAGTTCGGTAGGTTGTAAAATAGCAACGAAGCGCGATCGATCCGACCGTGTGATCATCATTGCCATTGAGCATCATGAAGCCCCGCAGAAACCCGGGTTCCTATTACTCACGGTCTTTGGATCTGGGGGGTAACATGATGCAGAACGCAACCGATTTTCGTCTCAGATCCATTTCGTGGCTTTTATAGAAAAGAGAGGTCGTCAAAAAAAGCCATTCCAAACGATTGTGCCTCTCATTCTGGCTATAGCTGAACATTTACAGAGAAAATGAAGGACTGTTTCCTTTTCTTGCTGGTCTCCACAGCTGCTACAGTGAGTATTGTAAGGAATACCCAGCCTCGCGGCATGTTCTCCAATTGACCAGTGTCCAGTGCAGGTTGCTACGACCCTGGCTATGTCCCGCTTGGGTCTACACATGAGATCAATTGTTCGGGATTTATTAAAGGCGGGCCAGATCGTTCTGGATATTTTGCAGTTGGTTAAGCTGCTCCACTTAAGATTGGATTCCCTAAGGAAAATTGACAATATATTGCCCTTCACAACTCCAAGGGAAATGTTGACTCTTTTCTTTCCGCAAGTGAGATGTGAAGGGCTGATCCTTGCCTGGCTCGTTCACCTGCCCGTTAATTTCCCTCAATGTCACTGTGACCAGGAACCCAGATAAGAGTGACCTTGATGTTAATATTTTTTTGTTTTTTATCTTGCATGCCTCCCTAATTGCGAGTATTTCAGCATGAAATACACTAGCAAAATTCGGTAGCCGAAATGACTTAGAAATGTTGAAAGACTCAGAGAAGACTCCTGAGCCAACACCGCACTCCATCTTTGAGCCAGCAGTATAGATAGTTGTGCCTAAGTCTCTCATCACGGCGGCGCACAGTGGAACGATCAGTACAAATTTCCGGTCATGGGCTAATTTTTTTTTTTTGGTTTGATTTGTTTGTTTTTTTTGTGGTATAAAGAAAATTGTCTCTTCTTTCATAATCAAATAGAATTTTTTCTGTAAACATAACGGTTCATTGGAAATAACGGTTCAAACACACATTTTTTTTTAGTTCTATATAAAAATGAAATATTAGACCTTATTTGTTTTCCATTTTTCTCAGTCAATTCTTAATGCATCTCTTAGAAATAAATTGTGTAAGGTCAAAAACAATTCATTTAACTGAATAACATCAAAAACCTAACCAAAAAAGTTAGTTTTCAATTTGAAAACACACGATTATATACTTGTTCTTTTAAAAAACGCGAACCTAAGGGTTCGATAGAGTTTTAAAAAATGCTAACATATGCAAGCGTTCTGACTTACTTTATCAAATTCTTGAGCTTTTTCTATAAATTATTCAAAAAAAATTGGATCCGACCCGATCCGACCCAGCTTTTCTATGAGGTTTAAAAAAATGTCTATTTTTGAAAAGCATTTTTTCTGGAAATTTGTATGCTTTTTTATTTACATATATAATAAGGTATGTGCAAAGTAAGTGTATAGAAAAAATATTTTTCCAAAATATGTTAAAATATTAAATAAGTTTTTAAAATTAAGCAACAAAAATGATTTAAGATTGAAAAAAGCATAGCTTTAACGAAATCTCTATAGTTATTATGAGCTTTTTATTAATTCTTATGATTAGATTAATATGTATGAATTATATATATACATAGCTTAAAATGCAAATACTAAGATGATTTGTGATTTATTTAACATGCATTCGTAAGTACTCAATGCGTAAAGCTTTTGTTTCAGGTTAGCCAAATTATGCGTTTCAATAACTTTCTGTCTTGAATTTTCGGTTTGGAATTAAAACATATATGACATGTAGGTATGATTTGATTGATTATTTTTTATTGAAACTTATATATGTATATTTAAATTCCAAACCTATACTCTTCCACAAGTACCTACCTACCTATATACATATACAATACCTATGCAATAAACATTTACATACAATATTAACTATAAAAAAAAGAGCAATCACTCAAAGTAACAGTACAATCCTGATCTTTTGTTCTCTTTACTTTTTAAAATGGTGAGTAACAGTTTTTCTTAATAATTTATTAATTTTGTGAATCGTGGAAAATCAGCATATTGTGTGACTTTTTAAGTTATTATTTCTTTTCCAAATCGAAACTTTAAACTTTAAAATTGATATACCTATTTGATATTGAACACATTTTACTATTTTAATTTTATTTATGTATCAAAAACTTTTTTTCATTTGAAACTATCAATTTATTTAATTTTACTTTTCAAAATTTTTTCATAAGTTTATTTTTTTAAATAGTTTTGATTTTGAATAATATTTTCTTTTCATTTATTTTTTCATTTCCTGTTTACTTTCAAACCAAAAAATGTACAAAAAATGTTCAATATTTCATAGTATTTAACTTTGAAATAAACCGAAAAAAATGACAGAAAACACAAACAGTATTGCTTTTTCTTTGGATGGTAAAACATTTATATTTCAGATTTTTTTTTTGGAATCATATAACTTTTCGAAAAGTAAGAAAATATTGGAAAGATTTAAACTGATTTCAAAAGCAGAAAATATGTACAAAAAATAACCCCAGTATCCTACACTACCTCAAAAATAGCAAAAAAAATTTGCTTTTTTTTCTTTTTCAAATATTACCTATATTTAAATATAACCAATTGTCTAAAAAAACTATTTATTAACATTTTATTAATCTGTTATATATTTAAAACAAAATGGCGAAAAAATCATCCAAACCCATCCACTAATTCAGAAGTTACAGGCCGATGTCCACTTTTTCAGCTTTTCGTTCCACTGTGCGGCGGCGTCATCATCCCAGTCCCCTCTGGATAGGAATAAGACTTTAAAATCTTTACTGAGGCTCATTGTAGGAGCACGGTAGTCAGTGGGAGTCGAAAATATATCAGTGGGAATCAAATTTGTGATATTTCTGTGACCATAAGGTTTAGCAACCCAAGAATTTGATTCTTTAAGTCTTAAGGCACTGCAAGATACTAAATATTTTATTTGTAGATCAAGTGGTAGGAGGTGCGGAAAAACGCTTAAGGCATCCGTTGGGCAAGATCTGTGGTACCAAAACTAGCTGTTCTTTGAACCTTTTTGAGTTTATCGATATTATATGCCTTGTTAAGTGCGGGCCACTAGACAATCGAACCATATGTTAGAATTGGCTGTACCACTGCAGTATACGTCCATAAGATCATCTTCACTGCATCATACTCCAATCTTTTTCACAAATAAAACACTTTTGAATGGACATTTTGACTGTTTGGAATACTGAAACTTAGACACTTAACCACTGCAATATAATACTCTTAGACCACTACAATTAGAAAATGCAAATAACATAATAACTCATGGCCTACTTTTCATGTAATGAAGAAAACAATACAAAAGAATTTTTTTTTAAATGACGGATTTTTGGCTGTTTTTCAACGACTGTTTCCGCAGAAACCATAAGTCGTACAAAAATGATAGTAGCGTAGATTGTAGGTAATCTAATTGTCTTTATTTTTGCATCAGCGCTTTTTGCAAAAGAAAAATAATTTTTGAGCAATAAGGAAAAAAGACAAAAAATGTCGAAATTTTCGACGTTTTTTGACGAATTCTCATATTTGCCGTGAAAAATTTTGTTGGACAACTTCAGATTCGTGTTCAGCGACCCCAAAAACATAAAGGGAGCCACTAAAAATAATTACACCAGAACTTTCTACTTCAAACTACCATTTGACCTGACTATATTTCTAATTTGGGTATATGAGTGAAGTAAAATCTCAAATTGTCACTCTGTGGTGTGAATAAGTATGAGAAAATTAACGATTGAACAAAAAATTATTAACATTTTTTTCCACTTTCAACCACTTAAGTGCATTATGGGTGACTTATGAAATTGACGTTTCGGAAAGCTACTTTTCCGTCGGTTTTGACATAAGTTTCTGACAGCTTACTTACGTTTGATCCTCTAGCAAGAAAAAATAGTAAGACAGAGATGTCAATCGAAATTGAAAATATGTATAAAGTTTTCAAAAATGATAAGATTCGAGTGGGGCTTTACACTCAAGTTAAGGTCGGCAGAAGCAAGCTTAGTCGCTTTTGCAAGTGACGGGTGTAAACGAACAAAACACAAATAAAGAAATAGACTGTATACCCGCCAGTAGCATTGGTACCAGAAAGATTGATAAAGGTGATCGTGTATCCGAATACGAAAGGGGTTAAGAAACAGAATCTCAATACAAAAAAAACCATACGAAGTTATGACTAAGAAAACAATAAGTATCAGGGTTTGGAAGCGATTGAGCTGGGCTCAAGAGCTTCTTGCCAAAACGGAGACCAATTGCCAATTCAGTAGAGCCTAAATGGGGCGGTAAAGGATAATGAAAAAACTTTGCACGAATCAGGGTGCCTTCTCCTTCAAATTGGCTATGAGCAGTAATTCTAAGGTGATATCATTAAAAGGTCCTAAGCACGAAAGAGTCAAACATGCTGCCAAAAGCAGTCAAAGAACCACCCTCCCCAAATTTGTTTTCCTTTTTCCAAATTTCCCTCTTTAACCTTTTTTCTAGCTCTGGTCTAGTTATTAAGAGAAAAAAAGTCCCCATAAATCCAAGGCGAGCTCTAGTGGCAGGAACGTGCAAATTTTAATTTTTTGTTTTTGGCGCTTATCTTAGGAATAATTTGTCTTATATCAAGTTCTCTGAAAACAAAAGAAAGCTTATAAAATTCTCTACAATATTGATTATGACCGAATTTTCCATTTATCTCTTAAAGTTATTTATCTCCAAAACTTGGTACTTTTTAAATTGCATTAAAAGCGCAAAATTTTATATTCTACCTAATGTATGAAATGGGGTACTTAGACAAACGTTTTAAGGGTTTATAATGTGATTGGCATTCAAGCATTAATCATGCCAGGAATAACGTATGTATGTTAGGGCTACCAGACGTCCCCCTTTAGGAGGAACAGTCCCCCTTTCTTACACCAAAATGCTGTTTACCCCCCCCCCCCCCCCCCTATACAAATCTCTGTCCCCCTTATTAAGAAAAAACACACAAACGGAAAACACTAAATTGAAAACTGTACAAATATTTTCATTAAATATTTTTAAAAGGATTCTCTGTGAATTATGTACATCCATTGGAATTTCAAAATTCTTTCAAAGCTGAACGCATCCACTCAATGAACTTCATCTCACATCAAGTGCAAAATTTTTCCTTCATCTGTTAGTTTGATTGATTTTTGTGACTGTTTTTTATTATCTACTAGCTGTTGCCCGCCCGCTTCGCTGGGCCCCAAGAACCTCCTCGCATTTATATTTTTGCCTGAAACATTTTTCTGCTGTACGATATTGTGAATCTCCCCCGGAAAGCTTTCCCTATAGGACATTTTATTTACGATAGCCCCCATTGTATTGTCTGTTAGAGGTATTTTTTTAAATGCAATACATATGTACATTATATTAAATTGCTGATTTCTTTAATAGGAAACGCGTTCACAGGATCAATTGACTTTGAACACTGATCAATTTAACTTTGAACACTAATCAATTTAACTATCTTTGTATGAGATTTATCTTCTTTGCCTATCTACGTGAATAAGGAAAACATTTTGTAGATTAAAAAACAAAATAAAAGAGCTACAAATATTTGATCAAATCATTAATATTTTTTTACTTTTGAGCCCGTAAGCACACACAAATTCCAAAATTTTTAAAATAAGGGACACCCTTACATAAATGTATGTACATTAGGATGTCATGTCCGTTATTTCCCAAAATCGTTTTTAAATAGGAGACACCCCCAAATCAAAAGCCCTAAAAGAAAATTGGCCAAACAAAATTTTGTCGGAGGCCATTTACACGTGGGTCTAAGCCCATACTTTTCCCAAACAAATTTGTATGGGATTTTCACTCTTTTCACGTTTTATTTTTGTCTTCTCGAATTTTTTTGATTTTCGTTCTTTAGTCATCCCTTTAAAAGACCTCATTCAAAAATTTATTAAAAAAAAATCGAATTTTTTGCCTCGATTATTACCATGGGAACTCTCTCATATAAAAACATCATAAAACTGAACGTCTTAATATTTAATTTGAATTTTTTGTTAATAAATTTTTTGAATGAGATCTTTTAAAGGGATGATTTAAGAACAAAAATCAGCAAAAAAAATTAGGATAGCTGCAGTAATTCGATAGAAAAAAAAAAATAAAACGTGAAAATAGCGAAAATCCCATACAAATTTGTATGGGAAAAGTATGGGCTAAGAGCCACGTGTAAATGGCCTCGGAAAAATTTTTTTCGACCAAATTTTGTTTTTGGGCATACATTTTTGATTTAGAGGGTGTCTGATATCTAAAAACGATTTTGGGAAATAAGGGACACCCTAATGTAAGTACGTAGCTCACCATCAATTGCACTAAAAGCGTGAAACAGATTGAACCAACACCTGCAACTGTGGTGGCCTTTGTTTTAAAACCAACAGCAACGTCAACAGCGTCGTAACAAAGTCCTAAATTTACTGATGTTGGGGCAGTGCTGGCAACTTTTCCGCAACAATATTTTTGGAGCACCACACTTAAAAGAATTAAATACATACCTTGGACATGGAACTTGTTGTTTTTTTTTAACTTTAGTTTCTATGTGGAATGCCAAACAGTTGAAATGACGGTGTTGGAAGCAATGTGATTGAAAAATATTTGCTGGCCAGCGTGCTGTTTCTGTTGACGGCCCTGGTTCTAGGGCTGGTTTTATCTGTTTCACGCACAAAAATAAACACATTTGAAAAAGATACCTTAAGAAAAAGAAACTGTATACACATGTATACTCACTTCAGTAACCTGTGATAGATTCTATTCCAATTCCAATCGCGAATTTTACCAATATAATTCAGTCATACACAAGTTTACATACATACATATGTGTATGTACAAAAGTAGTTTACAAAAATTAAAAATTGACAAATCAAATAAAATTTGTTTTCCTTAAATTTTTTTAATAGTAAAATTGAATAATATAACGAAGGAATTTTGTTCTATCATAGAGCTAAGTTATAATTTTAGCTATTCATGCGTTTACCTCAACTACATTGCACTTTTCAAAATAAAAGGTATGTAACAACATGCCCCTTATCCAATTATACATTGTTACAAAATTTTAAGGTGATCGGATAAGAACTTTCAGAGATCCTAGGTTTTGCACAAACGTACATTTACATTTTTATTTATATAGATAGATTATAAAAAAATCGAATGAAACTTTTTTAAGTAACTTTTTTTTACTCTGGTGTTATATATTTCAAAAACTTGTTTCTAGGGGAGACAAGTGTTAAAAAAGGGGACACTTTCTAAACACTTGTCCCCGCTAGCACACAGGCGATGTTCCCCTTTTCGTCATTTTTAATCTGGTCACCCTAATGCGCGTACATAATAGTACCCTCTTTCTACACCAGGGGTGGATCCACAGTAGAATTGGGAGGGGAGAGACTTTCAGAATAATATAATAATACCTCATTCGAAATAAGAGTTTTAGATGTCAATTTTTGTTTGAATAATACCAATATGTTCAAAACCTGCAACTCGAAACCCCTATAGAAACAGTTTTACATTGAAACTAGTTTTGAATCGTGTCAATAATAGGGCTGTTATTGTTCTATTGTTCGACGTAATGAAAAAAATGAAATATCAGCGCTAGCGTTTCGTTGCTGATAATGTACCACGAACACAAAGTAAGGTATTTATTGTTGGATCGATGGCAGATATCATCCGATACCCGGATTCAATTAGAAAACTCCTCTGTTGTTGCAATTAAAGCACTTATTCCACTTTCAGCTCAAATTCAATTATTTTTTATCCTCCTGCCCCTGCGAAATGTTACCACACTCGTAAATGTTCGATGAGACTGTAGATCTTGATTAGTTTGTCAATTTCTTTCGCTTCTAATTCAATGGTTAGCTCAGGTAATAGACGGCTGAGATTAAAACATTTCGCTACTTCTTGGATATACCGTGTCTTCAAATCCTCTGTGACCATTCGATTGATGGAACATATGCAGAAACTGTACCTTTAGTAATCTTCACAGCTTTGAGATGGATGATTCCATGGAAATGATCGTATACATGTGTTCTTCGATTGCTAAGTGCGACAGTCAATATTCTTTCAAGGTCTGATACCTTCGGAAGGTTGATTGTTTTTTTTTGTCTGCAAAATCTTACTTAGAGGCTGCGTTAATGATATAATATCACACATTGTGATAAGAAATGAGGGTGTACTGGAGTACTGGATTGGGTTTCACTAGCAATGGATGAAATTTGTTCAAACGTTTCTTGAGAGTGCTGATGATTCCCAGAATTTTTTCACTTGAGATCTACGGTAACTGGATGGTGACAACGAACCAAACGATAAAAAAGGCTCGCATTAAAATATGGTTATCGAATAATAAGGACGGAATGGTTTGATTTACTTGCGCAGGGTCTCAAATTTGGAGAAAAATTGGATGAAACCGAAGAACGAAGCAGAATCGTGAAAGCAACAGCAGCCATACTGTTGATGATTTTTTTCAAAAATGTTGATGTTTGTGTGCCTAAGAGTCCTTAAACTTACTTGGAACTTCTTAATACACCGCTTCCATGTTAAACTGAGAAGGAAAAATTAAATCCATGCAAGTCCATCACTTTAATTTAATTGATCTGTTACTAGTTACTATAAGAACTTCTTTTTACTACATATTTACTTTTTTAAAGTTCTAAATAAAATAAAATAATTCGACTTTGTTCTTTTTCTTAACTTGCTTTGAGGCCTCTGAAATAGGGTTTGGAGTAGATAAGAAATTTAATATGGACAGGTAACACATATAAGATCCTAAGATGCTGGCATAGTAGAACCATTGTATATCCAATCTATAGTATTCTCATGAAACACGATTTTGTAGGTAGACATTTGGTCGATAGGTTCGCTGTGATCGCCTTACCGAGATTCCTTAACAAAAATTAGTATGACATTTGGACGCATAGATGGCCACGAGCTTTTTTTCTTCATGAGAATACTATAGAATTTATATACAATGGTAGAACTCTTAAAACGTAAGCACTCATAGTCCAGCTTATAAAATAAATGGTTTTAGGCAATTTAAAAAGTACCAATTTTTAGCGCCAAATAATTTGTCAACAAGAAAAGACATGGAAAGTTTGATCATAATCAATATTGTAGAGAATTTCATAAGCTATCTTTTTTCTCTGAAATTTTTTGGTAAGATAGATAATTTCTAAGATAAATACGAAAAACGAAAAATGAAAAATTTTGCCCATTCCTGCCACTAGAGATCGTCTTGGATTTATGGGAACATTTTTACACTTCATCATTAGACCAGTCTTAATAAGTGTGCCAAGTTTCAAAACTATTGAATTTTTTTGTGAAAACCTTAATTGACTGGACTATAAGCCTCTTTCACATAAAAGCAAGTACGTGCAACCTAGTCACGCATTTTATTTTAATTTAATAATTTGCCCCTCCTCCCTCAACATTCGAATCTTTTGCCACAATCTTATGTAAAACACTCTGATATGTGTCAAAAATTTAAGAAAAGTATGAAGAGCATGTTCATTCGACGAAGACGTGTGCCTTACATTTAGCATCATTGCAACTTTATACCGAGAGGGCAAGGTACATGTTTTGATACCAAATGTTTATCCATGAATTTTGTTTGTTTTGATTGAATACCCGGATCAGTATTGAATGGTACCTTATGTATTTAGTGTTGACTTTTTAAATTAATTAATCATGCCATTGATATTACAAAGAGTTAACTTAAATCCATGTTTTTAACTTTGAGGTCTGATGTCAGCGTTTTTCATTGCTATTTTATTATGAACATCAAGATGAACCGAAGAAGCTGTCCGGTAGGCATATAAGCTTACTAAAAGATTAATGATGCGAGAATATTTCTGATGAAATATTTGAAAAATGTGTCTTCTATGGAAAGTTTGAATTTGAAATTCCCAGACGATAAAACATTGTTATCTAGGTATAAATGCATTAGTGGTCAATCATTAATAATTAAGCTAGCACTCGGCCACAACCTTAGAAGGGGCGTCATGGATTTGTCCAAAAATTCATTGAAAGCATTTGTCATCAATTTAATAACCGTGGGATTTGAGAGATTTCATAAAAGGTTTTTCATATTTTGGTACTGTGAAAGGTTAGTAAATAAATATTTGCTTTTAGTCTTGGTTGTCGGATTGATTTTTTGTTTTGTTTTTGTAAACAAAAGTAAGATTGTTAAAGGCATTTGAATCACTGATGTGAAGTTTGAAGTAGAATGTGTTAAATTACCAAGGGAAATTATCAAAGATTTTGTAACTCAAATATTGAAATTTTGATACCGAAGGGTAGTGCTGAAAAGGCATTCCTTTTCCAAAAATTCTCTGATACATGAATTTTCTTTCTAGGAACAGACTTTTAAGAAGACTTTCGTTCCTGCTATTAGAAGTCATTTAATTTTTGTTTTTATTTGAAAGCAACAGTGTTATTAACGAGTACTTTATCTTGACAACTGTGCATTGTGCACTAGAACTCCTGCCTTCACCTAAATGTTTTACCTACCGTCGATTTGCATTTCAGCACCTATTCCTAACACATGTATTCTAATACTGTAACTTATCTTAAATGTCTGTAAACTATATTTAGGTTAGGTTCCTACCTCTCCATGACTTTAAAATTGAAAAAGTTATTTACTAATCCAACACAAGCTCTTCAACAGTAAAATCATCTAAGCTTGGTTATCTGTGACTTTTCCTATAGTTGGTAGCTTAAGCCTCATAGGATGCTTGGCCCCATACCATGCTCCTAAATTCAGTATTCAAATCGAACCTGCATTTATTTCTTCCAGTGGTAGGTACCTACTACTTGGTGCACTATGGGTTATTTGGCTTTCTTGATGGAAATATTTACATCCAGCCACAGATGGCCAATTAATTTGGTCAGAAACAATTCGGACCATATGCAAACTTGTGGCTCTAAGTGTGCCTCGCCCGTCTGTGTGTAATAGTAATGGTAATTATTAGTTATTGTAGATGAAATAGTGCAGCAATAAGTACTGGTATGGATCTAAACGAGATGGAAAAGGCAGGGTAACGACCAAATGGAACTGTTATTATCACATTAGTCTAACTCTGGTGTATACCATATGAACTCACGTTAAAGGTGTGCAATTAACAAATCTATTATCAACAAGACGTTGAAAACAACAGGCGGGCTCCGCTCCGTACTGTTGCATATAATAAACGCTCCAGATTACTTTTATGACGTGAAAATGGACGTGTCGTGGCGGTGCCAGTGCCCAGCAAGTTGTTGCACGGTCTGCATTGGCATCAGGCAAACCAATTCTCAAAGCTGTCATAATCCGTTGATATATTATTTTAATTGAATTTTATGATTTCTCTGTCTTTGTTGTCTTGAAAAGAAGGCGAGTTAAATATCGTTAAATATTTGTGGTAATAATTTTGTCAAATCAGCGATTTTAAGCTGGTATTGTTTGGAGAACTGTTTTGTATATGGCTTGATGGGGAAACTATACTGACCGCCCATATAACATAAGCTACAGCAAAGCATGACAATCAGTTATAATGAATGATGAATTGTGGTAGTCCTTGAGTGAATATTTAATATGGTTATCAAAAAAAAAATTTGTAGTGATAAAGAACGGTACCTGTTCTTATTTTAAAAATTAGAATTTTGGCAATTTGTAATGAGTGCAAAATGACAAAATGTTTCAAGGAAAAAAATGGAGAGGGTGAAAATATGTGCGTGGTGTTTGTAAAAACATGATAACACACAAAAAATAATATATGTCTTCGCGTCCACTGAACTGATTTTGTTTATAAATATTTCAAATTTGAAGAAAATCGGTCCACATTCTAAGGACATAGTCTGGGGTCTGGATCTTTGGCACCTCATAAATGGGAAATTTGGGAAAGGAAAATGCCATCTAATTGGTCAGTAATTGGTCAGAAAAGATCAACTATAGTCATTGAAATTGGTCAGCTCTAGAAAAGGTCACGCAAGTTCAACGATTTTTGGCACCTCATTTATGGGAAATTTGCAAAAAATGTATACCATTTAAAAGGACAGCTGAATTACTCAAATTACAATTGGGTAATTCCATGAAAAAGTGGACATGAAGATAGAAAAATGGAAAATTTATCTCGCCCCCTGTCTATTGCTTGCTAGTTTTAAAATTAGAATAGCAAAATATCCTTCAAGTAACAAACATACGGCTGAAAATAAAATGAAATTATAAAAGGCGTAGCCCTAAATTTTTAAGTTAAAAACGTGAAATAACGTGAGTTACCGACTTTTTGTAACGTGAGTTACCATGTATTTTATTAAATTTGTATAAAATATTTTCAATAATTTAAAATTTATGTACAGATATAAACAGGCTGATAAGTTTTTATATCTTATTCAACAAGCCAGTAAAGCCTTATTGGTTTGTTTAATTTTTAGAAAATGGGCATTGTACTGCTACAAAACCCGTGTCCGAATATGGTAACGTGAGTTACCAACATGTTTTAGTATTTTTTAATAAGAAAGAATTTATTTTTCCCAAAAATTTTATTTTTTCCTAGCAGTCGAAATCATTACCATGTAAAGCGTTTAAATTTTGTTTTATTTATATTCATATAAATATTGAAATTTCAATAAAAGAGAGCGTAAAACTCTCCCAAATGTAACGTGAGTTACCATGGAATTGCCCAATTACCTTTTATATAGATCTGGTATACATTTTTTGCAAATTAGCCATAAATGAGGTGCCAAAAATTGCTTGAATGATGACGATTAAAATTGGAATAGTTTTTTTTTCAAGCTGAGAAAACCAAAACATAATAATAAGTTTTGAGACGATTTATAAACAAATTAAGTGATTATTTGGATACCATAATAAAGCTTTCTAGAATAAGTTCAGTCATTTGGGCTGAAAAAAGGGGTTTCCTAGATAGATTTGGAGGAGTTTTGATAAAGTGCTGTGAAGTTGGCAAAACAATTGTTTAAAATTGAGTACAAAATTCAAGAGTTCCCGGTAGCAAACAAAGATTTGTAGAGTTCCTCATACTTTTTTTCAATAATTCTGGGTCTGATGAATGAAGTGTTAAGTTTTAAAAAAAAATTTTTTTGCTAACTTCACGCAGAGCAAGGATTTTTTTTGAGAAACAGAGTTCTGGGCATGTTTTTCAACTTTAAATCAAGAGTTCTTGAGTTTCTGATGGGTTTTAAAAAGAATTCTGCGAAATAGGAACATTTGGGGCAAATTAAGGTGCCCATTCACTTAGAACCAAAAATTTTCAAAATCCAGAAAAATAATATATATCGTGAGGTCAGACGCGGATACAGGGGGGCAATGGGTGCAATTGACATTTGATTGCTTGATAGATAGTGACGAACTATATGTATTTTTATAGAGAAGGTGTATTTTGATGCAAATGTCACCCAAATGCCTTAAGCTCACATTTTTCCGGAGCAGTACAAACTATTCAAAAATTTCAGATTTTTTTAGAGGTTTTTTAATCCATCGACATCGTAGCCATCCGTCAATGGAATTTGGCAGTTGATGTCTTGACGAATAGAGGTCAAGCTATATTTTCATATAAAAAGTGTATTTCGATCCAAATGTCAAACAATTGACATAAATCACATTTTTCCGGAGCAGAAACTGTGAAAATTTCATATTTGTTTGAGCTTTTTTAAACCATCCAACTTGTATTGTTTTGGATTCGATTAAAATTTGAACAGTAATGAATTGAATTCGTTATAATCGGAGAGACTTAATTCCATCGAAATTGAATCGGTAATACAATCAGGGAAATGAAAATTATAGAAAGATCGATTGATTGAAATGATCGATTCTTTTTTAAAATCGATTCTTGAACGATTCGATTATTTGCAATTAAAGATTAACACAGCTATAATACTCTGCGCGTCACTCGTTTGAGTCCACAATTTTCGCAATCGTTTTTTCTCGATAAATACCCGTGAGAAATATTTTTTTTTTGAAGTGTTTGATACCTATGAGTAGGTACATACACACATATTTTTCAATTAAAAAAGATAACGTTGAAGAGTTTTATGAATGAACTGCACAAAATGGTATACAAAGTTGCGCCACCTGATTGAGGCCACTCAATGAATCTATTGAACAATTAACAAAAATACCCAAATGTTAACTTTTTTCGTTTTCAAACATGTATTTACTATGTTTTCTGTCACCCTTCTACGCCTTTTACGCATCGGAATAGAGATGGCACCACAACGAAATAGCACTGGCAATAACTTTCAATATAAAATCGAGATGGCGCCACAAATGAAAAGACCCTCAAATTGAATCCTGAGTTAACTCACCAAATTAGATAAGTTAACTCAGGGTTAACTTCGGATTTCAATTGACTGAAAAACACGTTTCTGGAGTTAACTCAGGTTTAACCCCGAGACTAAGATGATCTCGCACTGAAAAACTGGTCCTTATAATCATATATTTATTAATCCGTTAAATACTAACGTTAAACACATACAAATTATACATTATACCATAAAGGTTATACATATTATATTACAATACTGTATTAAAAAAGGTTTCTTTAAATTTGATACATTTTAAATTGTCATTAATAGATGTAAACAAAAAGTAATATTTATTGAAAACTGAAATCAATTGATTTAAAGGACTATTGACACCATAGTTTGATCTGCTGAATATAGGACATATAGGTAGTTGCCTTCTTATGCTTACTTGACTATAGCTGAAATTTAATCGACACAGAGCTGATGAAGATGTTATTGAACCGTTCACTTTTCCAATTATGTAACATAGCTGTAGGTACTGCCTATGTTTTGAGAGCGAAGGTAGGTTTATCAACTTAAGTCTTTGAATATAGGGGAGTAGAGACGTTCTTTGGGACCACGGAAGAAAACGAAGACAGAACCGCATAAACCTCCTTTGAACTGCCTCCAGTCTATTGATGTGCACAGAGTAGTATGGCGCCCATACGACACAACCGTATCCGAGGACTGGTCTCACAAATGATATAAAAAGAAGCTTGAGAACATAAGGATCTTTGAAGTCACGACAAAATCGCTTAATGAATCCAAGCACTTTGTTAGCTTTTTTGATAATTAAGTTAAAGTGTTCAGTAAATGTCAATTTAGTGTCGAGAACTATGCCCAGGTCAGAGAACACAGATAACTTACAAAGAGGAGAAGAATCTATTGTATAATTAAAAGTAATACAAGTTTTTTTGCGTGTAAAGCACATAGTTTTACATTTGTCAATATTCAATAAAAGATGGTTAGTATTGCACCACGCCCTAAAACTATTTAAATCTTTTTGTAGAAGCAAACAATCCTCAATAGAGGTTATTTTCTTATAGAGTTTTATATCGTCGGCATATATAAGAGCCGAGGAATGTTGTAAGAACAAAGTTAAGTCATTAATAAATAGTATAAACAATAGAGGACCCAAGTGGCTGCCTTGAGGAACACCAGAGTTAACATTAAATTGGGTAGAACAATCACTACGAAAAGTTACACAGTAGTTTCTATTTTCCAAGTAAGAAGATATCCATGTTAAAAAACATTCATTAAATCCAAGATTTTTAATTTATAAATTAATGTTTTGTGACAAAGCTTGTCAAAAGCTTTACTAAAATCAGTAAATATACAGTCAACTTGTTTTCGATCTTCGAAAGCATCCAGACAAAAAGATGTAAAATGAAATAAATTTGTAATAGTTGACTTTTTTTTTACGAAACCATGCTGACTGTCACATATAATAGAGCTGCAGTTAAAAGACAAGACGTTACAAATAATAGACTCAAACAATTTTGGAATTACTGAAAGTTTGGCAATAGGACGGTAGTTTGTTACATCATTCTTAGATCCTTTTTTGTGAACTAGTGTTATGAAAGCACTTTTCCACACCATTGGAAAAATTGAAGTACTGAGAAATTTGTTAAAAAGAACAAATAGAGGATAAGACAAATGAGATACACATTTCTTCAATACACAGGACGGAACGCCATCAGGACCAGGACTAGAACTTTCGTCAAGTTCCAGAATGTTTTCGATGATACAAGTTTCAGAAATTGCGAAATTAATTGAACTGAGGTGCGAATAATTTTGTGAGGAAGTTGGAAGGCTAATGATTCATTATAATTGGGGTCTAAGAAAGCTTCTTTGAAAAAATTTGCGAACATGTTAGAAATTTCCTTGGAATTATGGCTTGTTATATTATTAAAGGACATTGAGTTAGGGTAGCCGTCAATTTTTCTTTTACTATTTACAAACTTCCAAAATTGTTTCGGGTTAGATTTAAGCTCATTTTCGGTTTTGAAATATAGTTGGAATACAAATCATTGGAATAGTTAGTAAACATGTTTTTAAGTTCTAAGTATATACTGTAATCATCGTCAGCTCTGGACTGGCTATATTTTAACCATGCCTTATTTCTTTTAATTTTAGATTCTTTAGCTGTGTATCAAACCATGGGGGAGCGCTGAAGTTACTGCAAGACTTGCGTAATGGAACAGTTTTGTAGAAACAATCAAATAATATATTATAGAACTTGAAACACATATCATCAATATTACAATTAAGAAAAAGTTGATTCAGTTGACATTACATAGTAAAATAAAAAGTTGTTCATAATTACATTTTCTAAAATTAAATTCAAGTTTTTCGTTAGAGTTTTCAAAATTTTTACAAACATTTAAGCTCAGACAAATATCTAATGCTGGATGATGACGATCTTCTTCTACTAGTATAGTATCAGAGGGCACTACAGCGGTGTCAGCGTTCATTGTATCGGAGAAAAAAACAAGGTCCAATATTTTTTTAAAACGGTTTTTAGTACCATTGAATTGACTCAGTCCACAAGAAGCCATTCCGTCGATGGTTGAGATCTCATTAGCACTTGATGGATTTATGGGTAAAAGGTAGTTATGCTCAATAGATTTAGACCAGTCCAAGTTCAAAAGGTTAAGTCACCCAATATCAGGAATTCGTCACATGGTTCCAATTTTTCATGAATACTCTCCATGCATTGCATACAATTTTCATAAACAGTGTTATTAGAGCTAGGGGGCACGTATACAGCGATAATGTAAAGATGAGCAGTTTTCATTTTAATTTTAACGCAGATGATTTCGACGTCAGATGAAAGGAACGCATCCACTAAAGTGCATATAAGAGAATTTTTAATTCCTAAAATTATTCCTCCACCAACTCTGTCCGAGTTATTTGAGTGGTGTCGGTCGCGTCTGAAGATTTGATAAGTCATATCGAAGATCTCACTATCTAAAAAAGAGCTGTTCAGCCAAGTTTCCGTCAGTACAATGACGTCGTGAGGAAGATTATTTAAGTTTTTATAGACCGTGTTGGTCTTTGTCCTAAGTCCATTAACGTTCTGATAGTAAATCAGTATCTGTTGGAGCTGCTTCTTCGATGATGTAGCATTGTCTGGGCCTTTAGAAAAGGATTTTGATTCGCATTTAATCTATTATTTTGTCTGTTAACAAATTCGTGTATTATTATTCCCTTTGGCCAAAATGAGGAGGAGTTGAGTAGATGGAAAACTGAGTCTGGAACACGTATTTTGAAAGAAGAATATTTGGAGTGGTTTCGGTGAATCAATTTTTCAACTTTTATCATAAAAGGAGTTCCAAACTTTGTTGATATATAATTTTTTATATCAAGAGCATTTGTAATAGGATCGAGCTTTGAAATAAATAATGTTCTATGGCCTTCTACCACTTTTAGGCCAGACGCTATGGGTGATATCTCTGGAGCTGAGTTATGTGAAAATGGTATATTGTATGAAGATTCTAGTGTAGAAGACCCGACTGTTGACAACGAGATCGAAGGCTGTATTATTTCCATGGGTACGGGAGACGGTAATAAGTCAACTGAAGGTACTGTATTTTCGCCAGATGCTCCAGGCGTCATCAATGGTCGTTGAGGGGATGGAGAAACGATAGATACAGGTGGTATTATGATGGCAGATAAAGATGTAGCGGGTTTCTTCGTTGATGGATTTTGTACAGATATTTCTGCATCTAGTTCATCACTTTCTCGTTTTAATGGTGCTGCATCACATTGAAGCGGAGAAGTGTTTGTTTGACTTATGTCGTTGTCGTTACATGTTTGCGAAACGTGATTTGTTTGGCTAAGATTGGCTAAGCTATCAACTTTTGCACTGAGATGAAGTAGCTGTGAATATAGATTTTCTAGGTGCCTTGAATTTTGAATTACGTCACGAGCAATATTAGTATATATTAACGGGTCACATTCACCACAGAAATAGTAGAATGACTTTCTATCATTGAATAGCTCAATGGTGCTAAACGGAGCGTCAATACAAGCATTATGAAAAAGTTTGCGGCAGTTTCCATGACACATAATGGAATCTATCATATAATCAGTATTACCATCACATAATGCGCATTTCGACATGTTTCCTGTATTTACTAATCCGATATTATTCATTAATCTTATTCCAGCGCAAAAAAAATTTTCGATTCTTATTATTCCGAAATTACCAGCTTAAATTTTTTTTTTCTTGTTGTGTATGAAAGAGATATTCGACTCACTGTACAGACAACTTATTTAATGTGTCTCAGCTCTAATATTGTGTCGGTAGTGTAGTATTGTGTCAGATTTGTATTTGTTCTCAATTTGCAGATGTTGTTGTTATTGTTGACAAAAGAAAGAATCAAATATAAATGTGTGTGAGGTATCACGTAGACTACTGGCAGAACATCATAAAAATTAAATAATGACTGTGACATGTTAATAATTCCAAAATCCAAGTATCTAAAGGTGAAAAAACCCGAAGAGAACAGAAATAATGTTACAAATGATTGCATTAAGCTGTACTGATAGCGTGTATGTCCACTTATTTTGGTAATTAGGGCTTAAAGATGGTTGGGATTGATTCCTACTGTTTTTTTTTTCTTTAAATCAAGCAAAATCGCTCTTCGATTAAGGCATCTTTATCTTTAAATGTTTGATAAAGCCAGGCCTAAAAGTTTCCGATAATGTTTAAGTCCAGTGAATAGGGTGGCCCTGCAAAAGTTCCACGTACATATTCAAGGTACAAGTTGAAAATGTCAGTTAGTCCATTTCAATAGGTGATAGCACCCCGACCTAAAGCTGCTGATGTACGATTAACGACTCTAAATACTTGTTGAAATAAGCTTCTCTTCTCTTATAATCATAAAAATGAAAATTCTAACCATCGGATGCATCAAGATTTAACCTTCTTTCATCTGAAGAGACAACCCATTTCAATTCGTTGCTCTAAGCAACCAGGGCCTTGGCAAAATTCATATAAAGTTCCTTGTGTTACCGTAAAAGTGTTTCTTGAGTCCATTTGTACCTAAAATTTAAAATAAATACGCGCTAGAAAATTTATTACCGCATCAGTTCAAGTTGCATTGTGAAGAACTTTCCCAACGATGACTTTTTTCAGGTAAGACTGCCCGCCTCATCTCAATAAGAGGCCAGCCGGCCCGCTCCACCGAATTGTCAGCTGTGTACACTTGGCCGCATGTGCTCAATTTTGTTTGTAACAATGATTATTTAAATGACCACTCAGCTGAACGGATTTTGACCACTTTTGTTATATACAAATTTCAAATAAGTTTAAATAATTTTGAATATCAATATTTTCAAAAAAGAAATTTTTGAATTTTTAAAAAAAGTTTCAAATTATTTCTTTCAAAATTCGGTATCTCCCAAAAATGGGCTGACAATTATTTTTTTGAAGTTTAATTTTACCGCTTCAACGAATTTAAATTCTTTCGAATTTAAATAAAATGCAAGACTGATCAAAATCCCTTCAGCTGGTACTACTAATAGTTGTTGAGTGTAAAATTATATAATTTTGTGTAGTAGATCATACTATTTTTAGCAAACGAAAAATGTTTAATGAAAATCATAGTTGATAGCCGTTTTTGAGAAAAGAAATATTTTCCCGGTTTTTTAACTTTTGTATATTGGGAAAGTACCGTTATTATTACATAAAAGTACAATTTGTTCCTAAAATATATTATAGAGTTTAAAAAAAAACTCTTAAGTATCGAATTTCAAGAAAATCGACCACGTCGTTTTCGAAATATTTGATTTTCAAACAAAAATTTTGTTAATTTCTAAAAAATTCAAAAATTTTGGTACACAATACACTGAGGGAAAAACCTATGCACTCAGCACAAAGATTTTTATGTAAAAGTTATGTACCGAAGTTTGTATGGGACTGCCATAAAAGTTATATTTACTGAGTGGATTCAACGTGCACTGGTTACATTTGAAATTATGTGTCGAAAGAAATCACCAAAATATATGTATTCAGTATAAAGAAATTTTATTACTTGCATTGAATATAGATCATATTGACTTAATATATAATGTTGTATTGGCTAAACACTATCTAAAACTCTATTACAGGCATAGTGTGTTTATTCAAGATTTATGTAGCAAACATTTAAAAAACTGCCATCAATTAAAAAACAAAACATAAACCACAGCAAGTTATCCGATGGCGGATGGCTACAAGCAACGTGTGTTCAGTAAATATTTAAGTATAGAAATATCTGAAACTCACCATCTATCCAAATAAAAACGGTTACTCATATTACAGTGAATAATGCAATGAGTATAAGCAACGTGTATTGATTCAATATTCATGTAATAACATTTAACCAGTACACCGAGTCATGCGCTGAGTATAAAGGTACGTTTGTTAAGTCTATATTATAAGTAAAAGTATCTTAAACTCCCAACAAAAACTATAACCGCTACATAAAGATATGCGATGAGTATAGGCTGTATGTATTCATTCAATATTTTGTATGTAATGACATTTACTCAGTACATCAAGTAATGTGTTGAGTATAAACGTACGTTTTTTCAATCTATATTATATTTAAAATTACCTCAAACTCCCAGTAAAAACTATAACCAATACACACAGATATGCGATGAGTATAGGCAGCGTGTATTCATTAAATATTTATGTAAAGACATTTACTCAGTACATCATGTTATGCGTTGAGTATAAAGAAACGTGTATTGAGCGTAGTAAGTCTATAGACCATTATATACTCAACAAATAACTATTCGCCATAAACATTGATGCACTACTTTACTTTACAAAGTCGCTTGGGCTTCTTATTCTTCTCATTCAGTTGATAGATTTGAGTCGCGAGGACGTTTTACTGGCCGAACAGAATGGTGTAGTTGTAGTTGTCGCGTGTAGCACTGTCAAAGTAGAAAGATACAAAAATAGTATACAGTGCCACAATGAGAAGCTGTAAATGTAGCAAGGAATGTATGGTGTAGCAGAAGTTAAACTAAATTCAACTCTTGCTACCAGCTGCAGCTACGTTCATTCTGTTCAAGGGGTTAAGGAAAGTGTTCGTTCAAAACTGTATTAAATTATTACTCAAACAATAAAAGTGACTTCAACTTTTTATAAAACAACAACTATTTAAGTGATTTAAATTTGAAATACCTACCTACTAATTTGATTTTTTGCACCTGGCATCTTAATATAAAGCCACTTGGGATTTAAGTGATTATTTTTTTTACATAACTCGGTAAGTTGCTTCTAGCCTCTTTAAAAATTATATATTTTATGTATAATATGTATGTATGTGTGTAAATATTATATTTTCTTAACTTTTTATTTCATTTAAATATTATAAATGAAAGTCACTTTGTCATTAGTCAGTTAAGAACAGTTACACTTTATAAGTTTTGGAAATTTCAATTTTTGCATTCAAAATGATTATACTATTTTTGCTGTTCCTCTACAAAATAAAAACACATTTCATGAAAACTTCATTTCTTAAGACTTTTTCATATGTTTAAATGCTTTTAAATTTTTTTTACTTATATCTACTGATTTCTTTCTTTTTTTAGCTATAATTGGAGAAGACGTTTTATATCCGTCGAAATTTTTCGTTTTTTTTGACGAAAATAAGCAGCATGTCAGGAGCTATTGATTGTTGTTTCAACGTATACCACGTTTTGAACGTCAAGTACCCAGCCGACGACTGCTTGCTTAAACGTATGGGGTTTCTTCCAAATGTGGTTCTATAAACCAATGTTAAAAGGCAAAAGCGTAATAATTGTAATTAATTATCAAATTCAATTGCAACTGATAACCTTATTGTAACTTTTGAACGAATTTCTAAGCAACAAACATGTACATAAATCCTAATCAGTATTATATTAAAGAAAAAATTATATACAAAAGCTAAAATTTTAATTTTTATTTCATTCGGAAAAACAAGATTTTTTTTACATTGATGCTAAATATAAATTAAAATTCCAATTTCCAAAAAGGCCTTATGACATAAAATGTACCTACTACATAATTATTTACTCATTTATGTAAAGATTACATAGAGTATCTATATTTATGTAATGAATCCATAGATACTGCACTCACTACATACTCATCCAGTAATATTATTGTGATGTGTATAAGGAATATATATTTATATTTAATGAATGTGTAAAATCTTTACTCACTACATACAAATTTTTTCAACACATAACCGCCATACATTAATGTAGTGAATCCATGGCATATTTATATAAATGTAATGAGTGCATGGAAAAATGCATACAACAGACGCAAATGTATGTAATGGGTCAATTAGGTACCTATATTTATTTAGTGGATGCATAGAATGCTGCATCGAACCTTTACTCACTAAACAACCATGTACTCTGTGATGCTTTTTTTTGTCGAGGCTGAGGTAGACTCGTCGGTGTCCAGGGTTTGTCCCAAAGAAAGCACAAAACTTGGGTTAAGAGTTTCAAACTCCGATTTAAATATTTTTATTTATTCAAAAATTAAGTTCACAAGGTTAAATACAAAAGTTGTATAGCTTAACTAACTAACACGGTATTTCGTATACTACAATGATAATGCTTATGATTTATTCTAACACGGTATTTCATATAATCTTACTAATAATAAGTACAAGGTAGGATTAAATCCCCGCCTCCAACGGCAAGTTGAAGGAAAGTCAAATCTGCTCCCGGCTCACAGATAGCGTCTACTATACACTCGAAAGGATTGCACAGCAGAAAAGGCGGTTAGGATTAGATCCAGATGCAGGCTGAAAGAAAGTCAAGTCTGGTCCCGGCTAGCAGACAGCGTCTACTATGCACTCAGATGGAGTACAGAGCAGAAAAAGCGGTTGGGATTCGGTCCCCGCTTCCAGCGGCAGGCTGAAAGAAAGACAAGTCTGGACCCGGCTGACAGATGGCGTCTACTATGCACTCAGACGGAGTACAGAGCAGAAAAGGCGGTTGGGATTCGGTCCCCGCTTCCAGCGGCAAGCTGAAAGAAAGTCAAGTCTGGTCCCGGCTGGCAGACAACGTCTACTATGCACTCAGACGGTGTGCAGAGCAGAAAAGGCGGTTGGGATTCGGTCCCCGCTTCCAGCGGCAGGCTGAAAGAAAGACAAGTCTGGTCCCGGCTGACAGACGGCGTCTACTATGCACTCAGACGGAGTACAGAGCAGAAAAGGCAGGTTGGGATTCGGTCCCCGCTTCCAGCGGCAAGCTGAAAGAAAGTCAAGTCTGGTCCCGGCTGGCAGACAACGTCTACTATGCACTCAGAGGGAGTGCAGAGCAGAAAAGTCGTTTAGGATTCGATCCCCGCTTCCAGCGGCAAGCTGAAAGAAAGTCTAATCTGCGCCCGGCCAACAGATAACGTCTACCGTATACTCAGAAGGAGTATAGAGTAGAAAAGTCAATGGGAAACGTTCCCCGCCTAAGGCAAAGGCCAAAGGAAATACAATCGCGGTAAATAATATAAATAATATCAATAATAAAAACGGAGGAGAAGCCTCAAAAAAACGGTACGAGATAAACTCAAAAAATCAGTGAAACTTCTGATGGTACACTTCGTACCCAACAGCGTGTCTCGGTTGAGTTAATTAATTTAATCCGTTCCAGAATAAATTAATTTAACTCACGGTCGGTTTTCTTCCTTATGTACACTAAATTGGTACACACACAACAAAGGCAGAAGACAATTTTGTTCGGAAATTACACTTCCCCATATTAAGTTTCCTGACAAAAGACAGTGTGAACTGGTAAAGACGAATGGCAAAATACCACAATAAAAATATATTTTTATTTGATGAAGAATTTTGGGTATTCCATCGTTTACTTTCAGTGAATAGCTGACAAGTATAAACCGTTGCCTAATTTCGGGGGTTGGTATGCGAACTTTCTGTATTGCATATTTCGAAGATTTATTTTTACTTGTGGGTTTCGGTAGGTAAAGCGGTGTGGTAAATGCAGAATGAAATTAACCTTTGAAGTTAATTTTGAACTTCTGCCGGATAGTTCAGGTTGGTGCTGCAGATGTGCATTGAGGAGGTGAAATTTGTAACGCTTCGTTACAACTCATCACAGACAACCCTCATGGATTTATGTGTTGACTCAAATTGAACATTATTATTTATGCAATGATTCTATAGACGCTTTACTGAGTACATAATTACAAAAATTATCACGAGATATCCGACAGTGTTTTGTGCAATGGGTCAATAGATTCTTCATTGACTATACATCATGCAAATAAATGTATGTACACAGTATAGATTTAATAATGGAATCAGTACACAGTGTTATGTGTGCAGAAAAATATGGGATGAGTCAATACATTTATGGGCTATGTGCATACACTTTTCCCTCAGTGTACTAGATACTTATATATTTTGAAAGCTTCTGTTTGTGTTAAAAAAAATATTGAAATCAGTCTTACCGTTTTGAAGAAAATCGTAAATTAAAAAAATATGGTTCTTTGGGTGGTACCATTAATAACCATTTTTTGAAAAATGGTTTCCCACCCAAATGCAGCCTTTACTTAAAGAAATTTATTGATTTTTTTTTCAAGAAAATTTGTGCAGCCGTTTTTGTGAAAAATACGATTACCTATGTAAAATTGCTAAAAAAAATTGTATGGCAGGTACCGCTACTTTTGGTTTAAAAAAAATGAAAAAAGTGTGTGGGCAGAATCCAAAAACCACTATGTACCAAGTTTGAAGAAAATCGATCCAGCCGTTTAGGCTGTAGATGAATAGACAGACAGACAGAATTGTGCCACCCACTTTTTTGGTCTTCTCATCATCGTAATGTCATGTTTGATTGTTATCTCAAGTCAATTTGTTTATTGCACCAATCCAAAACTTGCCTTATAGAACCTATATCGCAAGTAAAATTTTTTGGCCAAAAGAACGGTGCCCTTCAAGCATCGGGTGTTAATTTTAAATAATTGAGGTTTTCACAATGATCATTTTTTAAAATTCGAAAAAATTAAATGAAAATGAAAATGAAAAAAATACCCACAAAAAAATCGAAATAAAAATTTAAAAAAAAAAGAAAACTCATAAATAGTTAAAGGGTAGTCATTTGGTGTTAAGAAAAAGACCTATTGAATGCATTAATCAATTTTTATTTAAATTGATTTTTGGGGGCAACTTTTCAATTTTATCTCGGCGCGCGTTTCCAAAATCAGCCAAAATTAACCTAACTAGGTGAATTGGAGTAATTTTATTATCTTAATCCAGCGCACTCAAAACCATCATAAGATAAGATCGACAGTCACAGTAGTTGTTGTCAATGAGCTCCCATAGGCTATGACTAATAGGCCTCCAACTCAATTATGTCGTCTAATTGGAAGATATAAAATGCTCAACACAATTTTCTTGTTTCCCGTTTGTTGACCTTTGGAATGTATGTATCAGTGGAAAGGGTAACGACGCGACGTGAAATATTTAAGAAAAAAATTACCTTGCTCCCTGTGGGGTGACGGTAGGTACTTTAACAACATTAAAACATTGTGTTCCCATTAAAGTGCGGCATCTATATTTCTTGAAAATATCTTTAACGCATCCTTGTATCAACAATTAACCGAATGCCTAACACATCATCACCTCACTCATAAATCAAAAATCTTGACAAAAATGTCAAAGATTGCCTCATTTCCTTGAGCAACTATTTAAGCCTCACCCGTCAGATATGCACGACACATTACCTCACTATAGATGATGGCATTTTGTCATTATACCCACAGAGCTGACTTTAAGACTTGACATCACCATCACCTCCGTCATAATCGTTGAATATAAGAACCCGTCTCTTCTCTCGCCGCCGCTTGATGTATCATCAAAAAGGAAATGCTGGCAATTAGCGTTTGTTTTTGTTCAGCGCGTCTCTTCAACTTCAATGCAGACGCAGAGATTCAACCGATCCACCAACCATCACCGGCCACCGCACCGATCTTGACAAATTATTTCCAACTCTTCAGCCTTCAATCTCAAACTTAATTTGCTTTCGCATCGCATCGCAATAAGAAAATCACAAAATATGCACCGAGTCATAATTACAGAGCCAGAATGGCATCTAATTGAATAGACACCTCACTGCAGGTAGCCATCAGTGGTGCATCACTCGTTAGTTGATTGGATGGATTGTGGCATGACTTGGAACTTGGATCGTCTCTTGCGCACAGGAACTCCTCGTTTACCTGCCCTGGGAGATAAAGCTTCCTTTCACTTGAAGGCTAACTCCGCACTGACTGGCTCACACAACAGCAGCAGAAGTGGCGGTGCGCGGCAGGAGCAACAACCAAGTCAATAGCTGTACTTTGCGCACGGTTATATTCTGTGCGAACACTAACTCGAATAGCACCTAATCGTGAGCCATTACGCGCGGCGGCGGAATCGCACAGCCGCAGCAGCAACCGAGCCATGGCAGCCGTCTCTGGTAAATTGATGATTTCCAGAAATGCACGAATCCATTGGGTTTGGTATACGAAATGGGCGCAATCAAGCAACATTCATTACCACAGCTCCATACTTACTACAATACACCACACATGTGTGCACTTTTCGACGATATGGCGGAATCCTTGCCCAATAATATAACTCTTGACAGTTATAGCGTCGAGCCACCGAATACCAATTGTACCTACTCAATGAGGAGGACTATTAAAATGACAAATTGGTGGTTGTGGTTGTGAAATGCAAAATTTGCAATAATTTTTCAAAAGGATAAAAGACTCAGCAGTCAGCAAGAAGTGTTTATGAAAGAAGAATTATTGTTATAGCCAAGCCAGTTGGGGTATGAAATGGAGAGAAAACGTTTGGAAATAACAAATCAGGCAGAAGCTATTGACCCATTTCTCTTGGTTATGCTTGCCATCTGTGAGGCACGTGGTATTTTGTATCAATCTAGATCTAGATGATCAAGAAGCTGAGGTTGGAATTGTCGGTATTCAGAAATATTTCCGCTGGGAGCAACACTTAACTTGGAGAAATGGAGATCGATCTTATCACGAAAACGTTTTCTAAATCAGCACTAAAAAATGATAATCAGAAAAAAAGATGAGACACCTCAAAGATTAGTTTCAGAACAATTCCACTAAAGATGATGGATTATTACACTGCAACACGTTAGCAGGCTCAAGTGAAACATTTTTACTACTTTGTGTGACCTTATCATCGATGTAATAAAATTCTTTGGAGTTCCTTTACCAAAAGCCATTTTTTCTATTTATGACCAAATAACCATAATGTTATCTAAATGAAAGGAAATCAACCTATTATATGGTTTTCTCATCAACTTTACTGAGTAAAATAATCCATTAGGTTAAGTGCTTTTTAAATATTTTCATTTTAAAATAAAGTTGTTTTATTTTAATGTAAGCTTATGAATAAACACTTAGACTTAACTTATTTCAATCAACTATCACAATTTATTCAATTTTACAGTCACATAAGTTAGATCTTTAGTGAAGAAACGCAGTTTTTATTGCTGTTTAATTCATTCATTAAAGTTGATAAAGATGACTTCTTTATTATATGATCATGTGGAGACTAGATCTGACTAGACACTTTTATACTCGTACATCCATTATTTTTTTGTTGAGAAGTAAGTATTTTATAGTTAGTGATATCAAACAAGAGCAAGCTAATAAGTAGATCTTTCCGTTCACATGCATTGAGTTTCGATGTATTGATTTAAGATTGTGTTTTTTCGATTTAAATTTTAAAACTTACATTTGGGGCTTCCTTAATGTTTTTCAAAGACACGTGTGAATGTTTAAAAATATCATTACAAGTTCAAGTTTTTGCATTTTAATTAAATAAAATTATCGTAGTTTCTAGTTTCATTTAATCCTATTACCTTCATACTAACTAGCTAAAACAACCCCTAAGACAGTTTGAGTTGAAAAAAGTGCATCTTAATTCCTGATTCAATATCTATGATTGTATGAAAAAAAATTATAAATCGATGGCCTTAAAAAATAAAATGCACGACTGGGTCGCACGTACTTGCTCTTATGTTCAAGACACTGCGGGTTTAAGAAAATCCTACTAATATTATAAATGTGAAAGTGAGTTTGTTTGTTTGTTTGTGACGCTTTCACGCCTAAAACGCTGAATTAATTATGATGAATTTTTATATAGAGATAAATGGGACTCTGGAAGCGTCAATAGGATACTTTTTTTTAACCATGTGAAACAAAAAAAGAAAAAAATATTTGGTACCAAAACAACTTCATTTTATATAAGAAAAAATAAATCAATAAAGTTTGAAAACAAATCAATCAATTTTGAAATTTCATTTGAAAGATAGTTTTATTTTATTATTTTGAGGTTCGTTACTTCTAATTATATTTTTGCGCATTCATATTTTCTTTACTTTTTACTTGCGATGTAGGTACTATAAAGCAAGTTTTGGATTCGCGCAAAAAAAAAATTAGAGATAACAATCAAACATGACGATGATAGAGAACACGAAAAAAGTGGGTGGCAAAATTCCGTCTGTTTGTCTGTCCGTACCTGAACCTATAGCCTAAACCACTGAAGCGATTTTCTTCAAATTTTTAACTTAAGGTTTTTTTGTAACTCTCCAGAGGGGAAACTGAAATTTTTTTTTAGCTCAAAAAATAATAGACCAAGAGCCGACAGCAAATTTTGGGAGTGGAGGTATAACCAAAATCGGAGTATGAGGGATTATAGGTACATACATGTATCGTGATCTGGAATATTAAAGTCTGGCAGGTTTTGTTTTCAGCCATTGGTGGGGGTGGGGGTTTAAAAGCCACGCGTAGTTTCCTATTTATATGGTAGGGCCATTAGAACTTCAATTCACTTTTAAAAAATAGGATATGATGCTCTGTCATTTTCCCTAAGTTTCAAGACTTATATTTTGGTGATCTGATAAATATGACCCATAATTTTACCTTTTTAAGCAAACCTTTTTAAGCGTTTTTGTGGAGATTTTATTTGTTGATTTTTTGTTTTGTTGAAAATCTCCAAAAAAGGGATGGTAAGGTTCACGTAAAATGGTTATATCTTGAGTTGTATTAATCGGACCGTCAAGATTGTGGTGTTTATGCTTAGGAGAAATGACAGGGAATCATATCCAATTTTTAAAAAATAAATTAATGAGGTTATAACCCTGAAAATAAATCAGATGATCTAGCACTTTTTAGCCCCCCACCCCTCCCAAAGGCTGAAAGCAAAACCTGCCAGACTTTAGTATTTGATATCACGATACATGTACCTATAATTCCTCATACTCCGATTTTGGTTAAACCTCCACTCCCAAAATTTGCTGTCGGCTTTTAGACTATAACGGTACTTGCCATACTACCGTTAAGGAAAAGCTTATTTATCTCAAAAACGGCTCCAACGATTTTGATACGAAAAAAATCAGTGTTTATTGTAGATATGATGTACCTTTAAGTAAGAAAAAAAATCACCAAAAACTTTTATTAATGGTACCTGTCATATAACAGTTTTTTTGATTTTTGGTTTTCTCCTTAACCGCTCATCCGATTTCAATCAAATTTTTTGCACAAAACCTTTGTTAGAATATTAATAATACTGCATACCAAAATTTAAAAAAAAATTTTGGATTTTTTAAAAAAGATTCAAATTTTTTTTTGAAAATTCAATATTTCAAAAACGGGTTGATGAATTGTTTTGAAATTTCAGTTTTAAATGTATATTAATATATACTCAAATGTCTGTTCGAGTACTTCCGAAAACAACGAATTTCTACGAATTTTATTTTTTTTTTATATGAGCTCTGACAGAACTTTGGGCTAAATTCGTAGAAATTCGTAGTTTTGTGAGGTACGCGAACAGACATCAAAATTGGCATACCAAATTTTTTTTTTGAAAAATGTTACAAAAATTTTATACATACAAAACTAATTTTTTCAAGTAATCAAATGGCATACTATTTTTTAACTCTAAGTTATTTATCAGACTGTTTATAAAATTAAAAGAACGATTTAAATATGCTTTTTATACTTTTTCTATAATTACTTGAATATTTTTTAAAGTTCTTAAGTCCCACACAACTTGAACATAAGAGCAAGTACGTGCGATCCAGTCGTGCATTTTATTTTTATCCGTCGCGAACTTTTACTGTTAAAAGTCAGGTTATGTACATTATGTATGTATGTACCATAAATTTGGTTCAATTTGTCCAAGAGTAATTAACAGCATAAATTCTTTATTTTGTTAATTTATGAGTGATGGATGGATGGAAAATGAAATAAACCATCGTTGCCAATACATCGAAGGAGTTGAATGAGATATTGTATTAACAACGCAATAGAGAACTGGCCTCAAGAGGACCAAAAAGTCGTCATCCATGCTGATCGAACTCCGCCTAGCAAAAAATAGAGGCGCTATAATGCACCGGCAATTAATGAAGTTGCTGCCGAAGTAAATGGCAACCAGTTCTTTTCAACAGGTATACAATACCAACGCACACAACAGTACTGCCGTGTTAAGAAGAAAAAACGTAACTGACATTTTGGCTGTTTTGAGTTAGGGCCAGTTTTAACATCTTTGATATGTCTTCTATTTTATTCTTTAAAAATAAAAGCCCTTACTTGCTTTTGTAATGGCTTAAAACGCTTAAGAAAAATGACGTTCGTGCAAAGAACCATGCTTTTTAAGGAAAAATTGACGTTTTAGCACTCAATTTAAGAAAAAAAAAGTGACTACCATACAAGCATTAGTACATCTGATAAATAATCAAGGCAAAAAAAAAATGATTCACTTGTAAATACGACAGAAAAACGCTCAACAACAAAACAAAAAAGATAGAGATAAAAACAGAAAAACGCGTTTATCTCTAAATGTCAAAAATACACTTACGTTTTTTCTTCTTAACACGGCAGAGTACATCTTTGATGCCTTGCAGTACCCATTGTATTTTAGCAAGGGACAGTCAGGATGCTATTTTGAAACTCCACTCATTAATCCAAACAGCCAATTCTCAATAAAAAGTTTTGATTTTTACACCCACAACATAATGCTTTGATAACCATTTTGATTCTACCTTAATTCTGCTCAGTTTCGTTAAGTCTTTTTTACTTTTGTGAAATTAGGGGAGAGCCAATTAAATTTATCTTACTAATATTATAAATGTGAAAGTTTGGTTGTTTGCATGTTTGTGAGTCAATCACTCTCAAACGGCTGAACAGATTTGATTGAAATTTTGAATTGGTGGCTATAATGTATTGGAAGAAACTAAAGAATACTTTTTTAATGAATACAAAAAACAAACAAACGTTTGGTACCAGAACAACTTAGTTTTACAAAAAAAATCAAAAAATGTTTAAAACAAATCTATTAAATTTGAAAATTCATTTCAAAAGTAAAATTTAAAAAACAAAAACATATTACAGTCGACTCTCGATTATCCGGAATTTGACTGAGGACCCGTTTAACCGGGAAATTTTTAGTTCGACAGTTTTACTGCATTATCTGACTTTCAAAATCTCGGACCATTAAGACCGAGAGCCCACAGCAAAATTTGGGTGTGAGTGATAGGATAAAAGAGATATGTATACATATAGGTGTTGAGTGCATCAATAAAAATCCTATTCAAAATATCAAAGTCTTGCAGTCCACAGCGGGGGCCTTAACGATTAAGAAGTGCATAAAAAAAATGAATGCATTCGTATTTGCCGAAATTGGTTTTCAACCCTCTGTAGATAAGCACCTCGGATCACATATCACAGAATCCGAGACTATTTGAGAGGACCGTTAGATCAAGCTTAAATCCTTTTACCCCACGAAGTGGGTCACCCAAGTTAGGTACCTACTATTATATAAGAAAACTAATGAAATAGGTTCTTCTCTTGGTGACCAAACCCTAAGTTGAGCATCGGAGTTGCGTAAGCGGGACGGACAGTGGTTCAAAAGAGGGAGTTAAAATCCTTTGAACTCTCGAAGCGGGCTACGTATGGTACTGTTTAACTAACCGGTGATTTTGTAAAATATTAAATTTAATCATGTCAATTTTGTTCTAATTAATAGTATGTACTTTAGGGGGCCGGTTTCGCGGGTTTAAAGAATCTTCACTCTCTTTTTGGGTCCAACTATTGGAACTCCGCTCCGCTTAGCTTAGGTTAGAGTGTGCTCAATCGCTGAGAAAGCTTCTATGTATAGTGTATAGACAAAGGATAGTGCAAATGCCTTAGCGCAAATCCTAAAAATAATGGTAAATAATGTTGAATTTTGGTTTTTGTGTTATTTTTGCAAGGTGAGTTCATTTTAATTTTAAAATGTTACCTAAGCGCAAACGAAAAACGAATTAAAAACCATATGGCTTTTGTAGTCCCTTCAAAAGAATAAAAGACTGTATGGAATGGCTTTAAATACTATCCCGGGGCTTATAGCAGTGCACCGGGACTTTGATGCTCAGAATTGGTATTGGGAGATTTCGATAAGGAACGATTTTTCCATTGCTAAATTTTATTTAGTAAATGAACCAATTTATGATAAAGAATATATTTTATAATAGAAAGTGGTTGCGGTGGCCCGGCGAAGCGGGCGGGTAACAGCTAGTTGTATATAAAAACATGGAAATTATGAGAGAAAAATTTATAGAAGCATGAAATACGACATTTAAATTGGCTAAAACAACTCTTTTGACAGCTTGAGAAGGAAAAAAAGAATGCCATCTTAATTCTTGATTGAATGTGATTGTATGGGAAAAAAAATTTAAAATATGTATATAATATTCTTAAAATATTTTTAAGAACAAATTTTGGTATGCAAATCTAAAGTATATATTTATGTGTATATAAAAACAAAATTTGAAAAAAAAAATTGTCAACCCATTTTTGAGATATCGAATTTTCAAAAAAAAATTTAAACATTTTTTTAAATCCAAAAACAATTTTTTGAAAATTTTCATATGTTATGTTATTTAATCTTATCTGAAATTTGTATATACAAAAAATCATCTAAATCCGTTTAGTCGATAACGAGAAAATTCAAAATATAAAAATACGTTCTATGATAGGTACTATTTACAGCTGCCAAGTGTAAAATTTAATAGTTTTTTTCTACTAGATCGTACTATTTTTAGTAAAGGGTTCGCCAAATAACTTTTTTTTTTTGAAAATGCTACTACTTCATGGAGTGTAGGTTCGGCTGTGTGGCACGTAGGGCCGTCCTGTTGAAACCAAATGTTCCCAATATCCTCCTCTTCAATTTTTGTGAACGAAAATTCGTTCAACATGTAGGCCAGGAAAAATGGGTTCCGAGGTTGAAAAAATTAATTAATGAAATATTAAAATTGGAATCGACGTAGAATTGCAACCTCTATAACATATCCAAAGTCCCCCAAAATCCCCGCATTGGCTTTTTGTGTAGATGCATTTGAAGAGGTGCAGACGGGGAGAATTTGGAGGTCTATCAAACTAAAATATTTGTTTGGGTAAAACCTGATCATATGATACATGTTTTAAGGGTAGTTTTTAACGCTCAATCAAATGAAACCAAATTCAAAATGATACAACCACCCAAAAAGAAGTTATAGTCCTTTTTATGAATTGATGACTTTTTTTCAGGTACAACAGGTAAAATATTACCGAAAACCCTTTGAAAATAACGGTATGTTAATGAAACTTGGAATGAATGTTTCATTTGTTATAGGAACTAAGAATCAAGAGAGTCCATAAAAATATCCATGGTGAAAGGGTGTTTTTTTTAAGGGGGAAGGGCAAGTGTAGAATGTTAACCATACCACCCACGAAAAAACTCTTACACTCATGAAATTCGCCAAAAATATATAATTTGTCATGGCAACCAAGAATCAAAATAGTCCTCATAAATATATTTGTTCTGGGGTTTTTTTATTAAAGAGAGGGAAAATCTGGGAAGAAGTTGGAAGATTTGAGCCAAAATTCCGATTTGGTGTAATTGAGGTATATACACAAAGTATGGTATATGATTTAAGGGTATTTTTTAACGCTGAATCTAATAAAAGCAAAACTAAAATGAAACAAGCACCCTTAACAAAGTTATGGGCCTTTTCAAGCAAAAATTAATTTTTTAAATCGTATTTTCCGTAGATCAAGTCAAAAGTTAACAGTCACCAAAAACACTATTAGAACAAAGATATTTGTATGGACTATTTTGATTCTTGGTTGCCATGAAGAGTTTAATATTTTTGGCGAGTTTCATGAGTGTAAGAGTTTTTACGTGGGTGTTATGGTTAACATTCTTTGTTGCCCCACCCCCTCAAAAAAAACACCCTTTCACCATGGATATTTTTAGGGACTCTCTTGATTCTTAGTTACTATGACAAATGAAACATTCATTCCAAGTTTCATTAACATACCGTTATTTTCAAAGGGTTTTGGGTAATATTTTACCTGGTGTGCCTGAAAAAAAAGTCATCATTACATAAAAAGGACTATAACTTCTTTTTGGGTGGTTGTATCATTTTGAATTTGATTTCATTAGATTCAGCGTTAAAAACTAGCCTTAACGCATGTATCATATGATCAGGTTTTACCCAAACAAATATTTTAGTTTGATAGACCTCCAAATTCTCCCCGTCTGCACCTCTTCAAATGCATCTACACAAAAAGCCAATGCGGGGATTTTGGGGGACTTTGGATATGTTATAGAGGTTGCAATTCTGCGTCGATTCCAATTTTAATATTTCATGAATTAATTTTTTCAAGGTTCCCCATACGATTTGTGCTATTTTTCCTGGTCTAATGGCCCGATAACGATCGCCATTGACTGTAACGGCCACTCGAAGAAAAATGGCCCAACTATGCCTCTAGACCAAAATCCGCACCAAACAGTGACTCGTTTTGGGTGTATCGGCTTTTCAATGGCGTGCGGGTTTCCTGTGCCCCAAAAGCGACAACTTTGCTTGTTTACATAACCGCCAAGATCAAAATGAGCTTCATTTGAAAAGATGATTTTTTTGGCAAAATCGGCATTTCTCTAAGTCGATTGCAGGCCCACTTAGCGAAGCAGCCATTTGAATGAAATTATTTTCCATTATTATTGGAAAGATCAGGAAAATAATATGTTCTTGTATCTTAAAAGGAAACAACTTATCTTGAACGAGTATTAGAAACAGGAATGAAAATTTATTTAAACAGAAACAATATTATTAATATAACATTATAGTCACACATAAATAAAATATTAGATTCTTACAAACAAGTATATTCTGTAAAACTTCCAACAATTATTAACCGGAAGGATTGTACTTTCAAATAAAAAAGGAAATTTGAGAAAATATTCAGTAATTTTTTTTTATCGCATTTTCAACAAAAAAAGTTATTTGGCGGACCCTTTATATAGAAAAAAGTTTAATCAAAATCGTAGGAGTCGTTTTTGAGAACTAAAATATTTTCCTTTGCGTTTTTTCAACGTTGGTATGGAAGGTTATTTTTTCATAAATATAAAATTTTTTCTAAAAATATTTTAGAGAGTACTAAGAAACTCTTAAATATCGAGTTTAAAAAAAATCGATCATGTCGTTTTCGAAATATTTGATTTTCCAAAAAAAGTTTGAAACATTTTTTAAAAATCCAAAAAAATTGTATGGCAGGTACCGTTATTTTTGGTTCTGGACTTGATGGAATACCAGCTGAATTCCTAAAAGCCGATCCCGTAACTGCGGCGAGTATTCTTTACATCCATACAAATCATTTGGGAAAATGAAAGCAATCCCAAGGACTGAAAGGATGGTGTGATTGTTAAGCTGCCAAAGAAAGGCGACCTTAAGAATTGCAACAATTGGCGTGGTATCACCGTGTTGTCCGTTTTCCCAAAACTAATGGCAACCATCATTCTTGAGCGGATAAGGGGTAGAATTGCGTCTACACTCAAGAGGCATCAAGCTGGCTTCCGCAGTGGGCGATGGTGTGTTGACCATATCAACACCTTGCGTATCGTCCTTGAACAGTCGATGATGGAATTTCAATCACCGCTTTACCTTATGTTTGTAGATTTTGAGAAGGCCTTTGATCGAGTTAACCACCTTCGTAGTGCATCAGGGTGTGAGTCAAGGAGATGTTCTATCGCCAATTCTCTTCCTGCTGGCGATGGACGACGTATTGACGGCCAGTGTTGGTACAGCTGAGCGACAGGGCATTCAATGAAAACTGTTTGAAAGGCTCAGCCATTTAGACTATGTCGATGGCATACGTATGTCTACTGGCAAATAAAATCAGTGGACTGAACGGGATGTACCAAACATTGAAAGTGCAGGGAGAGTCGAGTGGTCTAAGAATAAACAGCAAAAAGACGAAAATAATGCTCACAGGCCGCTCCACACAACAGCGTATTATTCTACAAGAGACGCCAGTGGAAGAAGTAGAACAGTTTAACTACCTTGGCAGTATTGTTTCTGCAAATAGTGGAACGGATCTGGACGTTAAAAGTAGAATTTATAAAGTTCGTGCTGCCTTCGGTACTCTGTCCCCAATTTGGAAATCCAGTAAAATCTCCTTACGCACAAACTTGAGATTCTTCGAATACAATGTCAAATCCGTGCTGTTATATGCTTGTGAAACCTGGAAAGTCACGTCTACCATTTCGAAGAAGTTGCAGGCTTTTGTGAATCGCCATACAAGTCAAGAGCGGCTGGACGTCAACATTGGAATGGCGTTAATGGCGGTGGATTGGTCACACACTGATGAAACCAAACGATGAAATTGCAAAGCAATCCTTGGAATGAAATCCTCATGGTGCACGGCGGGTTTAAAGACAAAGAACAACATGGAAATCAACTGTCTAGCAGAAGCAGAGTCTCAGAGAGAGACGTGGATAATGGAGACGTTTTGTTGACGCCCTATGCCCCAATCGGGGTTACAGGACACGATGATGATGATAATCACCAAGAACCATAGACTAAGAGCCCACAGCAGATTTTGGGTGTGAGTGATAGCAAAAAAAGAAGTATAGGCGTTGAAAGCTTCATTAAAAGCTATTCAAAGAATCAAGGTTTTGCAGTCAACAACTGTGGCCTTTGTGATTAAATACTGTATCAAAAAAGAAAATATGAATGCAACTTCGAGGATAATCGTGTTAGCCGAAATTGGATTTCACCCCTCCCTAGATAAGCTCTGCTTATCCACTCGTAAACTCAGGTCTGTTCACTCTTTCCAGATTGTTCACTTTTTTGAGCGGGATTTTTAATTGGGTTTCTAGTGCTGAATTTGATCCGAAATGAACATTTTGTTCGATGTGAATATTCTTACGCTTATTTAAGCGTAAAATAAAGCTTTCTTTCAGGCAGGTTAAACAAAAAAACCGAAAATAATTCCTCAGTCTTCTCAAACAAACTTAAATGCTTGCGAGACATTTTCATACAAAATACGTTTTTATATAAAATTTTTTGTGTTCAATATTGTGGATAGTTCATTATTTTGAGATTCACTAAATCGAGCGTCTACTGTAAATGGATCGAGAATTGAATTACTTCCATTATATTTAGAGTCTCATAATGGAATTTTTTGACTTGACATTTAAATAAAAACATTCTTTAATTAACATTGTTGCAAATTCAAAAAAAAAAAATATAAGATCCTGATATTGAGATAGTACCTCGTAGCATGATGGTTAGTGCGTAGAACTGTCATGCCGAAGGTGTGGGTTCGATTCCCAGCCGTGCCACCTAAAAACAGAAATGTTTTATCCGACTCTTGCGATGAACTAATGAATCCTCCAAGAGTATACTTGTCATGAAAAAGTGCTTCTCACTCAGCCGTTCGGACTCGGCACAAGACTGTAGGTCCCTGCCATTCCTGCCAACAACACGCACACAGGAATGGTTGTAAGTCACTAGGCCCTGGTTCTCCACGAGCTGTTGCGCCACCCAATTTATTTATTTATTTTATTGAGATAAACATTTTGCCATAACTGAACAGCACCTGCAGGTAACACATTAAATAGTATATTGGCTCTAAGTCTTTAATTAAAAAAAAAATAACGAACAAATAAAATAATTATCAATAATTCAGTGGGGATATAAACACTCTAAGCTAAATTTAATGTCTCTATTAATTTGTTTAATGAATGCGCAACATTTTATGGGCAATATTGAATAGAAAGTATTAACACTCTTACTACCTGTTTCTATGAGTTGAATAAATATTATGAAAGTTAAAAGAATTGTATGTCTGGTGGTAATCAATTTAAGGGTTACTTCATTAGCACCTATAGTTTTATGGGAAAACAGTGGCTCAAAGACAAGTTTAGGAGAAAAAAAGAATTAAAAAAAATATGATGACTTAAATTTTTAATGTTTTATTTTTCTATAAAGTCAGATAAATTATTCAAAAAAATTGAAAGTGGAAACATAAATAATGAAGAATGCTCTGTGCAGGTCCAGGGAATCATCTAAAATTCCTTTCTTATAATTTGCAATTGTATAATAAAACCTTAGCACATGGCTCAAGATCGATTTAGTATTTAACTAGTGAAAATGGAATTTTACGGTTTGTTTACATACATTCCTTTTACAATAGCTCTCAAGATCCACTCTTTATTCAGTGTTCAGAAATGGTTTCGTTAGTAGGTGTCAAAATGAAAAATTTTGATACTTTCGTCAATAGAGTCCTAACAGCCTTCGGTAATGATAAAAGAGTTTCGTTTAAGTTATTGGAGACTTAAATTTGTCAATAAAACAAGGTTAGTTTTAAAGCTCACAAAACTAAAACTATAGTACCTATACATTGTTCCAGCGCACCACACTAATTAACAAAAAAAGAAACAACTTACCTTGCCTAATAGTACAAGAGATTAACCTCAACTTAACAATTCAATCAACATTTATCACTGAACTCTGCGAGAGCTGCTGGTTTCCGTTTTGTGTCATTTCATTAATTTGTACAACTCTCTGGAGCTCTGACAGTCATGTCTAATTATTTCCAATTAGTTCAGTTTATCTGAGCCTTTAGTAATCCATTATTTGGATTGTGTTTTTTTTCTTTTTTTTCTTAACAAAAGCACACACCTTTGTGTTTCTTTCATTTTAATGCATGCCTTTTAAAAATACCATTCTTTTGCTCCCCTTGAAAGTCACTTAAGCTGCCATAGAGTGCCATTATTATATAGTCTGATGATGTTGGTAGTGTGGTGGTGTTCTTCAAAATAATGCGTGGGATGTTATTGGCCGTGCCCAATGGAACATTCCACAAATTATGATCTTATTGTTATTTGCAGCTCAATGTTGCAAATTAATGACTAAAGATATACAATTTTATGACATTATGTAGGAATAGATGTAATTGGATGTTTTATCTTAAATTGCCTTAAAAACTGAATCGGGGCTAATTTTAACATTTTTGTTAATAGACCGAGAGCCCACAGCAGATTTTGGGTGTGATTGATAGCAAAAAAAAAGAAGTATAGGCGTCGAAAGCTTCATTAAAGGTGGTTCAAAAAATCAAGGTCTTGCAGTCCACAACTGGGGCCTTTGCGAGAAACAGTGCATCGAAAAAAAAAATATGAATGCAACTTCGAAGATAATCGTTTTAGCCGAAATTGGTTTTCACTCTTCCCTAGATTAGCTCCTCGGATCACATATCACGGAATCTGAGACCATTTGAGTGTATAATTCACTCTACCGGACCTTTTAAAAAATCAAAATTCTAAGTGAAAAACAGTTTTTTTAAACAGTCCGGTAGGGCGAATCAAACACTCAATTTCTCGCAAAGGCCCCAGTTGTGGACTGCAAGACTTTGATTTTTTGAATATCCTTTAATGAAGCTTTCGACGCCTATACTTCTTTTTTTTTGCTATCAATCACACCCAAAATCTGCTGTGGGCTCTTAGTCTATAAGATTAACGTAGGTTTTTTGAATGTTTGATTTGTTCTATTAGCCGTTAAAGTTAGAACGAAGGAATGCTTAGGCAACTCGCAACCACTCAAAGGTTGTTACTTACTTACTTATCCGGTAACAACCACCTGGGTTACCACAAGAAAATGATGAAACTCAGTTTAGACGACTTATGCACGGGATATGGTGACATAGAGATACATGAGGATACTCCTCACCACCTATGTCACTGCCCTGCTATGTACCATCTCAGAAACAAGCACCTTGAGAGACACTTCTTCAAAGACTTGGAAGAAATTTCCGACATTCCAAGCAAAAACCTGTTGAAATTTATAAATGCTACCCAATGGCTTGAAAATTCTTAAGCTCTATCAACCACCCGACCAAGAGATTGGTAGCTTCTCCAACCGCAGTCAAAGACATAAAAAAGGGTCCATGATGGAACGAACGAAAGCTGAAGCGTCGTACGTATTTCTTGTAGGAGTGGCAGTGAACGGAGAATGGGCACCTCGTGGACTGCTGCTTCTGCGGTGAATGCGAGCGTCAGTGACAATGTTAGAACGAACGAAAAGACGACTCGACTCTTTCAGCAATCCTGACCAAACTACTGACACATACCTCAACCACTGACCTATCATATACCCATCTACCAGACGTTGCAAGGAGCCACTGCACTGCTCCTAGGGGCCTGATGGAGGGATGATTTTTCAAGTGAGGGTAAAGTAAGGATCACGCCTTTGAAAGGCGTTTTCTTCTCAGCCAGGTGATTATGTGACGACAGACATTTCTTCAACGAACGGATACATACACCAACCACTGACCTATCACTCTCATCTACCAGACGTTGCATGGAGCCACTGCTTCTACAGGCCTGATGGAGAGATGATTTCTCAAATGGGGGTAAAGGAAAGATCACGCTTTTGAAAGGCGTTTTCCTCTCCACAGCCAGGTGATTATATGTGACGACGGACTCTCCTCCAACGACCAAGAAATACCCACCGACTTTTCAGGCTATAGCCCATTGAAACTCATAAACGCCTTTAACGGGCTTGAATTGACATAGGATTTATCATAGGTTTCATTTCATGCGGTTCACAATCCCTAGGGTACTAAAATGGATCTGCATTGATCTAAGTGTGACGGTAAACAAGACCAACTGTCAGCCCATTAACCTAACCTAACCCTACTTACCTGACTCCTGATCCATGGATAGTCTCTGTCAGAGATATTGCGGCCTTCCATAGATTGCCTCCAGACGTCGAGACCAAGCGTAACCTCCTGATCTCTGCAGCTGAGGTTCGGTCTTATTGGTCGTCTCGAACCTGGGGGATGGGTTTCGAAGATTTACCTGGCTGGAGCGTTGTTTCCATTCGCTCAATATGGCCGAGCCAGTGTAGTCGACGTGTTTTGGCTCTTTGGACTACATCCATACCTTGGTACAGTTTGTACAACTTACTTTTGAGTCTTCTTCTCCAATCGCCCTCTTTGGACCAAAATATCCGCCGAAGAATTTTTCTTCCGAAAGTGCCCAGTATCAATTCCCCTTTTTAACTTATCATCCAGTACTCGGCGCCATAGAGTAGAACTGGTAAAATTAGCGTTTTGTATAGCGTGTACTTTGTCTTTCGAGAAAGGAGTTTTGAACCCATTTGTTTGGCCTAACCGAACTAGCAGCGGTTCGCTAGTGGAATTCTTCGTCAGATTTCCACTAAGGTTTCGTTCGTGGAATTGATGTTTGTTCCGAGGCAGGTATGAGCTCCTTGACTAGCTTGAAATCACTGCTACCAACAAAGACGTTTTGTCCTAGGCGATGGACAGACGAGGCTTTGTTTGTTGATAGCTTATACTTTGTTTTGTGCTCATTCACTTCAGAAAACCAACGCTATTCGCCTTGTTCATCAATAGCTGTGAATGCTTCAAGTACAGCTCTCTTGGAGCGGCCGATGATGTCGATGTCGTCCGCATAGCTAAGCAGTTGAGAAGACCTGTTGAAGATAGTGCCTTCCAGGTTAACACCACACCTGCGTACTATCTGCTCAAGAAATCACATGATAGCGCATCTCCTTGTCTTAACCCTGTACACGTCTGGAATAGCTCGGATCAGCTGCTACTCAATTGCGCGTTGCACCGAGTATTTTGTATCAGCATGCGGTCTAGCTATTCGAGATCAGTCAGTTTTTGCGAGATCCCAAGTTCCAACATCGCCAATAGAAGCTCTTGGCGACTTATGCTAACATATGTAGCTTTGAAGTCGATAAAAAGATGGTGGGTCTCGACTTGAAACTCGTTGGTCTTTTCCACGAATTGCCTCAGTGTGAAGATGTGGTATATCGTTGATCTACCTGGTCTAAAGCCACACTGGTATGTGCCGATCATAGTGTTGCAGAAAGGTTTTAGACGCTCACAAAGTACGTTAGTAAGGATCTTGTAGGCACATTAAGCAGGGATATGCCTCTGTAGTTCTTGCAAGACATAGGATCGTCTTTTTTTGTAGTTTGGGCATATGGAGCTATTTGACCAGTCATCGGACATACTTTCCTCCTCCCACGCTTGATTGCACCATACCAGGACATCTCCTCCTAACTTGAAGAGTTCCGCAGGTAGGCCATCCAAGCCGGCGGATTAATTGTTCTTAAGCTCGTGGATGGCTTTCTTAACCGCTTCAGTATTGGCTGCTGAACTGCATCTTCATTGAATGGTCTCATTCTTCTTTGTTCTTCTGTTGCTTCCCCTACCTAATGCCCATTAAGCAGTTGCTTGAAATGCTTCTTACACACGTCTACAATTCCCTGTGCTTTGTTGACTAGGTTCCCTCCGCTGTTTCAAAGAGAATCCGTGCCGGTCATATAACCAGATGCCGGTTACTTGGCTGTTTTGTAGAACCAGCGGGTGTTTGTGGCGGTGCTAGACTCTTCAAGATACCTGATCTGAGAGGCTTTGGGTGCTCTCTTCTTTCAGCGCAGGTTTTTTTCCTCTTTCCTTCTCTTTTCACGGTACTCCTCTCTTGCTGCTCTTGTTTTCCGTTGCAGCATTTGCATTCGTGCATTTTCCGCGTCTCCTGCTTCAATACCGCACATTCATCATCAACCCACGGGTTTTTTTTCTGGGTGGTTGAGAGCCTCTAGTTGCCTCGGCTATCTCCTTAATAATGTCGCGATACTCGTTCCACTGGTTATTGATGCTTGTGGCTGGGGGTAAGGCAGAGAGCTTCCCGGTCAATTGCTCAGTGTAGTCTCTGGCTTTCTCAGATGTGCTAAGGCATGCAATGTTGCTTTTGCTTTGGGCGGTCTTCGTTTTCTTTTCGTTAAACAGTCAGGCTCTGAACTTCACAAGTCACAACAAGAAAGTGGTCATAGTCCACGTTTGCCTCTCGTCCAAAGTGCCTTGCGCCAATTAGCACGTGGTCAATTTAATTGGCGGTTCCACCATATAGAGATTGCCAGGTTGCTGTGTGTATCCTTGGCCTGGGGAACCTAGTGCTGCTTATCACCGTATTACGAGCTGCAGCAAAGTCGATTAGTTGGAAGCCATTATCTGTTGTCGTTGCGTGGAGGCCGTGCTTTCCAACTAATCCGCCACAGATATTTTCCTTCCAGGCTTTAGCATTGAAGTCTCCGAGCACGACTTTGACATCGTACTCCAGGGGGCTGTAAAGCTCCTCCTTATTAGAGTCCTCAGCTTCATTGGTAGGGGCATATGCACATATTATGCTGATGTTTTTGATGGTAGCTTTGATGCGGATCACAGCCAGGCGATCGCTAATCGGCTTAAGATCGATGACTTTCAATCTGAGTCGATTTCCCATGACGAATCCGCATCCTGGCATGTGCAGTCTTTGATGACAGCTGGTATAAATTTCGCAATCTTTTCTTTTCGTAGTTCCTGATCCTATCCACCGTATCTCCTGGATCGTGGTAATGTCTGTCTTGTCAAGAGGACAGATTCAAGTTTTTGAGTAGCTCCTTGCGCATAGAGTGTTCTAACATTTCAGGTGCGTAATCGCAGTTCGTAGTCCATTTTCGTTCCGGGGCTGGTTGCCATCTGAGGATGGTCGTTATCCGAGGCTTCCCGCGTCTCTTTTATCACAATGGGCTTTTTTTAATAGTGGTCGGGTCGTTAGCCCAACGCACTTACTTCCAATCAGTTGTGCCATGGGTTTAATGTTGCAATTTTCGTCCTTTATCAACATTCGCACTTACAAGTTTAGCCAGTCATGACATAAGGCCAAGACCAGTCTCAGGCGGCTACCAACTTGGTGGCAATGTAAGCACTTGATGTGTAGGAAAAGATACAGCTCAAGGCCCCCAGTTCCTACAACATCTAACCATCACATTCTCAAGGTTGTTAGTTTTGTCAGAATTCGATCCTTTGCACTAGTTTTTGGTGCCAAAAAAGTTGGTGGAAAATACCGGCAAAAAATCACGCAGCAATTTAATACTGGGGTAAGGAAATACCTAGACTTATTTTATATTGGAAATTTTTACACTCTACCTACTCTCTCTCAAAAGGACACCCCCTATAAGGCTATAAGGGAACAATTTTCATAACAAAGCAGATTTTAAAAGACGGAACTAAATAAAACGGGTCTTCTTTCAAGGTTTCATCTTGAATTTTGACGCCATTTTTTAACTGCCAAACTGAACTATCATTTTTGATGAACGATCATGAAACGATATACACTCGCATAATTTTTTGAAAATAATTCACTGTTAAAAACGGTAAAGAAATCGCAAATTAAAAAACATAGGTACCTGGTGAATAAAAAAAAAACTCTTTATTATAATGACCCTTAAATTTTCAACGACAAATCCCAGCCTCTATGGCTTGACTCTCCACTTTTGATGAAAAAAATACTAAACTTCTTATACGAAACTACTTACTGTCATCAATAAATATTAAAGGTTCCGTTTGGTTGTGTCTTCTTTATGACCCTATCAGCTTATAAAATTCAATGAAATTCGCACCTCACCCAACCAACAGCGCAACGTGACCATCCAATGGGATGGATAATGGGAGCCTTTTTTGCCCTTGCCTCACAAAATTGCTTGAGCATATTATTCTGCATTAACTCAATGTGTGGTTATTAAGTTTTATGGAGCCACCTGCCTTTCAACATTTTTCTGACACTTTCAGCCAAAACCACGAACACTTATATGGCAAAGGAGTAAGAATTTTCAGTAAAGTGTCTAAGGAATTTCTGACTTAAGGACCACTCTCGTGTAGGTATAATACTGGATAGCGAGGTATCGGTCGGAGTCCAATGGCGTTTGGTCAGTTAATTTGCATTTTTACGATGACAAATTTATTTGCACGCTACTTGTTTGTGTTGATCAATTATACCTTCACCAGTTATTTTTCAGATTCGTGGTCTTTTTTATTTATTATTCTGGAATATGTAATTTTCCCTTTCTGTCTATGGATATTGTTATGAATGGAATATCCTTATGGCGGTGAGCATATTTGATCTTTGGAGTCTAATAAAAACCATTCGTTGCTGTTTTGCAAACATACATAATCAGGCTTTATTTGTTCTTAAAGATATCGCTGGGAAAGTGGCAAAACACTTAAAGCTATTCAAATTTCCGTAAAAATTCAAAAAATTCCAGCCATCAATATAAACATTTGCGGTATGCGTAGATATGTTTGCTTCCATTTTTTGTCTTTTTGATTTAATTTTCTTAACCTTACTGTCAATATTTTTATGATTTTTAAATTTATTATTCTTAAATTACTTATTATCATCACATTATTTTTATTGTATAAAAGACACGCTAAACGCATTATGAGTATAAACTGCACCTACATCGATCTACTTAATAAACTCAACATAATCGAGTTAGAATTGTGGGAATATAAATGTCTCGAACCAATTATTGTCCAATGCGAAGCTGGAATCTATTAATCTGACAAATTTATGATTTATATTTATAATATTTAAAAAAATAAAAAAGCCATCGAATGTAGTATGAACATGAAGAACTAGAAGAACTGCGCTTGCGTTCCTTTGAAATATTTTTAAGTCATAAGACTTGTTTTTATATCAATGTTTACCTAGGCGTATGCGGGAACTCTTACAAGCACTCCATCAAATAAAAATAACTCTTTTTAAAACTTTCAAAAGGGATAGATGTTGTCCAAGCCTTTTGCAAGGATTTGGCACTTGGAACTCGGGTATACAAACTGAATAGGGCCCATCCCATAAACGGTTAATACGATATACGGAAATTCTTCATTACGAACTGACTCCTTAGAGTATGGTATGACCGAGATTATTGGGAACTAAAGAAAATTGAAGCTGTTTGTGTACCACAAGGAAGTATCCTAGGGCCAGCCCTGATTGCTGATGACACTGCAATGAAGGTGCCACTTAAATCTTCTAAAAAGGCTACACAAAAATTGTTAAACGCAGTTGATAAAGGTAGTGATTGGCGTATTAAAGAACAATGGTAGGCCATACAACTTTTAAGGAAAAAGAAGACATTTTATTTCATTTTGAACTAATTTAAAGCTATTTTTTTTTACGAGTGAATAAAAGCTTTTAATAATAATAATAATTTCAAAAAAAGATTGATGATTTTTTTTTTTAAGCAAGGCTTTAAAATAAAGATCTATTAATTAATACTCAAACTTGGCATTTCAATTTGTTTCAAAAAATGATCGTGAGTTTACACATCCTTTATGAGGTCTACAGAAAATTGGAGTGAACTTCATACTCTACATCAGGGGCGGACTGGGGGTCAAGGGGCCTACCAGGACTTTAAGAAAAAGAGCCACAGAATACAATAACTCCCAAAATGGTTAAAAATAAAAGTTGATATTTCAGACATTTCTCGAAAGTCATTTTTTTTATATTTATTGATTTTTTAATTAACATATTGATTGGTATATACTGAATTCAAATATAAGGTATAGTTTTGAATTCTAAGGTTAGAATTTAATTTTGTTGAAACAGCTTTTTTTAGTTTATGGCTGCGTCACCTGGCAGTATTTAATTTGAGTTTTTATTCAAGCAAGCATACAAAATTGCAAAGATGTAATTTTACATTAAGTTTACGACCTTAAGTGGGTGTGACTTTCAGTTCAGTCAAAACAAAATTACGCTAGTCAAAAAAATTATGGGAATTAAGGGAGATATGAAATAAAAAGTATTCTAAGTGTTCATATTTCTAATTTTCAAAAATTTGTTAGAAATTATTTTTTTAAGGTACGGTTATTGTGCAATCACAAGAAATGAAACGCATTTAATATTTTCAAAAAATAAATTCGGGTTGGGTACGAAATACCGAATGCCAAAATCCCGAAAGACAAAATCCCGAATGCCAGAATCCCGAATGCCATAAGCCCGAATGCCAAAATCACAGTTGGCTTAGTACTTTGTTTAGTATTAAAAATCACGCGCGCGATTCTAGCCTTCAAAATATACATTTTGTAATGTTTTGTAAAAATATTATTTATTTTCAATGAAAAGTTGGTCAGTTTTTTAACAATTTACTTTTGAAAAATGTTTATCTACTATCAAATTGATAATTGGCAATCATAATAAGAGTGTGTAGCAACCCAAGCAAATGCTGAGAACAATTTATTCCACAATCCCAAAATCAACTTGTCCAAGTAGGCGATGCGTGTTTTAGAACAATGTCTTCTCATTATTTGTAAAGAGTAGACATAGATTCGTTTGAATAAAACTTAAACTAAATAAAAGTTACGATTGGAAACTAATGTTCTTTTTTAATCATTAAAGAAGAATTCAATTAATGTATTATATCTCAAGATTTATAAGTGATTATTTATTTTAAAATTTCTTTTATAGACAATGTCATGATGCCAAGGCGAGCAGAAATCAAAAGCCATACAAAACAGTTTGATTTCTTTGAAATTACTGAATAGTACTAAAAAAGTATTGAAATTCGGAATTCAGTCCCAAATGCTTGCGGGATTTTTTGTCATTCGGGATTATGGCATTCGGGATTTTCACTTTTTGCTTTCGGGATTTTGGCATTCGGAATTTTGTACCCTTCCCAATAAATTGAAGTCGAATTTTCTTCATTTTTGTTTCTCGATTAAATCAAATAAATTATAAAGCTTTAATTTCACAATTTTTCACAGTAGCATGATTTTTCTGATTAAAATGTTCGATATTGAATGAAAAAATAAAGGCTGCTGCTTTTGTTTTGTTTTTTTTTTTTTTTTTTTTAATTCAATTTTTATTTTTCCAATTTCTTAAAACTATCTTAAAGCTAGACAAAAATTCATTAAAACTAGCCTACTTATCAATATCTTACAACTAACTTACTGGCCCCATTCGGGCGCTCTAAGTTAAACTAATAACTTAATGCTAATGCCTTTCGGCATAAGAACTATCTTAAAACTAGAATTCATATTGGCTTTATTTTTCACCAAGAAGAATTAAAAAAAAACTTGGTATCTTTATCTTTATTTTGTTGGTTTTATATAAAACTTACAAACTAAATAAAACTAAAATAAAACTAATTAAAACTACTATAAAGCTACTTAAACCTATTTACAAGCTACCTATAAACTACTTAAAAACTAGAACAGCCACAGCAAGCATTTTCGGGTTTTTGTATTTTTTTTGTGTTTTTATTGGTTTTATAATTTTTTTTTTGGGTTTTTGTTGGTTTTATAATTTTTTTTTTTTTTTTTTTGGTGCCACCCTGACTGTCCCTGCTTAAAACTAAGTACCTAAACCTATGTAAGTCGGCCATGTCATAGAAAAATGCAGTCAACTTTTAAATATCAGAAGGAACATCGTGTTCAGGTTTCAACCACCAGAACTGGTTCTCCTGCTTTACCCTATCTCTTCGGTCCCGATCGCACACAGTCCTACTGAACCGAAGGTGCTCAGCTCCGTCTTGTGCGAGGACGTCTCGACTGTAAAGGAGCCGCCGATCTACAGTTCTACGGCCGACGTGGTAGATTAGCGGAACCACCGCTCTATCCTGGATCAGCCCTCGACTGTCTAAATAGAGGAATGCATCGGGCGGAATAAAGCCGCTTATACGCACACTCTCGTAGTAATCGTTTTTAGGGTAATAAGCCCCAAAAATTAAGCTGTTGGTCGAGGACATTGCTCTCGCAATGTGACCTCGAATAAGCTTCAGCAAGAAATTATCTATCCTGTTTATGTTGGCGCCTTTGTATAGAACCAGGTTGGAATAATAGTGTTTGTACTCCGACTCAGGTGTTCTGTGTAATCCAAGGCAGCGTCTTAGACACTGCCTCTCAAACACCCGAATGTTTTCCATTTGAGATGGGGCAACGTTGAACCAAACCGGGCACCCATTGGCAATCATCGGCCGTATGAGGGCCATGTAGCAAATCACCTTCACCCTGCTGTCAAGCCGGCTGCTATAAAACAACCGTTTCTTCAGGGCAAAAGCTCCCCTAGCCCTGGACAGAGCAGCATTTATATGTCTATCGAAATACAAATAATGATCCATCCAGATGCCAAGGATGCTGCTGCTTTTGGTCACCAATATCTCGGCACTTTCAAAAATTTAAATTAAATAAGGTACTTCTAGAACTATTTCTCCAGCAACAGTAGCTGTGATTAATAAAAAAAAACAACAAACAAATATTTTAGTAATCCATTTGCAAATTTTCAATTATTGAACAATCCTAATCATAGGGCAAGTATGTTCACACCCCGTCAACTTTAATCAATGATTATTCTGGTTGATTATCATTGAATGCGTTTGTTCAGCAAAATTTTCAACAGAAAATCTATAATGTGAGCACTTTATTTGAGAAATCACTGATTTGCTGATTCTGTTTGATAAGTAGAATTTAATCAAAGATTTCCTGAAATTTCTTGCGCTCATCATTGGTTAAGACGATGTGCTTTTTTGCAAAGGCAAAATTTTATCATTAGGTATCACAAAATGCCAGCACTACCTTCACTTCTAAATGTCCGTGTTCTTTTACACAAAAAATTTTACTTCTAAAGCTCACTCACCATAAACAAACATCAACTTTGTTTATGGTGAGAGACTGATTACTTCTAACAATTGATTTGACAGATATAATGGAAAATGGGAAGATGATTATTTCAAAAACCATGTTCAAACTGAAATTTGAGTGAATAAACGCTCAATGATAATCACAGATTCATAACTATGGATTAAACAGAATCAGTGCTGTTGCAGATCTTACCCACTGTGAATAAACTGGCCCTATGCTAGACCAAGAACCAGAGCAAAAAGAGAAGGTTCATAATACAATCAATTAATGATTTTTGTTCGAAAATGTTGAGGGGTGCCCCCCGAATGTTAATCCAAGTTGGCGAGCATCAGCTGCCATTTTGGAAATCACGTTTTACCAAATATCTCGTGAATCGTGAACCGACAAAAGTAGTATTATTTTTTTCTTAGTTTTTGAGAAATAAAAAAAAACGAAAGGTACCTTCTCCCAAAAAAAGATTTAATAATATATCGTACTTCTTTGCCTTTGCATATTATAAACTTAACAAAACAAACAAGAAATTGGAAAAAGTACCTTCTGTTATCTTTTTTTATTTTCTCAAAAACTAAGTAAAAGAATATAAAAATTAAAAGTGGTGCTTCACAACACAAAATTTTGAAATAACAATCAACTTGAAAAAAAGTTTACAATTTTGTCAAAAATATTAACTTTCAAATTTAATTTCTCAAAAACTTTCCACTAAAAAAACTTGATTCAAAAAATAAATAAAAGAATAGAATATAAGTTTTCAAATAAAAGAAGAAAATATCAGAAAAAGAGGCTCTTGGCCTGTTAATTCACCATTTTATAAAACATCTACTTATTTAACAATCATTGACTAGAGACTTTAATATTCCAAATATTTTTTTAACTAACTTCTCTTTTCTGACAGTAAACTCCACGGATATTAGCATTGCGGATTCAAGGTGATCTTGCGTCATGATATTTCTCCATCGATTTTTGATGTATTTAAAATTTGAAAATGATCTTTTGCAAGCAACTTGTCTACATGAAATTGTCAGCATCAAATTATATGCTAAGAAAAGATTTTTGTACATTTTTGCGTCAAAATAATATCGTCGCAAGACATTGAAGCAGCATTTTGCGCAATCTCCACAGTGTTCTTGTTTCTTTCTGTTTATTGACGTTCGTCCTCTGCCTCATCATTAGCCGCATTTTATTATTCACATGATCTGATCCAGATCAATTTTTAACAAGTAATTGCAAAAGCAACATGGGATCCTGGTTTTTATCTGGATCTATTTCTGGGGGCATCAAAAGATCCGTAAAGGCCACTAACCGCGTTTTGGTGGCCTCCAGAGATCCGTAGAGGCCACCAACCGAGATCTGGGGGCCTCCAGAGATCTGTAGAGGCCACCAACCGAGGTCTGGAGGTCTCCAGAGATCCGTAGAGGCCACCAACCGAGGTGTGGGGGCCTCCAGAGATCTGTAGAGGCCACTAACGAATTCTGGTGGGCTCCAGAGATCCGTAGAGGCCACCAACCGAGCTGTGGGGGCCTCCAGAGATCTGTAGAGACCACCTACCGAGGTCTGGAGGCCTCCATAAATCCGTAGAGGCTACAAAACGAGATCTTGGGGCCTCCAAAGATCCGTAGAGGCCACTAACCGAGTTCTGGTGGCCTCCAAAGATCCTAAGAGGCCACCAACCGAGGTCTGGGGGCCTCCAGAGATCTGTAGAGGCCACCAACCGAGGTCTGGAGGTCTCCAGAGATCCATAGAGGCCACCAACCGATGTCTGGAGACCTCCAGAGATCCGTAGAGGCCACCAAACGAGATCTGGGGGCCTCCAAAGACCCGTAGAAGCAACTAACCGAGTTCTGGTGGCCTCCAGAGATCCGCAGAGGCCACCAACCGAGGTCTGGGGGCCTCCAGAGATCTGTAGAGGCCACCAACCGAGGTCTAGAGGCCTCCACATATCCGTAGAGGCCACCAACCGCGGTTTGGCGAGGTCTCCAGAGATCCGAAGAGGCCACCAACCGAGGTCTGGAAGCCTCCAAACATCGGTAGAAGCCACCAACTGAGTTCTGGGGGCCTCCAAAGATCCTTAGAGGCCACCATACGAGTTTTTGAGGCCTTCAAAGATCCGTTGAGGTCACCAAGCGTGTTTTTGGGGGCCTCAAAATATACATTTTGATCCACAAAAAGTCTATATTTAGTGTGAGTCCAATTTTGTTATGACAATTTTCTCTTAAAAAAAAAACTTTTTGCTTGCTCGGGGGCCCACCGGGCAAAATCCCGGTTGCCCGGTGGCCCAGTCTGCCCCTGCTCTACATACCTCTTTCATACTTGCCACAGTGTCTCGAACAACAGGTACCTATACTTTGTGAAATTAATATTCAGTTTGTGACCGTAGCATGGGGTGTCTTTACAGCGTTTTTGAATTTCCTCTGGATCTACGTAACACCGTCACTAATTTCGAAAAGCATAATGGCACATCGGAAAGTTTCTATTCCCACGCATGAGGATTGAGTTCTTGAGAAAGTTTCACCCTCTTCTTTAGCTGGGACAAAATTATTTGGCCAATGGCCTTGCCAGTTAAAGGCCATTTTTTTAAAATCCAAGTCAAAATTAATTTTCAGAGTGCGCTCTAGCGCAAACTGCAAAAATCTTATCGTGCAACTCTAGGCTGCATAAGCAATTGAGTTTGTCTGCTCCCATAAGAACCTGTAAAAAACTGCACGCATATTTAAGTCATTAAGCTACAAGCTAGAAGAGGTGAGATACATAGGTTGTTGCAGTATTGAATAATTTCGTGAAATGGAAAATCAGTAAAAAGGAAACGTCAAATCCTCTTTCTGTTGCCAAGAATAAATTTTACAAACGTAGGTATATCGAAAAAAACATTTTTTTAATATATTCTATTAAATTCAAAAGTGCCTCTTACTTAAGCCGTTCGAATTTGTTAGAAAATTGAAGGTCCTCCATTCCTGCTTACTTACAACACGCTTAAAGCCCATAAATGTTTGTAAGTCATTAGGCCTTGTTTCTCTAAGAGCTGTCACGATCCCGATACCAAATACAGTAGAGAGTAGACGCTCGATATAGTGAAGTAATAAAAACCAGGCCTGTTCACTGTTTCGAGATTGTTCACTTTTTCGAGCGGGAGTTTCTCTAAGGCTTTCTAAAGGCGAATTTGATCCAAAATGCACATTTCGTTCGATGTGAATGTTTTTATTTTAATTAAGCACTAAACAAGGCTTTCATTCAGGTCTAAACAAAAAACAGAAACAATTCCTCAGAGCTCTCAAACTATGTAAAATGCTTGCGCGAAATTTGTATACAAAATACGTTTTTATATGAAATTTTGTGTGTTCACTATTGTGAATAGTTCACTATTTCGAGATTCACTAAATCGAGCGTCTACTGTATAATTTATTTATTTTTTGTTTATTGTCCTCTAATACACTATACACAATTTCTGACTTAACGTTATTTCAGACGTCAAGGAATCCATTTTGAAATATCTAAATAATGTGCTAAAGTTTATAACCAGCAGTTTTCTTTATTAAACACAACCAATCAAGCTTATATAATTCAATTTTGTATAATCTTGTTTTTTTATCGTCCTACTATTTTTTGATCAATTTACTGATAATAATGAATGAATTTTAGTTGAGCTTATGTGTTATTCAAAGATTCCATAAATGGCAATGTGGCATATAAAATGTTAAAGAGTTAAATATTTTCTTGCAACTCAACTAAGCTTTGGCTATGTCTCTATATTTTTTTTTTACAATCAAAAGTTATTGAGGCATTTATGCATATTCAATCGCTAATATTTTGTTAGAACTATTTTTTCTTTATTTAAATTAATGTCGTAGTTTAACACAGCAGGAGTTAATGTCTGGTACTGGTTTCTACTGCCGAGGCTTGAGGTAGATTGCTTTGGTTTGTTTTTAATAATTTAGTTGTTTTTGATATATTCTGTGTCTATATATTATCTTGTTGAATAAATAAACTTAATTATTATATTTTTGTACGATATAATTCGATGCAAATCTATGCAAAAGTTGGTACTTGAAATTTTTGTGATTATAATCTTAAAAGTTTGGTGGGAATTTGGTTGAAAACAGGATAACGTTATACGTATGCAATTGTACACTATTTATAGATGTACACCGATATACATAAACACAAATAAAACAAGAATTTATTGTTTTTAGTTAGTGATTCAAGTGTGAAATCTTACATATATCTATAAAACAAAATTCAACATAGTAAAATAACACAACAAAGTAGTAGTCCAGTAACTATATACTTTAGACCTTGCGTCAGGTCTGGTAGTTCTGATTTTTTGCTGAGTTGTTTATGATGTTGGCCTAGTAATAAATCCGATTTTTCGACCTCGAGCGCTGAACGCAACATTGGTAAAAATCCCGAAAACCACGAATTTTTCGCGGTTTTTTTCACTTATAGGCCATTTTACCATAACGCCTTAATTTCCGAATAAAACATTGCTCTACGATTTCAACCTTACTAAATTAGCTTCAATTTGAGTCCAAAGCCGGTTCTGTAGACATAACAGTTTCCAAGGGACGGCTTTTCAAAATATAGCAATACAAAATTTAAAACAACAAGTAGTATATAAAACAGTATAATAACAAAAACATGGTCTTTGACATATACTACATCAAAGCAATAGAGCGTGTAGATTGGGCCAAAAGAAAAAAACAATAGTACTAGATGGGGGTTATATATCCCCCCGTTTAGGCGGGAGGGGCAATTTTAAGAAAAGTTGACCTCAAATAGAAAAATAACTTTAAAAAAACAATGGTAATATCTGGAGGAAAATCCATTGCTCATCTTAAAGCCAGAAATCCATTCTTTAATTTTATTTTTAAATAAAGTTTTTTTAGTTGATAGTTCTTGAAAAATTTACTTTCAAACTCAAAATTTTGAGAAAAAGACGATTTTTTTTGTTAATCTATTTTTTTTTATTTTATGGTATTGAGTACTATTTTTGTTTTTGATTTTCAATGCCCTTATTAATTTTTAGTTAAAAACTGAAAACCATATGCTAAAATGACTTCTAGTTTTTGAGAAAACTGAAATTAACATGATCAACTTCACTGTTTTCAGTCTAGTATCCTTTTTCTTCGGGGGGTGGGAGGGCTCTGCCTCAGATCCGGTAGTTCTGATTTTTAGATGAGTTGTTTATGATGTTGGCCTTACCAATAATCCAAGTTTTCGACCTCGAGCGCCGAACGCAACTTTGTGAGATTATGCATAAAACCGAGAAATTTTCGCGGTTTTTTCAGTTATTGGGTATTTTAACCTTTAAGGCCTGGTTTGTGATTATAACTTTGCTCTACCATTTCAAAATAATTAAATGGGCTTCAATTTGAGCTAAAAATCAATTCAAATTGTGAAATTTTTCACCAACTTTTGAATTTAGAATGCTGGAAATCGAATTGAAGGGGGGCTTATTCACCCCTTGTGTGAAATCGTTTGCCCCTTTTCAATGATTTTTGTATACTGTGTAGCGTGTCATGTTGGCTTTATTTTAAAATCTTAATCATGAAGATCGGATGAGTAGAAGCGGGATTATGATTTTTTAAATTCAACCATATAAGACTCGAACTAAAACATTCGCTTCAGATAACTCATTGGTGGTTACTGGTCGGCAATCGAATAAGTATATTTTTTCTCGCATTTTTCTAAAAAGTCATAACTCCGTTTCTACTCATCCGATCTCCTTTTTCTCAAAATTTTTTCTCAAAAATGTGAGGTCAACTTTTCTTAAAATTGCCCCTCCCGCCTAAACGGGGGGATATATAACCCCCATCTAGTACTATTGTTTTCTTCTTTTGGCCCAATCTACACGCTCTATTGCTTTGATGTAGTATATGTCAAAGACCATGTTTTTGTTATTATACTGTTTTATATACTACTTGTTGTTTTAAATTTTGTATTGCTATATTTTGAAAAGCCGTCCCTTGGAAACTGTTATGTCTACAGAACCGGCTTTGGACTCAAATTGAAGCTAATTTAGTAAGGTTGAAATCGTAGAGCAATGTTTTATTCGGAAATTAAGGTGTAATGGCTAAAATGGCCTATAAGTGAAAAAACCGCGAAAAATTCACGTTTTTTTTTTTATTTATACTAATGTTGCGTTCGGCGCTCGAGGTCAAAAATCAGATTTATTACTAGGCCAACATCATAAACAACTCAGCAAAAAATCAGAACTACCGGACCTGCCACTAGGTCTCAGTCCTATGAAACTACAAGGTTACTGGACTAAAATGGGAGCGCTACGATATCCCACAAAACCAAATCTCGAATAATGAAATCTAGCATTTTTTTTTAAATCTCGAATAATGAAATCTCGCAAAATAAAAATCTTGTTTTTTATAATCTAGCAATTGCAAAATCTTGCTTTTTACAATCTCGCATCTACATAACAGTGTGGTCTAAAAGAACTCCAGACACTGGATTATATATTTTGCTGCAGGTAGGATATTTCGCAAAATTAAATTGCGTGGTATTGCGAAATTGATTTTTGTGGTGTTATGAACAGTAAATCGTAAATATCCGTATAATCATTAGATACTTTATTGTAAAGTTTGATAATATTTTTTGTGAACATAATTAAGATTAAATCAGCAGAATTACTATTTAAATTGAATTTGTCACATCTTAATTGGTGCAGGGAACTTAGTCCTCGGCAACTTAGTCCACCGAGGGACTTAGTTCTCATTAAATGGGAACTAAATCAACTTTAACGAAGTGGACTTAGCTCTCATAGAAGGTGGGAATTAAATTCCTCAAAAACTGAGTGGTTTTACTTTCCTTTAAATGTAGATTCAATTCGCACTTCCAAGTAAAAAATCAGTCTTAATAAAATAGAAATACTTTTTACAATTGTTGGATATATAGGATAAGTTCAAAGTTTCCATACCTAAATCCAGATTCTTTAAATGCAAAAGAAACTTTGCATTCATCCAGCCTCGCACCTTCCCCAAATCCTATAGCACTTCTGAGTAACGAACTAAATCACGATGCGACTTAAAAATATAAGTGTCCTGACTCCATGAAATAGTAAGGTTGTGTAGTGGCTAAGTGGTATATAGGAAAGTTTGTATAAGGTACGTAGATAAATTCAAGGAAAACTTGCCTAATAAAGTCTTAACAACATAACTTTTTCATTATTAATGAAAAAACCTCATTAAATGCATCCTGGCATTACAAAATACTTAACAAAATTCCTAACAAATTATTATTGAACCATATGTGATGAGGTTCTTTTAACGATTTTTGTAGCAATTGAATAACTACAAATTTCATCACAGGAACATAAGTATCAATAAATACTCGACTTCCTTATTAATGCTCAACACTAATTTTTATGTTACCTCTCATAGCCTAACCTAATATTTATGACCAAAAAGTTCAAGTAGCTCCATAAGGAAAGGTTCGTTTATGACGACTTTACCCCACACAATATGACCCTGTGACTTGATTATCCTATTTCAATATCCCTATCCACCCATAAGCGAACTAAAAACCATAATTGCAACAACTAAGAAGAACAGTTCCAAAAAGTCTCTTAAAAAAAGAACCTACTTACATTCAAATTCCGTTACTTTCAGTTATGATCTCAGAAACCATAACTGTTACTGTGCACTCTCTTGTTCGTCGAAGCGCAATGAGCCATAGTGTAGGATCGAATGGCCTAGGGTCATCCCAACAGCAGGACAACTATAATACACATGAGCACTTCTTCCATAACTGGACATGATGTAGCGAACTAAAAAGAAGGTCCATCCCAGCAGACTTTAGAGTTTAGACCATCCAGAGTCTGTGGAAGCAAAAGTTAACTATCGATTGTAGTGCGCGACCCACACGTTAATCTTTGTAGCCATTTACATTTTTATACGGCTAGCTGGCTGGTTGTAACTGATGTTCCTTTGCCTACGTCCACCACACGTCCATTGGTTGCAGGAATTTTGTTCTGAGGATGTGCACAGCATAAGCTCACATTCGGCTTGAAGGAGTTCATGCAGCACTGTGGGGCCACTATTGTTTGTCACTGAACAATAACATTGCAGCCGCGCCAATTTTAATAATCCGTGACGGGAGCACACACATTTACATGTGAATGTTTTGAATGCTGCTATTTCAAGGCGGCCAGCAAATCGTGGAAGAAGTGAAATGGTCATCGTTGCTGACTTGAATCGGTTACTTTGTAAGTGCATTGGGCATGCGCATGGGCCTTAAGGGAAATTATGAATTATTTATAATGGAAAACCATCTCTCTTCGGTTTGGCTAAATTGTGTGTTGCCCATGGCAATACAATAACCCGTTGAAGGAAAACGGGATAGTTGAGACAAATTGCATCTTCACTTTTGTGCTTCCATATCTAGAGCGCTTTACGAATGTGTGCGGTGTGAAATATTTTAAATTGAATTTGAGAGTGGAATGTTTGAAATAATATGGGATATTGTATTTAAAAAAAAATGTTTTATGTTCCAAACGGAATTGAATCACTTGGGAAGAAGTGTAATCGGAGTTTCTTTGGTATGGTTTCCATCATAAATTAAGGAAAAATTTCCGTCACTTAAAAGGCAGTTTTTTGTATTTTTTGTTTTGCATTTCTATTCCCTATTTCTTAATGGTTTTTTTGTTGTATTTGTAAGCACCAAGTGCGAAGGAAGAAGTTCATCATCTGAAATAGTTTTTAAATAGAAAGATTTTGATTTTTCTTAACTCTTTTTTACTTACTTTTTCAAAAAATATAAAAGTGACCACAGATGAAAAAAAACTTCAAATAATATTTTCTTAAATTTCCTTACTTTCACAAAAAAAAAACATTTTGGGTGCCGTGACATAAGGCCAAGTGACATAAGGCCAAATTTAAATATTTGGCTTAGTGTCATTTAACAAAAGCGACATAAAGCCTAATTTTTAAAGTTGGCCTAGTGTCAATTTTGCAAAGTGACATAAGGCAAATAAGGCCTTGTGTCACTTTTAAAACGGCGCACAGTGGACCGTTTCATACATGCTAGACGTCAAAAAGTCAACTCCGAATTTTCGTTGTTGGTGCAATTCTAAAATGTAACGATAACCCACTGACCACAAAAGTACAATTAAATAAGATTTAACTAGAATAAGTTGATAAATACAACAAAGACAACCTCCAATCTTCTGTAATAGGTAACTACCTAGAAGTGAATTTTTAGCTTTATTACACTGTACATATAATTTAAAATTATTCGTCAAATTAAAAGAAAAAAAAAATAGGGAAATCTTTAAGAACGTATGTAGTTTATTAATAAATTATTTGAAAACCCATAGCATATTCTATAGAAATGAAAAAAATACATACAAGAATGACGTTTTTTAGTGTACGCAAAGTGTTGTTTAAAGTTATTTTGGAAAATCTAAATAGGAGTATATCATTATGTCATGATGAAATATGTGTTTTTGTAAAGCTTGTCATGTCTATTTAAAGAAAATACCTTCCTTTCATTTCGCACGAATTTGCATGGCATATTTTTTGCACTAAAATCATTTTCTTAACTATTTTTACGTATACTGGCATAAATCGGTAACTGTTAAGATAATTAACATAAACTGTATATTTTTAGAATGGTGTGATCTGTCTCTTTCCGACAAAGTTCCATTTGTGTTAATAGGATTGATATTTATTAAGTTACCGGAGGTCAAAGCTACAAAAACTAGAATTTTTGAAAAATTTCTAGATTTTGGTTGCTCCTTACGGGGTGATAAATAATGACGAGACATATCGTTGGAAAGGTTTTTTTATGAACTACAATTAGTAATTATAAGAGCTCATTTCAAATTACAATGTGAAAAAAGTTATTCGCTAGTCAAGGCTTTTTTTTCATACCAAAATGTACTGAAACATCAAATTTGACTAGCGAATATCAGTGATTTGAAATGTGCTCCTAGGACAATAATGTCGGAGAGAGACGCATTGACATTTGAAAATATACAGTTTACGATTATTTGCTAAGCCGTTAGCGAGATTTATAACAGTATCTAAAAAAATAGCTGAGAAAATTATTTTTGCGCTTATCTCGAAAACGCGTCTTTGGAAAAAAAATCTGTATTTTCGTATTCAGCGACCCGATACGATGGCCTCAAATTATGTAAGCTAGTGTAATATGCACAAAAATGAATAGTTTTGAGAAACTGAAATGTTGGTGGGTAAGTAAGAGAACATTTTTTGATTTTTTTTAAATTTTAAGTTTGAAAATTAATTTCAAAAACTATTTACAAAACCGGCTTTATTTAAAAAGAAAATAGAAGAATAGATTTTTGGCTTCTAGAAAAGCTATTGGACGACATTGTGAATTATGCCGTTGTTTTTTATAATATTTTTTTTTAAATCTTAGGTAAATGTTTTAGAAAATTACCCCTCCCGCTTAAAGGGGGAAAATAGACTCCCTCTCCTGTACAATTTTTTCTTGTCTTCGTCCAATCTAAAAGGCTCTATCCTTTTGTCACATCTCATATTTAACATCCTGTAGGTATATAAATTTATAGGGAAACTAAAAAAAAATGTCATTTAACTTTAATTTTCAAAAAATCTGCTAAATTTAGTTATTTTTTCAGCAAAAAATATATGCCTTGAGTATTTTATGCTTAAATTGATAAAAACATTCATTTGGAACAAAATTATAGTTTTTGACGTCTAGCATGTATAAAACGGTCCACTGTGCGGCGCAGGGTTGAAAGTCCATAATGGACTTTGGGCTCCCTTGGGTGGGTTAAAAGTCCATAAATGCATTATGAACTTATATAAAGCTAATAAATACTCTCCTTTATTAAAAATTCGTGGATAAACAGTAAAGTATGAATGTATGGGGGCATGCTGCCCCCTGCAACCCTCCCTGTTTGGTTACACTACAAGATTTGGGATAGGTGAGAGGCTGGGTATATGCAAATGTTTCTTTTGCATTTAAAGAATCTGGATTTAAAGACACTTGGAATTTATCCAATTATCAAAACATTTTACGTTTGGCCTCAAGTCACAAACAAATTTGGCCTTATGTTACTTTGTAAAAGCGACATAAGGCCAACTCTTAAAATTTGACCTTTTGTCGCTTTTGGAAAGTGACTTAAGGCAAAGGCTTATGTCACTTGGCCTTATGTCACGGCACCAACATTTTGCAACTCAGCAAGGGGCAACTATAGGCCCCCCACTTAGACCCCTTTGTAGCGAAATGCACTTATTTTAATGATATTATATTTACTTTAACATTATTTAAGAAGAAAGGTTTCGGTAATAACATTGAAGAACATAAATTATTTCAAAATAATACAAATTTTCATTATTTTATGAAGTTAAGGACACTAATAAAAATAAAGTATTATTATTTAACTACATTTGATAGTGACATTAACATTTCAAAACCACGAAGCAAAAAAACACATACCTGCATACATATATCCACATATGTTCCCACAACGTGGCAGCACTGATATTTTCCACAACTTTTCAAAATATTAAAAATTACCAACAAAGTGGAGATCCCACCTTCTGACATAAATAAAGGGTATTTTTATGAAACTTGGTAGCACTGAGATTTTACTGAAAAGTGCTTCTAATCAACATCTATATTTCAAGACATCGGCATTTATTTCCCCAGCACGCGTTTGGCATTTGGAAGCGTTTCTGCAACTTTTTTTTATATGTAAAATATTTTCAAGCGTTACAGAGTGAACATGTTCGTCAAACATGTTCGCCTAACATGTTCATCCAATATGTTTGTCCAATATATTCGTCCTACATGTTGTCCAATATGTACCTATGCAACGTGTTCTTCCAACATGTTCATGCATAGGTTCGTGGAACATGTTCGTCCAACATGTCCGCCCAACATTTTTTCCAACATGTTCGTCCAACTTGTCCGTGTAACATGTTCGTCCAACATGTTCATCAAACATGTTCATCCAATATATTCATTCTTCCAACATGCTTGACAAACATGCTTGACAATCATGCTTGACAAACATATTTAACAAAAATGTTTGACATACATGTCTGACAAACATGATTGGCAAACGTGCTTGACAATCCTGCTTGACAAAAAGCCTTTATTTTGGACACTTGGCCCATTTTAAATCGTAATTTTGACTAATCACTTGTATGGAACAAAATGTTACTTCCTATTCGGTAGTAAATTTTGATTACTACAAACTGAGAATATTTTTTTAACAACTCAGCCATTTTTAAGTTAAAATAAAAAGCCATTATTTTTCACTTTTGACCGAATTCTTAAAATACCTATATCTTTTGAATGGTACATTTTAATACCACAAATGTACAAACTTTGTAAAAAATACTTTATAATAACGGTAACCGTTTGAGAGTTGTACATGAATATTCAATATTCTTGACATTTGGCTATAATTGCGTCTATCTGCGTCAACCTGCGTAGACCTGCGTATAATCGCGTCTATCTGCGTATACTTGCGTCTACCTGCAAAGATCTGCGTTTACCTGCGTAGACCTGCGTCTTCATGCATCTTCATGCGTCTTCATGCGTCTTCCTTCGTAGACCCTCGGACCTATTTCAGCGCTACTACAACAGGGCTACATCAACTACATCGTTAGGAGCGTTTGCTACACGCTGCGACAACATAAAAATCAAGCTTCCCGACAGCACTGAAGTATCGGTCAAGACGTCAACAAAATACCTTGGAGTCAACTTCACAAACAAGCTGAAATTCAAGAAGCATGCTGACTTGATGCTGAAGAGAGCCAACTTTTCTCTGCACTTGGTCCACCCGTTACTCCGGAAGCGGAATGGGCTAAGCAAGAAGACCAAGCTACTTGTTTACAAACAGCTCATCAGACCCGTTTTGACCTACGCCTTTCCCATATGGTTTACGATATCACCCACAGCAATGAAGAAGATGAAGCTATTTGAGAGGAAGATGCTGCGCATTTGCACTGGACTCTACCGCAATCCATTGACGAAGAAGTTCATCCCCACAAAAAAATTGTACGAGGAAGCAAAATTGATACCGCTTGATCAATATATGCTTCAGCTTGCCGAAATCAGGAACCTGGAAGACCATCCGAATCCAGAAATCGAGCAACTCCTGCAGCAGCAGCTAGAGCCCAGTCACAGATACCTCAATCCCCGAGCCATCATTGAAGAACAATTTGAAGATATTATCCATAATGACGACGCCCCTTTCTACGAGCGAAGCAACAACAGACACTACAGGGGATAAACCCTGTATTAATTTTATTTTATTTTATTCTTACATTTTATCCATCAATAATTATATAAATTATATAAAAACTTCAAATTCATGTATTAGATTAAGTAAACATTAATATGATATTGTAACAAAATAGCATTATATAAAGCCAAAAGAAGAACGTTGGGCCCCTATTGTTGAGCCAACAAGATTAAATTTAATAATAAGTTAGTTTTAAGTCAATTGTATATAAAACAAAATGAAAAATAAAAATTCTTAATCAAATCTAACTATGTACATCGTACATTAAAATCATTGTTCTACATCATTTATATTTGTCTGATTCAAACATACAACTGGAGTTATGAAATAAAAGATAAAAAAGTTTAATAAATTACAAATCTAACTGGTGTAGTTGTAAGATGAAGTTGTAAAATGTAGTTGATGTAGTAGTGCAGAAATAGGCTCCAGTGAAGTTGCGCCTACCTGCGTATAAGTGAAGATCTGCGTACACATGCGTCTCCCTGAGTAGTTCTCGTCTAATTGCGTCTATCTGCGTTTACCTGCGTAGACCTGCGTGCATCTGCGTTGATCTGCATCTACCAGTGGAGACCTGCGCCTAACTGCGAAGACTTGCGTTTGCATGCGTCTACCTTACTTTTTTCATCAATTCATCAATTTTCAGAAGTTTATTTAAGAAAAAAGTGTAAGTTGATCTGTTTTCTATTTTTACTATTTTTTGTACGCTTATATGCGTAGAATTAAGTTAACCCGAAGTCGATAGCATAATTTTTTCTCGTGATATTCGAGAGTGAGAATGAAATTTAACAACCTTTTAATTTTGTTAATTTTTGTATGTTTATGTGTGTATGTGCTTGTGTTAGTTTGATTTATTCTCCTAAGAACTAACACATGCGCTCATGATGAGTCTCTGGTTGTAGAATACAGCTCGCTCTAAGCTCATTACAATGAAGAATCAGAAGTGTAAAACAAAATTTCTAAAGGGAGATAATATGACACAGTCTGATCTTTCAATGATTTTGAACAATTTTCTCCCATTCTAAGTCAAAATGCCTTCACGCGTATAAACAATGTGCACCCATATAACTCCAAAAAGGAAAAAGGTACGATTTTAGGGTTTGAAATATTAGAATCCTGAGATAATTTTCAACAAAACTGCGTCATTAATTTTGGATCAATTTCAGGAAAACCTGCTGCGTCTTTAAGACCACCGTGATTAGATATACTACTCGTAATTACTGAATTTTCAATTTTTCAGGTCTTTCGTAACCGTTTTGAGTTTATCAGTTTCCTATTTTAAAATTTAAGGTTCACTGAATAGCAATTCATTCATATTATTATCCTAAGGTTGCTAAAGTTTAAAATGTATGTTTGATCTGTACTGCACCGTACTAGGTACCCAGTCTTGACCTCTATTAATTTGAGTTAATTGAAAACTTATACCTACTAAGCCCGTTCTGAGTTGCATGATATTTTTATCGATATAGCAGTGATTTATCCATTTTAGCGAAAAAACAAACATTTAACTGCCAAAGCCAAATATAATAATTAATTGAAACGTTTTGTAAGTATTATTTTTTTGGCGAAACACAAAAAAAAACAACCTAATTAAAACCAATACCTTGGTTTCACAGTGCACGCGCGCCGCACCGTAGGTTATGCAACTTTTGTGCTGTCGGCGTATTTAATTCAGGAGCGATAAAGCACTCTGCACAACACTACTACATGGTGCTGTGGTGCATTACTCGTGGGAAATTAAAACCACCAGCGCAGCAGTAAGCACAACGCAACATGACCGTAACCATTACCATTATGCTAACCTTTCACTCGACAGCTAGCAAAAGTCCCAAAGATATCTCACCTAAAGCATTGCTGCTGATGTTAATGGCAAAGGCACCAGTAACGGTAACGAACACTCCACTCATCCGTCAGTAATGTAGTGGAAAATTATGAGTTTAAAGATGGCCGAATTGGCTGTATTGTTTTCGCAAGCACTAATAAAACGAAAGGACATACACCGAGAGGCACTTTATTGCATGGCTAGGGGCGGTGTTCGTCGAACATTCATCGCCAAGTCAAACCGAGACGGAGGAGCCTTATAATATTCATCCAAACTTAATGATGCAACGTATTTTTGTAATTAAAATGATTGATTTACAACTCAATTAAAACGCGCATTGGACTTTAAGTGCAAAAATGTTTAAGCTTACTGCTCCCTCAGCCTCAGCAATACCAAAATTATTTTTCTTCGAATCCGAAAAATCAAAGAATCCTCATCAGACTCAGAGAGATCAGAGATCTGTTGTATACTGTCTTGTCTTGTGTTGTATTTTGTGTTACAATTTCCCAGCTTGATGTCTTTCCATTTTCGGATTGGTAATAAATATCTAAATTAAAAGTTGAATCCGACGAGACTGCAAACGTGACGACAGGATGCAGCAGTGGCAGAAAGTAGCTGATGGTGTTAATACAACAAAAAAAACGAAAAAACAGAATTTTATTTTTGTATTTACAAACTGGCGGGCTTTTAAGCCTTTTAGGGAAACGTTTTGTGCAGCTCTTATAAATAGAGCACTTTCGAAAGTTGTTAGTGTTATTTTGATTTGATTGACATTGGTGCTGAGTTTTTGTAATTTAACTTCTTGCAGATAAACGGTAAGTTACGTGGGAATTGCGGTTTGTGGCTTTAGTAAATTTAATACAATTAGCAACCAAATTCCATTCGTTTTGAAAAGCTGATGATGGATGACTGTCTCTGCCAGTCTGCATTTTTGTTTGACCAATGTTTCTATATAATTGGCCTGCCCAATCCATTCCAAGGAGACTTTGTATACATAAAGTGATTCAAATATAAGAGAACTACAAATACTGTAAAGTAAAACACAAACATATTCATATTCAATAATAAAAACCCTTGAACGTAGTTTTTCCGGTGCAGGGAATTAACTTCACGGGAACTATCTTCACATGGGAATTTACTTCACCAGTAGTGGGAATTAATTTCACCTTTTTTTTGTGAAGTAATTTTCCCCTAAAGGTGGGAAATAATTTCATCCGAAAATTGTGTGAAGTTATTTCCCACCTATGATATGATAGAAATTACAAAAATGTAAAATTGTGTTTCCTTAAATCCCGATTCTTTAAATGCAAAAAAAATTTGTATACACCCAGCCCCGCACCTACCCCAAATCCTATAATGGGCCCAAGCAGGGGGGTTGCAGGGGGGCAGCATGCCCCCCCAAACATACCTCACTGTTTATTCGCCCTAATGCTTGCTGCTAGCATAAATACAGTGCTAACAGCAAGCATAAATACAGTGCTAGCAGCAAGCATTACGGCGAATAAACAGTGAGATATGTATGGGGGGGCATGCTGCTCCCCTGCAACCCCCCTGCTTGGGCCCATTATAGGATTTGGGGTAGGTGCGAGGCTGGGTGTATGCAAAGTTTCTTTTGCATTCAATGAATCTGGACTTAAAGAAACGCACATTAAAGTGAAATTAATTCCCACAAAAAAGTGAAATTATTACTCACTTTCAGTGGGAAGTAATTTCACTTCAAAAAAGTGAAATTAATTCCCATTAGTGGTGAAGTTAATTCCCATGTGAAGGTAGTTCCCGTGAAGTTAATTCCCTGCACCGTTTTTCCATAATCCCCATCATTTCCTGGTTCATTTATAATATTCAACAATGCATGTTTTTAAAAATTAAAAAAAGGAGAAATGGGACAAAGGGAACGGATATAAAATTGTAAAAGTTAAAAAGATCACGAAGCCTGAGTACAAAACAAACAGTCCAGTCATGTAAGTCTTAAATTACGGAATAAATGGCGGAAAGATGAATTTTGGTACAAAGCATCTCCATGGCATTCTAAGGAAACTGTAAAAAGCCGCTATCGAAATGAGCGCAACTAACAGTTTTACGGGGGTCAGAGCCAAAAATCTCTTATTTTATTTTATTTTTAAATAAAATTAATTGAGTGAATAGTTTTTGAAAAATTTGGAAATAAAAATAAAAAAAGAAAATAATAGAGTTTTTTTTCAAAGTTTTATGAAAGCAAGAACTCTTTTTGTTTTTCAAATTCAATGCTCTTCTTTTTTTGACTAAAAATTTTGAAAACAAAAAGAGCACTTTATTACGTAAAATTAAATTTGAAATTTTCTTTCAAATTTTGTTCTTCAAAATTCTGAGATATTTTTTCAAAAATTATTCACTCAAATAATTTAATTAAAAAAGAAATAAAATAAGAAATTTGTAATTTTACAAAAAGTTATAGCGTGACATTGAAGGTGTAAGCGTTGTTTTTTAATAATTTTTAAGGCAATTTCTTAGAAAATTGCTCCTCCTGGCTAAACGGGGGGTAATAGAATCTCCCCTCCCAAGCGATTTTTTTCTTTTCTCAACCGATCCTACACTCTTAAGCTTTTTGTCACATTTTATACGAATCACCCTGTATAAACGTTATACCATGTTTCATGACCTTCGAAATAAAATAAAATAAAATAAAATAAAATAAAATAAAATAAAATAAAATAAAATAAAATAAAATAAAATAAAATAAAATAAAATAAAATAAGATAAAATAAAATAAAATAAAATAAAATTAAATTAAATAAAATAAAATAAAATAAAATAAAATAAAATAAAATAAAATAAAATAAAATAAAATAAAATAAAATAAAATAAAATAAAATAAAATAAAATAAAATAAAATAAAATAAAATAAAATAAAATAAAATAAAATAAAATAAAATAAAATACAATGAAATAAAATAAAATAAAATAAAATAAAATAAAATAAAATAAAATAAAATAAAATAAAATAAAATAAAATAAAATAAAATAAAATAAAATAAAATAAAATAAAATACAATAAAATAAAATAAAATGAATTGAAATGAAATGAAATGAAATGAAATGAAATGAAATGAAATGAAATTCAATGAAATGAAATGAAATGATATGAATTGAAATGAAATGAAAAGAAATTCAATGAAATTAAATAAATTGAAATTAATTGAAATGAAATGAAATTTAATGAAATAAATGAAATAGAATAAATTTAACTTAGACAAGGATTATAATTTTTAATGTTTTGAGAAATTTAAGTAGTTTTACTTAATTTAAAAATCCACAATCATTCTAAGGAAGTGCAGAATACAAAAATAAAATATAAATTTGCCCTTCGAAAACTAGGACCAATCAAGTCATAAATAATAATCGAATAACAGTGCGGCATTTAATTTTGTAAGATTAAAACTTTATGTGATTTTTAAACATTAAGAAAAAACAAACTTATGTACCTACTTCATTATTACTCCGGGAGTGTGATGTCTAAGACAGAAACTGATTTTATTTCACTTAAACTTACAAAATCTTTTTTCTTAATAACTACTGTTTGTCATAAAAATAATTGGTTGGTGCATGAGAAACGTACAAGCTACATAGTCATAGGCATTTATTTTGTTTCTTAAGAAATTAGAAATTTGCCTTTAAAAAGAATATAATGCAAATTTGTATTTTTGTGACTAATTACCACATTGTTTTTTCTAGAAATAGTACTACCATCTTTTTTATTAGTATTGTTAATAAACTTTTATAATTAGAAAAAACATTCACGAAATGAGGAACATAAACCATGTCGCAAAAGCTGTAACTAAACACATGACTATATATTTCAATCAAACGATATCTTGCTTAACTTTATTTTGCCCAAAAATTTCACCAAGCTAAGTGGCGAGTATGTATGTATGTATGTATGTATGTATGTATTGTTTAACATGATGATTCAATGAAGGCCTAGCATGCGTTACGATTTTATGATCCTTTTTAATTTTCATGCACTGTAGGACAATTTATTGGTTTCGTGAATTTAAAACATTCTTCATTCTTCAAAGCTTAATCAATTCCTTGGAACACAAGAGGTAACAGCAAGTACATTTGACCTACTCGTAGGTATTCTACCGTGAACTTTATTTCTGATGTTATCTGGTGTTGTAAAAATGATGTCATGGCTTGAGCTACTATGGACTTCAAGACCTGTGATAAAACGTGGTCAGTGTAACTTATGCTTTTGATAAAGTAATGTGAAACTGAAATTAAGAATGTTACCGTGTCGCTATTTTCTTATATATTTTGATTAAGTTAGCTTAGACGTCCTGGGTTTTCTACATTGCAACGAATACAGATATTATACCTATATTATTAAGATAAAACAAAACAAGATATATTAGTTTTAGTGAAGTTTACTTATTTTTAAATATGGAATTAATAATTCAAACAGAACCAAAACCTGAAAAAATAAACAAAAATATTGAATTTGAAGAAAAGCCCAAGAAACAGGAGGAGCAAAAACAAGATGATGAGGGACAAATATCGTGTTGTCAATGTTGTCTAATGAGTAGTTGTGGGGAATTGGATAAAATTCTAACTCATATTTTTTGCATTGATTTGTGTTCACCATTAAGGCCTGACGGATGTTGTTCTTCAACAGCGTGTTGTGCAGGTCATTGTTGTTCAGATGTGTGTTTTTTCTGCTCTGTCTGCTGTTATATGTGTTTAGAAGGATGTTGTGCAAACTGAATGACCTTTCATCCACCGTGTTTTCATTTATGAGCATCGTTGAAGGAAACAATATATATGGTAAGTTATTGATAGACCTAAAATCTGAATTAAGTTTTTCGACGTGAATAATTTATATTATAACAGCTTGTGGGCGCTAGTAAAAATGGTAGTTGCCATATTTCAATTGATAAGCTGTGAAACATGTATTGGGATTCCAATACCATGAAACTTTGATAGCACGGTACATGGTTCGATTCCAATTGCTGGCAAAGAGAGATACCCATGGCGCTGGCCCCCTTAATTATTGTTGTTGCTCATTCAAAAATGTTCGAAACTAATTGATGAACCTATACATATGAAGTCTGTAGCCATAATGCTTGGTTTTAAAAAGCTATTTTCAAAAGGTAAAATTTGCACTCTAAATATCTAAAATAAATTCTTAAAAAAATCCAAATAAAACATTACTATCAAATTTCTATATAATTTCCATTCACACGCAAAACTCCTTTTAATTATGTTTGATAAACTTTATTATTTGACTTAGGAAGAAGAGTGTGGGCAAGTTTAGTTATTCTATTTAAATGTTCCGTGAATCCAACCACAACATCTTCTACTGTAAAGTGCATTCAAAATCATCCAGCTAAAAAATTAGTTGGAATAAAACACTCTGAAGCAATAAGTACTTTTCCCGTCAAAAACAGAGGAACAGAAAATTATATATGCAAATGGAGGGTTAAAGTGCTTAAGCATTATGAGGAATTAAGACATTGGTTTATAATTTATATGAGAGAAAGTTTTATAGGAGTCAAAAGTAAAAAAAAATTGTCTTGCAAATTATTGCAGTAAGTAAGTAAGTAAGTAATTCATTTATTGAGATACAATTTTTCATTACATAGTAAGTTACAAATGAATTTAAGCGCTTTGGCTTAGCCGTCAGCTCGAGTGGCAAAAAATTTATGTTTATTATTAGTTTACAATTACAAAATTTTACTATGAGAACTCAGTGATAGTAAGATTTCTGAATTTTTGGATGGATTTTACATAAGAGCAGAAGGATTCCCAATTTGTTTCATTTAAAATGTAGATGGTTTCAATCATTTTAAGTGTTTTTTCCCGAAATGTGCAAGTCTTTCATGTTTTAAAACTGGGCAAATGCTTATAAAGTGAAATACGTCTTCTTTCGCGTTCAAATTACAGAGAGTGCAGAATTGATTGAAACTGCCGTTGTATGGAATACCGTTTAAGTGAAGTAGCTCACATCTAGTCTTAAATAGGAGTGAGATTTCCTGATAGCTTAAATCGTCACAAAAGTAATTTTTGCTAGATAGGCTGTGATTGAGCTGCGAATAGATAATTCGGCTTTCAGATTTACGGGCTTCATCAATTAGGTTATTTCGAGCTGTATCTTCTTGTACTCGTATAACGGTATATAGGTCTTTTTTAAGCTGTTCCAAGTTCTGAAAGTTCCATTGCAGGTTTACTCCATAAGTTAAGGCGATGTTCTGCCATTTCATCATCCACCATTCCCGGTTTCTCATCTCATACATCAGCATTTTTTTCGTTAGTCTATTATGTGCGTGTGCCCAGCAGGAAATATGCTCCTCAATGAAAAATAAAGGTGCATTCCTCGTCGAAATCATCTGTCACATTCATTGAGGAGAAGCTCTGCATAGATTTCATTCATTGAAAGTCATGCAATAGGTAAGTAGATTGCCATTCCAGTTGCATCTTCTGCTTTGCTCTCGAAAAAAGTTAAAGAAAATACGAAACAAAGCAATAACCTTTTTTGACATCATAAACTCAAATGAATTCAATACTGAACGGGAGAGATAATTCCTGTACCTTTTCAGTGGTTATTGCAATCCACACAGCATTGCGTGTTTTATGCCTGCTATGCGAAAGAGAAAACAACCTTTTCTTTTCTTCCGCATCAAAAAGTTGAATGAATTCTATATAAACCGTGATACGAAGATTTCCTGCATATAAAATTATGCATCCTTTCAGTGGTTTGTCTGCTCTGAATTGTTACGGTCGTAGCTGTAGGTAGATACATATTTCTTTTTTCTCCCTGTTGAATAGATATTTGACCTGAAACAAAAAATTCCGATACGAAAGTAAACCTATTTTGTTTTGGTTTTCCTCGATCGGTCACGTGACATTTCTTTGTTCTAGAATATTCTAGAATGGATTTTGTGATCGAAGAGAACAGACGTATATTTGTTAAGTGTTTTTCAATCAATTTTTGCAAGAAGTGCTTTGAATCAGATATATGACGTAAAATGTAATGAAATAAATTTATAAGCATGTTCCTATTTGGTAAAATTATAACCATGACCCAGGAGACTAATCACATTCACCTAGGTAATTATATTCAATATTAGATTATTTTCTATAACTCTTAAAGTTTGTATTCCTCTATTCCTTAGCTCCAAATTGAACAAGTATGACGATGATCATCATTTTTAAGAAAATTGCAGCCAAAAAGACGAGGAAGTATCTACTTTCTAAAATCGAACAACCATATACGTATAGTTATTTTGAATTACATTGTTTGTTCTGTTTATCTTATTTATTTTAATTACTTTAAAAACTAACTATCCACTTTTCTCTTTAATATTTTATTAGTTAATAAACTTCTTAAATACATTATACTAGTTGAATTTATTTTATTTTATTCGTCATAAATCCAGCTTCATTTCAGATGCTTCGCTTCTTTTGATGAAATCAAAGTAGAAATGCATAATGATTTCAGTCACATTTTTTCTTCTACGAAAACATCCCCTCACAGTTGACCCATTTTTCATGTATTCATTCGCGTTGAAGAAAGCATCACATCACGAGAACCATTTTTTTCTGATACATTAAAGAAATTATGAATTCAAAAGTGCCATGAGCATAGTGATTTCATTACAAATTATTCATGTAGAGAGTGTGTAGGTACTTTCTTCCAATGACAAGCCCATGTTAAATTCATGATAGGATTCCCTAGGAAATTCATGGGTGCAGCTCCTTTTCCGTGAGGAAAAACCTACTTCTTCAGTAGTGAATTTTTGGAAATTTCCTACTGGGCCCAGCAGGAAATTTTCTCCTCAATGAAAAATAAAGGTGCATTCCTCGTCGAAATCATCTGTCACATTCATTGAGGAGAAGCTCTGCATAGATTTCATTCATTGAAAGTCATGCAATAGGTAAGTAGATTGCCATTCCAGTTGCATCTTCTGCTTTGCTCTTGAAAAAAGGTAAAGAAAATACGAAACAAAGCAATAACCTTTTTTGACATCATAAACTCAAATGAATTCAATACTGAACGGGAGAAGTAATTCCTGTACCTTTTCAGTGGTTATTGCAATCCACACAGCATTGCGTGTTTTATGCCTGCTATGCGAAAGAGAAACCAACCTTTTCTTTTCTTCCGCATCAAAAAGTTGAATGAATTCTATATAAGCCGTGATACAAAGATTTCCTGCAAACAAAATTATGCATCCTTTCAGTGGCTTGTCTGCTCTGAATTGTTACGGTCGTAGCTGTAGGTAGATACATCTTTCTTTTTTCTGCCTGTTGAATAAATATTTGACCTGGAACAAAAAATTCCGATGCGAAAGTAAACCTTTTTTGTTTTGGTTTTCCTCGATCGGTCACGTGACATTTCTTTGTTCTAGAATATTATAGAATAGATTTTGTGATCGAAGAGAACAGACGTATATTTGTTAAGTGTTTTTCAATCAAATTGATAAACATGTTCATATTTAATAAAATTATAACCATGACCCAGGAGACTAATCACATTCACCTAAGTAATTATATTTTGTATTAGATTATTTTCTATAACTCTTAAAGTTTGTATTCCTCTATTCCTTAGCTCCAAATTGAACATGTATGACGATGATCATCATTTTTAAGAAAATTGCAGCCAAAAAGACGAGGAAGTATCTACTTTCTAAAATCGAACAAACATATACGTATGGTTATTTGGAATAACATTGTTTGTTCTGTTTATCTTCTTTATTTTAGTTACTTTAAAAACTAACTATCCACTTTTCTCTTTAATATTTTATTAGTTAATAAACTTCTTAAATACATTATACTAGTTGAATTTATTTTATTTTGTTCGTCATAAATCCAGCTTCATTCCAGATGCTTCGCTTCTTTTGATGAAATCAAAGAAGAAATGCATAATAATTTCAGTCACATTTTTTCTTCTACGAAAACATCCCCTCACAGTTGACCCATTTTGCATGTATTCATTCGCATTGAAGAAAGCATCACATAACGAGAACCATTTTTTTCTGATAAGAAAAAGAAGTTGTGAATTCGAAAATGCCATGAGCATAGTGATTTCATTCAAAAATATTCATGCAGAGAGTGTGCAGGTACTTCCTTCCAATGACAAGCCCATGTTAAATTCATGATAGGATTCCCTAGGAAATTCATGGGTGCAGCTCCTTTTCCGTGAGGAAAAACCTACTTCTTCAGTAGTGAATTTTTGGAAATTTCCTACTGGGTGAGGCAATTTTTAATACAAAATCAGCTTGAAGCTTTAGGGTGTATGTAAACAATTTTGGCAAACCAGTTTCCAGATATAAAGCATAGTTTGGCGTATTTCGTGGCAAGTTAAAGAGTTTTTTAAGAAAGTTTCTTTGAAATTTCTCCACTTCTTCAAATTCATCTATTCCCCAAATTTGGGCAGCATAGCACAACTTTGATCTCACAACACTATCAAAAATTTTATATTTCGTTGATAATGTTACGTTTTCATTTGTAAAAACCTTGCGCCACGTCATGTTGATCAAACTCTGTGAGGTGCTGGTTTTGTCTTCGATGTGTTTCTTGAAGTCGCAAATAGATTTATTTTAACTCCTTAATACTTGAATTCTTTAACAACGTCAATTCTTCTTTCATAAAAGAACCAATCGCCCACTGTACTTCGCGAATTTTGGTTAAAAATCATAATTTTCGATTTCTGTACGTTAACGGTAAGTCCCCATGTTTAACAATATTTGGAAAGTCGGTTTATCATAAGCTGTAAGCTTTCAGGTGATTCGGCTAAAAGAACTATATCATCTGCGTACAAGAGGACATTAACATTTGTTTCAGCGATTCGGATGCCACCGGGTATGCAAGAGACTATGTCATTTATGAACAATGAAAAAAGCAGTGCACTTAGCAGGCAACCTTGTTTCACTCCAGAGTCAGTGTTGAACCATTTCGAGTAACCAGATCCATCCCATACCACCGCTGTCGTGTCCGTGTACATTTCTTTCAAAATGTTAATGAATTTGGATGATAAACCCATTTGCGAAAGTTTATACATTAGTACCTTTGAAAATTGGTGACCTTTTAGTTTTAAGTAATAATTGACCTAAAGCCCATTCAGCAATTATAGTTTATACATTAGTGCATTGCGATTGACTAAATCAAACGCAGCTTTGAAATCTACAAAGAACGAGTACACTTTCTTTTTCCTAGCTTGATAAGCCTTGATTATTGATGTTAAGCAGAATATTTGGTCAACTGTTGAATAGTTCCTTCGAAAGCCCGCTTGAAAATCTCTTAAGATTCTATTCTCGTCCACCTATTTTTCCAGCCTACTTACAAGAACGCCACAAAAAATGTTTGCTATCGTGTTCATAAAAGATTATTCCACGATAATTTTTGGGATTGTTTGCGTCACCTTTCTTGTAAATAGGGAATATCACAGATTTTTTAAACGAATCAGGAACTAAGGTTGTTATGAGTATGTCATCAAAAAGTTTTTTCAGCTGATTTATTAAAGTTGTTGGGGCATTTTTAAAGAACTCATATGGTACGCCATCTTCACCAGGTGCTTTGAAGTGTATAGAAAGATTCAATGCAGAGATGTTTGTACCTATCACAAATTTGGATCCATTTAATTCGGCAGCTATTTTCCAAAATTCTTTTGAATTTTTGGTAAATCCTAAAGTGCGAGCTTGCTTGTTCTGAAACTCAACTTTCTTACGGGTGCATATTGTCTTATAATCAGAGTTTGACTTTAAGTAACAACGTTTTAATTCATCGCTATAGTTTCTGCGTAGTGCATACAACAGTGAAAAAGATTTTTTCCGTGCTTTAAGACATTCATATGATCAAACCATTTCTGTTTAAAAGTTTTTGATATTTTTGAAGTTCGGGTGCCCGTATCTGTAGAACATCTTATACATGAAATAATTTTGTTTGAAAGAATTTCTGTCGATGTTGGGTTGGCTACTAAATGAGATACATTTTCTTCCAACCGGATTTGATAGGAGTGCAGCTCTTCACTATTCCATTTCAGTTTTGGTAAAAGCTCAAGGTTTTTTACTTCATCTGTTGAGTTCTTACTGCTTTCAAACCTTACCGTTAAGGGCATATGATCAGAATAGGTTTTATATTGAACTTCAAACGATGATATTAAATTCAATCAATCGCCGTTTGCTGCACAATAATCTATTACGGATTTTCCCTGCCCTCCGATAAAAGTATAATGTCCCTCAGAATCACCATTACTTGCTCCGTTTAGAATAAAACAATCGTAAATCTGAAATAGTTCTAGCAGGTGTTTCCCATTGGTGTTGCATACTTCATCTTTGGATATCCTTGTGGTTGAAAGAAAAATCGGGTTGTTTGGTTTATTTATTATTGTTGTTTGTAGATTGTTAGTCCTGGCGTTAAGATCTCCGATAACTAGAACACTTTTATTGGACAGATGATGCATGGTTTCATACAATTTTTCAAGATCCTCCGTCCATTTATTGCAATTTATGTAGACAGGTTCATAAACATGTCATTTTGTAGAAGTTTGACTACAGTATAATTTGTGTACAATTTATTTTTATTTTTATTTTTATTATTTTATATTATTTTTTTTTTATTTTATTTTATTTATTTATTTTATAATTTATGTACAATTTGTAGGCTATAATATTTTAAATTCTATTTAAAATGTTCTGCTTGCCCTGAAAGCTTTATGTATACTTAGATAAGCTTAACAATAATAAAATCTTAATAAAAGATTTTAGCTCAAACTTGAAGAGTTCCTTATCGAAATGTACCTGAGCGAACGAGGTTTACTTCTTGTCTCACTTCAAGTTTGTTTTTTTATTACCATCAAGTTCAGTCTTAGACCAAAATAATTCACGTTGGTTGTAAAACAGATATTTAACAATTTGGAATTTGTGTTGTAGAAACATTACTGATCAAAATAGTTATCGATTTACTATAAAGAAGGTGACTTTGTGAAACAATGGTACACTGTGGCGTATGCGTACTTTTTTATAAATATTTTCTGATTTTATTAATTATCATTTTATTTTCCCCATGATGCAAAAACCAACTTTTTAGAGTGAATACTTTTTGTGAAATTATATTTATTTTTAAGCTGAGTTTTGTTTCCCAAAATTTTGCTATATTTAGTAGCAGTTCCGTTTTTATTATTCAATGCTCTTATCAATTCAAAGTCAAGCACTGAAGCCTGCTTGATAATGTGAGCGATAAACGTTTAACAGATATCAATCAGATCTTGCTAAGAAAAAATTATATTTTGTTAATTTTAAATCTTGAGATATTATATTTAGGCTAGCAATTGTAGCTATAGGGGGAGCTAGGAGGGAGACGGACATAATCCCGAAATTCTGAAAACAGAAAACCCAAAATCCCGAAACCCAGAATCCGAAAACCAAAATTCCCGAAAACCCAAAATCCCAAAAACCCCGAATCACGAAAACCCAAAATCCCGAAAACCCAGAATTCCAAAAACCCAGAATCCCGAAAACCCAAACCCCGAAAAACCAAAATCCCGAAAACACATATCCAGAAAGACCAAAATCCCGAAGCTATATGTAGTTGAAAAAAGGTAAATTATAAAAAATATAATAAAATGGCCTTGAATGGTTTTTTGTGTTTTGCTTATTTTCTTACCTAGGCATATTTTTTGTCCAAAACATTTGCGCATTAAGTTTAATCAGCATTAAAAAAAGTAAAAAAGTTCTAAATATCGAAGTACATAAGTGCATTACCTCCACATTTTAAAATAAAAAATAAATTAAAAAAAAAAAGTCTGAGAGCATGGGTTGGTATAAAAGAATATTCAAGTACTGAACGTGTACATTAGGGTGGTCGTTATAATGGTATTTTTTGAGTTTTAATATTTGGATGGGCCTAAATCAGCTCTAAATGAAGAAAAAGATTTTTTCAGATTTTTATTTTCATCCCCTATAGTCGCTGTAGGGGTAAATTAAATTTCCCTTTTTTTTGTAAATTCGCGTAAAATCAGAAAAATTCAGTGCATGTCGCGACATGTCGGTGAGAAGTAGACAAGAAAAAAAATCTTACAGGAGGGGTTAATATCTCCCACTGCTTGGACGGGAGGGCTATTTAGTAAAATAATTGTATAAAATAGAAAAAAAAATTAACTACAAAACAACGGCAACGGCAAAAAAATAAAAAATAATTAAAAATCAACAGCAATATTTACAGTAATGTTTTGTAGCTTTTTGGAAAGCCAGAAGTCCATTTTAATATTTGATTATTAAATAAAGTTCTTTGAATAAACAATTTCAGCAAAATCTGTTTTCAAACCTATAATTTAAAAAAAATTGAAATTGAAAAACTGTTCATCAAAAAAACTTAATTTAAAATCAAGCGGTAAGTATGGACTTCTGACTCTCCAAAAAGCTACAAAACATTACTGTTAATATGGCTGTTGTTTTTAATTATTTTTTTTTTCTATTTTATGTAAATATTTAATAAATTGCCCCTCCCGTCAAAGCGGGGGGAAATATTACCGAATTACTGAATCTTACGCTGATTTTTAGCATGCAAAAAAAGGGAAATTTAGTTTACCCCTACAGCGACTATAGGGGATGAAAATAAAAATCTGAAAAAAATTGGGAATTTTTTTTCTTTATGTAAAGCCGATTTGGGCCCATCCGGGATGACCTTTTTTTTTAAAGACCACCCAAGTGTACCTGTACATACAAACATTTTTGTATGTAATAAATCTGCAAGAAACATATTATGGAAAAGTGCTTAACGATTTATTTTCGTTTTCTTCTTTGTCTCGTTATGTTTAACTAAATATGTGTTTCAGAGCTTATTATTTTCTAGATGCAAATTTTAATACAGTGTTTGCCTTTTTTCCATGTAAGATAGAACAGAAATTTACATCAAAAATCTACGAATACTTTTCAATGGATTTCAATTTCGGGATTTTGTATTTTCGGGATTTTGGGGTTTCGGGATTCTGGGTTTTCGGGATTCTGGGTTTTCAGCTTTCTGGGCTTGCGGGATTTTGGGTTTTTGGGATTCTGGGTTTTCTAGATTTTGGGTTTTCGGGATTCTGACCCCGACCCAATTTAACGAGCATACGTAAGTACATATGACACCGTTTTGATGATTTTCTACCCGGCACCTCTAAAACTTTACTTTTTCCATACACATTTGTATAGCACTTTTACATTTTGCACCCAGTGATGAGTGCCGCCCTACGCAGTGAGCTGCCACGGGCCATGGCTGTTATGTCCCCAGAGCAAATAGGCCACTGTACATATATTCAAAGATGCATTTAAAAACCTAAAAAAAAAAAAAAATTTTGTATTAATTTTGTTTTTTTAATTCATTTTTTTCAAAAACGAGTTGATGAATTCTTTGAAACTAAGTTCATAAATGTACATAACGAATAAATTCACGAGATTGGCATACCAAAGAGTGTTTTTTTTAGAGGTATAGAACTTTGAAATGGAGTTTAACAAAAGTAAATAAAATATATGGAGTGGTGCAACAGCTCGTGGAGAACCAGGGCCTAGTGACTTACAACTCTCAACCATTCTTGTGTGCGTGTTGTTGGCAGGAATGGAATGTTAAACAAAGATGATCTTTTAAATTGACATGAAATTTACTTTATTCGATGGATAATTTTTGGGCATTATATGTAAAATTTAAATATGATTTCTGGCATATGATCGCCACGGCTGGCTCGGTTGTATACTAATCTGGTGGTCCAATTTTTGATGACTTTTTTCAACATTTGTGTTTGTGGCCGTGTATCGGAAATAACGAGGCGAATGTTGTCCTCCAAGTTGTAAATCGTTTCGGGTTTATCGACGTAGATTAGCGAATTCACATATCCCCACAGAAAATAGCCAAGTTGCGTTAAATCGCACGATCTTGGAGGCCAATTCACGGGTCCGTAACGTGAAACTATGCGGTTACCAAACGTTTCCTTCAATAAATAAATTGTGGCACGAGCTGTGTGACATGTTGTGCCGTCTTGTTGAAATCACAGCTACTGCACATCATGAAGAAGAACGGACCAATTATTCAACCAAAACATAGAGCACACCAAACACTCAGTTTTTGTGGATGCAATGGTGTTTGAACATACACTTGATGATTATCATCACTCCAAATACGGCAGTTTTGTTTATTGACGTACCTATCCATTAAACCAAAAGTGAGCTTCATCGCTAAACAAAATTCGCGCGATACGTAGGTATTTCGAACAGAACTTTGATTTTCAAAATAAATTTTCACAATTTGGAAGCGTTGTTCAGGCTAAAAATAATTAAACATAAATCACTTGACAGCTGATGAAATGGCTGCCAGTTAAAATAAAGTGTTGCCAACTTAAAGTTCTTTACCTAAAAAAAAAACACCCTTTATCTACACATGAAGGGACCCAGGGGATGAAACGGCTTAAGTCAACGTCAAAGAAATTAAACTAATGTTTCAAAGGTTTTATTTTTGCTCCAAAGATTAAACAAATCGATGCTTTACAAAGAAAACCCTGTGATTAGATCAAGTGACATGTCAGCTAGCCAATTTAAAGAAAAGAAGTTTTCCGATATTCTATGTATATACTTCTGGCCGAAGTCTTGTCAAAACAAATTGAATTTCAAAAACGGTCCTATGTCACGCTTGTAAAAATTATTTTATTTTAAAACTAATATTTTGAAAATCTAAGGACATCTAATAATCTATAATCATGTCCGGTTCTTTTAAAAGACTTTTTCAAAATATTCCATCGTAATTTCGGCTACACCGTGTGTCGAAGACACTTTTGACTCAACGTATCCGACAAAAAAATTCAAAGAATTAATTCTATTACAGTGAAAGCTCCAATAACGGACACTCATCGTTCACCATTTGTTGTCTGGTTATGAGAACAGAATTCGCATCGCAGTTTGTGTTCATCAATAACATTTAATTATTTTCTTTCCCAAAATCCCCTCAACCGATCTCTAAGTAATAACTAAATTACATGCTTTGGATGGATTCCCCTTTATTCATTTATTTATTTATTCTCATCCGATATCGTTGGAAATGACGCCATAGCTGGAAATTATTCGCGGATAGTTTGGTTGTATGTTGTAGCTTGTGGATAAGTTTGATACAACGTGTTCACTTAGTCATCGTCATCGTCAGTATGTTTTATGCTTTTGGCGTTGGTCAATGAAAATAAAATCGTTTCTGTATTTTATTAATTCATTTTTGTTTTGTTTTCGGTTTAAACCAAATGATTATAATAAATAAAATAAATTGGGTGGCGCAACAGCTCGAGGAGAACCAGGGCCTAGTGACTTACAACTCACAACCATTCCTGTGTGCGTGTTTGTTGGGCAGGAATGGAGGGGACCTACAGTTTTTTGCCGAGTCCGAACGGCTAAATGAGAAGCACTTTTTCATGACAAGTATACTCTTGGAGGATTTGTCAGTTCCTCGCAAGAGGCAGTACCTCGAATAAAACATTTCTGTTTTTAGGTGGCACGGCTGGGAATCGAACCCACACCTTCGGCATGACAGTCCTACGCACTAACCATCAAGCCACGAGGTACTACAAAAAAACAAATGATTAAGTGACAACAATAAGAACTATTTTGTATTAAAATAAGATGTTAATAAAATAAATGTTATCATTATCTGGTGCCCCCAATAAGCCATTTGTTAACTGTGATTCAACTTTCATTAATATAAATTCAGTCATATTGTTTACAATTTATTTTAATTGAAACGTATAACCTATCGGTCGGTGGTGATGTGTGTGATAGTGAAATCTATTTTAAGACATCACAAACAGAAAAACAATTCATATATTTGATTTAAGTAAAAAGTGAAATTATTTTTGTTTATAAGATATGGAACCAGTTATTCAAACACAGCCTGGTCCATATATTGGAATAAATCAGTCTGAAGAAGCAGCGGAAACTAGTGAAGCCCAGGCTGCAAAGGCAGACGTAACACAGGACCAAGAACAAGATGGGGAAAGCAAAAAATCTCGGTCGCAATGTTGTGCGGACTTTTGTTATGATTGTTGCGATGAGGGGTTAGCTGACCTTTTGAGCCGTATTTTCTGTATAAATTTGTGTTCACCTGTCCGGTCTCAGGGTTGTTGTTGTGGTGATGACTGCTGTAACTGTTCATGTGGGTGCTCTGATGGGGATGGTTGCTGTGATGCGATTGGGTGCTGTGAAGGCTGCTGTAATGGCTGCTGTGATGGGGATGGCTGCTGCACTGGTGAATTGTGCTTAAATGGATGTTGTCTTTTCGAGGCTTGTGATTGCTCTGGCTGAATTTAATAATAAATTGAAACTGCTGCTTTTGTTGCAATCAAAGTGCGTAGCGAGAACTTTTCTGGAAATGCTTGTAATGGTAAGTTATTGATATTATTGGTTTAATCCATATAATCTTAAAACACAAAAGACCTAGAAAAAAAATGAGGAATATACCTATGTGATGTATGAATTAAAAGTTTGAGAAACAAAAGTTTGATTCTTCTTCGTTAAAAACAGTGGTAAGTCAAAGTTTGTAGACACTATAGAAAGATTTTAACATCGGGCCTGGCTTGGAATCGACTTCGGGTACTAGGCCAGTCATAAACTTGTTTGATGGTTTGGGTTGTGCACACTAGGGTGATTCAAAAAAAACACTTTTCTCGAAAATCAACCTGGACCGGGCGGAATTTTTACGCTTAGTTTCAGACAAAAAGATCGACATCAAAAAATTTTAATTTGAAGGTGATTTAGAGGTCGCTACCAGCGAATATCTGTTTTTTAAGCCTCCAAACCGCGAAATAGGCGTTGTGGATTATTGTGAATAACTTCCTCATTTTTTGCCCAAAATTTATGAAAATTTAATACAAACAATGTGTAATAATATTATTTAAAAACTTATTGCAATACACTGAACAAAATTTTGTTATCGAAAAAATAATTATTTATTTATAAAAAAAAAAAAATTTATAACATAAACGGCAGTTTGAATTTAACAGTGGTGATACCGTAATAAAACTTAATAAATAACACGAAAACAATGTAGAATACGCAGAACCTGCTCCAAGAAATATTTTACTCAATATATCAATTTTAACGATTAATATCCGAGGTTTATTTGAAAAAAGTCCTGTCCTTACAACAAATAATCGTTATTAAGATTAATTTTGTTAATTTGCTGGTAGACATACATTAAATCAATGCCCTGTATAAATTTCAAGTCAATCCTATCAGTACTTTGCTACGACATTCTTCTAAAGCTTTTTGTGAGTACGCGCTTCATCAATTAAAAGTTCTCAGTCTTGTCAGAAAAAAATTCATTATATAATTTAATTTTCCATACTAAATGATAGATGACCATTATTTATATATCCTGTAAAAATTTTATGTAATTCCAATAACTACTTTTCCCACGGCATTCTCCTAAAGTTTACTATCGACACATGAAAAAAGAGGAACAATCAGAACTTTACCCAATTTGGGACAATCGGAAGCTTCGCCATTTTTAAATTATTTGAAGAGTAATTCACATTTTGTCCACTTTATCAAAATTTATTATTTTTATTTACAAATAAATAATTGTTTTTCGATAACAAAATTTTTTTTCAGTGTATTGCAATAAATTTTCTTAAAGAATATTATTACACATTGTTTGTATTAAATTTTCATAAATTTCGGGCAAAAAATGAAGAAGTTATTCACAATAATCCACAACGCCTATTTCGCGGTTTGGAGGCTTAAAAAACAGATATTCGCTGGTAGCGACCTCTAAATCACCTTCAAATTAAAATGTTTTGATGTCGATCTTTTGGTCTGAAACAAAGCTTAATAATTCCGCCCGGTCCGGGTTGACTTTCGAGAAAAGTGTTTTTTTGAATCACCCTAGTGCACACCTTATCTTTTTTTTTCTTTGTGGTGTTGTCTCCATGTTGTGTGGATATGAATGAAATGAGAAATAAAATAAAAATTGTTTTAAAATTTATTTAAAATAATCTTTAAATTTATTTATTAAAAAAACTTTAAATAAACACAACATATAAATTTAGCCCGAAGATGGACATGTCGTCCGAAACACGTCGCTAATTTTAATAATATGTTTAAGGTTAGGTTAGGTTAGGTGGGGTGATGATCCGGCAAGCCGAAAACATCTCACTCGGATCTCAATGGATCCATTGTGCTCCCCGGGATGTGAGAAATGTAGGAATAGGAGGGATTTAGTGGAAGTTTTGGGAATGGGGTGCCTCCCTAAACCATCTTGTGCTTTGAATGAATGTTTTAAACATAGAATCAGATGTGATTTGTACTCCCACAAAATGTTTAAAGTTACTTTTAAATATTAATGCCAGCTTTTATTCAGGATATATGTACTCACATTTGAACAAGCAAAATACATAAGTACCTACATTTACTGCACAAAGTTTTATAACCCTTCATTCAGCTTTGAGAAAGTAAAAGGTGACCCGAAATACTATGATTTCCAATAATAGAACGAAAATAAAATACACTAGTCAACAAAATTAAAGGAACAAATTTTTTTTCAATTTTTGTTAGCGTTTTTTGAAGAGCTGTGTCTTTGTGACGAGTAGTCGTATTGAGTTGAAATAAAAAGCATTTTACAGCTTTATGTTTTTTGTTTCGAGATTTGTTTGCAAACAAATTTTTTTGAAGTACCGTTATTGTGTTATTGCAAAAAATGAGACGAGACAACAAAATTTTGTTTTTTTATTTTTTTTGAAGGTACTCATTTCTATGGATACATTTTTTTGAGTCAATTAATTGTCATGATCAGATACCTTGTTTATTCAGCTTCAATTCAATTTTTTTGTTGTTGTCGTACGATTTTGTTTGACATGGTTTATCTGACTTTGAATAAAATAAGACACTTTTAGCATTGATTACCAATATCTCAGCAAATAATGATGTTATAAAAAATTCAAAGACAGTTTTGGAAATTTGAGAAACCGTTTTACAAGATTTTTTTAAGGTTTTGTAGAAATTATTTTTTTTTACCGTTCACCGTTAGTTTAAAAAGAGTACTAAAAACCGACGTTTTGTGGTCTTTTCGTAAATCTTTTTTTTTTCTTTGCAAATATTGATTGCATGGCTTGCGTTGGTATGCAAATTTATAGACTTTTAAATCATCAATATTCTTGTAAATTTTCAAATTGATTCATCGAACCGTTTTTTCTCACCAAAACTTCAAAGACTTACAAACCAGGTAAAGGAACAAATTGTGTTGTTCCTAAACAATGCGTAGTCGTCATCAAAATGACAAGAAAACTGTAACTCCAGTGGATTTTTTTCACAGTTTTGCATTAGTTAGATACTTTTTTGAATTGAAATGAAATAAAAAGTACATTTTTCCAAAAAAAAAAAATTTAAAAAAATCAAGTTTTTTTGTTGGAAAAATGTTTGAAATAATTTTTTTTTTTTTTTTGTTTAATGTACTTTTATTTCATTTCAATTCAAAAAAGTATCTAACTAATGCAAAACTGTGAAAAAATCCACTGTTATTACAGTTTTCTTGTCATTTTGATGACGACTACGCATTGTTTAGGAACAACACAATTTGTTCCTTTACCTGGTTTGTAAGACTTTGAAGTTTTGGTGAGGAAAAACGGTTCGATGAATCAATTTGAAAATTTGCAAGAATATTTATGATTTAAAAGTCTATAAATTTGCATACCAACGCAAGCCATGCAATCAATATTTGCAAAGAAAAAAAAAGATTTACGAAAAGACCACAAAACGTCGGTTTTAAGTACTCTTTTTAAACTAACGGTAAACGGTAAAAAAAAATAGTTTCTACAAAACCTTAAAAAAATCTTGTAAAACGATTCTCAAATTTCCAAAACTGTCTTTGAATTTTTTATAACATCATTATTTGCTGAGATATTGGTAATCAAGGCTAAAAGTGTCTTATTTTATTCAAAGTCAGATAAACCATGTCAACAAAATCGTACGACAACAACAAAAAACTGAATTAAAGCTGAATAAACAAGGTATCTGATCATGACATTTAATTGACTCAAAAAAATGTATCCATAGAAATGTCCTCATTTCTTCAAAAAAAAAATTTAAAAAAAATTTTTGTTGTCTCGTCTCATTTTTTGCAATAACACAATAACGGTACTTCAAAAAAATTTGTTTGCAAACAAATCTCGAAACAAAAACATAAAGCTGTAAAATGCTTTTTATTTCAACTCAATACGACCACTCGTCACAAAGATACAGCTCTTCAAAAACGCTAATAAAAATTGAAAACAATTTGTTCCTTTAATTTTGTTTTTTAGTTTTATTTTTTCGTTCCAATTTCTTTTTGGTAAGTTCTAAGCTTTACGAATATCGGAATATCCTTTAATTTTAATCAAAAAAAGCTATATGTACGTATAAAATATGTAGATATGGACATAGAAATTCAAAAAAAGTTAGTACCAAAAGTTAAAGTTAAGTACCAAAACTTGAAGTAGTAGTAGACAATCTTCTAATACTCTTTTTGCAAAATTAATGCCCCGTATTTGAAGTCAATCGTGGCATGATGGTTAGTGCGTAGGACTGTCACGTCGAAGTTGTGGGTTCGATTCCCAGCCGTGCCACCTAAAAACAGAAATGTTTTATCCGAGGTACTGCCTCTTGCGAGGAATTGACAAATCCTCCAAGAGTATATACTTGTCATGAAAAAGTGCTTCTCACTTTAGCAAAAAAAATGAAGGTCCCCTCCATTCCTGCCAACAACACGCACACAGGAAAGGTTGAGAGTTGTAAGTCCTGGTTCTCCACGAGCTGTTGCGCCACCAAATTTATTTATTTATTGTATTTATTTTTGTAGTCATTGTAAACTATTGATTTGAAAGCTATATTGTTGAAATTTTTATTCTAAATTTTAATTTTGCCAAAGCACTTTTCTTGGAAGAGCTTGTGTTATATTAATCCAACTAACAGTGTAGCGAGTTAAGTAAAACTTAGTGCTGAACGTTTTATCTGAAATATCAATAAACATCTATCCATAAAAATATTTTATTAAGCAACAAGCACGAAAGCTAACTTTTCAGCACTGTTTCCTACCACCAGGTCCATATGATACACCACTTTAAAAAAACTGGCCAATGGCTCTACTTATCAAGTGGTGAAGAAATAAGATAAGCTTTTTTTCATTTTTTAGAGAAATACAACTTGCGAACCATACGTTGTGGAAAAAAAAGTGTAGGTATTTAAAACTTTTAGAAAACTGCATGATCATTTTTGTTTTTAAATTTTGAAGTACATTTTTCCAAAACAGCAAAGGTAAAGGAGATATAAGACAAAAACTAAAAAATAAGCATATTTCGAGGTGCTTTAAATCTGAAAGTATTAAATTTAAAAAAGAAATATTGTTAATAAAAAAGAAAATAACCAAACCTAAAGTGAAGTTCGTTACAATTTGTTTTGTACCAGATATTGGCTAAAAGTAATTTTTCCACAATACTTCCAGCCACGTCATTTTTGTATTTACATAAATTACAAAAGACCGACCTACTAATCACAATAAAAAATGTTGACCATATAGTTTCAAGAAAATAACTTTTGCGGATTCTTTATCTTTTTATGTATTTGGGTTATGAAAATAAAAAAAAAATAATTTTTGTTCAGTAGTTTAAGTGATGTCCTAAAAAATTTTTACTCTAGAAATTTTTACCTTCCCCTTTTCCGTTAGGCCAAGAGCAATTTCCTAAATTAATTAATAGTAAAAATTGACAAATTGAATTAAAACAGAACACAACAAAAATCGTAAAAAACAACAGTAACAATTAAAAGTGTTCCGGAGTGAAATTGTGATTTCATTAATAAGATTGTGTATGGTTTCATAAATAAGATTGTTCGATCAAAACAAGTAACGTGTCTATGGTCAGAAAAACTTGTTCTCTAAAACATTATTGACAAAAAAAAATTTATTTTGTACCTAATAAAAAATTTGTATTCCTCTTTCGAATGTTTTAACGTAATCTTGAAGTAAAAATTACAAGTAGTTTTCTGGGAACTCGAAAGTCACATCTCGTCCAGTCAATTTCTTGTACACTGAAGTAGAGGTGTTAACTTTGTGTTCAATGGTGGTCTGTTGGTTTTTATCTAATTGCACCTTAATCAATTGTGTGCCGTCGAGCTTGACGGGGATGCGTTTACTGACGATCTCAGCGGGGAATACCAAATCTTCGAGGATGGCATCGTACACTGGGTGGAGGAACGTGGCCTCTTTTGTTTCAAAGGATTCCTCGACTTCCTGGTTTGCTTAGGTAAGATCTTACGCTCACCAATGAACACTACGTGTTTTCCAGAGAATTTCTTCTCCATCTCACGGACTAAACGAATTTGGATTTTCTGGAAAGCGTTCTGCTTTGGAATTGGGACGTTGGGCTTTCTTGACGTTGAACTCGATTTTGCGAGCACGGGTAATATGAAGATCCCTCAATTGTGGTTTTAACTCGGAATTCATCTCCAGCTCCAATAGGGCTATTGGGCAATGGATTTCTCGAACTCATCAGGCTCAGCGCCGTTGGGCTTGATAATTTTGTTTCCAATCATCAAAGCCACTGATTTCAATAAAACAACGACATACGTCCCGTTGTTATTGGTTGAACTTCCGTTCACACTTTATTACCCATACAAAAAAAAATTTTTTTTTCACTTTTTGTTTACGAATAACTTTTTTTCACACAGTGATTTGAATTGAACTGCTGTAAAGAATATTCTAGATAATGCTAATACCTTTCCAATGACATATATGTTATTGTTATTGGTAAGACCACTTTTCATAAATTTTGCCAATACTAAATACATTATGTTTTTCGAAATAAAAGAAAGACTTGTGTATTGTCGGAGAGCTGATTTAATAATGATGAATTTTATTTGTTATAATGTGTTCATACTTAAAACTATGCTGACTCCATATTCACACATTTGTGGAGTCAGCAAAAAAGAATAATATAAAATGCGAAAAAAGAATAATATAAACACGATATGCAATGCACGTTGTTCATTGCATATCGTGGGAAGATTATGGTGTGCTGATGTGCACAATGTCGCTTCGCGACGTATCAAGTGACGAGTGGTATTCGTCACCTGACACGTGCATACACTATGTGCACATAAACACACTACACCTCCCTTCTTTTAGGAAATAACGTAATTACATGGAGTTATTTAATTGTACATAAATTTTAATGATTAACAAATTAAAAATTAATATATTTTTATTTCATATATTTTAATTAATACATAATTTTTTTTGTCAGTAATATTTGATTTACTATTTATTTATTTTATTTTTCTTCTTTTTTTTTTTTTTACTTACAGAAATTATTCTTTGTACATATATTGATAAAAAAAAACTCGAAAAATGTATGTTTAATAAAAATTTGAGTGAAGGAGAACAAATATTAAATATTATTAAAAAAAAAACAAATTTGTTGTTTCTATTTCATTAAAACTCTTAAGTATTATATATTTTTAATCTATTCTTATGTACTTTCTGCTTTTTGTTTTTATTTGTTTTTATAATTATATTATTATTGTTTTCAATTTCTACGACCTCGAAGGGGCCTAAATAAACGGGATCCAACTTATGACCTGATTCGTTTCTTAGCATAACTTTATCTCCTAACTTTAAATCGAGACTAACTATTTTTTTATCGTAATAATCTTTATTTTTAGCTTTATTTACTTCTAATAGTATTTTAGCTCTCTTATATGCCGTTTCTAATCTAAATTTTACTTCCTTAGCATAGTCATCTACATTATATATAGGATCTATCCTATCTATTGAATTAAATTCTATTGGTAAGTTACTTTGCTTACCATAAACAAGTTCGTATGGACAATAATTATGTGCCATAGATGGTGTCGTGTTGAAACAGTAAACGAAGAATGGAAGCCAAACATCCCAATCTGTTTTGTCAACGGATATATAGGAACGAATATATTCGTTAAAAGTTCTATGGCTCCTTTCTACTGTTCCAACGGTTTGGTGGTGATGTGCTGTAGACGTTATATTGTCTACTTTTAAATATTTGCACAAGTCGTTTATAATAGAATTTTTGTATTCTGTTCCCATGTCCGTAATGAACGTCTTCATTGGACCGTACTTCAGAATAAAAGATTCAAATATTGCTTTTGCAATCGTTTTTGCGTTTTTATTTGCAACTGGAATGGCTACTAAATATTTTGTAAGGTCACAAATTAAAGTGACTGCATACTCGTTTCCATTCTCTGATCGAGGTAAAGGACCAATTGTATCAACTATTACCTTGTCAAAAGCATATGTGGGTGTATCTGTTTTTATCAGTGGTGTTTTCGTATGTTTAGTTGTTTTCGACGTCAGGCATTTGTGGCATCTTTTTATGTGTTCTTTAATATGACGTGTCATATTTTTCCAATAAAAGTGTCTTTTTATTTTTGCTAGCGTTTTAGTTATGCCTGTATGACCTCCTGTAATTGGATCGTCATGGTACGTAAACAGTATTGCTTCTTGATCTTTTTCATTTTTTATTTGGGTCACCGGCTTGAGTAGCGCTACTCGTAATGATTTTAATATTTTGTTGCCCATATTTTTGAAAGATTCAATTGAAATTAATTCAAATATCTTTTCGCACGGTGCCACTTTTAGTTTTTTGATTTTTAATATACCGGCTTCTTTTTCGAGCCTTTGGAAGAACTGACCTAAATCGAGAGTTCCATTGGTATATAAATCTCTAACTACAATTCTTGCTATAATTTTGTTCCCACGTTTAAATAAACATAAGGAATCCGTTATTCGCAAGGTCACTACTTTTCGTACTTCGTCATTAAAAATGACTTCAAATACTTTGGGCTTAGAAGCAATGTCAAGAGATTGCTTATGCAGATCTACTTGTTTTTCTCCTGCGCAGGATTTTTTCTGTTTACTTTGGTGCCTGGTAGTGACTTTCAGGACTTTAGCTTGTAAGTCTTTGAGCTCGGATATTGTTATCCTAGACAGGGCATCTGCCACGAAATTGTCTTTTCCCTTTAGGTATTCAACCGTGAAGTCATACTCTTCTAATTCTAGCCTCATGCGTGTTAACTTTGAGCTGGGGTTTGTCATGGAGAATAAATACGTGAGTGGTCTGTGATCTGTTTTAACTATGAAGTGTTTGCCATATATATATGGTCGAAAATGTGTTATTGCCCAGTGAATGGCTGTGAGCTCTTGTTCTGTTGTGCTTTTATTGCTTTCACCTTTTGTGAATGAACGTGATGCATAAGCTATTGGGAGTTGAATTCCGTTATGGTTTTGGGTTAGAACCGCTCCACATGCTTGTTTACTTGCATCAGTTATTATGCAAAATTCTTTTTTAAAATCTGGGTATTGTAATAGGGTTGGTTCAACTAATTTATTTTTCAAATATTGAAATGCTTTTTGGCAATCATCTGTCCACACAAAAGGAATATTCTTTTTACATAACCTCGTTATGTGCCGTGAATAGTCGGCGAAGTTTTTAATAAATCGTCTGTAATAGTTGCAGAATGCAACGAATCGTCTAGCGCTATCCACGTCGTGTGGGACTGGATAATTTTTGATGACGTCATATTTTTTGTCATCTGGCAATACTCCTTTATCTGTGCATTTATGACCCAGAAAAGTCACTTCATGCATAAAAAATGAACATTTTTGTGGATGCAATTTTAAATTGTATTTTCTACATATGTTAAAAACATTTGTTAGATTTTTAAGCATATGTTTTTCGGAACAGCCTATAACCATAAGGTCGTCCATGTAGAGAAATGCTTGTGAAGGTTCAAGTCCAGAGAATGCTATGGTCATCATTCTCTGGAATGAATTTGGCGCTATTTTTAAACCAAAAGGTAGTCGCGTAAAACGATATGAGCCATTGCTCGTTGAAAAAGACGTTAAATTTCTGGAACTTTCTTCTAGTTCGATTTGATGAAAACCTGACATTAGATCGAGGCATGAAAAATATTTTGCTCGACCCAATTGATCAAGGATGTCATCAATTCTTGGGAGTGGAAATTTATCAGATAAAAGTTTTTTATTCAATTGACGATAGTCGATTACTAATCGCCATTTTTTTTCTTCGGAACCCGGTAGGGCTTTCTTGGGAACTAGTAAAAGCGGGCTATTATATTCAGATACAGACGGTTCGATTATTTTGTCGTGTATCAATTTTTTAACTTGTTTTTGAATTTCTTCAACATGACTGTGAGGACTTCGGTAGTTCTTTATATATACTGGTTCGCTATCTTTCAATCTCAAGTTTTGCTTATAAAAATTATTTGTGGTTATGGATTCGGTTTCCAATCCAAATACATCACTATATTCGGTGCATACTTCTGTTAATTGTTTTTTGAATTGGGGCGGAAAATTTTTCTTTAGTTGATTTAGGACTGATTCTGTTCTACTATTTCGATTAGTGTGGACCACATCATAGTTTGAGAGTGGTTCATATTTTAAGTTATTTAAACTGGCCAGTTGGTTAGTATCGGTTGTATTTAATAGACGAACTAATGCAAATTGTGATGTTGCTATTGCATTTGCAACATAAATGCCATGTTTTATTTCTTGGTTGGGAATAAAAATGAGGTCTTCTGTTGTTTTTATTTCAATTTTTCTTATTACTTGTGATCTTGCTGGTAGAAGTAGTGAATTATTACCACAACTATATGTTATTGGAACATAAATCGGAAAATTTAAATTATTGGGTCTGATTATAAACCAATCTTCAGTTGGTTTGAAGTCTAATTTGCAGTTAAATTGTTTTATAAAATCCATACCTATGATTCCATCACATGGTATTGTAAAATTTGAATTTACTATATGGAAATTGTGTGGGATGATGTATTTATCTGTTTGAAGCTCTATTGGGGCTAGACCTTGGGATTTTACTATTCCCTGGCCTATTCCTTGGATACTTATAATCTTGTCATTTTGGATGTCTTGGTAAAAATCAGAATCTTCTTTTAGAAGTGAAATATCTGCACCTGTGTCTATAAGGAATGTGAGTTTATGTTTAGTAAATACATTTATAAATGACACGAAAATATTGAGATTAAAATTGATAGCATGGACCTTTGTATTTATAAATTGTTTCCTAAAGGGTCTTGGCAGTTTTCCGAGTTACTTTGAGTAATTCGAACATTATTGTGGTTGTTATTATTATTATGGCCACGGTACGAGTTACCACGGCCTCTAAAGTTGCCTCTAGATCGGCCATTTCCCCTGTAATTGTTTTGGTTATTGCGGTAGCGATTATTGTGATGATTACCTCTTCCGTGGTAATTTCCACGATAGCCTCTATTATTGGTTTGCTTGTAAAACAAAACAGTATTAGAATGTCCGGTTGCATCTGTGCAACTATTTACGAATTTGGACATGGCCTCATTCATATCGCTGAATGTGCCAGCCTGCATTATAAGTTTTACCTTATCAATAGAACAATTTTGTGTCATAGCCTTGACAGCGAGCGTTGTGCTGTATTTAGCAGCTAAATCAGAAGCTAAACCATCGTTGATATAGGCTCCTTCTAAACACTTCGTCAATTTTTCTATTTCTTGGACATATTGATTTGCTGTCTTATTTTTTTGTTGTAGATTTAGTAATTTCGCAGAAATTACATCTACTGAATCTCCTTTTACTTTTGCATTTAGTTTTTCAACTATCTCAACTATCGTTTGTTCATTACTTATTAGATTTCTAGCATGTCCCTTTAGTTTGGTCTTTATGAGACTAATTGCTGATACTTCGTGTGCTCCTTTTAAGGAATCAATAAGGAGAAGGGCATCTTTGAAGCTTTGTAAATTTTCTGCCTTTCCATCAAACTCAGGTAAGAGTGATGAGGCCAGTTTAAGAAATTCTACTAAAGTTTGGGCCATGTTTTCCTTGATTTTTATAATTGGTTGTGGGAATTCATCCAGTGTTTCAATTTCACTGTCAGATTCTGTATTTACTACTGGTTTTGATTCGTCTAAACTTTCTATTTGATTTTCATTAAACTCAGCGTGAAGCTCTAATTCATCTGGGACATGTATTTCAATTTCCCATTTAATGCTAATATTTTTTAACTTAGTGTTAAGTGTTTTTAAAAGCTTCCTACAATCTTTTTCATGATCAGCTGTCAATTCATTTTTGTATGCGTTGAAAACATTGACAATACTATTGTAATGGGATATTAGTGTTTTAATATGGTTTTTTAATGTATCTACTCTTATTGTTGTATTTTTGTTAATACATTTGTAAGATTTTTGGAAATTGTCTTTAAAACCGTTTATTTTTATTGCTAATATTTTCCATTCCATTTTAAATTTTATCTAAGTCGTTTGCTCGGCTTATGTAGCGTTTTTTAAGTGTACGCTTATACAACAGATAAAATTTAAGAATTAAGTTTACTGCCGTGAGGACAACCAATAAAGAAATGAGCATAGTTTGTGTTTCTAAGTGTGGGGTTGTATCCATCACTTCAACAACATTTAACACATTTGCTGTGCTATCCTTTACTTTGGAGGTTTTACCTCCCATTTTAAATTAATGTTTAAACCTCAATGACTTTAAACAGAAGAAGCAATACCGAGCAAAGATTCCATATAATCTTTGTTACAGTTATTCTAGACTTGCAAAGAGTATTTGAGACGATTGACTATATTTTGTTTAAAAAAAAAACAGAACGGCAGAAGAATGCATCAAATTTCTTTTAGAAGTAATTAAATATTGGATTTTCGATGGTTTGTACAATAAACAGATTAGTTCAATAGATTTACAATAAACAGATTAGTTCAATAGATTTAAGCTTCATATATAACAATTAACACACATTTTTTTTCACGATGAATTATAAAAATATATTACCATTGCTGGGCTGGATTGATTTGATCATCATCATTTGATTGCTGGGCAGCTATGATTTGAAGATTATTGTTGTTTCGTTTTCTGAGTTTAGCTGAGGTCGGAGGTCCACACCGATGGCGATAGTGGTCTGTCAACTTCCGAATGATCACTTTCTAATGAATGTATATCACGAGTTATTTTGTCGTAAAAGGAAGTTTTGTTCGTTCCCAATTAAAAATGATGAAGGAATACGAGGTGGTGGGTAGTGGTAGATGAAAGGCAAACATGTTCGTATCGCTTTTACACTTTCCGAGCACATCATATCATTATTTACTTTTCAACTGATTTTAGGAGGCAAACATGTTCGAATCGCTTTTACACTTTTCCGAGCACATCATATCATTATTTACTTTTCAACTGATTTTATGAGGCAAACATGTTCGTCGTGGTGGTGGATGAAAGGGTATTTTCTATCCAAAGATGGTTCCTCTTTTTATTTGTAATCAAAATGCGCACTTCACAAATAATTGGACAAGCGATTTGCCGGCTTGATATTTTTAAAGCGCACAATGTTCCGATGTGTTTTATGTTTTTTTTTTTTTTTTTAATAATTTAAAATAAAGACATTTTTGTATTGAATTAAGTTAATAAAACAACAACAACAAAAAAACTTATTTTTAATTTTATATGGACAGAATCACTGTCACGGTCGCCATGTAATATGTTTTTCGAAATAAAAGAAAGACTTGTGTATTGTCGGAGAGCTGATTTAATAATGATGAATTTTATTTGTTATAATGTGTTCATACTTAAAACTATGCTGACTCCATATTCACACATTTGTGGAGTCAGCAAAAAAGAATAATATAAAATGCGAAAAAAGAATAATATAAACACGATATGCAATGCACGTTGTTCATTGCATATCGTGGGAAGATTATGGTGTGCTGATGTGCACAATGTCGCTTCGCGACGTATCAAGTGACGAGTGGTATTCGTCACCTGACACGTGCATACACTATGTGCACATAAACACACTACAATACAAGAATGCACCAGAACACAATTCTTTTAGCAAATAAGCCTCCATAGTAACTAATATAGAACATAAAAATCCAATGACGTATGTGACGTTGTTATTTGGCTGTTGACCGTTTTGTCCTATTCTCCTTTGGAAATTAAAATCAGTTATTTTTACAAAATGGGTTTTTAAGTGCAATAATAAATGCCATGCTATACCTCGTAAAGCCAGAAATGTATTCTTTTATTTCATTTTCAAATAAATTTGTTTGATAGAACAGTTTTTGTAAAATTAATTTTTAATGGGAATTTTGGAAAAAATAATGAACAAAAAAATCAAACAAATTCTTTTCATTTTCTTCAAAATTTTGACAAGAACACATTAATGTAAGAATGGAATTATAAAATGGATTTTTAGCTTCAAAAAAGCTCAAGAATTAAATTGTAAGCGTTGCCGTCGTTTGTATTTCTTTTGTTGACTATTTTAAGTAAACGGGGGAAGTAGACCAACCTGCAACAGATTTTTCTTTCCTATCGGGGACCAACCTATAGACTTGTGCAAAAAATTTCACTATATTGACCGGCTCTGGACATTTGGCACCTCATATGAGGGAAATTTGATAAAAAAAATGTCATCTAATTGGTCAGTAATTGGTCAGAAAAGGTCAACTGGTCCCAGAAATTGGTCAGCCCTAAATAACTTGTAATCAAGGCTTAAACTTTCTCAAGGTCGCTCAAGGTCACGTGCGATTTTTACCACATCATTTATGGGAAATTTGCAAAAAATGTATACCATCCGAAAGATTTCTGGATCGTGATAAAAGGTCAACTATTTTCAGCAATTGGTCAGCCATAGATTTTTTTTTATAAATATTTAACGAATTTAATTAATTAATTTAAAATTTTTTTATAAATATTTAACGAATTTAAAAAAAAAACTTCAAGGTCAAAACGATTTTTGGCACCTAATTTTAGGGATATTTGCCAAAAATGTGAGCCATCTGAAAGATCTCTTACTCAGCTAGCTTCAGTAATGAATTTTTAAAATTTTCAAGGTCATAGCGATTTTTGGCACCTCATTTATATGGAAAACAATTAATACCACCCGAAAGGCCCTAAGATCTATATAAAAGGTCAGCTATAGATTCTTTCTTACGATTTTTTTAAGTATTTTTTTCACGGTCACGAAATGCGATTATAGGTACTATAAGGCAAGTTTTGGATTCGTGCAAAAAAAAAATTTTGAGATAACAATCAAACGATGATAGAGAACACGAAAAAAGTGGGTGGCACAATTCTGTCTGTCTGTCTGTCTGTCTGTTCGTCTACAGCCTAAACGGCTCGATCGATTTTCTTCAAATTTGGTACATAGTGGTTTTTGGTGATTCTGCCGACACGTTTTTTCATTTTTTTTTTAGAACCAAAAAAAACGGTACCTGCCATACATTGTGTTTTGGCAAATTTACATAATCGTATTTTTCTCAAAAACGGCTCAACAACTTTTCTTAAAAAAAATTCAATAAATTTATTTTAGTAAAGGCTTTCTTTGGGTGGAAAACCATTTTTCAAAAATGATTATTAATGGTACCTCCCAAGGAACCATTTTTTTAATTTTTGATTTTCTTCGAAATGGTATGACCGCTTTCAATTATTTTTTTTTATACAGAAGCTTCCAAAAAATGTTAATAGTTTTGTGTACCAACATTTTTGAAAAAATATTTTTTGGATTTTTAAAAAAAATTTCAAAATTTTTTTTGGAAAATCAAATATTTCGAAAACGGCATCATAGATTTTTTTGAAACTCGATATTTAAGACTTTTTAGTACTCTCTAAAATATTTTTAGAAAAAATTTTTCATTTATGAAAAAATAACGGTACCTTCCATACAAAAGTGAAAAAACTGCAAAGGAAAATATTTTTTTGCTTGAAAACGACTCCTACGATTTTGATTAAACTTTTTTCATATACTAAAATTAGTACGATCTACCATTAAAAATTATAAAATTTTACACATAGCAACTATTAGTAGTACCTGTCATAGATGGTATTTTTTTATTTTGAGTTTACTCGTTATCAGCTTAACGGATTTAAATGAATTTTTGTATATGGGTGATTCCGTTGAAAATGACCCTTTACGAAAAATCACAAAATATGACTTTGAATTGAAAAAAGTACCGTTAGACGGTTTTAAAAGATTGCATATTTCATTTTAAAAGTGAAATCATCAATAATTTTTTTTATCGCCGTTTATTTCGCAGCTCGAACCACTTTGCAGAATAGGTCTCCAAAAGTCACTTTTGGTTATCAGAAGCTCAAAACCCTATTTTCAATAATTAATTGTTTCACAATTTGAGAAACGGTGGTTATTTGTCCTTATCAGAACTCTAAGCACGTTTTCGTGTCATTTAATTATTCAATAGTAAATACAATTTTAGTTTTAAGGCAGTTGATTCATAAAGTGGTAAGTGTCACGCCCGTAACAAAAAAACATTACGTTTCATTACTAGAAGAAAAAAATTTGTATCAAAGTGATAATTTGGGGAAAAAAGGAGATTACTATGATCTACTGTCAGACAAAATTTCAAGACCTTGAAATTAATACTGATCTTGTATTTGAAATTTTAAGTCTATGTCACACCTACTCCTGTCCCTGTAGTGAAGTCCCGTAAAAATTTCCGTACTGATTTATCTAACCACCAGAATCGATTAAAGTACATATAGGAGAGTCAGAAAAACTTGGGTAGACATCACCGTTTTCTGGACGGGGTTTTTTAGACGCCATTTTCCAAAATGGCCGACAAATAGTAGTATAATTTGTATGGGAGAACGGAAAAATCTCAATAAAAACTAAACCACTAAACCGATTTTGATGAAATGAACAGACATGATAAAAAACAAGATGGGAAGCGAACATAATTAATTTCCGCCCACAGCCACGCCCTCTTTTTTGAAAAAGTCATATATTCGTCAAAATTAATACAAATTCGGATGTTGCTTTAGTTAAACTTATAAAAATATTTTTGTATGGAATATAAGCTGTAAAAAGTTCCTACCATGCCTATTTTGTGGGCGTTTATTATTTTTTGACTTATATGGAGCTCGTTTTAGTAAGATAAAATCTGAATCACTTCACCCAGTGTAATGAAATTTTCACACATGATAGCGAACAGTATAGGGATTGTGTACAATTTTCGCCCATTGACACGCTCATAAAAGCCCATCTTATCACTCTTCCTCATTAGCTGCTAAAGTCCGAAGGAAATGATATCAATTAAGATGCCTTGTGATGTTTCCTGATTGATATTGACTAAAGACAATCTTTTATTTTTGATTTATAGTAAAAATATTAAAAAAATAATAAAAAATACAATTACATATATTTGCACATCATTTCTATACACATTTTTCTCGTACATTGCTCACCACATTTTTTCATACTTCGAAAATCACATTTGGCGTGAAGGCGTTATGATATTTATCACTGCACAGTTTCACAGATCGAGAATCAACCCTCAGGAGGCATTATTTTAAGGCACAGATCGGGCTTAATCACACCATTTGCATCTTTTATAATCTGTCAGCTTCACGCAAGGCCGTAGCCAGGGGGGGGGTCACAGGGGTTTGATCCCCCCCCCCCCCCCCCCCCCCCGAAATTTTTTGAGAAAGACATTTGTAAATAAAACTTTTCCATTTTAGTATGAAAGTTGTACTCAAATTTTTGCGGTTCCTAGTTATTAATTAATTTAATTTAATTAAGCTCACTATTTACATAATTTTTAATGAATAAAGGTACCTTTCTACCATCATGATTTCTTAAGTCAGCTTAAAATGAGATTCGTGTATTCTGATTCCCTCAGTTCTTGGCAAAAATTTAAAGAAGAAAACTTCAATTTTTTAAAAAATTTTGGATCTTGACAATTTAAAGTTTAAAGGCTGAATGCAAGATATGGTAGACAAAATGCCATACACAAGCTTCTTAAAATTTTGGCGACTCCAACGGTCTTAACATGCATGAACTTTTTCGACAGTGAAACGTCTAAAAACTTAAACTAAAGAGATTCTACCGATGAAGATAAACTTTTAGGGTTGGAGTTATTGTCAGCTCATCAACAAATTGAGACTAACACTGAAGAAGTTAATATATCTCTCATAGGAGTGATTTTTGGGTACCAAATTAAATGTTTGACGTTTAAGCAAAGTTTACAGTTCCCATGCAAAAGAAAAATCAAATTTTTAAATCATTTGTTCACATATTCTGTGGTCAATTTTGTATAGTATTTTAGACTCAAAATGTTTGCCTTAGTTTAGGCCACCCATTGAGTCATTAATTAACTCCTTATTATCAAATTATAGGCCTAAAAATGGAAAACAATACACTTTGGATGCAAAAACAATTTGCATGGAAGCAATGCTGTGAGGTGACTATATTTGTTTGTTTGGAAGTGTACATATTGTTTACACACCACACTTTATCTCACGCGATACAATTGCCCAATGGCTTGGTAGTTCTATGACAGCATTGGTTCCTTTTTGTATGAATCTATGTATAAGCGAATCATGCAAAAAAATAATTTTGTATTTCACCTCAATAATTTTTGACATGCGAAAATATTTGCAAAGATTTTCGCACAGGAACTGTAAGCTAGACTTTATAGCGACGTATCTATTTTCGCGCAAAAAATGTGTTTGGAATTTGTATTTTGCTTTAATATAAGAAAATCGTTTACAGCACGGACTTTTTTTTTCACCACCAACCATTTATTTTTTACTCAAAAGAACAGTTAACTCAGCTTAAATGGTGAAATATTTTTTCGAAAAATTATATCTCCTCCGAAATAATTGTCTGGCTACGGCCTTGGCTTCAGGCTTGAATCTGGAAAATAGCTCTGTGATAGGCTTAAGTATTACCAAAAATTATTTGTCCTAATGTGGGCTCAAGGTCAATTGATTGTATTTTATTTTTCGAGTTGTGACGTTTCGGATGTGTTTACACCCTTCTTCAGACAACTGCAGTAAATAAGAATTATAAAATTGATTCTTATTTGTGTTTGTGTGTTAGTATCCGTTTCTTTAAAATATCTTGAAAAAGACGTTTTAAAATAATGGGCGTATCCTTATTTTTGTTTTTGCTTTGAATGTTTGAAAATAAATTTCCAAACAAAATGAAGTTTGTTATTTTGAATATTGAAATATTCAAAACAGGGACTGTATTAATCCGTAACACGTTAGCATTTCAAATCATAATCTTTCTATTTTTCAACTCAATTTTAGTTTTGTTGCTTTTGGATATGAAATTCATGATGTAGGGATATAATTCTAAGAGAATCTACTTTAAATACAAATTTAAACGGCTTTAAGTGAAAGTTTTCCCTATTTTAAAAGAAAATAGAGAAAGTGTTCCTGACATCATCTGAGAAATGATTATGCATCGATGACAACAATTTCCCGTCAAAATATAGTATATTATATTGTTTTCATGCATACAAATCATACTCGGTCACACCCGTAACGATGACCTGTCACACCCGTAACGTTTTCAAATAAAAATTTTGTATAGTTATTCGTAGTTTTGCATCTCATTTCTTAACTGAAACTGAAGATCAACTACCCAACTAACAATTTTGCCCCTATAATCATTCAAAGAAGCTTCCCATAATCATCTCTTGCAATCATATAAGCATTATATAATAGTCCATAGAATTGAAAGGGCGCACTTTTAAAGCTCCTATTGGACCTTTATGGACTAAATTCAGTTGCCCCGCAAAACACTTACTGGACTCAATTTAGAGGTCTTATAGAAGAAGGTGGAAAAATAAAAAAAAATATTTCACAATTTTTTATATTTATTATTTATTTATTTACATTTTGATTTTATTTTATTAATTTTCTGATATTTTTTTTGAAAGTTTTATCTGAAATACAATCTTAGAATTTATTAGATATTATTTAAGTTATAAAAATTACAAGGTTTCTGTGAGATTCGAACCATTGTATGTATATAAATTCTATAGTATTCTCATGAAGAAAAAAAGCTCGTGGCCACCTATGCGTCCAAATGTAATACTAATTTTTGTTAAGGGATCTCCGTAAGGCGATCACAGCGAACCTATCGACCAAATGTCTACCTAAAAAATCATGTTTCATGGGAATACTATAGATTGGATATACAATGTTCGAACCATGGTCCTCTCGCACTGAAAGTCCACCACGCTAACCGCTCGGCCATGGAAGAATATAATTACGATGAAAAAAAACGTATTCACTTTCTCCACACTGCTGGTTTGTGTCTATACTCTTTAGTATACCAGAAGTGGTTTGTGTTTTTACTAGTACAGCAGAAATGGTTTGTGGCTGAACTTAGCAAGTAACAGAAACTAACATTTGAGATTGTATAATAATTTTACAGGATGACTATAGAACAAAAGCTCCGTCGTCATTTCATAAAAGCAATATAGAGAGATTATAGAAACATTGGTATATCGCTTCTATCAACCTGATAAAATTTACACCAGAAAATATTCAAAGAAGCAGTAATACTCCAATAAGATATTTACTTCACGTCAGAGGGTAATAGGCGTGCTATAGAAACAAATAACACTATAATGTCTGAAATGCGAAGCAATTTTGTTAGTTGGGTATCTGGGTTAATATTTACAAAAAAAATGATACATATTTTTCATGCAATATTTTACACAACTTGACAATTAGACATCTTAATCGCAGATCACCAGTTTTCTAAGGTCACACCCGTAACGCAACTAAATTGCATCCTATAACTGAACCACTAATTTTTCATACTTTAATATACTAATTTTTTAAAAGGGCTTCAGGTGTCCTATAGAAAAGTAAAGTTATTATTTATAAATTGGGAATAGTATGTGAATGATTAATAAAATAGGGAGTCTCACTGTCACACCCGTAACGATGGAAACACCCATATACAAATTTCAGATAAGATTTAATAATATTGCATATCAAAATTTTCAAAAAAAAAGTTTTTGGATTTTTAAAAAAAGTTTCAAACTTTTTTTTTGAAAATTCGATATCTCAAAAACGGGTTGACAATTTTTTTTCAAATTTTATTTTTATATACTCATAAATATATACTTAAGATTTGCATTCCAAAATTAGTTCTTAAAAATATTTTAAGAATTTTATATATAAGAAATTAATTATTTAAAAAACCGCTCCAACGATTAAAATTTTTTTTCCCATACAATCATATTCAATAACGAATTGAGATGGCATTCTTTTTGTTCAGCTCAAACTGTCAAAGGAGTTTTTATTAGACAATTTAAATGCCGTTTTTCATGCTTCTCTACATTTTTCTCTCTTAATTTGCATGTTTTTAATCACAATTTTCTTAAACCCACAGTGTTTTCAACATAAGAGTAAGTACGTGCGACCCAGTTGTGCATCGCACCTCATTTATGGGAAATTTGCAAAAATTTAATACCATCAGTAATAGTCAGTCATAGTCTTCTTTTTTAATGAATATTTAAATTATTGTTCAAGGTCACGCGAGATTTTTGGCACCTCATTTATGAAAAATTTGCAATGAATTAATACCACCCGAAAGGCCCTAAGATCTATATAAAAGGTCAGCTATAGATTCTTTCTTACGATTTGTTTTTTTTTTTCACGGTCACGAAATCGTTCATGACCAATTAGATGGCATTTTTTTTATCAAATTTCCCTCATATGAGGTGCCAAAGGTCCAGTGCCATATTAACCCCCATTTGTGCAGTGGATGTTCAAACTCCACTTTTGGTTTCAACTTTTGCTCAGCAGAACAATTAACCTCAGTTCAAAGCTTAAACGAAACTGTGAAACTGTGAAACCATAAAATATACTTGAAAAGTGAAATGTGAAATTTCATCCAAATCTTCGGAGCCGTTCCAAGAAATAAAATATTATCTAAACGTCTCCTTTCATCTTTGCTTTTTTGTACTTAAGTACAGTTCTAAAACCAGAACAGTTCACGTTGGTTGAAAAACAAATATTTAAAAAAGTATTTCATAGAATTTTTAAATATTTATGATCAAAACATTTATCGATTTTATTATCAAAAGGTGACTCTGTCATATAATGGTGCACTACGACGTATGCGTACTATTTTAAACATTTATTTCTTTTTCGTCTCACAGACTAGGCTCCAGTATCTTAGCGCCAAATTTAGGGGATAGCAACAAATTACAAGTATTAAATCTTCGTATTGGTCAGAAAATTGTCATTTAAGATCAACTAGTTATAATATTTTTTTTTTTTTGTTAAGGGATGAAAAATGTAAGTTTTTCAAGGGTATTATAGATGGTTTCAACATTGACTTTGAAACACAATTTTCAATTCAATCAATATTGCCCTTTTATGATCATTTTATGACCTTTGATATGAAATGCTTGTTTTTTTTGTATCTAGCAAATAAGTAATCAGACACCAGAGCCTTAATAGCCTATTGAATAGACGGGAAAATGAGGGGTATAAAGGAACAATTACGTGCAAAGGTTTTTATTATTGAATATGTTTGTTTGGCCCATAAGCATGCTTAAAACCAAAAATGCTACTAAATTCACCCATGCGTTTCTGAGAGAATGGTCACACTGGCTACTTTTCAGTATTTTTGGTATAACTCGAAAACTAAGCCGAATTTGACAATTTTACTTATAATACTTTTTGTTCAAAATTAAATTTTCTATTGGAATGGATAGTTCAAAAAATTTTACGAAAAAATTTAAGCAGGAAAAGTTAACAAAAACCAACTTAAAAAAAATCAAAAAATCAGGGATATCTAAATTTTTTTATAAATTGTGCATAACTTTTTTTGAAGCAAAGATAGGGTCAATACACGCAAGGAAAAAATAAAGTAGAGACTTAAGGCCTTAATATGGCATGTTCAAAAATTAATATTTGTTCAAAATTGACAGAGATATTCCCGTTCAAACCTTATCATTTCTTATAATTTTTCGCAGTTTTGGCCCGAAAGTCCCTTTTTCGGTACAATATGGCAAATTTCACTTTCGTAAAAATGTTCGAAATAAAAATTTCGATATAATATGACATTAGAACTATAGAGAATTTATAAAAAGGATAAAAGTTCGCTATTTCGTTTTTCGGCTGTTTTTTTATGCTTTTAGACCTACAGACCGAACGGCTGATCCGATTAACATAAGATTTGGTACTAGTTGCTAGGAACGTTAACTTTGTCATAAAGTACCAAAAAATAGGCTTTCGGGCAAAAACTGTGAAAAATGATTAGAAATGGTAAAGTTTGAATGGATATATCTCTGTCAATTTTCAAATAATATGGCCTTTTTAACATGTCATATTAAAGCCCTTAAACTCCAGTTTACTTTGTTTATGTATTTCTTGAGAGTATCTTTGCTCCGAAAAAAGTTATGCGCAATTTAGAAAAAAATTTTAAAATCTTTGATTTTTCGATTTTTTTTATGTTGTTTTTTGTTACTTTTGCTGCTTAAATTTTTTTAAGAAATTTTCCAAACTATCCATTTCGATAGAAAATTTAATTTTGAACAAAAAGTATTATATGTAAAATTGTCAAATTCGGTTTAGTTTTCGAGTTATACCAAAAATACTGAAAAGTGGCCAGTGTGACCATTCTCTCAGAAACGCATGGGTGAATTTAGTAGCATTTTCGGTTTTAAGCATGCTTATGGGCCAAACAAACAAATTCAATAATAAAAACCCTTGCACGTAATTGTTCCTTTTTAAAAGGTCTATTCAATAGGCTAAGATTAACATACAAATCACATCCACTCGACACTGTTTTGTTCAACAAATTTTTTTTTTCTCTCCCAAAATCCTACCAGCCAGTTATTTCAGTGATGATTCAATTACATAATTATGCATGTACATGATTGGGATATCCCATTCCTTATTTTCTGATATTTTCATCTGGTGTCCTTGAACATGACATCATTGCTGAAGATGTATAGGGGCTTTAAGGACTTCTAATACAAAATGTTTGCTCACTAAATCAGTATAATTTGAACTTTTGGTGTAGTGAAATGAAAGTAGAATTGTGTTGGTATTTTGTGATTTAGTTTTCGGTTTAAAGCTACTTGTGACATGAAAATAATATAGATTTTTTAAATTAATATTAAAACAATATCTTGCCACAAATAAGTCTTATAAATTTCATAAATATTGTTTAAAATTCATTGAATCATAATATCTATGATCGGCATTTAAAACAGACAAACTCATAATAAGGAACTTAGGAGATACCTACGAAAAAACCGGAAATGATTTTCTTTATAGATACGCAACCAATAATAACAGAGCCAAAGCTTAATCAAGAATTATTAAAAGAGAAAATTAATAAAACCGAGACCAAAGCTGATGATATATTTCGAGAAAATCAAGAAGAAGAAGAAGTAAGATGGAAGGGAAAATACCGTCTTCAATGGTATGGTTGTTTAAACATTAATTGTGACTGTAGTGAAAAGAGGTTGGATGACAATTTGAGTGGTTTTTTGTGCCTAAAGTTGTTTTCACCCTGTCGTCGACAGTCTGAGGGATGCTGTTGTTCAGCAGAGTGCTGTGCAGCAAATGAGTGCTGTTTCGAGGGATGCCATGATGAAGATAGCTGCTGCGAAGATATTTGCTCAGACCAATGTTGTGCAGATGGTTGTTGTTGTGATTCGGACTAATACATTTATTTATTAATTGTATGTATAGATATGCCTGCATCACCACCCCTTTATGTGCATTTAAACTAATTAAAGTTAAGTTATTCCTTATAACTGGCAACTCGAGCTCTTTAATTTTGTTTGCATGGCAATAAAGTTTAGGGAACAGAAGCTGACTGTGGAGGACTTGACTATCTGAAATCATATACCTTCTATAAAATTCGCAATTAAAGTTCATGAATATTAGGTTGCAAAAGCTCAACTTGAACCTCCTGACTGTAAATAATTATAATTCTTAATTCAAGATTACTTTCTTTCCCAAAATCCCACCAACCGGTCTTTTAGTGGTGTTGTGACTCAATAACATGTTTCGGCTTTAGGATTCCCCTTTATTTATTTATTTTCATTCGATATCGTTAAAAATGACGCCATCATCGCTGGAACTTATTTAGTGTTTTTTTTAGGTTGTAACTTGTAGATAGGTTTGATACAACTTGTTCGCTTGGTCATCATCAGTGTATTTTATACTTTTGGCGTTGTTCAATGAAATTGAAATTGTGTCTGTATTTTATTATTATTTTTGTTTTGTTTTCGGTTTAAAAGAAATTATCAAGTGACAAAATGAACTATTTTTTTTTTTGAAAATTGATATTTATGAAATTATCAATAGATACCTATGTGGTGCCACCAATAAGCCTTTTGATAACTCTGATTTAACTTTCATTAATAGCTTCATTAATATTGTTTACAATTTATTCTAATAAAATAATAAATAATAAAACGTATTTTATACCCGACCGACAAGTAAAGTGTGCTGCTAGTTAAATCTATTTTAAGACTCACATAAACAGAAAAACAATTAAGATTCGATTCAAGAAAAAAAGTGAAATAAGAATTTTTGTGTATATTAGAAGAAATGGAACCAGTTATTCAAACACAGCCAGGTCCATATAGTGGAATAAATCAGTCTGAAGGAGCAGCAGAAACTATTGAAGCCCAGGGAACAGACATAACACAGGGCCAAGTACAAGATAATGGTCAAAAACAAGTTAGGGAGAAAAGAAAATCTTGTTCGAAATGTTGCCTTGACTTTTCTGATGATTGTTGCGATGAGGGCTTAGGTGACCTTTTAGGTCGTATTTTTTGTATTAATTTATATTCACCCGGCCGGTCTCAGGGAGGTTGCTGTGAAGGTGATGGCTGTAACTGTTCATGTGGGTGCTGTGATGAGGATGGTTGCTGTCATGGGGTTGGCTGCTGCTGTGATGGGAACGGGGATGGCTGTTGTGATGGGGATGGTGGCAGTGGTGGGGGTGGCTGTTGTGAAGGGGATGGCTGCTGTGATGGGGATGGCGGCAGTGGTGGGGGTGGCTGTTGTGAAGGAGATGGTTGCTGTGATGGGGATGGTGGCAGTGGTGGGGGTGGCGATGGATGGGATGGATGTTGTTCAGATGGTTGCGATTGCTCATCCGACTAAATTCAGTTATAATTTAATCTGCTGCTTTTGTTGCATTCAAAGTGCGTTACTTTATTTGTCAATTTGAGGAGCTTTTCCTGAAGAGCTAAAATAGGTAAATTATTGATATTGAAGTGTTTTATCAGATTCGATAATAAAACTTATTAACTTAGAATTACACTCGGTTATACTCCCAGTCCCAGTCACTGTTTGAAGAATTATAAAATTCGGAATAGGAATGTAGACAAAAATAAAATGCACGACTGGGTCGCACGTACTTGATCTTATGTTCAAGACACTGTGGGTTTAAGAAAATTGTATATAAAAACATGAAAATTATGAGAGAAAAATGTAGAAATGGCTAAAACAACCCTTTTGACAGTTTGAGGTGAAAAAAAGGAATGCCATCTTAATTCCTGATTGAATATGATTGTGTGGGAAAAAAAATTAAAATCGTTGGAGGAGTTTTTAAATAATTAATTTTTTATATATAAAATTCTTTAAACATTTTTAAGAACAAATTTTTGTATACAAATCTAGAGTATATATTTATGTGTATATAAAAATAAATTTTGAAAAAAAATATCAACCCGTTTTTAAGATATCGAATTTTGAAAAAAAATTGAACCTTGTTTTAAAGATTCAGAAACTTTTTTTTTTTTTAATTTTGATATGCAATATTATTTAATTTTATCTGAAATTTGTTTATAAAAATTCATCTAAATCCGTTATAAATAACGAGAAAATTCAAAATAAAAAAATACGTTCTATGCGACAGGTAGGTACAATTAATAGTTGCTAAGTGCAAAATTTTATAATTTTTGGTAGCAGATCGTACTAGTTCAAGTATATGAAAAAAGTTTAATCAAAATCGTAAGCGTCGTTTTTACGCAAAAAAATATTTTCCTTTGCGGTTTTTTAACTTTTGTATGGAAGGTACCGTTATTTTTTCATAAATGTAAAATTTTTCAAAAAATATTTGTATTACATATGTATATGTAAAATTGTCAAAATCGTCTTAGTTTTCGAGTTATACCAAAAATACTGAAAAGTGGCCAGTGTGACCATTCTCTCAGAAACGCATGGGTGAATTTAGTAGCATTTTCGGTTTTAAGCATGCTTATGGGCCAAACAAATATATTCAATTATAAAAACCCTTGCACGTAATTGTTCCTTTTTAAAAGGTCTATTCAATCAGTGGCGGGTCCAGGGGGGAGGTCATGGGGGTCATGACCCCCCCCAGAGCTCCAGCGAAAACAACAAACACGAGTAATCTTTACTGATTATTCAAAAAATTAGAAGACAGAGAAAAACTTTTTGGGTTATTCCATATTTGTTAGTAATCTACTATTTATACGAAAAACATGACCTTATTAAGGGTTAACTTCTATTTTCTTAACAAAGCCAAGTTTCTTAATGAAATGGACAGCAAAGAAATATTGATCAAAAATCACTACTAGCCCTCGAGGATTGCTAAATTGTCTTTGATATCCATCCGAATTAAAATTCTGCGGACTCTCTTAAATAAACTAGTTCCCCACAGTCAGCATCATCGCAAAAAATAAGACTCTGCCGTAGTTTGACAAAGATGAAGCTATTTTAAGCAAACGGGACCCTTAATCATAAAATCCGTTATAACTCGAAAGCAAAGCGAAAACGAGAAAAATACCTCTTAAGTTTTTCAGTAATCAATGGTTTTCATCTGCGGTGGTAACTGTGTGATACCCTGTATAGTAGTTTTGATAACAAGTTATCATAGCATTTTAAACATTATATTTACTTAACTCTGTTTTATTTTCAATTGAAAAGAAAATAGTTTTGGGTGCCACAGACATTTTGTTGCGTATGCACCTATCAAAAAAGATAGCATTCTTTTTTTGAAAAAGAAGATCTATGTAAGTTGCTTATTTTAAATTTCCTAAAAATATTACTAGGATGTCTTCGTTTCTTAATGTGCTTGTGCGTGAAGTTAGCACCGCCATTTTTGATTTTCGAGAATAAAATTATGCTGTATTGCGCTGATTCTGTGCTGCCTTGTGCCGTAAATATTAAAAAATCGCATATTTGCAAATTTTGTGAATTCATTTTTTTTTTAATTTCAATATTTCTTAAAAAAGAAAAATGTGTTATTTTGTGCTCAGATTATGCTGCTAGACGCCAAAGAGATAAAAATTAAATTCGCAAAATTGCAACTTTAATGGACAAGAATAAAATGCGAAGGACTGTAGCGTGAAATTGGCACCGCCATTTTCGCTATGCTGTATTGTGATCAACTTGGGCCGTAAATTAAAAAAAATTGCAAACTTGCAAATTTTATGAATGATTTTTTTTCGGAATTTCGCAATTTCTTAAAAGTGAAAGGTATGCTGTTTTGTGCTCAGTTTGAGCTGTCATGCGCCAACTTTTAGGCCAAAAAATAATACATACCTACATATATGCCTTTTTGTATAAGTTTCACATTTTTATAAAAAAAACTTAATTGTGCTATTTCGTGCTCAGTTTGTGCTGCCATATGGAGATACAAAATTTTGCATATTTGCAACTTTTACGGCCAAAAAACAACAAACACTTAAAAAAATTCTCATCCGTAAAATTTGAAAATTCTCGAATTACGGCACAAGGCAGCACAAGCTGAGCAGAATACAGCACAACTTTTTGTATGGAAAATGGTGGTGCTAACCTCACCCACAGCTTTTTTAACTAGACTAATTCTTTGAAATCAATTACAGTATTGAATTAATATGATCATATAGTTTTATTGTGTAAATATTGTTAAATTGAAATAATTATTTTTTTTGGGTCACAAGCAATTTTTTTTAAATAATATTACATGCATATGTATTAGGAAAATACCCTCCTTTTTGCTTTGATAGCAGTTTTTTTTCTTTACAGCATGGAATCCACCATATTTTTTTGCAATTTCGTCTATCTGTTTCATTTCAAATTGACGCTTGATACTTGAATCACCCCTTTTGATTTTTTTTTGGTTTTACATAGGTATGCACCTATATGTAATGTGTAATCCATTACTGTCAATTATTCTTTGTAAATTGCTCAAAAGTTTTCAAAACAACAGTTTTCTCGTCAATTTCGCTTCCAATCTTAAATGTTTATCTTATCCTCATCATTGTCCTAAAAGTATATGAAATGAAGCTAAATTTTGTTGATGAATACAGTTTCTAGCTCAAACTACATATAAGCGGGAGTCCGATTAAGTCTTAATATTCTCCCTGATCAAGCTTTCGACTGGAATGAAGCCATGATTAAGCTGGACTTTTGCCAAGCAGTTGATGTTAAAATTTCATGACCCCCTCCAAACTGGATTCCTGGATCCGCGCCTGTATTCAATAGGCTATTAGATGAAGTCAAAATTTTGTTAAATATTGTTAACTATTTTTTAAAGAATTTTTGAACAATAAAAATTCACTCTAGGTATCTCGACTTACCTGGTTCTTCATGATGGCCATGGATATAATATCTATTATTCATATAATCATGAGTCCACACATCTAAGCTTCCCTTTTCCTTCGCATTAAGTCTTGTATCTATTGACTATGAAAATGAGCAAAAAGTGGAAGAAAATGATGATAATTTCAGCAAAACATTTTTGGAAGCAAATAAATGTAAAAACTAACTACAGTTGAACTTTGGAACGTCCTTTCACATTATTGAAAGCGGCCATTACATTATTTTATGGCAATTTTTTGAAAACAGGTGTTCCAGGGAACTGAAAATTTTTATAAATATTTTCCTATTTTAGGTAAATTTTTCAGAAAATCGTACCCCTCGTCTAAACGGAGAGACTACACCCCCTCCCACACAATTTGTATCTTGCTTCGATCCAACTAACACCCTCTAGCGTTCTTAGGCATTTTATGCAAAACACCCAGTATAGCTTACCAATCAATTTCCAAGCAACTGGAAAATAAGAGCAAGTTCGTGCGACCGAGTCATGCTTTTTATTTAATAATTATTGTAAAAGAAAGGCAGTTTACTGAAAATTTCTGAGACCTTCAGATCGAAAATCAGTCATTAAAATGCAATGCAATTTTCATAGTCTTTGTGTCAAAAACATAGTTACGCATTGTACGAAAAAATAAAATTATGTAATTAGGGTTTTACCTAGCCTTTAATATAATGCAAAAAATATGCCTACTTTCATAGAATTTTTTGCTGTTAATACTCATCAAGGTAAAAATATAAGATTAAATACTTGAACGGTTTTTAAAATTTCAGCGAAGCCGCTGAAAATTCCATAATTTGTAGAATCACCCATTTATCGTACTCTTCAACTGCATAGTGCATAGGTCTCACTTGGGGTGGAAATCTGAACCAATCCCCATACAATTTTGCCTATTCTCATTTGTTATATCGATGTTAGAGAAGACGAAACAACTGCATACTGCACTCATAGAAAAAAGCTAGTATAGTTAGCTAATTTATGGTTTGTTTTACCTGATTTTCAGGTTGTTATTCTTCAACATGGTAGATCGGGTTTATTGCTTTGCCAGATACCTGATTTCAATGTCGTGTTTAATCAGGTAAAATTTGCATGACATCATATATGTTTAACACTGCTTTAAATAGTAAAACTGTAAGGATAATCTAGTTAATTTAACATGAAAATCTAGCTAATTTAACATTACTCAATGTTCAATGTCCTGTAAATCTAACATGAAAATCTGGTTAATTTAACATGATTCAATGTTAAATCAACCCTGTATCCTGTATGTATTATGTCTTGAGTCCATACGTTTATTTCCCGTCTCTGGCACTGCTTTTCGCTCAATTTATTTTGCATTATTCTGAAGATATAGAAATGTCTTTATTTTATTTTTAAAATACTTTGCAATACCTTGGTACTTAGTTTTGAACTGGAAAACTCTGACACATTGAGATAGCACGAATCTCCTGAGCCACTTCGCTGCACAAAAAACTGGTGCAAAATATAAATAAGTTGAAACTGATTTTGTTTGGATGGCTTGTGTATGTATTTCAACTCTTACTCCTGTAGTCAAGTCTCGTTGAAATTTCCGTTTCCGTACTGATTTTTCTAACCACCATAATCACCGTATTCTGGACCGAGTGTTTCTAAAACACATATTCCAAAATGGCTGACATAATAGTTTATTTTGTATTTGTCGGTGTTAGTAGTTAATGAGGAAGAGTTACTCCATATAAGTCAAAAACGCCCACAAAATTGGCGTGGGAGTTACTTTGAACAGCTTATATTCGAAACAAAAATATCTGTATAAGATTTACTAAAGCAACATTCGAATTTTTATTCATTTTGACGAATATTTTACTTTTTTTCCAAAAAAGGAGGTTAAATCAATTGTGTTGGTTTTTCATTATGTTACTTCTCATGTCTTATCATTTCATAGAAATCAGCTTAGTGGTTTAGTTATTATGGAGATTTTTCCCTTAACCAATACAAATTACACTACTGTGTGTCGGCCATTTAGGAAAATGGCGACTAAAACACCTGATCCAGAATACGGTGATGCCTACCCAAGTTTTTCTGACTCACCGATTCTGGCGGTTAGAAAAATCAGTACTGAAATTTCTACAGGACTTCACTAGCACTACAGGGACTATATTTACTGGTAGAGTGCTACTTTAACAGAATGCCAGTTTGGGTTAAATTAATTTTTTTTTGATGACCTGTGTGTGTGCATTTTAATACTGGTATCCCATTGAAATGAGCTGCCAGAGTGCTTTTTTAACATGAGGCCAGGCTAAATTAATTAGGTGCAAATTGTAAGAAAATACGAAATAAAACATTAAAACAACCTGATTTGTGGTAAAATAGAAATTCATAACAAACATTTAAAAAAACAACCTCGGTTTAAGTTAGCACTGTATTTTTGTCAAAATCTCTTTTTTACAAGAATTTTGTGTTCAAATAACAGGCCCACTTCTTAAATCAACTTGTATATGGCAAGAAAGGCCACCAGGTTGATTTTACACTGAATATAAGGTTATAAAAATTAGGTATGGGAATTTAACAACGCCCAGGTTAAATATTTACCTGATATTTTTGTCTGTGTGTGGGTCTCACAATTTTGTCTGTCTGTCTTTTAATGTCTCACTTCTTTTTTTTTATATTCCTAATGGTTATTTAAAATATCATTTACCTATTCTTTGAAGACTTACAAAGCTTAGTACGATTCTCGTCAAACACAATGTATAGCTTATCTCTGTTTTTTTTTTTTTTTTTTTTTGCTGTCAACATCTCTCATCAGCGTGACAGTAAGTCTAGCAAATTACACCTTGAATAAAAGCATTGATTAAATAAAACCGCTTTATTTACATTCATTATATAAAACTGCAATTAAAGTTAAAGTTGTGATAAATGACCGACAATAACAATTCCGCTTAGTCTGATTTATTTGAATTAAAAGGTCCGCAAACAAAGCAGATCACCGATTCACTTTTAATCGTCATTGTCAAAACAATTTAAACTATCTTACTTAGAGGAGAGGTCTTTTTGTGGAATTGTGGAATATATCTAAGTATTAATTTGCATCGAATAAATTTAAATTTAATAAAGGCTGCCGATATTCAAGAGTGGTACTCCTATATTTCATTCACATCTCAATATAAATATAAAATGACAACTTTCAATGCACGTGTGAACAATAAACTATAATAAGTTTATCGTAGCCAATGTTACCCGATCAATCAAAGTAACCTATAGAGGAGCACCTTTTTGTGAATAAATCAAAAAGTGTTTTGTAATAGATTTTGCATTTTTTCCTGACCAAACCAGACAATTTGTCGTTTGCAAGGTTTGTTGTTAAAATAAGCAGGTGTAAGATGAGAAGTTACGAATAGCTGTCTTAATTAACTGATTGCTGGACATGTATATATTGACGTCATAAAATTTTTGCCTATAGCAAAAAAATAAAAATTCTATAAAAAAGGCTTGGGACTAGAATAACTTCTTGTTTATTTATTACCTGCATGTAGGTTGTAGGTTTAAAAATCACAGTACGTGAAAGTAATGATGATTATTGGCAAGTAAAATGCACAAATTGACTATACCAACAGCTAAACTAAAGTATAGGAACCCAAAAATTTAAGAAATCATCAAGTGGAAAAGGGATTCAATGGTCATCGCCTCTAGATTGATTGGAGAAAAGTGCTAAAAATAAAGTGACTTCCGAACAAGATCATTATTCACCCGAAACAATGTTGAAATTTAGATCTATATAGCCTCTATAATCACGATCTGCTAATTCTGCGAAAATGAAAAATTCAAATAGCTTGGAAATTGTACTTTGCCATTTATGTGCCTTAGCATGGTTGTCAACCGAGTTAGAATTTCATTTTCGAAAATCTAATTCAGCTAAGACATTTAGTTACCCCCATATAGTAATTTGGGAGTATTTTTTGTGCATGAAAGTAGCAGGTTAGAAGGTTGTGCTGTATTGTATTAAACCCACATTTTACTTGCGATTATAGGTACTATAAGGCAAGTTTTGGATTCGTGCAAAAAACAATTTTGAGATAACAATCAGACATGATATTACGATGATAGAGAACACCAAAAAAGTGGGTGGCACAATTCTGTCTGCCTGTCTGTCTGTCTGTCTGTCTGTTCGTCTACAGCCTAAGCGGCTCGATCGATTTTCTTCAAACTTGGTACATAGTGGTTTTTGGTGATTCTGCCGACACGTTTTTTTCATTTTTTTTAGAACCAAGAATAACGGTACCTGCCATAAATTTTTTTTTGGCAAATTTACATAATCGTATTTTTCTCAAAAACGGCTCGACAACTTTTCTTAAAAAAAAATTCAATGTATTTATTTTAGTAAAGGCTTTCTTTGGGTGGAAAACCATTTTTTAAAAATGGTTATTAATGGTACCTCCCAAGGAACCATTTTTTTAATTTTTGATTTTCTTCAAAATGGCATGACCGATTTCAATTATTTTTTTTATACAGAAGCTTCCAAAAAATGTTAATAGTTTTGTGTACCAACATTTTTGAAAATTTTTTTTTTGGATTTTTAAAAAATATTTCAAATTTTTTTTTGGAAAATCAAATATTTCGAGAACGGCATCATAGATTTTTTTGACACTCGATATTTAAGACTTTTCTAGTACTCTCTCAAATATTTTTTGAAAAATTTTACATTTATTAAAAAATAACGGTACCTTCCATACAAAAGTGAAAAAACCGCAAAGAAAAATATTTTTTTGCTTGAAAACGACTCCTACGATTTTTATTAAACTTTTTTCATATGCTTAAATTAGTAAAATATACAAAAATTATAAAATTTAACACATAGCAACTATTAGTAGTACCTGTCATAGAACGTATTTTTTTATTTTGAGTTTTCTAGTTATCAGCCTAACGGATTTAAATGACTTTTTTATATACAAATTTCAGATAAGATTAAATAATAATGCATATCAAAATTTTCAAAAAAAAAGTTTTTGGATTTTTAAAAAAAGTTTCAAACTTTTTTTTTGAAAATTCGATATCTCAAAAACGGGTTGACAATTTTTTTTTTAATTTTGTTTTTATATACACATAAATATATAGTTTAAATCTGCATACCAAAATTTGTTCTTAAAAATGTTTTAAGAATTTTATATATAAAAAAATAATTAAAAAAAAAACCGCTTCAACGATTTTAAAATTTTTTTTCCCATACAATCATATTCAATCATGAATTAAGATGGCATTATTTTTTTCCACCTCAAAAGAAGAGTTGTTTTAGCCAATTTAAATGTCGTATTTCATGCTTCTCTACATTTTTCTCTCATAATTTCCATGTTTGTATATACAATTTTCATAAACTCGCAGTGTCTTGAACATAAGAGCAAGTACGTGCGACCCAGTCGTGCATTTTATTTCTTAGCGTAGAGTAGTCAGCCCCACCATTTTGTTCACAATTAAATTTCTTGTCAAAATGGATGTTTTTAAACTATTTAAGTAGCAAAAGTTAACAAAAACCAACAAAAAATAAAATGCACGACTGGGTCGCACGTACTTGCTCTTATGTTCAAGACACTGCGGGTTTAAGAAAATTGTATATAAAAACATGGAAACTAAAATTTAAAAATCCAAAAACTGTTTCTTTGAAAATTTTGAAATGCATTATTATTTAATCTTATCTGAAATGTGTATATAAAAAATCATCTTAATCCGCCTCGCCAAAAACGAGAAAATTCAAAATAAAAAAATACGTTCCATGACAGGTACTATTAATAATTGCTAAGTTTGAAATTTTATAATTTTTGGTAGTAGATCGTACTATTTTTAGCATACAAAAAAGTTTAATCAAAATCGTGGGAGTCGTTTTTAAGCAAAAAATATTTTCCTGTGTGGTTTTTTAACTTTTGTAAGGAAGGTATACCGTTATTTTTTCATAAATGTAAATTTTTTCTAAAAATATTGTAGAAAATACTAAAAAACTCTAAAATATCGAGTTTCAAAAAAATCGATCATGTCGTTTTCAAAATATTTGATTTTCAAAAAAAAAATTTGAAACATTTTTTAAAAATCCAAAAAATATTTTTTCAAAAATTTTGGTACGCAAAACTGTTTATATTTTTTGGAAGCTTTTGTATAAAAAAAATAATGGAAATTGGTCGTATCGTTTTGAAGAAAATCAAAAATTAAAAAAATGGTTCTTTGGGAGGTACCATTAATAACCATTTTTGAAAAGTGGTATTCCACCCAAAGGAAAAAGACGAACAGACAGACAGAATTGTGCCACCCACTTTTTTGGTGTTCTCTATCATCGTAATATCATGTTTGATTGTTATCTCAAATTTTTTTTTTTGCACGAATCCAAAACTTGCCTTATAGTACCTATATATACATATATATACCTAAATGATTAATATGTAGATTTCTAACTTTTTTTACTAAACTGCGCACATTTTTTCGGAGCAAATATACGCTCAAGACATGGGTAGATAAAATAAAGTACAGGTTCATGGCCTTATTATGACATGTTCAAAAACCCATTTTTACTGAAAACTTACAAAGATATTAGATATAGCCATTGAAACTTATCCATTTCATATCATTTTTCGCAGTTTTTTTTCCTGAAAGCCTATTTTTTGGTACTACATACTGTATACGTCCTCGGTAAAAGCAACCGATTCGGACAGTTGCGTTATTTGAGTTTGTTGCAATTGCTGAGTCACCAAAACGTTTATCTTTAGCTTAGAAAATTAGTTGAACAATGGTAAAACGTACACAGTGTACACTGTACAAAATTCTGAGAAGTAGCTGTAAAATAACTGCCCAGTTACATTAAAAGTGAAAATAGAAAAAAATGGAAATAATCAAATAAAATAGAGAAAATTGGTTGGGAAATTGCGTTGACTGAATCATACTTTTTAGAAAAGTTGCAATTGCTGATATAAAATTAGTTCTTGCTGTAACCGTGGTATTACGTCCCAAGTCATATATTAATCGACCCAGCCCAGCCGTTCAATCTGTAGGCTTGGAAGCATTTAAAAACAACCGGAATATAAAATTCGTGACATCCATGCCTACAATTCTTTTCACCATTTCGCGGCTCTGGACCTTTGGCACCTCATATGAAGGAAATTTGATAAAAAAAAATATCCCATCTAATTGGTCAGAAAAGGTCAACTGGTCCCAGATATAAGTCAGCTCTAGATAAATTTTAATCAAGGCTTAAACTTTCTCAAGGTCGCTCAAGGTCACGTGCGATTTTTGGCACCTCATTTAAGGGAAATTTGCCAAAATTTTATACTATCCGAAAGATTTCTAGATTGTGATAAGAGGTCAACTATTTTCAGTTAATGGTCAGCCATAGATTTTTTTCTATGGATGTTTGAAGTTCGTTTCAAGGTCACAAAAAAAAAAACTTTTGGCACCTCATTTGGGTCATCTAAAAAAAAAGTATGTAATTTGAAAGGCCTCTTCACGGTGGATAGTATAAAATTTTGGCAAATTTCCCTTAAATGAGGTGCCAAAAATCGCACGTGACCTTGAATGACTTTGAAAAAGTTTAAGCCTTGATTAAAAGTTATCTAGGGCTGACCAATTTCTGGAACCGCTTCACCTTTTCTGATCAATTACTGACCAATTAGATGACATCTTTTTTTATCAAAATTCCCTCTTATGAGGTGCCAAAGGTCCAGAGCCTAAAACAAGCTCTATTCTATCGTGCTAAGAAGGAAAAGCGTATCTAATTTTTTGGCTGTTTTGAGATTGGGCCAGTTTTGGCATCTTTAATATGTTTACTATTTTATTTAAAAAAAAATAAAAGCCCTAACTTACTTTTGTAATGCTTAAAAGCGCTTAAGAAATATCACTTTTGGGTCAAGAACCATGACTTATCAGCACGGGGTGGCACACAGCACACTGCGTGGGGCGGCACTCAGTTTTGAGTGCAAAATTTAAAATTCCCTTACAAAGGAGAATTGGCATTTTTGGGCGTTAGCGGCCATTAATGAAATTAGTGTCAAATGAAAGGTATGCTACTCAGGAACAACTTTCACTATGGACGTTACATTGCATTTCATTTAGAAAAGAAGATATTTCAAAGTTAATATAATGCAATTGCATTGAGCAGTGATTATATTTTTAGTGGGTGTAATGCTTTATTCTAACTTCATAACGTCTATTGACAATATAGTAGTGTGTTTAACGGGGTTTCAGAATATACCAAGGCCGCATTACGGGTTTAAACAGACCCAGTACGTATTTCAACAACTTTGTAATTTTTTTAATATATTATTTTACTCAGGATTTTTAATATTATGATTTTTTAATATTTTAGTTTTATGGTTAATCTTCTTATTAATGATGTTGTATGGCCCTCTTTATAAACAAAATATTCTTGAGACTGTCTTGATTTCTTGTTCCACTTTCTTTTTCTATTTTTGAATTGGTCAGAAGCCAGAAACTTATCAAAACTTTATTAAAGTGTTAGCACAAAAATGCATTTTTTCCGGTTTTGAAGTACACCACAATGAAAAAATTTCTGCACGGTGATTGTAGGACTAAAACACATCCAAAAATAACAAAACCATTCTTGGCCGCTCACGCCCATGTTTCATACAAATTTGCCCATTCTTCTTTGTATAAGAAAAGTACAGACTTAAATGTGCCAGTACGGTGTGATATAGGTTCCTCTGTAAGTAAATTTTCAATCATAAATCATAAGAGTAAAGGGTGTTTTTTTAGACGTGTGGTTTTCAATCTGGCAATACTTTTTTCGGAGTAGGTATTTTTGACAGCTGTCACTTGATTTATGTTCAGTTTGGTTTGCCATAATGTCGACATAATCGACCAGCAGAGTCGGTAATTCAAGCAACCATGGATCGGTTTCACACCACGTTTACTCTAGTGACACTAGTTTACAAAATTTTGGGTCATGGTAGGGTCCTTAGAAAAATACATTTTCTATACTAATTTTGGGTCACTGAACTCGAAAATGAAAATTATTTTTATATGTAGGTTTTATAATACAAATTCTATATACTATACTGAATTAAATCAGCCAAGTAGAAGACTTAGCATTAAGGATTGGACTTGTTAAATTATTGATTCAAAATAGCTTTTTATGGCCTTTAGTCCTACAAGTTAGTTTTGTTGTACTTTGCAAAAATGTGAAATAAAACAACTTCTTCGTTTAAGTCTTTGAAACAGAGTGACCGAACTTCTACTAATCATTTCTTACGCTACCTCTTCTATTGCCTAGATCATTACTTCCTCCAGGTCAACCACGCATTCTATTTCCATTCGCTTGACACAGTTTGTTTGTTTAACAAATAACAATACAATAGTGCAACACCAACATATGCCACACTTGACATAGTTGCACTACGATGGGTCAGTATTGCAATATGATCCCTTATTGTATTGTGTTTATTTGGTTGACATAGTTCGATTGCCGTTCCTGTGCGAAACACTTGGTCGTAATCGAACTATGTCATGTGTCTTGAATGAGATTCATAGGAATTGGGTAATTGTGGCAACTGTGTGTGGTCTCTGTTACTAAGGGCACAACAGTTTCTTATATAGAAACTATGCCTGGCCGCGGGCAAAAAAACTTCCAGCTTAATGATTAGGAATTCTAATCTTGTTGGATATAGTTTACAGTGGATTTTCGTTGAAAAATTCATGTAAGTTGACCTGAACTTAAAGCAAGCCCTCACTATGTCACTGATGAGTTCAAGTGATTAAGCCGAACGAAACGCCAATTTGTAGGACTAAGGGCCATAAAAAGCTATTATGAAAATTATTTTTTTTCAAAGAAGCGTTTTCGAGATATGCGTAAAAATCATTTTCTCAGCTATTTTTTCAGATATTGCCATAAATCTCGCTAACGGCAAAGCTTATTTATATGAAATGTGTATTTTCTGAATCATGTGATCTGTCTCCTTTCGACGATGTACTGTTTGTATAAGTCGGACTGAAATTTTATAAGTTACAGGCGTTCAAAGTTTGAAAAACTAATATTTTTGAAAAAATATTTAGAAAAAAAATATTTTAAATAATTTTAAGGACTCAAGTGAACAACAATTTTTTTAACAAAGATTTGAGTTAAAGTTTTTTGAAATCAGACGATAAATGTAGAAGCTATTAAATAATTAGTGAAAGAAGGCAATTTCAATTTTTTCAATAAAAGTCATATAAATGCATATAAGGGGGTCTGTTTTTTCCCAAAATCATTTTCTTAAATCAGAGATACCTAAAATAAAAATTCTATGTCCTAAAATAAAGTTTTTGACCAAAAAAATGTTGTCTAAGGTGATAAATCGGTGCCTCTAAGGCCGTTCTCTTTTCCATTCAAAGGAGAATAAATTGGACACACCAAACTCCAATACCAATAATGACGTGGTATATTTCGTTGGAAAGGTATTTTTATGAACTACAATAGTCACTAAAAGAGTTTTCGAGGTTATGTAACAGCATAAGTTACAGGCGAATTCCTGGTCAATCAACCGCCAACCAAATTGACCACATTGCGATCGACGCAAGGCACTCCTCCAGTATCAAGGATGTCCGAACGTTCGAGGAGCCAACGTTGACTCGGACCACTACCCCGTTGTAGCCAAGGTAATGCTACGGATATCCAGACCAAAGCCAAAACAGGGAAATACTGTGAGGAAGTTCGACGTCGGACGGCTACAGTCGCAATAAATCGCCAGGTCCTTTTCCGATCGAGTCTCTCGCGCCCTCTTAACTAGTCCTTTGCCGCCAACTGCAAACATCGAGAACCAGTGGAAAAACTGCCAGGAAGCCATCAGAGATGCCGCCTCTGACGTGCTGGGCTTCGCACGACCACCACAGCGAAACCCCTGGTTCGACGAAGAATGCCGGCAAGTACATGCAGCCAAACAACAGGCATACAAAGCGGCGCTGCATAGAAGGACCAGAGCTGCTCGCGAGCTCTACGAGCAGAAGAGGAGAGAGGAACACAAGCTTCTTAGAAGGAAGAAGAAAGAGCATGAGAAGTGCGCGATCGAGGAATTAGAGAGATGCCACTGCAGGAATGAAGTTCGGAAGTTTTACCAAAAAATAAAAAGAACCTCCGAAGGTTACAAGGCCCGAACCGTAGCCTGCAAAGATGATCATCAGGGGAACATCGTGGTGGAATCGCAGTCGGTGCTGAGGATATGGAAAAATCATTTCTGTAAGTTGTATAACGGCGATGACGAACCGAATTCCGCTAACATGCAAATTGCACCATTCAACTTGGACGACGTAGGCCAACAATTCCGTCCACCCGATCTTGCCGAAGTGAGGATAGCCATATCTAAACTTAAGTCCAATAAAGCTGCTGGAGCTGATGGCCTTGCGGCTGAACTATTCAAAGCGGCTGGCGATGAATTGGTTAGGAGTATGCACCAGCTCATCTGTAAAATATGGTTGGAGGAAAGCATGCCCGATGAATGGAATCTCAGCATTGTTTGCCCGATCCTCAAGAAAGGCGATCCTCTGGACTGCACCAACTACAGAGGCATCAGTCTTCTTAATATCGCCTACAAGATCTGCTCTGCCGTACTTTGTGAACGCCTGAAGCCATTCGTCAACAACCTGATAGGTCCATATCAGTGTGGCTTTAGGCCAGGGAAGTCCACCATCAACCAAATATTCGCACTACGGCAGATCTTGGAGAAAACCCAGGAGTTTCAAATCGATACCCACCACCTTTTTATCGATTTCAAGGCCGCGTATGACAGCATCTATAGAGACGAGCTATATAGAGCAATGTCTAGTTTTGGCATCCCTGCCAAACTCGTCCGTTTGTGCAGGATGACGATGAAGAATGCACGCTGCTCCATCAAGGTCGGCAAAGACCTCACCGACACCTTTGATGTCAAAAAAGGTTTTAGGCAAGGCGACGCTCTGTCATGCGACTTCTTCAACATCGTTCTTGAAAGAATAGTGCAAAACTCTCATGTCAACACTAGAGGCACAATCTTTCAAAAGTCCGTCCAATTACTCGCTTACGCTGATGACATTGACATAATAGGACGAACAAAGCGTGATGTCAGTGGTGCTTTTGTGAGCATTGAGAAGGAAGCCAAGAAGATGGTTTTAACGGTGAATGAAAGCATAACGAAGTATATGCTGTCAACAAGAAAGGACACCCAACACCGACGTCTAGGACAGAACGTCACTATAGACAGCTATAATTTTGAGGTGGTCAGAGACTTTGTCTACCTAGGATCCGCTATAAACTCAGCGAACGATACCAGTGCTGAGATCAAACGAAGAATTACTCTTGCCAATCGCTGTTTCTTCGGGCTAAGAAGGCAATTGAGAAGCAAAGCCCTCTCTCGAGCAACTAAACTGTCCCTGTATAAGACGCTTATCATCCCAGTCCTGATGTATGGTGCAGAGGCATGGACACTGCTAACGGTGGATGAGAACGCGTTAGGCTGTTTCGAGAGGAAAATTCTCCGGGTGATTTTTGGTCCCGTCTGCATAGATGGGGAATGGAGGAGAAGATACAACCACGAACTGTATGGGCTGTACAGCGACACCGACCTAGCCACAAAAGTGAAAAGCCAACGACTAAGATGGCTGGGTCACCTTGAGCGAATGGACACCAATGCTCCGGCCCGGAAAGTCTTTGAACCCAACCCCGTGGGACAACGCAGTAGAGGTGGACAGCGTAAAAGGTGGCGCACGCAAGTGGAAGAGGACCTCAACCAACTTGGTGTGCGAAACTGGAGACAGCTAGCTAGAAATCGAGCCGGCTGGAAGAAGCTTGTTGGTTGAGGCCCTGGTCCACCCCGGACTGTAGCGCTACCTTAAGTAAGTAAGTAAGCTAGTAAGTAACAGCAAAAGGTACATTGTGTCAATAAAAAGAGTTGATTTCTAAAATCACTGATATTTCTCTCCAAAATTTTGTTAAAATAAAATCAATTTCTTTGACTCCCGGAGAGAGATATCTTTAGTTACTCGTAGATGTTAGTCATCACCGTTTTATCACTATTTTGGAGGTTATGAAACATCCCTTTATATTTTTGCTTCAACAAATTTTTGTTCATGATTCCTGAAAGTACTGTTTCTCTTCTTCCAAATTCAGTCTAAACCTTTCCAATATATTTAGCATTCTCTGATAAATCCCTTTACACCCTTCTTATCAAATTATGTAGAGGCAGGTTAAGACTAACAACTAACTAAGGAATTCTTAAAGACTAGAACAGATATTTGAAAGATTTAAACTGAATTTCGAAGAAAATCAATACTTTCAGGAGTTTTTGTAAATTTTGTTCAACAAAATTTATATTTTTTGGATTGTAAAATCAAAAACTCCCGTGTCAAAACCCATTTAATCCTGTGTACTAATTGATGCCGCCATCTCTAAAATCCTTGATTTTCACTGATCACAATCGGTGAATGTGTGAAGTTATTTTATGTGTACATTTTTCATTATGAAGTTATTTTATATTTTTTTTTTGTTAACTAATAGGGCACCAAAACTTCGTTAATGCAGTGTTTTTTGTGGCTGTGTGACACACAGTGCTGTCCTCTTAGACAAACATGTTGATCACATCATACCATCGAATTTGGGCGAAACGAAATTGTTTATCCTCTATTGATGGGGGTTTCCGTTCGCTTTTTCCTCCCCTAACTTACACATCTAGTTTTTTTTAAAGATCAACCCACCGTCAAGGTTGATGGAAACTAGACTTTTGAGTTCGTAGAAAAAATACAGTTTCTCTTGAAAACATCGTATGTATTTTTAGTCTACTTTTAAAAAAGCGATAAAAATGCACTACCTCTAAATATGCTCCAAAATTTTACATCAGAGAGACTCGGGCCGTAAGCAAAGTCTGGTAAAATTTTGCATTTTATTTTGTGCCTTACAAAATGAAACACCCTAAAGAACAGTCTTCGGTTTTATAAAAGCCTCATAGTCATAACATATTTGATTTTACAGCAATGGCTCCTTTACTTTTTAGTGAATCATTCTCCTCTAATGATGAACTGTTACGTTGCTACGGAAAACTGATTGTTTGATAATTTTTTTTTCAGAAAACAGCATACAAAAATTAAATAATTATCAAACTAGTGGAAGAACTGTAGCATTTTTTTTTTTTTTGAAAACTGTGAAGTGGCAACCATGAACGATAAGATGAAAAAAGCCAATATGGGATATGAGCGTCAAGAAGGATTTATGTTCCGCCAAATGAGTGTAGAAATGAAGTAAAACAAGTATAAACGTGCAGCTGTTGGGTGGGTAGGGTATTGCATTGGCGATGACTCGACGATACCATACGACGACGAACCTAAACGACGATGACGACTATGAGAATCAGGAACAAGTTGATGGGCCTACACATTTTGGCCATTGAGGCTTACACGAAAGACGAAACCCAAACCTCTTTCATCCTTTGTGGAATATACTTATACCTACGTCTGCGTGTGTCTAGTCAATTTATTGACGTAGCGAAGACGCCTTGTCCGTGGAAACTTATCCGACATTCCATATTAAGATATAGTATAGGTTTGGTAGGGAAAACCCTCGAATAGATGTCTGTTACTATCTTGTCTATCGGTTCCTACCGTCCTACACTCTACACATGGCCTACAGATTTTCTGTCAATAATTTAAATCCCATTGCTGATGCAAGAACTTGTTGGTTCCTAGAAGTAAAAAGGTCTTCATCATCAATATAAAATTAGAATGAGGGAAGAAAATATTTTCCATTGGTGAGATTATTATTATTTCCATAAGATATAGGTAAGGTATACTGGGAATTGATGTTTTTCGGACTCTTAAGTGGGATTAGTTAAAACTTTGAAATAGCCTAGGGTAGCAAAGGAGGTATAAAAGATAACATTTATGTATATATAGGAAGTGTTGGGCATTTTCCATTACCATTTAAGTAGTTGTTAACAATTTTGTTTCTATTTAAAAATATACCTACCTACAAATTGTTTTATAATTTTAATAGCTAATACATTTTATAATGAGGAACTGACTGGTATTAGCAGACAAACTGACTACCAACGACAGAAGTAGGTATACTAATGGAAAAAAGATTTTGTTTTGATGTGTTATTAGATTATTTCTAGATGTCAAGAGAAGCTTAAATGCAAACCCACATCAGAATACTCGCCGAATGGCATATGTTAATAAGGTCTATGATTGGGTTGCACGAACTAACTCTGATGTTCAAGTAGATATATATATATTATATTATCCGGCTCCCGATCCATGAAGGGTCTCTGCCTGAGATATTGCAGTCTTCCATCAGTTGCGGTCCCTTGCACGCCCCCTCCAGTCATCGATACCAAGCGCTCTTGCGTCTGTGACCACCTGGTCCCTGTAGCGGAGGTTTGGTCCTCCTGGTCGTCTCGAACCTGGGGGCTGGAATTCGATAATTTTCTTGGCTGGAGCGTTGTTGTTAATTTGCTCGATCTGGCCGAGCCAGTGTAGTCGATGTGTTTTAGCTCTTTGGACTACATCCGCATCTTGGTACAGCTCCTACAATTCACGACTGAATCTTCTCCTCCAATCGCCCTCTTCGGATATATGACCAAATATCCGCCGAAGATTTTGTGCCCAGTATCAATTCCCCAGCACTTGGCACCGTAAAGTAAAACTGGTAGAATTAGCGTTTTGTATAGCGTGCACTTTGTCTTTCAAGAGAGGAGTTTTGAACCCATTTGTTTGGCCAAACCGAAGTAGCAACAGTTGGCTAGGAAATTCTTCGTCAAATTTCCACTAAGTTTTCGTTCGTGGAATTAATGTTTGTTCCAAGGTAGGTGAAGTTCTTGACTACCTCAAAATTACTGCTACCAATAGTGACGTTTTGTCCTAGGCGATGGACAGATGAAGCTTTATTTGTTGATAGCATATACTTTGTTTTGTCCTCATTCACTTCAAGACCAACGCGTTTCGCCTGTTCATCAATAGCTGTGAATGCTTCCAGTACAGGTCTCTTGGAGCGGCCAATGATGTCAATAGTCAACAAAATTCGCATAGCCAAGCACTTGAGAAGACCTGTAGAAGATAGTGTCTTTCCACTCTTGCGCACTATCTGCTCCAGGACTAGGTTGAAGAAATCACATGATAGCGCATCTCCTTGTCTGAATCCTGTACACATCTGGAATAACTCCGATGAGCTGTTACCCGTTTGCACGTTGCACCGCATATTTTGCAACATCATACGGCATAGCTGGATCAGTTTTTTCAGGATCCCAAGTTCCATAAGTCGCCAAGAGCTTCTATTGGTGATGCTGTCATATGAAGTCGATGAATAGATGGTGGGCCTCGACTTGAAATTCGTTGGTCTTTTCCTGGATTTGGCTTAATGTGAAGATTTGGTCTATCGTTGATCTGCCTGGCCTGAAGCCACACTGGTAAGTACCAATCATAGTGTTGAAGAATGGTTTTAGACGTTCACATAGTACGTTGGATAGGATCTTGTAAGCAACATAAAGCAGGGATTTGCCTCTGTAGTTCTTGCAGGACACAGGATCGCCTTTTTTGTAGATTGGGCATATGGAACTATTTGACCAGTCGTCGGGCATACTTTCCTCTTCCCACACTTGGTTTCGAAGAATTTGCGTGCCAGTCCTATAACCAGATGCCAGTTGCTTAGCTGTTTTGTAGAAACGGTGGGTGTTGGTAGCTTTTCTAGACTCTTCGAGATACTTGAGCTGAGATGCTGCGGATGCTCTTTTCTTTCTACGCAGTTTTTTTTCTCTTTTCACGGTATTCATCTCTTGATGCTCTTGTTTTCCATTGCAACATTTGCATTCGTGCATCTTCCGTCTCCTGCTTCAATATCGCGTACTCATTATCATACCACGGGTTCTTTTATCTGGGTGGTTGATAGCCTATGGTGATCTCGACTGTCTCCTTTATGATGTCTGGCTTCACTGGATGCTGACGCTTGTGGCTGGGAGTACGGCAGAGAGTTGCCTGGTCAATTGCTCATTGTAGTCTGGCTTTCTCAGATATGCTAAAGCATGCAATGTTGAATTTCTGCCTCCGGGCGGTCTTCGTTTCCTTTTCGTTGGACAGTCGGGCTATGAACTTTGTTACAACAAGAAAGTTGTCAGAGTCCACATTTGCACCTCGGAAAGTTCGCACGTCCAAGATGTTCGATGCGTGCCTTGCGCCAATTAGCACGTGGTCGATTTGGTTGGCGGTTCGACCATCTGGAGATCGCCAGGTTGGTGTGTGCATCCTTCGCCTGTGGAACCTAGTGCTTCTTATCACCGTATACGATACTCGATTAGTCGGAAGCCGTTATCTTTTGTCGTTTCGTGGAGGCTGATGGACTTTCCAACTAATCCGCTAAATATGTTTTCCTTTCCGACTTTAGCATTGAAGTTTCCAAGCACTATTTTGAAATCTTACTCCGGACAAGCTCCGTAGGCTCCATCCAGTAGGTCAAGGGCGGACCCAGGATTTTTTTCTGGGGGGGGGGGGGAGACATAAGGGACATAAAATGAAGTATTATACTTCAAGTTTATTTAAGTATGTATAGGAAAGAAAAATTAAATGTTTATCAAAGACAGCACTTCATTAGCGTCCATTTCGGCCGCAAGGTCTTGAAGGATATTTTTTTTGTATAATAAGCGCGCACTAAAGAGGTTGTGACTACCCTTAAAATGATCAAACACAGTGCGAGCGTTAGGAAAAAGATTCAAGAGAAGATGCCGATGCACACTGATTTTGTAGTTCTGAATATCAAAATGGGAAGGAAATACAGAGTCAGGTAAAGCATTCCACATTCGGGAATGTGGAAAATGATCTCTATACTTTACAGTACGTCCGAAATTGGGCTCAAGGGTAAACTGATGTGCATTCAGGGGCGGACTGGGGGTCAAAGGGCCTACCGGGACTTTAAGAAAAAGGGCCACAGAATACAATAACTCTAAAAATGGTTAAAAATAAAAGTTGATATTTCAGACATTTCTCGAAAGTCATTTTTGTTTATATTTATTGATTTTTTTTAATTAACATATTGATTGAAATAGTATATTGGATTTAAGTATAAGTTATAGTTTTGAATTCTAAGGTGAGAATTTAATTTTGTTGAAACAGCTTTTTTTAATTTATGCCTGCGTCACCTGGCAGTAGTTAATTTAAGTTTTTATTCAAGCAAGCATACAAAATTGAAAAGATGTTCTTGTGGGTCTCATGCAGTAATATTACATTAATTTTACGACCTTAAGTGGGTGTGACTTTCAGTTTAGTCAAAACAAAATTACTCCAGTCAGAAAAATTAAGGGAATTAAGGGAGATATGAAACAAAAAGTATTCTAAATGTTCATATTTATAATTTTCAATAATTTGTTAGAAATTATTTTTTTAAGCTACGGTTATTGTGCAATCACAAGAAATGGTTGAAAAATGTTTATCTACTATCAAATTGATAATTGGCAATCATAATAAGAGTGCAGATTCTGAGAACAATTTATGTCACAATCCCAAAATCATCTTGTCCAAGGAGGCGATGCGTGTTTTAGAACAAATAGATATTACGCGGAAACGGAACAAGAGCATTGTCTTCTCATTATTTGTAAGGAGTAGACATAGATTCGTTTGAATAAAACTTAAACTAAATAAAAGTTACGATTGGAAACTATTGTTTTTTTTTAATCATTAAAGAAGAATTCAATTAATGTATTATATCTCAGGATTTATAAGTCATTATTTATTTTAAAATTTCTTTTATAGACAATGTCATGATGCCAAGGCGAGCAGAAATCTAAAGCCATACAAAACAGTTTGATTTTTTTGAAATTACTGAATAATACTAAAAAAGTATTGAAATTCGGGAATCAGTCCCAAATGTTTTCGGGATTTTTTGTCATTCGGAATTTTGTCCATTCGGGATTTTGGCTTTGAGGATTTTGTACATTCGTGATTTTGGGTATTCGGGATTATGGCATTCCGGATTTTCATTTTTTAGTTTTTCGGGATTTTGGCATTCGAGATTTTGTATCCTTCCCAATAAATGGAAATCGAATTTTCTTCAATTTTTTTACTCGAGTGAATCAAATAAATTATTTAGCTTTAATTTCACAATTTTTCACTGTAGCATGATTTTTCTGATTGAAATTTTTGATATTGAATGAAAAAATAAAGGCTGGTGCTTTTGATCACCAATATCTCGGCAGTTTCAAACATTTAAAATAAATAAGGTACTTTCAGAACTATTTCTCCAGTAACAATAGCTGTGATTAATAAAAATTACAAAGAAATATTTTACTAATCCATAATCCATTTGCAAATTTTCAATTATTGAACAAACCTAATCTTAATGCAAGTATTTTCACACCGCGTCAACTTTAATCAATGATTATTCTAGTTGATTATCATTGAATGCGTTTGTTCAGCAAAATTTTCAACAGAACATCTATAATTTGAGCACTTTATTTGAGAAATTACTAATTCGCTGATTCTGTTTGAAAAGTAGAATTTAATCAAAGATTTCCTGAAATTTCTTTTGCTCCTCTGGTTAAGACGATGTGCTTTTTTGTAAAGGCCTTAGATAAAATTTATAGAAAAACCGCAACTTGGACAAAATTTTATCACTAGGTATCACAAAATGCCAGCACTACCTTCACTTCTTTTACACAAAAAATTTTACTTTCTAAAGCTCACTCACCATAAACAAACATCAACTTTGTTTATGGTAAGTGACTGATTACTTCTAACAATTGGTTTGACATACTGGAAAATGGGAAGATAATTATTTCAAAAACCATGATCAAACTGAAATTTTAGTGAATAAACGCTCAATGATGATCACAGATTCATAATGATGGATTAAACAGAATCAGTGATAATTTAGTTACAGATCTAACCCACTGTGAACAAACTGGCCCTATGCTAGACCAAGAACCAGAGCAAAAACAGTAGGTTCAACTGCAATCAACTACTTAATTGATTTTTGTTCGAAAATGTTCAGAGGTGCCCCCCAAATGTTAATCCAAGTGGGCGAGCATCAGCTGCCATTTTGGCCATCACGTTTTATCAAATATCTCGTGAATCGTGAACCGACAAAAGTAGTAATATTTTTTTCTTAGTTTTTGAGAAATAAAAAAAAACGAAAGGTACCTTCTCCCAAAAAAAGATTTAATAATATATCGTACTTCATTGCCTTTGCCTACTATAAACTTAATAAAACAAACAAGAAATTGGAAAAAGTACCTTCTGTTATCTTTTTTTATTTTCTCAAAAACTAAAAAAAAAATATAAAAATGAAAGGTGGTGCTTAACTACACAAAGTTTTGAAATAACAATCAACTTGAAGGAAAAAGTTCACAAATTTTTCAAAAATATTGACTTTCAAATTTAATTTCTCAAAAACTTTCCACTAAAAAAAACTTGATTCAAAAAACAAATAAAAGAATAGAATATAAGTTTAAAAAAAAAGAAGAAAATTGCAAAAAAAAAAAGGCTCTTGGGATGTTAATTCACCATTTTATAAAATATCTACTTAATTAACAATCATTGACCAGAGACTTTAATATTTTAAATATTTTTTTAAACTAACTTCTCTTTTCTGACAGTAAACTCCACGGATATTAGCATTGCGGTTTCAAGGTGGTCTTGCGTCATGATATTTCTCCATCGATTTTTGATGTATTTAAAATTTGAAAATGATCTTTTGCAAGCAACTTGTGTACATGAAAGTGTCAGCATCAAATTATATGCTAAGAAAAACTTTTGTACCTTTTTGCGTCAAAATAATATCGTCGTAAGACAATTAAGGAGCATTTTGCGCAATCTTCTCAGTGTTCTTCTTTTTTCTTGTTTCTTTCTGTTTCTCGACGTTCGTCCTCTGCCTCATCATTAGCCGCGTTTTATTATTCACATGATCTGATCCGGATCAATTTTTAACAAGTTATTGCAAAACCTACATGGGATCCTGCTTTTTATCTGGATCTATTTCAGTGATCCAAAAATTGCTATGTGAATTATCTCAGTAGCGCAAAGAAAAGAGGCAACAGATGCATGAAACATAAACAAACTTTAGGCAAAAAGAGAAGGGTATTTAACACTCCTGTCACTATGATCTGTAAAATTTTTCTATCAACTTTTGAATAACTAAAGATCCGTAGAGGCCACCAACCGAGTTTCGGAGGAATCCAAAGATTCATAGAGTTCATCAATCAAGTTCTTGGGGCTTCCAGAGATCCGAAGAGACAACCAACTGAGTTCTTGCGGCCTCCAGAGATCCGTAGAGGCCACCAACCTAGAACTCGGTTGGTGGCCTCTACGAATCTCTGGGGTTTCCAAAGATTTATAGAGGCCACCAACCGATTTCTGGGGGCCACCAGAGATCTGTAGAGGCCACCAACCGAGGTATTTAGGTCTCCAGAGATCCGTAGAGGCCACCAAACGAGATCTGGGGGCCTCCAAAGATCCGTAGAGGCCCCTAACCAAGTTCTGGTGGCTACCAGAGATCCGAAGAGACAACCAACCGAGTTCTTGGGGCCTCCAGAGATCTGTAGAGGCCACCAACCGAGTTCTAGAGGTTTCCAAAGATTTAAAGAGGCCACCAACCGATTTCTGGGGGCCTCCAGAGATCTGTAGAGGCCACCAACCGAGGTCTGGAGGCCTCCAGAGATCCGTAGCGATCACCAAACGAGTTTCGGACGAATCCAAAGATTCATAGAGTTCATCAATCAAGTTCTTGGGGCTTCCAGAGATCCGAGGAGACAACCAACTGAGTTCTTGCGGCCTCCAGAGATCCGTAGAGGCAACCAACCGAGTTCTAGAGGTTTTCAAAGATTTAAAGAGGCCACCAAACCGATTTCTGGGGGCCTCCAGGGATCTGTAGAGGCCACCAACTGAGGTCTGGAGGCCTCCAAAGATTCGTAGAGGCCACCAACCGTAGTCTGGAGGCCTCCAGCGATCCGTAGAGGCCACCAAAAGAGATCTGGGGGCCTCCAAAGATCTGTAGAGGCCACTAACCGAGTTCTGGTGGCCTCCAGAGATCCGTAGAGGCCACCAACAAAGGTCTGGGTGCCTCCAGAGATCCGTAGAGGCTACCAACCGAGGTCTGGAGGCCTCCAGAGATCCGTAGAGGCCACCAACCGAGGTCTGGGGGCCTCCAGATATCTGTAGTGGCCACCAACCGAGGTCTGGAGGCCTCCAGAGATCCGTAGAGGCCACTAAACGAGATCTGGAGGCCTCCAAAGATCCGTAAAGGCCACTAACCGAGTTCTGGGGGCCTCCAGAGATCCGTAGAGGCCACCAACAAAGGTCTGGGTGCCTCCAGAGACCCGTAGAGGCTACCAACCGAGGTCTGGAGGCCTCCAGAGATCCGTAGTGGCCACCAAACGAGATCTGGGGGCCTCCAAAGATCCGTAGAGGTCACCAATCGAGGTTTTTGGAGGCCTCAAAATATCCATTTTGATCCACAAAAAGTCTATATTTAGTGTGAGTCCAATTTTGTTATGACAATTTTATCTTAAAAAAAAACTTTTTGCTTGCCCGTGGGCCCACCGGGAAAAATCCCGGTTGCCCGGTGGCCCAGTCCGCCCCTGTGTGCATTCCTAGAAGAACGAGTATTACGGCGGAATTGTTTAAGGGGAGGAATGCAACTAGCTATTTTTCACTAGAACATTCTTTGTAAAAATATCGATAAAATAACAAAAGGCACGAAACATTGCGACGATGTTCGGGAGATGCAAATGTTTCTGTTATAGCTCTATCAAATATCAATTTTAAAGTTCTATTTTGAACCCTATCCAAGAGACTTAAATATTTTTTAGGAGCACCCGCCCAAATGTGAGAGTTGTACTCAATCTTTGGACGAATGAAGGCTTTATAGATTAAAGCCAGATCGGAAGGGGAGAAATTCTTGCATCTTCGAAGAAAACCTAAACATTTCGCAGCATTTTTGGCGACGTCGAATATGTCATAATTCCACAGAAGGTGGTCTGTGATGCACATACCCAGGACTGAAAGCTGTTCGGTTTCCTCGATGCAAGTGCCACTCATGGATAGTGGCATAGGGGGTGAGTTTCGTTTTAACGACAGAAGACAGAATTGAGTTTTCGAAGCATTAAATTCTACTCGGTTTTTTGTTCCCCATTGGACAATGCTGTCGAGATCAGAATTTAATATGAGCTTATCATACGCTGCCGTTCAAGTTCCACATCCGAAGAACAAGGAAGTGAGTCTTGAAACGAATATAAAAAGCTGAGGGTACTGTCGTCTGCAGACTTGTACTGCATGAATATCAGACTTGTAACCATCTAATACAACTTGTATTGAATGGTCCGAAAGATAATTTCCAATCCAACGAAGAAAAGATTCATCGATACAAAATTCACGCATTTTCAATAACAGAGCTTGATGCCAAACTCTATCAAACGCTTTTGAAATATCAAGCGCAATAATCTTACTTTCTCCAAAACGATGTAAGGATTTGTTCCACTGCTCGGTGAGATATACCATTAGATCACCAGTGGGACCTATTGCTACGAAATCCGTACTGCCGGGCATTAAGAAACTTCCGTTCTTCAAGATATTTCTTGAGCTGATGATTAATCAGCGTTTCCATGACCTTGGAAAGAAGGGACGTAAGTGCAGTTGGACGGTAGTTAGAGGGAGAAGAAGATTCGCCTTTTTTAGGGACAGGCTGGATAAATGCTGTTTTCCATCCACTCGGAAAGAGACCAGTAGAGTAGGACGTGCCCCCGTGTGTCCCCCCATGGATCCGCCCTTGCAGGAGGTCGTAAAACTCCTGCTTGTTAGACTCATCAGCTTCGTCAGTAGGGGCGTGTGCACATATTAGGCCGATGTTTTAGAAGGTAGCTTTGATGCGGGTCACCAGCCAGGTGATCGCTAATCGGCTAAAACTCGATGGCTTTCGATCTAAGTCGATATCCCACGACAAACCCGCATCCTATCATGTGCAGTCTTTGATGACTACTGTAGTAAATCTCGCAATTTTTTCTTATTAAAGTTAGCATGTTTAAGCGTTCTAAAATTTATTAAAATAGTTAATCGAGTTTTTTTATAATTTATTCTTAAATCGGAAGATAATCAAACAACGTCTTTCTTCTTTTACAAGCGCACAACGAATGATGAGTGCAATCTTTATTTCATTTTAACTTATCTCTACCTTACCTAAACCGGTAGTCTCTCTTTCTTCTTCTTATGCCGTCAGCCTGTTTCTCATGCATTAGTGTTAGTACATTATTATTTTCTTGTGTGTCTTTTACATAATTTTTCAGTGTTGCCACACATGGTTATTATATTATCAGTCAAGTGATTTTGTTCTCCTAAATCCTTGCAAAGTCGTCCACTATCTATCTATTATGTTCGACGCCTCGCCTTTACTACGAGCTGGTAAGATTTATTTTTAATTATGAGAATCGTGCTGCGGCTAAGATTGTAATTCTATAAGATTTCTTTTCTACATCTAGTTATTTTTTTTATGTTAAGAGGAAGGTTCATTCAAAACTTTTTATTTCTCAATTCTCTGAAAAGTCTGACGCATATGTATATCATCTCAAGGTAAACTTAGGTATTACCTATTATTGCACCACTTGGTTCTCTCACAAAAAACATATCGATTACCACTGGTTTTAATCCATGACCATTAACAAAAAAAAAAAAAACATAAATTATAGCCCGCATAATATTGTTCAATTAAACTGATTAGTTGAATTTATAAAAACATTTACTTCAAGTCACCACACCTAATAAGTCTATTCAGACGTCGTCGTCGTCATTGTCGTTGTCGACGTCGGTCGTCGTCTTTTAGTCCAAAATGGTTTCGCCTTAACACAAAGAGCCATCAGCATCACCTACTTTGTAAACCAAGACCCCGATTACCTCTCCTTAAACTCTAACCACAGCTTCTGGCATTAAACGCGTAGGTCGTCCACCGACCGGCCTGGCCTGACAATACAATAATCTTACACTCTGATTCGTTTTAATTTACAAACCTTACAGCACCCAGCTATTTGCATCTTATAAACAAAAACGATGAATGAATGAAAATGACTTCAAAAATATTTATAATTTCGCAACTTTACAAGAAAAAAATAAAAAAAATTAAAACAACATGTAGCAAACAACGTTTGAAGCTCAACAATCTGTCGCCTTTTTAAGATTTAAGTTTAATCTAGCGGATTTTGTTTTGATTTTTCTAATTCCGCACCGACTAATACTTGTCATGTTGTCGCTATATGTATTATAGCAATGGTGTTTCGTCGTCAGTCGTCGGGATTCCAAGCGTAGGTAGGTTGAAAGATATTTTTTGAATCCCAGAGGTACCTAATGCTTTTGCTATATATGAGGTACGACAGGTGGAATGGTTTTATTTGCACATGCAAAAAATTTATTCAATATGTTCTTCCGTGGGCGAATCGTTAAAGCTGACGCGGATAGATTTATAATTAAAAAATAAGTATCACATTGATAGCTTGGGATGGTGGCGAATTGGCAATGTTAGTCGTTTTTGGTGTCGATATTTCCAAGTGGGCGTGGTAAAGTCTTGACTCAGCCAATATTTTGTTTAGTACTTTGCAGTTGTGCTGTTTGTTTCGTTGCAAGAATTTGGAAAGGAAATAAATCTTTACCTTAATTTTAATTTAGAAGTTTGTGGAATAATAAATAATGTTATCAGCCTAACGATTTGATACCTGCCGTTAAAGGCTTGAGCTTAGACTATTTTACTTTGCTTAAGCATGTAAGAAGTCTAGGAACTTTCATAACATAGCTATACATGAAAGGTTAAACTTTTCGACATTTGTGTCGAAGCTTATTAAATAGAAGGATATAAGATATGAAGTGCAACAAACCCTCTACAAGAACCTTCTATATTTCGTTGTTCGTTGTAAATTTCTTAGCTGCGCAAGATCTTGAACCAAATCACTATGTCAAGACAATTGATTTAAACCCAAGAACCCATACGGGGTGTGTAGGAACCCCACTTCAAATTTATACTACCCATATTTTTTTTTTTGCAAGAGACGTAATTGTAACGGACTGCCATGACTTTTATTTTTTTCATTGTTACTCTATGACCCAAAGCAATTTAGTTAGTTTTCTCTCTCCGTATCGTCGATATCTTATACTCTGGGGTGTACAGGTTTGCGGCAGTTTTTTTTGTCACGAAAGCGTTTTGTAAAAATTAATTTGGCGGTTCTGTTGTGTGAATTAGTACTGTTTTTTTAAGTTTTCGAAAGTAAAATATTGAAAATATTTAATAAAGTCCAAAAAGGTGCATTAAAATGTCTGATTATGAAAGTGAACTTAAGCGACTACTTTTTGAAAGTGATATCGAAGATTATGACGAAAATTTTGAAGCCTCTGAAGACATGGAAGCTGAATCTGAAGAAGATGACGAAATTTCCGCAAGTGATTGTGAAGAGGAGGAAAGCCCAGAAAAAAAACATCATGATGGGGTTCTTTTAGGAAAAAAAGGCTTCCGGTGGACAACACAACCCCCATCATCGAGTGGAAGAACGGCTTCAAGAAACGTTGTGTTACGTATTTCCAAACGCTGCCGCTGCATTGGTTAAAAGCTAGCTGCTCAAATGCTGCGAACGTGACGGATCTTTAACCTGGGATCCTTAACCTCTTTTCGATACTTAGGTAAAATACCCAACGTGGTTATCTTTTCTTTTTCTTTTTAGACTTCCGACCCATCTGGTCACAAACTTGTAAGTTCTCTTATAAACATTAAATAAAATTGAATTTGTAGTTATTTGGATGTAAGCTTTTTATTTCGCTGGAAAACATAATCGACAGTACGATACACAACAGTGGCGACGAGGAGGAGCAAGAACCAAATCTGACGAAAATGAATGCGGAACAATTAAAGACGCTTTTATCTGCTATCCAAACTGCGATTCAGGGTAACCCTACCGGTCAATCACAGCAGGAAATCATCCAACTTGAGAACTTTAATGAAGATAACGAAAGTTGGGAAATCTTCATTAAGAGGCTGGAAAATTTTTTTAGTTTGAAGAAACTAACTGGGTCTACTGAAGAAGTTCTAAAAAGCAAAAATGATTGGCTAATTCATGCGATCGGTGCAAAAACATTACAACTTCTTTGTAATTTGACAAGTCCGGATGATCCTCAATCAAAAACCTACGACGAGTTGGTCAAATTGGTTAAAGATCATCTACACCCAGCACCTAGTGTAATCGCTGAACAAAATCGGTTCACAAAACGAATCCAACACGAGGGAGAAAGCATATCAAATTTTGTTGCTGATTTGAAGAAAATGTGCAAAAATTGTAATTTCAAATGCGCGTCTTGCCAAGCATCAACAGCCGATGCACATCTTAGGCAACAATTTATTAGTGGCCTAAGAAATGCGCACTGGTTAGAGAAACTAATTCAACTCAAGGAACCTAATAATAAATTCATTGATTGCGTCACGGCTACTCTTGCAATGGAGTCAGCACAAAAGGATTCAAAAGAAATCCAAAATCTGCAAGCCACAACTTCGATAAATAAACAAAACCAAATAGCAAAATTTAATCCACTTCGAAAAAAAAAATTTGTCAAACAACGGCAACAATTATCAGGTAAACAAGTGCACATGAGCCAAACAAGTTGTTTTCGTTGTGGAGACAAAGAACATCTAAGTAATGAATGTCGTCACATTCACTCAATTTGTTCCAAATGTAAGAAAATTGGACATCTGGCTCGTGTGTGCATGAGTGGGTCGCTGCCCCCGCAGCCCCATCAAAAACAAAAAAGAGGCAAAACGACTTGCCAAAATCAGCTGGAGTCTTTTCAGTTGCAGCAAGATGATAATGATTTATTTTATATCAATCATCTGAGTGAAGTTTTTCTGCCAGAAGAAAGGAAAAAACCGAACAAAATTATGTTGCAGGTTAAATTAGATGGTGTATTGACAAATTTGGAGCTAGACACGGGAGCAGCGGTTTCATCAATCTCTCACGATGATTTCGTAAGAACTTGGCCTGAAAAACATATAAATGAATCCTCTATTCCTTTTCAGACATATACAGGTGAGGTGATAAATCCACTGGGATACGCCACCATGCAGGTCGAATATGGGGGAGAAGTATCCAATGCGAATATTTACGTAATGCCCGGGAGGGTTGACGCAATTTTTGGCAGAGAGTGGCTCAAAATTTTTCAAGTTATGCTGCCAGAACTACACCAAGTGGAGAAAAAAATTACACCTAAGCTGAAGGAAGAGGCGATGCGTGAGTTGAAGACCAAGTTCGCTGACGTTTTTCGACCTGGAGTTGGAAAAATAAACGATTACGAAGCCAAGCTGTATCTTCAAGAAAACACCCAGCCTGTGTACATTGCCGCTCGAAAGGTACCATATGCCATGCTAGGTAAAATGGAGCAAGAGATTGACCGTCTGGAGAAAGCAGGAATCATATCCAAAATGCAGTTCAGTGAATGGGGTACACCAGTAGTGCCAATTCTGAAAAAAGATGGGTCAATCAGACTATGCGCAGATTACAAGATCACACTCAATAAAGTACTGAAAAGTGATAACTTTCCGATTCCACCAATAGAAGACATCTTTGCAACGTCCATGGAAGGTGGCAAAATTTTCACAACTTTGGACATCAGTGAGGCTTATTTACACATGCCAATGGATCAGCAAAGTGCGCAGATCCAAGCAATTTCAACCATGCAAGGTGATTACCAGGTAAATAGGCTGATGTACGGTACCAAAGTGGCACCAGCAATTTGGCAGAGGTATATTCAGCAGAAGCTGAAAGGCATTAAAGGAGTTTGTGTTTTTCTTGATGACATCAAGATCCAAGGGAGAGATTTTGATCAACATATAGCTCGCTTAGAGGAAGTACTTGGTCGACTTAACAAAGTCGGGTTGCGGGTAAATTTCAACAAATGTAAATTTTTCGAAAATTCCATAACTTACTTAGGTCATGTGATTTCGGCGAGAGGACTGGAGAAGACCAAGGACAAGGTTCAGGCAATCATGGATGCGCCCGCACCGAAGAATATTACCGAGGTCCGAAGCTGGCTAGGGTTGGTAAATTATTATGGGAGGTTTCTGAAAAATCTTTCGGCCAAACTGCACCCACTCTACCATCTTTTACAAAAGGACATTGTGTTTAGCTGGACCAAGGAATGCGAGGAAGCATTTAATCTTATAAAAGACGAGGTGACTTCCGAAGTGGTACTTGTTGCGTACGATCCAGCTCTGCCGTTGTCTTTGGCCACGGATGCAAGTCCGTATGGACTAGGAGCAGTGCTATCACACAAATTTCCTGATGGGCAAGAACATCCGATCGCGTATGCCTCTCGGTCTTTGTCAAAGTCTGAGATGAATTATAGTCAAATAGACAAAGAAGCTACCGCGATTTTTTGGGCTCTGAAAAGATTTTTTCAATACTGCTACGGACGTAAGTTTACGTTAATCACTGACCATAAACCTTTGGTTGCTATTTTCAGCCCAGATAAAAATCTGCCAAGCATGGTTGCCACTCGAATGCTGCATTACGCTCAATTCCTTCAAGGGTTCAGCTACAACATCGTGTACCGGTCGACGGATGAGCATTCCAATGCAGACGCGCTTTCAAGGTTGCCGTTAACCTATAAGGACTCCGATGACATAGATGACATCACATATTACCAAATGCAACAATTTGAAACGGTTCCGGTTACGCAAAAGGAAATTGCCAAGGAAACAACAAAAGATGATGTGTTGAAAGTGGTACATTTTTCATTATTGGCAGGAAAGAAGCTCCAGCATCCGGATTTTCAAGGTAAAGATGAACAATTTTCATTGTCAAATGGTATTATTCTTAGAAATAGCCGAGTGGTGATACCTACAAGTTTGAGGAAGCTCATCTTAGCCGAATTGCACGTGGCCCACGTAGGTATTGTGAAGATGGAGGCACTTGCAAGGAGCTACGTTTGGTGGCCGCGCATTGATTCAGATATAGAAAATTTGGCTCGCGAATGCTTTGCATGTAGAAGTGTTATGAAGCAGTCCACAAGAAAGGTGCAACACCCATGGGAGTACCCAACTAGTGCATGGCAGAGAGTACACATAGACTTCGCGGGACCATTTATGGACAAGTATTTCTTGATCGTGGTGGATGCTCATTCGAAGTGGCCGGAGATTATCCCAATGACGTGTATGACAGCATCGAAAACAATAGTCGTGTTACGTGAAATATTTGCTCGTTTTGGATTACCAGTCACATTAGTCAGCGACAACGGTTCTACATTTACTTCGGGGGAGTTCAAGGAATTCACCAGAGCAAATGGAATCATCCACAAGTTCTCTGCACCATACCACCCTGCCACTAACGGACAGACAGAAAGATTCGTACAGAGTATGAAAATGACACTTCGCAAGATGGTAAAGGACTCTGGAGATTTAAATTTGAAGCTTTCCAACTATCTGATGCAATACAGGAAAACCCCAAATTCTACAACCGGAATAGCACCATGTGTTTTATTCCTGCAGCGAGATATTCGTGTACGACTGGATTTGGTTCGTTCTGGAGATAAAGAAACTGTTCCACAAAAACTGCAGTGTGCGCCGTACCAAAATGGAATAGAGTACTATCCAGGTGACACAGTGCAGATCAGAAATTATACGTCCAAGGATAAGAAGTGGGAGTTTGGTAAGATTGTACGTAGAGATGGATTACTTCACTACTTCATAAATGTGAATGGGAAGCTGTGGCGAAGACATGTGAATCAAATGATGAAGTGCAATATCGACCCGTCAAATATAACGAAGGATTCTGATTTTGAGGTAACATCTTTTACTCCATTTAATAAGACCCCTTCTACTTTTATAGATGAAAACCTTGAAGCATCTGCAAAGGAACCAAAAAGAAGTGAACCGAATATGGAACCGTTGGAAGACACAGTTCAATCTATTGAAAAACCAATTAGTGACCAAAATTCGATTGGGGATAATCAGCCAACAGTTAGACGGAGCACTCGTGACAGGAAGCCTGTTGACCGTCAAGGTTATACTTCGTTTTAGTGGTGAGGACTGTTACGTATTTCCAAACGCTGCCGCTGCATTGGTTAAAAGCTAGCAGCTCAAATGCTGCGAATGTGACGGATCTTTAACCTGGGATCCTTAACCTCTTTTCGATACTTAGGTAAAATACCCAACGTGGTTATCTTTTCTTTTTCTTTTTAGACTTCCGACCCATCTGGTCACAAACTTGTAAGTTCTCTTATAAACATTAAATAAAATTGAATTTGTAGTTATTTGGATGTAAGCTTTTTATTTCGCTGGAAAACATAATCGACAGTACGATACACAACACGTTGTTCTAAAAATTCCAGGTTGTAAGGAGGCTGCAAAATTTGTGAGATCTGAGGTTGAAGCTTGGGACATCCTCTTTGATTCCTCGATATTGGAAGCTATTGTTTACCATACAAATATTGAGATTGGCGTTCAAAGACAAAATTCTGCATCGACAAGCCCATCCACTTCCGCGTCAGCTTCCACTTCAAAATACACCGGTGACACAAACATAGAAGAAATTCGTGCGCTTACTTATATTGCTGGTGTTCAAAAACAATCTCGGAGAGACATAAAGTATATGTGGTCAATCAATTGCTCACCTGTTTTCCAAGCAATTATGGGACAGAACAGGTTTGAGTTCCTAACCAACTGTTTAAGAATTGACGACCGAGAGACAAGAGATCGAGAAGACAAACTATCTCCAATAAGATTGATAATGGAAAAATTTTGTTCTAATTGCTCTAAATACTATACGCCGCATGAGTACTGCACAATCGATGAGCAGCTGTTAGGATTCCGAGGGAATTGTTCTTTTCGAATTTACATTCCATCTAAACCAGATAAGTACGGCATTAAAATAATTACCATGTGCGATTCACGCACGTATTATATGGTCTCCGCAATTCCCTATATTGGAAAAGAAACAAGAAATTCTAATGATCCTATACCCCTCCAAATTGTACGAAAAATAAGCGAGAGTATCCATGGAACTGGTAGAAACCTAACCATGGATAATTGGTTCACCTCAATTCAATTATTTGAAGAAATGCTATCTCGACATAATCTCACAGTTGTCGGAACTTTACGCAAAAATAAGGCTGAGATTCCACCATCGTTTTTGCCAAATAGAAAAAAAGAGGTCCTTTCATCCCAGTTTTCCTTCAAGGATAAACTGACTCTGGTTGCATTTACTCCCAAAAAAGGAAAAGGAGTACTGCTTGTCTCATCGTTACATAAGGACAAGGTAGTTGATCCACAAACTAAAAACCGGAAATTATAAATTTTTACAACAGTACAAAAGGTGGTGTTGACACTTTTGATCAACTTGTGCATACTTATAGTGTAGCAAGAAAAACCCGTAGATGGCCACTAAGATATTTCTTCGGCATGCTTGACCAAGCAGGCATAAACTCTATGGTGTTATATAACCTTGGGAATAACTACAAAAATAAAAAAGAGAAACGAAGTATTTTTTTGCATAACCTGGGCCTCTCTCTGGCAAAACCACATATGCAAAAACGGTTAGAGCAGAAACTATAAACATTCATTTGAGGACCAACATCGAAAAAATTCTTAGGAATGCAGTGGACGAAAATATTGACCGATGATAATATCGATGATGTCTCCGTCCCAGAACCTTCTGCAAAAAAGGCAAAACTAGGTAGATGCTTTTTGTGTCCCAGGATGAAAGATAAAAAGACAAAGACAACCTGCGGTACATGCGATAGACACATTTGCGCTGAACATCGCATAGAAATATGCAGTAGCTGCAGTTTTTTGCCTCCAAACAATGCTTAAAAATATATCGGTAATGTTTTGAAAATATAACTTTTGTATGCAAATAATTATTGAAACACATGTCTTTTTTCAGATTTTAAACAAATTTGGTGAATTCCGTCCTTTAAAATATTTTTTTTTTTTTAAAGGCTCATTAAAATGTTTAAGCTTTTTGGGTGCTTTTATAATATGAATTTTATTACTTAAGTTTCCGTTTATGAGTTCCATTGTGTGTTATTCTTTAATAAAATGAATTGGTTTTGAATAAAAATTATATCAATTGATTTTTTATTTGACAATTTACCACTTGAAAGGTAGTGGGGTGTGGAGGAACCCCAAATAGGTTAATGTAACAAAAAACAAGGTATGGGTTGTAGGGTAAATATTGTTCTTGGTATTAGAACTTACCTTACAGCATGTTGATCTCACCTTTCAATGCAACATCATCCGCGTTTTTCGGGTTTAACTCCAGTAACTGATGACCAGTTGTTAACTTCGATAAATTGTTTTGGCTTTTGTCATTTTTTTTCTTTGAATCTGAATACAAAATCCATGTCTATTAAAGCTCCGAGAAAATATTTTCCAGAAACAATGTTTAAAGTGTTGTAGGCTGTTCATTTAAGGTTGTTCTTCTTTTATTGATTTCAAAATCTCTGTATTTGTAGCTAAGCATATTGATTCCCCTTTCAAATAAAATCAGCTCGCATAAATAGGTGCAGTTTAATGCTTATTATCCTCTTTTAACTCTATTCCTATTACATAAAGGTACATTCGCAGTCTGTTAAACTATTAAACTTACCTATATATGGTATAATAAAAGACCCAGGTGTGATTTGCATTTAGTGAGAAATAGAACTTAAAGAAGAGATCACATTAAGATAATATTTGCTATTTTAATTGTAATCGATTTGCAAAAATTTAATGGTAAATGGTGAATGGACTGTATACTAAAATAGGAGGAGTTTCATTTCAAGATGAACAAAACTACTTTTGTACAAAACTGCAAAGTCGTAAAAGCAATAGGGCAACGGGTTTGAGTTTTAGCGTAGGCATTATATTGCTGCATATATGCGCTCATGTAGGTTTTGAGCCATTAGAAAATGGAAAATGAAAAGCAAACCTGTAGTTAAAAACCATAACATTATATTTAAACATGACCAACAGATCGATGCTTTTAGAAAGTAGTCATTAAACCTACATATTAGTACAGTTTATGTGGTTTTCTTACATTTGCACTGAGACTTCTCTTAGTTCTTATAAGAAATGATTACCTTATGAAAATTTTTGTAAAAATTACTGATATGATTTTCCGGAAATATACAAAACAATTCCAAATTGAATGCATCAATAAAATCTTAAAATAAATTTTAATTGTAAACAAATATTAATTTGTACATTTTATTCAGCTTTATTCATTTTATTCATTTAAATTCAAATTATTTTCTTTTATTTTCAGGAAAAAAGGAAAACGTTATCGACAAAGAAGAAACCAAATACCTCAATATAAATTTAACTATTCATAAATTGTTATATATTTACTACTTTTTTACTTAATTATATCAAATATTATAAAAATATGGTGATGTTTTTGATAAAACGCTAATTATTTTAATATGCGTAAAACAAGTTTTTTCTACTGAAAAATAAATAAAAATGCTTCTAATTATATTTATAATAAAAAGTTTTAAAATTTACATTTGAAATAAGAACAGAAAACCATGCTAAATATCGAGGGAGAAACTTTGAAACAATTATTATGGGTCTGTATTTTGATTATATTAAGTATATTTACCTTCATTTCTTGTTCTAAAAATTAAATTACAATTACAAGTGTAATCCTACACACGAAGAGAGTAGTGTCTCAAACACGTTCGCTACTCTCTATTTTACGTGTTGGCTACGAAATCTTGCAAATCAAAACCTCGCATTCGAAAAATCTCGAAAATCAAAATGTTGCAAAATTTAATTGCACTGCAACAAATACATTTTTCAATCAAAATCTCGCAATTTAAAATCTCGCGCGAAAAATACTATACTTAGAAGTTGTCAACAGTAATACAGGATGTACAAATTTTTTTACTGACGATAGATTTCACTTGGAAAGAAAAAATTATGTAAACTACTTTTGGGTAGGTACTACTCAAAAAAAAAAAAAAGTTGTTCGTAAAAGCCGTGTGTGATTCGTTTCTGTGAAGTTTGAATTTGCGAGGTTTTGGTAGCGAGATTATGAAAAACAAGATTTTTAACTTGTGTTATTCAAGATTAAAAAAAAATACGAGACTTCGTTATTCAATTAGATTTTGGTTTGCGGGATATCGTACCGCACCGCTATTTTACCAGTGCTGTCGAAATAATATTATAGTATTCATGAGTGAAAGTGAAATCAGACTTGCTATTAAGATAATAGGGTTAACGAAAAAAGTGGGTAACACAGTTCTGTTACTCTGGCTGTCTATACGGCTACAATCTTAGTGGTTCGATTGTTTTTCATTTGTTCCCAGAACCAAAAATAAAGGTATCTGCCACACAATTTTCCTTCAATTTTTCAAAATGTTATTTTACTCAAAACATAATTTTCTAAACAAAAAAAATCTATAAATAACGTTAAGTTAGGTATAAAAATACAAGGTATGTTTTATATGAGATGAAGGGTCGCCATATTTTATTTTGTGTGACGTCATAGCGAGTGTTCACCAACACATAGCTTTAAAAAATAAATTATTTATTTGAAATTTAACAAAACATAACTTCAAAACATAAAAAATCTATTGATTTACTTTGAGTTTTAATAGCAAATTGCTTCAAAACATAAACAATTTCTGTTTACTTTCTTTGCAATAAATGACAAACAATTGAGATCATTCACTCGCAATGACGTCACGAATCAATTGCCTGAGCTGTCAAGCATACCTTGTTATTCTTATACCACGACGTTAAGTGATTTTAGTGAAGTAGGTAAAAAACATTTTTGAAAAAATACCTCCCAGAGAACCATTTGTTGATTTTCAATTTATTTGAAAACATTGTGACTGGTTTAAATCATTTTCTTTTTAATTTTTTTTTTTTGAAAACTCAATATCTTGACTGGATCATCAATTTTTTAAAACTTGGTATTTGACTACTTTTTAAAACTTCCTAGAATATTTGAAAAAAAACGGTGAAGTACTCTCGAGATTGTGGCTAAATCGCGTCTTTCACCATTAAGTGGGAAACCATCTTTCAAAAAATTGTTATTAATGGTACCTCCAAAAAATATTTTGTATGTTGGATTTTGTTCAAAATGGCATGACTTTTCCAAATTTTATTTTGAAAACTAAATACATATTTCGAAAACAACATAGTTACTTTTCTTGAAACTCGTTACTTAAGGGTTTTTTTAAAAAATTTAAGAAAATTTTAAGAAAAGCATTTAGTTTTATGAAAACATAACGATTTCTTCGATACAAGTTTAAAAAAACCGTTGGGGAAATAACTTTTTTTTTCTCAAAAACAGCTCCTATGATTTTTGTTTATACTAAAATTAGTGCGATCTACTAAATAAACTTGTTTTCTAGGACATCAATGGAAAAAAATTTTAATTTTGTGCTCTTGTTTTTGGTTTTTTTTGACAATTTTTTTTGCAGTGGATATAAATTCAATAAGGGTATTCATGCAACAGCGTAAACTCGTCGTAAACATCGTAAAGTTGTAAACTTCGTAAATCTGTAAAATTTTCCATACAAATTGTGACAGAATTACGAAGTTTAAAAGTTTACAACGATTACGACGACTTTACGATGTTGTATGAATACCCTTAATATATTTTTCACAATTTGTATTAATTTTTTAATCATAATTGTATCATCTGATATTGAAATTTTTAATTCTTAAAAGCCACTTTTTGACAGAAAATTTATGTTTACTTGGAAGTTAAAATCCGTTACTTTTACAAAATGTTTTTTTAGTACAATAAAACGCCTAAGTGACCAATTAATAAAAATAAAAAGTTTTAACAAAGTATCTGATGAAAATGAAAAAATTGGTCTTATATACGCAAAAAAAAAGTTAGCAAATGACTGGTTTTGCTCAGTTCGGAATACTCTTAATGTCGTCGAAATCATTGAGAAATTTTTCGAGTTAACTTTTTACGTTTGAACTATCTTCGAAGAGCCAATATTTTTGATTGGGTTTTTGTATAACCCAGAATTGAATTCATTTCTTTGACAACTTAAATGGTAAGTAGAATTGAAACTCCCTAATCCTATGGTGCGCCTAAAATGGTTACATCTTATTTTTTAATGAAATAAATAAAGTTAGTACAATGAATACAAAAAGTTTTGAGTGATTTATGTGGCAAAAAGCTTCGCGCCGAAATAGCCCCAGGCGTTGACGAAAGTGCCCCGGGGTGGGGCACATTCGGCAAAATGACTTTCTTTTTTTAAATACAAAATAAAACATACTTTTGGAGTTATACAAAAAGTTTAATACTTCAGATTAAAGACAAAATATCAACTTCTTATACAATGCCTTAAACCTTTGAAAAAGTTTTATAATATTGTTGTATGATGTTTTGAAATTTTTTTAACGAATGTGCCCCAGTTTACCATAGAGACTTGAAACTTGGGGAATACACTGAGGGAAAAATGTATGCACTCAGCACATCATTTTATTTACTCATCCTATATTTTTCTGCACACATACTTTTCTGTACTCATTACCTAATGAAATATATACTGACAACATAAACCTATTAGCAGTGAAGGAGCTACTAAATAGTTCTGTAGACTCATTACACGAATATGTACCACGCCAGCTTACGATTATGTAGTGAGAATAGATTCTATGCACTATTTTTTGGTATCATTGCGTAAATATAAACTTTCCATGGACTCAGTAAATAATTATGTGTAGGTTGTCGCATGATGATGTACTGAGTATAGCTCATATGCACTTATTAAATAAATGTAAATAAATCTATTTAGGCATTTTTTGAAAAAACTGTTAGTTTTCTGCGATTAGTATACAGTGTCTATGCACTCAATAAATAAATATAAATATTTTATGTATGCATTTACTAAAAACAAACAGGTTATCTGTGATAAGCACAGATTCTTTGTAGTGAGAACAGATCAATTTGTATGTAATGAGTACATATTTATGTAATGAGTCCATATGTTTATGTACTCCATGTGTGTATGTCCTCACTACATATGTTTGTATCGAGTCTATGTACTCAATTCATATTTATGTAATGAGTCCATATGTCTATGTACTCCACATATTTGTGTAATGAGTCCATATGTCACTACACATTTATGTTATGAGTCCATACATTTAAGAGAATCCTCTGTAACGTTTCACCTTATTCTGAAAGTTTATTTTCTAGCAGCGCTATTAATAAAAAACGCTTATTCTACCTTTATTCCACGATTTTACTAAACCACGGAATAAGAGTTAAGCCACAGGTTAAAATTTCTCATTAAAAAAAAATTTATATTCGTGAAATAGTAAAGTGACGTTTACCGTGCGAGGCCTGTTAAGTATCTTGATATTTGTACCAAGTTTCTGAAACTTGGGTTTTTTCCGTATGGGTTTTGACATCTTAAAATTTCAAGTAACCAAACACACCTAAGAATTTTCTTGTTTATGTTTATCTAAAATTTTAGTAGGTATTATTGTAAATTTAATTAAAAAAGAAAAAGAAGGGAGAGTTGGAGCACCAAAGACAAAGTAAGCTCATAAAAATAAACTAAACCATTTATAAATAACCTTTTGCTTTATATTCTTCAGAACATAGCGAAATCATCGTGCATAGAAAAAAAATGTTATTGAAAAGGTGAATCTTCTGATACCAACACCAATAAAAAAAATAGTCTGGCTGCTTATTCCTTCGCTAAACCATCTGCTACGGTGGTTTAGCATAGTTAACGTCACATAGCAGAAATTTTGTTTTATTAGTAACATTTTGCACTTAGTCCATGGAATAAGGCTAACCCTTCGCTATTCCTCGTTTTTTAATTTGGCTGTAGATATTTATTTTATTTTAAAAATACTTTGTGATACTTACTCGGATTTGAACTGGGAACCTTTCACACACGAAGATAGCACGCATCCACCAGGCCACTTGGGGGCACAAAAAACTGGTGCCAAAACTGAATAAGTTGAAACTTATGCTTGGATGGCTGAAGTGCTCAATATACACATAGAGTCAGTACAAGTTGCGTGGACTCAGCACTGTAGCTAGTCAATAGATACATGTGTAGGTATTGAGTATATACCGTCTGTATTGAATAAATGTCGAAATGGCACACGTCGTATTTACTCAACACATAACTTAATGTAACCTATAACAGTTTCAGTTGCATGGGTTGCGCTTGATATGTGTTGAGTATATACCGTCTGTATTGAACAAATGTCACCATAGACTCTGTGCAGGTTGCATATACTCAGTACATAACTTTATGTAATAAATGTTTTCTATACTTTGATGGCTGGTGCTTGATATGAACTGAGTAAATACCATCTGCATTGAATAAATCTCGACAAAGACTCAGTATACGTCATATTTACTCAGTACATAACTTCATGTAATAAATGTTTTTTTTTGGTGGATGGCTGGCGCTTGAGTATTAACTGTTTGCATTGAATAAATGTCACTATAGACTCAGTGCACGTTGCATATACTCAGTATATAACTTTATATGCGCTGATTATATACCGCCTGCATTCTATAAATGTAGACATAGACTCAGTACACGTCGTATTTACACAGCACATAACTTAATGCAGTTAATAATTTTTTATTTAGATGGCTGGCACTTGTTATGTGTTGGGTATTAAACGTCTCTATTGAATAGATATCGAGATAGACTTAGTACACATTGCTTATACTCAGCACATAAACTTAACTTTTAAATTTAAATTTTATTAAATCGAAACATATTTGACTTTAGCTGGTCCATAGTTTTGTAATGAGTATATTACGTCTTTATCCAATACACAAATCGGTACTCTAGATTGTTAGTTTTATTCGATACATAACTTGAATTATAACTAGTACACAATAACTTTACTTAGTGAATAGATCTTCGATGGCAATCCTTTGCAACATCGGTACATACAATTTACATTTATGGTTCTGTACGGAGTGCATTCATTTTTCCCTCAGTGTATTTGTTTGTATTTATTTCGAAATTTGAGCCCGTGTGCACACAAAAATTCCAAAAGTTAGAAAATACGGGACACCCTAACATACATATCCAATATTTATTTTTCTAAAAACCGCTTGAACGATAAGCTATAGAGTTTTGGATTCGTGCAGACAAAACATTTTGAGATAACAATCAAACATGACATTACGATGATAGGGAAAAAAGTGGGAGACACAATTCATTTTCTTCAAGTTTTGTACTCATGGTTTTTTGTAATACCCTAGAGGGAAAATGATTTTTTTTAGCTCCAAAACTAAAGGTACTTACGATAAAACCACTATAAGGAAAAGCTTATTTATCTCAAAAACGGCTCCAAAATGATTATAATGACATAAAATCGATTACCTTCAATAAAATACACCGATTTCTTTGTCATCAAAATCGTCAATATCGGTGTAACATATAAGCGAGAACCGTTACTAACGGTAACAGCTACATACCCGTTTTTACTTTTGATTTACCTACTTATTATAGGCTCAACCGATTTCAATAAAAAATTGAACATAAAAGCTCCTTTAAAAAGTCTATTAGGTATATCAACATTTAAAAACAAAAAATAGATTTTGGATTTTTAAAAATATATATTTTTTTTTTAATTAAATATTTCAAAATCGGGTTGATGAATTTTTTTGAAACTACAAAGGTTAGTAAATGTAAATAAATAAATAATTAAAATTCGAATACTAGGTATAATTTTGTATGTATGAATTTTGTAATGCATGTATTCATATTTTTTCAAGTGAAGGATACTCTATTTTTGAGCTCTAAGCTATTTTATAAGATGTTTATACAATTTAAAGAACAATTCCATGGCGGTCGTGAAGAACCAGGTAAGTCGAGATACCAGAAGTGAGTTTTTATTTCTTTTAAAATTCTAAAATAAATATTAAACAATATTTTACAAAATTTTATCCTCATCTAATACATTCCAAAAATATTTGACAATACATGATGAGCACTTGTTTTGACATTAGTTAGATATTGTAAATACTATTAAACATAGACCCCGACCTTCTATTTTTCGTTTAAGTTTGAGTTACCTGGTTCTTCACGACCGCCACGGAATTTATTTAATTGTTTTTTAATATTTGTTTATATTTCATTTATAATTATTTGCAAACTTTAAAAGTTCTTATATTCCAAGCAACTTGAACATAAGAGCAAGTAGGTACTTGCGACACAGTCGAACATTTTATAAACATATATGTAGGTACTCCAAAACGAGGCATCTATGTATGTAGTTCCAGGTTTGGTGTGGAGCCATGTTTTTGTAGCTGATTGTTTCCAATCCATTCAAAAGATGATTTGCCACCGTAATGCTGTCTTAAGCTTGTACCTCAAGTCTCGTCTCAGTTCTTTAAAACAACATCCAAGATCAAATATTAAAAGTAATAATCTCTCACGTGATACATACTAGGTGCAGGTATTCTAGGTGTTGACATAATGTGAGAAAGAAATATTTTAAATAAATGATCAGACATGATCCATCACAATAAAAACCTTCAACAATTAATAAATGTTAAAAGTAACAAATGGCACAGAAATGATCTCAATCCACCCGAGGCCTAAAACTGATGGTTATCTTCAAAGATATTTTAGAGAAAAATATTATATTCAATATTTTTTATTTCATCCGTAGAATAATAGCAAGATAAACAAAAAAAAATCTTACAAAAAAATGCCAGTCATTTATATGTAAGTACATACTTTTTATGCAAACAAATAAAAGTTATTGTTTTTCCGCGATTTAGCTATGGATTTTACAAAATATGCAAACGTCATAAACTTTATTATCACTAATGACCAGTATGGAGGTAATTTGTATGCGATGCGGCCTTAACAAATTTTTGTTGGTCTTTTTTTCTCGAAGCATGACGCTAATATGCTTTGAGGGAAAATAAGGAAATTCACATAAGGAAGGAGATGTGTTTTCCGTTTTTGTAATAAAAATATATGTGAGATGCATTTTGTGGCGTTGACGATGCGCAGTATGAAAATGCAAAACAGAAAGTTTATATACAATGACTTTCTGACTGTGTCTTTTTTTAAGCTATAGCTAGGTAATTTTCAAGTAGAAAATTGAGTATTTTGTGAGTAAGCAGAAAATATAATGGCTTTTCACAAAAAAATCATAGGAGAGAGGATTCCTTTGTTGTAATTCATAAACTTTCTAAAATAAAAATCTATTACCTATACATATCCTACATAATGCAATAGACTTGTGGGCATAAAAGAAATCGTTTAACGTTTTATTTTTTAAAGTGAACAGTTGTAGGTACAAACGGGGGAAATATTTGCCCCAAATTGCTTATGAATCATTTGCTATGCTGAATTTATTTATCTGGTGGCAAATATGCTCAGAAAAATTATATCTCTGTCCCAAAGACATAGAGGAAAGTGGTTTTGCACACCCATTTTCTTATCCAGACTTAAAATCTTTACTTAAGACTTTCAGGGTTTAAGCTACAAACCATTCGCACCATCAACTTTATTAATGTTGATGACTCTAACACCTAATATCCATGTGTATTTGACTCTAACATTTTTCTTAAACTATCACCATGTTTTTTCGAAATACCAAAAAGTTATATAATAAATCAAAATTCTCTATTGAATACCATAAGCTTAAATTATCTCAAACAATTTTTAAATTGTTTTAATTTTATATCTTTTGTCATATCACCACACATCAACCATAGACCGACCCGTCATCGTCCACATCAAAAAGTCGGCAACAAAGCAAAAAAAAAACTTGCAATGATGGCGACTTAAAGTCTACTGTTGGATTTTTTATGTAAATTACCCAAACGTAACCGCATTCAAATGTGCATTATTAAAAAAAAAAAACTAATAAACAGCCGTCCATATCAATATGCATACTGACATAACACAAATAAATTCCGTAACGGTCGAGCAATCTATTGATGTCAATAGGTCGCCGTAACGCGCGCATAAAAACATAAAATTATTTTTCACTTTCCACGTTGCGGCAATGCCATGCTATTTTTTTTTAATCCTAAAAAATCATACTTTTGTGGAGACCTCGAGTTTAAGAGAACAACATGGTGGTTGCCGTTGCCGTTGCGCAGGCGCACACACATCGTTTCCAACACCAATAAACAACAATTTCTAATTCTGTTGAATTTTTGCGCACACAACATATCGCACGGTTTAGGTGCACGTTACACGGTCATAAGGAGGTGAATTTAAATCACCGCAATATCACGATTTTACATTTATTTGCAAAAAGCACAATAACAGGTGAATTTCTGGGTATGTGGTTCTTTTAAAATTTTGAACAAAAATAAGGTCAATTTCAATCATCTACTAGAGACCACATTCTTATCATTAAATGCATAAATATCACCCAGTACGGTTCGACAGAATTGTTTACTCTTGGACATACCTACCTACGTTATAATGTTTATAAATGTTCAATTGAAAATTAATTTCAGGCTGGCATTAAAGCTTGGGCTCCCTGAAACAAGGCCCCAGGAAATAAGTTTCCAAAGAAAAAATGGAATAGGAAATTCCCCAAATTGATGTGCGAGAAGTTAGCACCGCCATTTTGGATTTTCAAAAAAAAAAGATTGTGCTGTAATGTGCCCAACTTGTGCTGTTATGTGCTGTATTTTTTTAAAAAAATCGTACTAATGGTTTGGTTTTTAGAGGGTACCCATTTTTAGGCGTGAAGTTAGCACCACCATTTTTGATTTTCGCAAAAAAAAGTTGTGCTGTACTCAACCTGTGCTGGCATGTGCCATAAATATTTTTGAAATATTCGCAAATTTGCAAATTTTACGAATGAAATTTTTCCGAAATTTCAAAATTTCTTAAATAAAAAAGTTGTGCTGCATTGTGCTCAAAAAATGATACTAAGAACCAAAAAGAAAAAAAACAAAAATTTGCATAATTGCATCTATTAGGGCCAAAACTAAACTTTGCGAAGGGCTGTAGCGTGAAGTAAGCACCGCCATTTCCGATTTTCAAAAAACAAAAAGTTGTGCTGTATTGTGCTCAACTTGTGCTGCCTTGTGCCGTTAATATTTTTAGAAAATTTGCAAATTTGCAAATTTTACGAATGAAATTTTTTGAAAGTTCGTAATTACTAAAAAGTGAAAGTTGTGCTGTTTTGTGCTCAATTTGTGCAGCCATATTCCAAAGAGATAAAATAAACGCAAACAACAGTTTGGCGAAGCGTGAAAATAGAACCGCCATTTGCGATTTTCAAAAAACAAAAAGTTGTACTGTATTGTTCTGACTTGTGCCGTAAATATTTTAAGAAAATTTGCAAATTTGCAAATCTTACGGATGAAAATTTTTCAAATTTTGCAATTTTGTACAAAATTAAAGTTGTACTGTTTTGCTCTTAAATATGCACCAGTACATGGGAACGCAAATTGGGCACAGAATAGCTTCGCAAAACAGTTTTTTGGTAGTAAAAGTTACAAATATGCGAATTTTTTTGGAACATGGCAGCATAAATTGAGCAAAAAATAGTACAACTTTAATTTTTACAAAATTTGCAAATTAAAAAAAAATATCTATGGCACAATACAGTACAATACAGCACAAGTTTTTTTTTTGAAAATCGGAAATGGCGGTGCTAACTTCACGCTACAACCCTTCGCAAAGTTTAGTTTTGGCCATAATAGATGCAATTATGCGAATTTTCGTTTTTCTTTTTGGTTCTTAGTATCATTTTTTGAGCACAATGCAGAACAACTTTTTTATTTAAGAAATTTTGGTTTTTGAGCACAATGCAGCACAACTTTTGTATTTAAGAAATTTTGAAATTTCGCAAAAATGCGAATTTGTCAAAAATTATAACGGCACATGCCAGCACAAGTTGAGCACAGTACAGCAATTTTTTTTTTTGAAAATCCCAAATGGCGGTGCTAACTTCACGCTTCGCAAGACTGTTTTTGGCCGTAAAAGTTACAAATATGCGTTTTTTTTATCTCTTTGGAATATGGCTGCACAAATTGAGCACAAAATAGCACAAATTTCACTTTTTAGTAATAACGAACTTTCACAAAAATTTCATTCGTAAAATTTGTAAATTTTCGAATTTTTCAAAAATATTTACGGCACAAGCTAGCAAAAATCGAGCATAAAACAGCACAACTTTCACTTTTTAGTAATTACGAAAATTCGCAAAAATTTCATTCGTAAAGTTTGCAAATTTGTGATTTTTTTTAAATATTTACGGCACAAGGCAGCACAAGTAGAGCACAATGCAGCACAACTTTTTTTTCGAAAATCAAAAATGGCGGTGCTAACTTCACGCTAAAATGTAGGTACCCCTAAAAACATTTATGAGGGGAATGACCAAAAACCACCATATATCAAGTGTAAAGAAAATCATTTCTCATTCGGAAAATGAAAAAGTTTTAGAAAAAAGTTCCCTCTTAAGCTTTTTTTTGTAGAGAATCGTGAGATTTTCAACTCTTTTATGTCCGCTATTTATGTTGACGCAAGCGTGGTGACTGGTGACTCAGTTTGAAAGTTGTGGAAATGAATGCATTTAAATAATTCTAGCTTTGCCGAAAATTTTGTTAAGATTTTTTTTTGATTATGTTAGTCCAATTTGAATTTTTACTAATTTGGAACGGGGGGGGGGGGCAAAATTTTTCACCTTCCCGGGCGGCAGAAACTCACTCTACGCCAATGGTCTAATCATAAATGTACTGAAGGTATTTCGCAAAACAACAACGCACCTTCGAAATTCTTTATATTAAGTTCAAGACGAAGATTTTCCAGTTGTTAAAAAATTGATCAAATGTTTTTTATTCATCACCATATTTTTAGTATGGAAAAAATTTCTTTTCAGCTCTCAGTAATATTGCATTAAGAGTGGTGTTTGTTACTACGAATAAAAGTATGTACAATTTACATAGTTTTTCCAAAATGAGAGCTGCGTTTAGTGCTACATTCACAATCAAGTGGAAAAAAATGTAAAAATTCAATACAAAAAGTACGTATACGCCTGAGTGTCCCACTGTTTTTAGAGGAAGCACATCCAAATAACAGTAAAACTTTAATTTTTGGTTTCTATGAACAAATCTTATGTGGTGGCACTATTGTCTAGACGTTATTTTGCCTTTTCCGATCCGGATTGACTGCACATCTTTTAACATATACTCCGAATCAAGCTTGACCCCATCGATCAGTTTTTAGTTACGTTTGCTGGTAAAAAGTTTATTAATATAATGTTGAAAAAAAAAACGGTTTATGCAATATGAAAATGGTATCATAAAATTTTTCCGGAATTCAGTTTCAAGCATCACGTTTGCGCAAATTTGAACTTGGAAGAGGCAAGACCTCGAAGTGTATACTGAATAGATGGATCTTGGTTTTCACTTTTGGTTTTGTATGGTCAGGCAACAGTCCTGGTGACGAAGGTGGCAATGAAAGTGTCAGATAAAGTCTCGTCGTGTTTGTTCAAACGTAGTTTTTAGTGTCGTGGTCATAGTATTCGTCTTTCTATGGTCTCACTGTGTTCGTTTTCACGGGATCTGTGTTTTCTCACTGTAGTCTCTCTTTTCAGTTTTGCCGTAACATACACGTAGTTTTAAGCATCTAACATATTTTGCCGTTTTGCTTTGGTCTCGCCAAGGCCTCGCCAATTCCCTCTTTTATCCAAAAATAAAATTTTCTTAAAGGTTAAAATAAGCAAAACAAGATTTTAATTGAAAACGCTTAAAATTTTTTCAAGCGTACTTGTTACAAAATCATTTAAACTCGGTATGATTAGGGTATCAACAAAACTGGAGATGCATCCCGATCTACCCCACTCACGACCGAGCTTAGATTGGCGTAGGGCCATAATTGCCGCGTTGGCTCTATTATGTATGGCCCAATGACGAGCTAGCTTGAAACGATTTGGAGCATTTTCAATAGACATTTTTTTAAATGGTTTAAAAAACCATTTTGAAAAATAAAAATTTAAAAAAAAAATTGAGGAGACTAGCGAGAATTAAGCGAGATGACGGCAAAAATGCTCAATGCTAAACACCAAGGGAGGACCAAAGCAGAATAGCCAAGGCGAGACTACCCATAATGGGTACAGCAATTAGAATAAAGTTAAAAAAAAAACAGTTTTCTACATATTTATTTTGTTTTACGACGCGTCGCGAAAACTTATATATTTTACAAAGTTTACTTCCCCTTAAGATAATAAAGTTTTCAAGTGCAGACTTAACTTTTATCCCCACCACCATAATTGTAGAGTCAATTGCGAGTTTTTTGTGTGTGATGTGTTCCCCCCCGTTGGCGAAATTCTCTTGACTCGGCAGTTGGCACAAGTTAAAAACTTCGAAAGATCCACATCCATTCTGCATATAGCCAGCAGCAGGTTAGAGAGTGAACAATTTTCTGTCATCAACAATTTCGACGACACAATGCTGGCGGTGTTAGAGTTTAAATATCATTAGAAACAACGATACGCGATACAGTTGATGTTGCTTCAAGTTTCGGTTACTTATTTATAGAATTTATCTTCCTTTTTAATTTCAAAAAAAAAGAAACGAAAGAAAATTCAACTTACTGCAACACAGCTGAGGTATTTTCCCGCTCAATGGGGGGCTGCAGAGTGAAATCAGTATGTTGTTGTACCTTACAAGTCTTACAGGTTCCACGAGTAAGTAGTATATTTATAGTAGGTCTCCATGAGTGTCTTAGCAGCTTAGCACATACGGAAAAGCACCACGGTATCTTGTTATCGATCGATTTATCGTTTTCGCTTTTTCGCCAGCACTAGCAGAAAAATGTTACAACCATACTGAAATCTAGAGCTATGCATAGGCTCTATTTGTGCAGCACACTTGCAAGCTGACATTAGAGCTCGTAAAATGAATCGGGAAAATGTATTGTTGGCATTATTAATCCAATTCGAATGGATTTTGGTCGTTGTATGTTAATTCGAATATAGCGACGACTGACCTGAATAACGTTTTGATGTGTCTCTGACTCTCTGTACCGCAAAAAACGACAAGCCATTATTGGGGTTGCAATGAGATTGAAACAAAAGGTGAGCAGGTTTCGTCGCTCTGAACTATAAATACTTATACATATAGATGTTGTTGGGTTTACTTCAACTTCATCCAAGTTATGAGACTAAGTACAAATACATAAATTGTTATGGCCCATTTTTGTGAACTGTGGGGACAATGAAGGTTCAACTGGATTAACAAGATTCGATTTCTAACAAGAAATTAATTTCAATATGTGCTATTTGGTGTTGTTGATATTACTTTTTATTATTTAAATTTTTAACATAATCTTGAGTACATTAAATTTTATTTTTTTAAATTGACAATTGTTAGGTAACCAATAAAAACTTAGGTATGTATCGACATATAGGAATTTTTCAGTTATATAACTGTAAAATTCAGAAAAACGAAGTATAAGCTCGGTCAAAAATAAGAAAGCGTATCCAAATCTTCTTTACCTATAAAAAGTGATACATCCCTTGGTTTCTTTTTGAGTTGAATGTTTATTTAACACTGACAGCCATTATGCACTCAAAAAACTGATAGAAATTCAATATTATATTTCCGAGGTATGAAATAATATTAATCAAGTAGATGCTGTGCTGCCGAAACACTGTGATTTTTGAACAGACACTTTACATACACCCAAAGGAACTGTGTGGTTGTGCACCTAACATCAAGAATCACAATGCACCAATGTTCTCAGCAACTAAACATCAGTCTGAAGTGAATTTTTGAGTTAAATCAAAAATAACTGTTATCACTTCCCGGCGGCTTGAAATTTACAACAATTTTGATAAAAAATCATTTTCCCAAATGACTACGTAAGCAAACAAAATTGCCATATTTGATGCTCAGAAATCTACACGTAGAGAAAATAAAACTAAATACATCCTTAATGTGTCACTGTTTGGTTTAGTTTTCGGAGTGGTGGCATTTAAGCATAGTGAAATTGTCTTTCAAGACTGCAATGGAAGAAACGTTACAGTCAGTGAAACTTGCGGCAACTTAATACAACCAATAGCAATTTGCACCTACCAGACAGTGTGGAGTGTGCTTCAGTGCATCAAAATGATGTTCCGAAATTCTATCCAACACCACAACAATAATCAATTCAAGAATAAGAGACTGTTGCTAATGAAACCTGGACTTTACGCCTTCAAAAACATCAATTACCAATGCCTGAGACGATTGTCACCAACAATGCAGAAGCAACAATGATACAGAATAAAATTGCAGTCGTGGCTACCCATTTTGAAGGCAACTTCAAGCTCAGTCCATCTGATGATCCAGTCTTCCAGACACTGATGCATAACTTGGATAGAACCATGTTTAAGCGGCATCAACTCTGCAAGTGATCTAGTCGACAAACCAAACTTGAGGTCCCCAGAGGAGGTAGCTAAGATTATTAGCAACTCCAAATGAAAGAAGTCAGCTTGACTGGATGAGGTATCCAACTTTCTACTCAAAAGGCTTCCATAAGACAAAAATAGTGTTCTTAGCCATCATTTTAAGTAACTGCGTCAATAACATAGTTTTATATTCTCCACAGAAGTCTTTACTCTACTTAAAATGGCGCTTACAGTCCAGGGTGGACTACGGCCTTGACCAACAAGTCCCTCCAGCCAGCTCTGTCCCTAGCTAGTTGCCTCCAGTTACGCACTCCAAGTTGGTTGAGGTCGCTCTCCACTTGTGTGCGCCACTTCCTCTGCTGCATAGACCATCAGGGCTAGATTCGAAAACTCGTCGTGCTGGTGCGTCGGTGTCCATACGTTCCACGTGTCCCAGCCATCTCAGGCGCTGTATTTTCAGCTTTTTGACCAGGTCGACGTCGCTGAAAAGCCCATGAAGCTCGATGTTAAATCTTCTCCTCCATACTCCATCGATACATACTGGACCGAAGATCACCCGAAGAATTTTAATTTCAAAGCACCCAAGCAGATTCTCATCCGTTTTTGACAGGGTCCCGATCCATGCTTCTGCCCCATAAAGTAGGACCGGGATGATTAGGGTCTTATATAAGGTATCCTTGGTTCTCTTTGAGAGAGGGCTTTACTACTCAAATGCCACTTGATGTTGAGATTCCTTTCTCCATGACAGAATATATTTCGTCTTGTCCTCATAAACAGCCACACCCATTTTCGCCGCCTCCGATTCAATACTTGCCGCCGATAACAGCTCCCTTCGTTCTCCCAATGATGTCAATATAATCTCCATAAGCAAGTAGTTGAACGGACCTTGGAAAAATTGTGCCTTTGTTGTTGACTTGCGAGTTGCGTACAGTTCCTTCAAGTATAATGTTAAACAGGTTGCATGATAACGCGTCACCTTGCCTCAAACCTTTTTCGACATCAAGAATTCGGTGGTGTTCTTACCAACATTGACGGAGCAGCGAGACTTCTCCATCGCCATCCTGCACAAGCGGACGAGTTTGGCAGGGATGCCAAGATGCTACATGGCTCTGTATAGTTCTTCTCTATCTACGCTATTATATGCGCCTTTGAAATCGATATGGAGGTGGTGTGTATCGATTTGAAACTCCTGGGTTTTTTCCACAGAAGTCACAAACTGCAAAAATAATGGGGATTCCCAAGAAAGTCGCTAGGAATATGGTCACTAACTTCAGACACATATTATCCCCCTCCTAATACTCACAGGAAGCTCAAGAAGCTCTAAACAACCATCGAGCTGCCGTGGGATGCATCCTAGATGTCGAGAGAGTATTCGGCAGTATATAGATCGAACCCCTTATCCCTAAACTTTACACACAAGGACCTTACTTCCTTCGGTACAAATTAATATTATATTCTCTTTTCTTTTTTCCAGGAACTTTTTCGAGCAACTGGTGAACTGCTAATCTACAATGAAGAGCATCAGGGCTGGATTTGCCCAGGGCTTGAAGCTTGGATCACTTCTTTTCATCATCATGACCACTGACCAACCAGTTTCAAGTGAATCCGAGGACCTTTTCTTTGCTGACGACTCACTCACATATTAGATACTCATCATTGTCTCTATTGACAGCTGTCGGAAAAGTCTAGACGCCACGTCCGTGATGTCTTCGAGTCTTACACCAAGTGGAGTATACGGATCAATAACTCATACAAATTGGAGCTTGGCTGCTTTAGAAGCCCAAGGGCAGACGCGGTAGCTCAGCTGGCAGCTGCAGAAGCACTATGAGACGGAACTAAAGTTAGAGTACCAGCCAAACGCAGCGCCAAGAATCTAAGCATCAACTCAAGGAAGATCCTGAGGATCTGCACTGGACTTTACTTCGATCTTCAGTGGTGTGAGCACTTCAAGAACGAGCAACTCCCCTCTGTGACCTTTTATAAGTATTTAATGCTATCTGCAAAAAAAGTTGCGAAAGCGCTTCCAAATACCAAACGCGTGTTGGGAAAATAACGGTCGATATCTCAAAAGACAGATGTTGAGTAGATGCACCATCCTGTAAAATCTCAGATAGGTAAAGTGGCGGAAAAGCTTCCAGATGCCAAACGCAATGTCTTTGAAGATAGATGTCTTATAAGATTGATGTTGAGTAGACACACCTTCATGTAAGATCTCAGTATTGCTACTTTTCGGGAAAAACAAAACTTTTTTTATTTCAACGAGTGGGAGCATGAAAAAAAATTGGGGAAACGCCACTAAGTGCCAAAAGCATGTTGGAAAAAAAGTAGTTAATGTCCACCTTCGGATAAGATTTCAGTGTTGCCACTTTATATACTTTTTCTTATGACAAATGATGGGACCTCAACTTTTTTGGTAATTTTCAATATTTTGAACATGAAGAAGTTACGGAAACGCCTCGATGTACCAAACGCGTGTTAAACAAAATTAGGGTTGATGACTTCAAAGATTGGTGCCAGAGATGAACAGATGCACCTTCGGCTAAAACGTAGTGTAAGCTCTTTCGAGAACATACTTTTTTTCCACTAAAAGAGTAGGCCCTCCACTTTTGTTGTCAATTTCAAATATTTTGAACATGAAAAAAGTTACCAAAACGGCTCCAGATGCGAACCAATATTAAAAGAAAAAGTTTGTTAATTTAAAATGTATTTCGTTTATATTGGATGTCAAAATATTTGTTTTATTCAATTATTTTCAATGGGTGCCTTAGGCGCATTTCAATAAATGGTTAAGTCACGATAATTTGACAAAATTAACATTAAATATGTCAATTGGAACATAAAACTTTCTAAAGAAACAATTTTGGTGTGTTTTCGTGTCCAACAATTATTACACCCCACCAAAAGCAGCAATACATACCAATCGTATAATAATTGCTCACATTTAATCGTAATGACTTTCCACACCTCGTTACAAACAATTGTGATGTTTTCAATTAAAATTCCTTTCGTGTTATACCAGTGAACATGATGCGCAATGTCATTCGTTCCTTTACACGAGTTGTTTGCTGCGCTAGCCTATAGCCAAGCCGGTCTATCCTGTCTCCTGGTTGAGTGACGCAACTGATAGGATCAACAACAAACTGTCGGTTTGTCCACACAAAGTTTAATTCCACGAAGTCACATGGCGTTTCACACACACATACACACATGTGTGCATGCACTGTACATTACAATGTACATACGAAACATGCCCCAAACAACTTGTAGCGCACCGAGATGTCATCACTCCTTTGGGGAAATGTTACGTTCTGTTTCTGTGTTATGTGACAATTGCACAGCACACGAATGTTTCCAAGTCAGAAAGACTTTATTTTACCTCAGAAAAATAAAGAAATGGGACACCAGTTTTGGGGGGAGTGAGAGACATTTGTAGGCTGTTAAAGCTGGAACAAGCAACGGAACTGGGAATCATGTTGTGATTGAGCAACATGACATCCGGCATGCGCATGTGACATCCTTTTGAAGTATATCCGATCCGCGAGGGATTCTTTTATATTTTACCTTTATTGGGATGAATACCTAATCGTTTTTCTATTTTTGTCGCGGGGAATACATTTGCATGCCCTTGAATCATCGCTTTATTGTTAGTGTTGGTGTTGCTGTGTTGACCATATGTGGATATCCTCAGGCATGTAAGGCGAGCTGCAAGTAACATTTTTGACCAGTAATTAAAATTACAGAATAATTGTAAAATCAAATCACTGATGACATGCATTTACACGGAGGCAAAATATTGACGTTCTGATGGTCGGTCATACTGGCAAGAATGGGCAAATTCATTCTCTATTATGTACTGTCATTATTCGCAAAATGGTGTGTCAATGAACAATTAAATGGCTTCATTATAATGGCAATATTTAATCCCAGTTGGCTCCGTCATTTACTTTCTGTCGAATATTATGCCAAAATTTAAAACGACAATGATATTTATGGCGTGAAAATAAAAGAATTTTTGACAATTTGTCACTCCTGTAAATGTGGAATATGTCTATTCATTATGAAATAACATCTGTCAGCTGTCAAATTAATTCTTTCTACAAACAGCGTTGCCAAATCTAAAAACCAAGCCTCAGTAAAAATAAATCGTCCTTTGTAGGTATAAGCTTTGTTCCTTTACTTCTGACTAAAAAGGGTGTCTCTAATCTATTTCTATATGCTTGGGTGATCATTTTTTCCAACAAAGCCAAAGTTATTCAAAAATACAAAAGATCGGGGGAAAATGCTATTATACAAATGCATCGATACGTCCCAGACTTTAGCTTCATTTCTACTTTTTGCTCAAATTTTATTTCTTTCCTCCATTTTATAGCATATCCATTTCCACTAAAAGCCTATATTTTTTTTTCTGTTCGTTCTTGTCGTGCAAAATTTGCATTACATATGTTTTTTTATTACACAACAAAATCTTACACTTACGATTATTCATTCAACTTACATAAATATCCAAAGCGTGTGATATTTTGTGTAGTAGAGAGCGATACCAACAACTAACTTGTGTCAGCAGAGACAAAAAAAAAATGATACTCCGCAAACATGGACTATGCCAGAGACATCAAGTACATTTTATCTATAATCCAATTAATTTGTGGCAAGTGTCTCGCCAACACCTGATTGCAGTATATTTTCCTGATTAGCCATAAATACGACGAGGCCTTTTTTCGTTTCGTGGCCTCTGATGATGGTAATTTGCTCCTGTTTTTTGATAAACATTAAAGTGTTAGAGTGTAGTCGTATGTCATTTAAAGATAGTAAGGATATAATATACACAATGATATAAGCTAAGCACTTTTTGCTATTTTTATTGGTGTTAGGTTTGTAGGTAGTAACATTAAACAAAAAATTGAGATACTTCATCTTGAGTTGGATACGAAGATATAATTTGTGTTTTGTAAAATTGCTATGGACTATGTCGCTGAAATGATAAAATTGTTACACTTTGAGGGTGTAAAACAAGATTTAGAGCTGGTGAAGGTTCATATTTTAGGCAAATTAGTTAATTATAAATAAAGATATCCCACCGGATGTTGTTAGCTAGAAGTTAAGGATTTTAAAAACAGCTACGACTTAAGGAAAATTTTTAGTTTACCAACACTAATCTAATGAAAAAAATTAGTACTATAGTACTATACTATAGTACTATATAGTACCTATACTGCCACCCTAAATTAAGCTTGAGTCATTTTTCATTCTATGCAAAATAGTAAATTTAATTAAAAAAAACTCCTCAATCACTTGGAAAATTTCCATGCTTAAAGTATCAGTTGGTGTCTTTAAAGGAAGGTGTTGAGTGTTCAATAGTCCAGTCGCTATGTACAAAAAATTTGCCTGAAAAGGAAAAAAAATTATCGTTCATTTTTCTTTCTCAATTCGTAAAAGGGGGTTATTAGGAGCCTAGGTGTAGTTTTTCGGGAAAATTGTCCTGGAGCTTCAGCCACCATCTTGGATTTAGCAAAATATAACATTTTTCTGAATAACTCCTACATTTTTCACCTTTGGTAGAAGAAATAAAGCATAACTGAAAGTAAATTTGATTGTGTGCAAATTTAACATATGCGTACGCAAGTGGGGGTAAGAAGGGCACTTGCCACCCCCTGTCTGGCTCTGGACTGCCCTTCCAGTGCATTTTTAGGGGAGAGTACGATAACTAAGGCACCAAGAAATGGTAACGATTTTTTGTAGAACAGTTTAATACAAGCATTTTTTATTATGGAAGGGGGGTCTATCTCACCCCGTTTGGGCGGGAGGGGTGATTTCATAAAAAAGTACTTCAAACGGAAAAAAATATTAATAAATAATGGTTATATACTTAGAATTAAGTATTTTACTTTTTTTAAAGTCAATACTCTTTTCTATTAGCTCAATCAATTTATCAAATTTTTGAAATTATTTATTACTTTTTTTTCTTATTCGTTTCTCTAATTAAGTCCTAATCAAAAACTGAAGACTGATAGTTTTATTTCTTCTAGTTTTTGAGAAAATTGAAAATTAACAAACCTAGTTTTTATTAGATTTTTATTTGTGATTATTTTTCTTTGAGGATTATGAAAAAATTAATTCTTTCTACTAGAAATAAGCATAAAACGGTATTTGCGGTGATTTAACTTTGAGGTGTTACTGTCGAGAGCTTTAAATGCAAAAGAAATAGTAAAAAATGCTTGTATTAAATTGTTCTAAGAAAAACCGTTATTATTTCTTGGCGCCTAAGTTATCGTACTCTTGCTCATTTTCATATTTTAACTTGTTAGCTTTGAGAAATAAAAGTATGTATTTGTATCCATTTCTATCGGAGCTTATTGTTTGCCTTCGTCTGACTTTGGCCCTGATGGAATTAACCTTCCATATTCTATTTTTGTACTACCGTGATATGCTTGGTAATATACCAGCAGTAATGTTTAGTTGCGCTTCATACACGAGATCAAAAACATTTCCGACGCAGCTCTTAATTTTCAAACAAAATTTTTGTAACGCTGACATCAATTAAATACAAATTGGTTCCTCAAAATCATTGCTTTCATTTGTCGTCTTCTTTCCATTCACAGTACACACAACATGTTTTAAGTGGCCCATACACACAACACAACACAAGTGTGTACACCAGTGTCTGCACATCGGTGTGGTATTCCGCCACACAGTATTCTGTTTTATGTGCTAACTGCGGCGGCAAAACTTGTGAAAACGTCACTGAAATTCGAGAGCTGCTCGATAATGAGGATGCAGTCGACTTTAACAACTCTGCCGATTCAGTTTTACACAGAGACAATACAGAAGAAGAAAAATTTGATATCTTAGATGATAATGAAATCGAAGATGTCAATTTTATGTTACCTTCACAGAAAAAAAATTAAAATATGAATAAAATTACTCATAAGAAGTAATATGTGTGGACAAGGCCTACAGAGGGGAAACCACGTCACAAAAAAAAACGCGCCTATTACTCTACCTCTATGGGACCTATGCCCCTGGCATAATCCTTGTATTTTTCAAATTACTGCTAGAGTAGTATAGTCTACAGCAAGCCAGTGGTTCATAAGTGACCCTTTTGCTCCCAAATTGCGGGCGCCTATGCATTACTTTTTTTAACACTTCAGATTCTATACAGTAAAATTAGATTAACTTTCAGTTTTACCTTAACCTTTTTTGTCAAAACTGAAAACTGTAGGAGTTATTGAGTAACACGTTATTTTTCGTGAAATCTGAATCTGAAGTGTAAAAAAAAGAAATCCAAGATGGCGACTTAAACTCTAGAGCAATTTTCCCGAAAAACTACACACAGGCTCCTAATGACCCCCTCTAACGAATTGTGAAAGAAAAATGTAAGATAAAATTTTTTCTATTTCAAATGTTTATCCCGACTGGGCTACAAGTAAAATGTCGGGTGGCAATGGTGCAGTGGATGTAGTGCTTGACTGCTAACTTAGAGGTGTGGGTTCGAGCCCCATTCTAGGCAGCATTCTTTTCTATATTCTCCCAGCTTAACTGGACGCCACCCGTGAGATTTAATGAGATAATAAACACCTTGATCTCAATCCACTGTGCCAAATCTTTCCTATCCTCCTACTCTTTCTAACTAGTGCCGTGCAATTCAGGTTGCATTTAAAAAGACCTTAGGTCTTACAGGCATATAGTTAAAATTATTATTATTAAAAAAAAAAAAAAAAAAAAAAAGTGAAGCACCCACCCTTAGACATAAAAAAGTATGTTTCTGAAAAAAATACCAACATTGACATTTTAACCCAAGGTGTGTCTTTTCAAAACCTTTTTCTAAGACATCAACTGTTATTTCTAAACACACGTTTGGAATATACATAGATGCGTTTCCGAACTTTTTTCTTGTTCAAAATATTAAATATTATCAAAAAAGTGGAGGTCCCACCCTTTGATACCCTGTGGCAACACTTATACATTTAACCTGAAGATGCGTCTATTCAACACCTATTTGTTAAGACATCAAGTGTTATTTTAGCTGATGGAAATTTTTCAAGTAATTTACGGGTTTTATCTATTATTTTACTATTTTGCCCAAAATGGGCGCCATTTTTGAAATTGGCGTCTATTCGACCGACTCGGAACAATGATTTCCAAGTGAAATATATAAAAAATAAAATATGGTCATACCCCCACAAAAAGCGCCGAGATTTTGGTATCCTGACCGGACTACAGATTGGGCGCCATTTTTAAAAATAGCAGTTAAGCGACAAACTTCTAAGATAAATTTTAACCTAACTGTGTAAGAATTAAGTTCCAATCATAAAATAAAATCCCCCATAAAAGGACACGTGATTCGGTTTCCTGACCGAATTATTAGGTAGCCGAAAAATTTCTCAAAGTCGTGCAATCCGAATGAATATTTTCGAAAATTTGTAGGTTCTTTTATTGGTCTACGGACTTGGAAAGAAATTTTCTGACTTAACAACACTATGGACCGAATAACTTGTTTATTCGGCTTAAATTTTTGTTTTTTTTTTTTTGTTTTTAGACCTCGATTCGGACACTTCTCGCTTAAATATCGGATTTTGAATGAAAAAGGATTGTTTTGACTTTTATCATCGATAACTCATCATACGTGTGGCTGCAGGTGGTCTTAAGAGAGACAGAACTTTCTACGTTCAGATCCGAAGTTCGTTGCCACTTGCTTGCCAGTACTTGCCCGTGTGGCATCGGGGTAAGGTAGTGCTACAGACTAGGGTGGACCAGGGCCTAACCAACAAGCTTCTCCAAGCCAACTCTGTTTCAAGCTAGCTGTCTCCCTGTCTCGAACGCAAAGTTGGTTGAGTGAGTACCTCCGCCACTTGCATGTGCCACCTCCCAGTGGCGTATTGAGGGGGGGCCCAGGGGGGCTGAGCCCCCCCCAAGCCTCAAAGATCATATTATTATTCAGGTGATTTCATCATATCGTACATGATTAACTGAAACTTTTTCGTAAATCTTTGAGATTTATAGGGAGCTCAGATTCTCGAGCCTCCCAAGTTCTGAAACGGTTGTTTGTGTTTGTTTGAGTTAGACCCCTAGCTGACGTTGAGGGTTGGGGTAACTTTTTTCGGAATTTTTTATTTAACGACCGATTTTTGAGTCAAACCACATAACTCGATAAATCGTTCGGAATTCTTTAGATTAATATTATGCATTCAAAATAACAATTATTGTTAATAAAGCATCTTAAGAAAATAAGCACAAAACTGTAACAATGCGTGATTTTAACTAAAAACTAACATAGCATAACAAAGGTACAAAAACATAAGCATTTTAAATATTCAACAAAAAACAAAAAAAGTTATTTGCAAATATTAATAAAGGGTCCCACAAATAACTTCTTTTTTTTTGAAAATGCTACTACTACATGGAGTGTAGCTTCGGCTGTGTGGCACGTAGCGCCGTCTTGTTGAAACCAAATATTGCCAATATCCTCCTCTTCAATTTTTGTTAAAAAAATTCGTTCAACATTGCCCGATAACGATCGCCATTGACTGTAACGGCCACTCGAAGAAAAATGGCCCACTTATGCCTCTGGACCAAAATCCGCAGCAAACAGTGACTCGTTTTGGGTGTATTGGCTTTTCAATGTATGCGTGCGGGTTTTCTGTGCCCCAAATGTGACAATTTTGCTTGTTTACATACCCGCCAAGATCAAAATGAGCTTCCTCTGAAAAGATGATTTTTTTGGCAAAATCGGCATCTTCTCTAAGTCGATCGCAGGCCCACTTAGCGAAGCAGCCATTTGAATGAAATTATTTTCCATTATTAACCGGAAGGATTGTACTTTCAAATGAAAAAAGAAATTTGAGAAAATATTCAGTAGTTTTTTTTATAGCATTTTCAAATTTGGCGGACCCTTTATTTGTCAGTAAAACACTGACCAAACATTTCGTTTGAAAAATTCATAACTTTCTATAAAATATTAAATGATGACTAAGTACTTTCAATTTGAATTTCCTAACAACCAGAAATTTATCTTCCATTTTAGGGTGAATTATTGCAACAAGAATTGCAATATTAAAAACACTCATATTTAAAAATCTTGCTTCAATATTAACATTAAATTTATAAACGAAATAATTTTTTTTTTTAGGTTGACTTTACACCTAGCTGTTTGTGTAAAATGTTTTGGATACAAGAACTTTGAAAAAATAGTTTTTTGAATGTGAAACGAGGAGACGGTAGTACGAAATTTCCGAGAGCAGTAAAATGCTACTTTAGTACTTTCAACAGCACCGCAGCAGGCAGCACTACGCTTCACTCTCGATCAAAGAGGAGAGAGAGAAAAATGTTTCGTACTTTTCCCTCCAAAACCTGTTTTCCATATTTTTTTTAAATTTGATGTCGTGAACGTGAATAGCAATTGTGAAAATTATTCAGGTGGGCCCCCCAAAATTTTTTCTGGATACGCCACTGCCAACTGCTACACTGTCCTCTTCCAATGACCGCCCCACGGGGTTGGATTCAAAGACAGGCACAGTTACCTTCTTTGCACAAAGAGGCCGTGATTCCGGAAGTGCGAATATTTGGTTTATGGTGAACTTTATTGCCCCATAACCACACTGATATGGACCTATCAAGTTGTTGACGCATGGCTTCAGGCGTTCACAAAGTATGGCAGAGAGGGTCTTGATGCCCTTGTAAGTAAGTGCAGTCCAGATGATTTCCTTTCTTCAGGATCAGGCAAACAATACAGAAGTTCCATTCATCGGGTATGCTTTCCTCCTAACCAGTTCATCACTAGCTGCTTGAATAGCTCAGCCGCAATGCCATCAGCTCCTGCAGCTTTATTTGACCTTATTTTAGTAGCTATCTTCACTTCGTTAAGATCGGTTGGACAGAAATTTTGGCCTGCGTCGTCCAAGGTGAATGGTGCAATCTGTATGGCAGCGGAACTTGGTTCGTCAGCGCCGTTATACAATTTGTAGAACTGAGTTTTCCATATCCTCAGCACCAACTGCAATTCTACCACGATGTTCCCCTGATCGTCCTTGCAGGCTTTGGTTCGGGCCTTCAAAACCTGAAGAGTTCCTTTCACTTTTTGGTAAAACTTTCGAACTTCATTCCTGCAATTGCATCCCTTTATTTCCTCGATCACGCGCTCTCACTCTTTCTTTTTCCTTCTGAGAAGCCAGTGTTCCTCTCTCCTTTTCTGCTCGTAGAGCTTATAGCAGTTCGGGTCCTTCCGTGCAGTATCGATATGTATGTATGCCTGCGTTGTTTGGCAGCATGTACTTTCCAGCATTCTTCGTCGAACCGGGAGTTCACTGTGATGGTTGTGCGAGGCAATTCTTCCACTGGTTCTTGATGTTTGAAGTTGGTGGCATAGGACTATTAAAGAAGACACGAGAAACTAATTCGGAAAACAACCTGGTGATTTCATGTGACTTCCTCACAGTATTCCCCTGTTTTGGCTTTTGTCTGGATATCCGTTGCATTACCTTGGCTACAACGAGATAGTGGTCCGAGTCAACGTTGGCTCCTCGGAACGTTCGAACATCTTTGATACTGGAGGAGTGCTTTGCGTCGATCGTAATGTTGTAAATTTGGTTGGCGGTTGATTGATCGGGATATCGCCATATCATGAACTGCCTGCGAGTCCATTAAAGGATATGGTGTCGTGCAGGCTAAATCTTCTGATTGCTCCACCAAAGACGTCTTATCTTTCTAGTTTGGCATTAAAATTACCCAAGTTAATTTTAATGTCATAGGTAGGGCACTGCTCATAAGTCTTGTCCAGGAGCTCATAGAATTCGTCCTTGGTGTCATCGTCTTTTTCCTGTTTGGTGGCATGTGCGCATAATGAGGCTAATGTTGGCGAATTTGGTCTTGATGCAAATCGTCTTGAGGCACTCGTTCACTTAGTTAAAACTCAAGACTTTTTGCTTAAGTCTGCCTCTCTAACGACAAATCCACACCCAAAAAGACGCTCCCTCTTTGTTATCTTTATCAACCACCGTAGTAGATATCGGAGTTTTTAATTTTTCTTTTGCCCAGCCCAACCCATCGCACTTCTTGGATGGCCTTGATGTCTGCATTGTAGCAATCTAGGGCCTCCACTAAATATTCGGCTGCACGTGGTCTAAAGTGAGACAGATAATTCCACGTGCAGATCCGAAGGTCGTTGTCTTTATTTCGTGGGCTAAGTTCATCAAAACAGTTAATCCGTTCATATCCGAGGCCTGTTATTGTTTCACAACTAAATACCTTTGCGTAACCAAGAAGTCACCATGGTGTCACAACCCCAAACCTGGAAGACCAGACCCTTAGTATGACTCCAAGGACTGAGAGCCAGATAAACCGCTCCTGATAGTACAGATCCACAGGGATTGAAACCCCATCTCTAATTGAGGTTTTCAGAAATTTAGACGCTGTTCGAATTAAGAATGTCAAATTTGGGTTAACTGCCTACTTTGACATCACTTATAACATCCATTGATTAGAAACCCTTAAAAAAAATGACTCTCGATCATGGAACCACGATATTTTTAAGAAATATTGACGCTTTAAGCAATTTTTTGAAGAAGGCAACTTTGCTTCTTTTGTTCTTGTTGTTTTGTTGGATAAGGATAAGGAATAATGTTTGGTCATTATCATAAGCCTACCACTAATAAAGAAAAAGTAATTGTTAATATCAAATAATCCTTAAAGCTGTTTGTTTTTATAACCTTCTTCAATCTTGTATACCACTTTTTCAGAAGAGAATCAAGTCATGAATGCCTCCCGCACCTTAATTCCAGAAGTGATTAATAGCTGATGAATATACATGAATTGTCTGTGTTTCCGTCTGCTCTAAATACTTATAGACCAGGAAAAATAGCACAAATCGTATGGGGAACCTTGAACAAATTAATTAATGAAATATTAAAATTGAAATCGACGCAGAATTGCAACCTCTATAACATATCCAAAGTCCCCCAAAATCCCCGCATTGGCTTTTTGTGTAGATGCATTTGAAGAGGTGCAGATGGGGAGAACTTGGAGGTCTATCAAACTAAAATATTTGTTTTGGTACAACCTAACCATACGATACATACTTTAAGGGTAGTTTTTAACGATGAATCTAATGAAACAAAATTCAAAATGATACAGCCACCCAAAAAAAAGTTATAGTCCTTTTTACGTAATGATGACTTTTTTTCAGGAACAACAGGTAAAATATTATCGAAAGCCCTTTGAAAATTAAGGTTTGTTAATGAAATTTGGAGTGAATATTCCATTTGTCATATGAACTAAGAATCAAGACAGTCTCCAAAAATATCCATGGTGAAAGGGTGTTTTTTAAGGGGGATGGGCAAGTGAAGAATGTTTACCATAACAGCCACGAAAAAACTCTTACACTCATGAAACTCGCCAAAAATATTAAATTTGTCATGGCAACCAAGAATCAATATAGTCCACATAAATATATTTGTTCTGGGGGATTTTTTATTAAAGAGGGAAAATCTGGGAAGAAGTTGAAAGATTTGAGCCAAAATTCCGATTTTGTGTAATTGAGGTATATACAGTAAGTATGGTATATGATTTAAGTGTATTGTTTAACGCTGAATCTAATAAAAGCAAAACCAAAATGATACAAGCACCCTTAACAAAGTTATGGTCCTTTTCAAGCTAAAATCAATTTTTGAAATCGTATTTTCGCGTAGAACAGGTCAAAATGTAACCGCCACAAAAACACTATTAGACAAAAGATATTTGTATGGACTATTTATATTCTTGGTTGCCATGACAAATTCAATATTTTTGGCGAGTTTCATGGGTGTAAAAGTTTTTCCGTGGGTGTTATGGTAAACATTCTACACTTGTCCATACCCCTTAAAAAAACACCCTTTCACCAAGAATATTTTTGGGGACTGTCTTGATTCTTAGTTCGTATGACAAAAGGAACATTTATTCCAAGTTTCATTAACATACCTTTATTTTCAAAGGGTTTTCGATAATATTTTACCCGTTGTACCTGAAAAAAAGTCATCATTACGTAAAAAGGACTATAACTATTTTTTTAGTGGTTGTATCATTTTGAATTTGGTTTCATTAGATTCAGCGTTAAAATCTACCCTTAAATTATGTATCATATGGTTAGGCTGTACAAAAAGAAATATTTTAGTTTGATAGACCTCCAAGTTCTCCACGTCTGCACCTCTTCAAATGCATCTACACAAAAAGCCAACGCTGGGATTTTGGGGGACTTTGGATATGTTATAGAGGTTGCAATTCTGCGTCGATTCCAATTTTAATATTTCATGAATTAATTTTTTCAACCTCGGAACTCATTTTTCCTGGCCTATTAGTAATCCCATCATAATAATATTATTATCTCCTTTGAAATATGATATGCTTAGCGCGCGCATCTTGATCTCACTGCGAGAGATGACCACCTAGATTGGCGGTGGCCCCGTTTATATCAATGGGAGTCATGTTTCATTACTAGCAAAAAAAAAAATAAATTCCACAACCTGATCTTGAAATCCAAGTAAAGTCGAACTTTACATGACATCGTCGCGTCGTCGCGTCGTGAAAATAAAATTTACAAAAAATAAAAAAATAAAAAAAAAAAACACATTAAACCCTTACAAACATTATGCGGATAAATAATCTTGATCATGAGTATCCTGGTTCCTGATTAAAGAACAACAACAAAAAAACAAAAATCTACATCCTCTTGACTGGTGGTTGCCTCTCAGCGAGGAATGCGTGTCCTGATCTCGTGATTAAATTTAACATCATGTTTTATAACTCGTAGAGATCGTTGTTCGAACTAAAGTTGTTGGGATTTTGTATGTAAGTTGGACCTTATAGATCTTGATGTATTTCATTTGCGTTTGCCACTTATAATGTGTGTATATGTATGTTGGAGGCTTAGCTTATAGCTTATATGGCTTACACACTTTACAAACTCTAAGAACGTTAATCATTACATAAACTAAGTACGTACTAAAAATAGATAAACAGAAATATTTATCGATTCTACATATTCATACAACATATCTATGGTTAATAGTAAGTGAGTCTTCATGGAGTTGCAGTTGGTTGGTTGCACCTTGGACCCGTAATGAAATTCAATAGGTCTTTTTCTACGTTTAAATTGAAATTGTGTAAAATTTTTGTGTATAATTACTTTATAATAATGTTCATTGCATTAAGTACTCTTAACTCATTCCGCCGGCAACGTTCAACAAGTTTGGACTTAATGGAGACCTAGGAAATGGCTTTAATTTCCACCTGGCTATCTATGACGATGCCAATATATTTGTCAACTTTTTCACGTAAGATGTTTCACGGCTACGTAAACAACAAGCACTTGCACCTGGAATATACTGCTTGACGCAACTCCCTCGAAGGTCTTGGAACCGTCAGTAAGGACCGAAACATGATTTGTATTTATGACCCGGTTTTCATTCCAGAGTTCCTGTGCTTGTTTGAATATCTGATATAAAAACTGGGTTGAATGTGTATATGTACGGTGTATAACATAGTCCGTTTGAATGTCTATGTATGTATGTTCGTAGAACTCGTTTTAGTTCTATGACCGTAGTGGCCCCTATTAAAGTTACACTGTCTAAGTCATAGAGCACATTTGAACGCCAACTGCTTTGTAAACAGATCAAGTGGGGCTAGTGAAAGGAAGGTTTCAAGGGCTGCCGTTTGTGTAATTCTAATAGCACTGGTTCAAGGGCGTACGCAAGGGGGTGCAGGTAGGGGCGCTAGGGCTGGCCACGATACCAAACCAAACGAGACTTTTATTGGTATCGTCTCGGTATCGTTTAAATTGAAAAATGTCGGTATCGGTCCCGTATTAATAAGTCTCGTCTCGGTATCGTATGACTAAATTTGGTCTCAATGTCGGTATTGGTATCGGTCTCGGTCGCATTCAGTGTTAATAAGGTATAAGAACTAACTCCTAACATTTCTTCCAAATCGCTTACAAGTCGTTTACGAAAATTATGAAAATTTAATCCGAATCGTATAAGCCGTTCCCGAGAAATCAAGTTATAACTAAAAATAGGCGTGGCAGTGGGTGCATTTTACTGAAATCGTTTCCTTAGACTTCCTCTAAAATAAGTAACTTTGACAATATCATGCAAATCGTTAGAGCCGTTTTCTAGAAACCAAGAACAAAAATTATTAATTTATACTTTTATTAAAAAATCAATTTTTTTCTGCCGATACCAAACGATACCACCGAGAGTCTCGGTAAATTTCGGTACTTAAGGATCGGTATGGTCTCGGTTTGTTCTCGGTATCGTTTTGGGTGTTTTGAAGGTGGTTTGGTCTCGTTATCGTTTTGGTTTCCGATACCGATACCAAACGATACCGAGACTTTTCTGGTATCGTGGCCAGCCCTAAGGGGCGCTTCCCTCCTTGATCAATACATTTCATACATTAGAAAATTTTACTTCTTTAATTTTTAAAGTTGCTTAGCGATCGATAAGCAGCATCAGAGACGTCTGAGTTGTACGTTAAACTATCTAGATTTTCATGTTAAACTAACCTGATTTGTATGTAGAATTTACAAGACATTGAACATTGAGTCATGTTAAATTAAATAGATTTTACTGTAAATTTGACTAGATTTTCGTATCAAATTTACAGGATTACTATTTTAAGCCAGAGTTAAACTTACAAGATGTTGGCTTGGGGTCACGAAATGAAAATGGCCATTTGCTGATCGATTTCTGTAACGCTAAACGTCTTGTACTGAGTGGGACTGTGACTTGCAACAAAGTCACCTGGGTACATCCGGACGGTCAAACTGAAATCCATAGTGACCAATTCATCATTCAGCAGTGATGGGAGAAGTCAATGTGCGATGTTCGAAGTATTAGAAATGCCAACATGGGAAGCGACCACTATTGGGTTCTACTGAGTATCAAGCTACGAACCGCGGCTGAACAACGACAATCAAAGGGTGCAGCAAGGAGTTTGAAGTTGAATACGAATGCCTTAAGTGATCCCAGCATAATGTCGTTACTATGTCACCCACTTTAACACGACAGAGCTTCGTCATTAAACAGAATCCAACATTCAACAATAAATTGATGAGATGTGGGGTGATATACGAGTAAAAAGTGTTTTTATGGAGGCTGGGTTCGAAACTGTAGCGGACAAGAGTTAGAGAGACTTCGACATCCCAAGATATTCTGAGATGATAGCGAGCTTCGAAAATTGCTGAAAACCTAAATAAACGCAAAAGCATATGCTCAACGAAAGGCTGAATTGCGAAGCGAGTATTGCCTAGCACATAAGATGGCCTATTGCTGTGCGAGACGTGACAGGAGGGTACGAGAAGACGGTCTCGCAGGGAATATGGAAAACGCTGCAAGAAGAGGAGTTTTGAGGGAACTGTACCAAATATCCAAGGAAGTTGTTGGAAAAAACGCAACACTGGATGTCACACTTTTGGTATCAATAGAGAATCAACTACGCAGGTGGATGGATCACTTTTGTGCCTTGCTTAGTGAGGATTCAGGAGCAGAGTGCTGAAGTGCCTCAGCTAAACGAGATGCGTAGATCTACTACTTATAGGGGTATTGACATCGAACCGCCTTCAGTACTAGAAATCCAATGTTTGATAACTCTTCTCAACAACAACAAAGCAGCCGGACTTAGCAGAATACCAGCAGAATTCCTGAAAGTTGACCCCGCCAGAACGGCAAGTATTCTAGAAGACCCGTTGATACAAGCCGTGTGGGAAAATGAAATCTATCCTAGCGACTGAAAGGATGGTGGGATTGTTAACTGCCTGAACAGAATGCAAGACGCAGCTGGAATAGATGTCAAAAATTCTGCAGTAAAATTTAAAAATTGTTCAACTCTTGCAGCTCCAGCGCTGCAGTTTTTGACATATACAGTCAATTCCGCTTAACAGCACTCCGCTTAACTGAAAACCTCGCTTAACTGAAACAAGAAATTTATAACGGAAACTTTTTGAGCATTTTTCACACAAACTACTTCGCATAACTGAACTCCGGTTATATGAAAACTTCGCATAATTGAAACAAATATTTTCGTCTCAAACGCTAATTTTGCACTTATTCAACTTCGCATTAGTGAAACTACCATTGAAGGCTGCCACTAAATCTTCAATTGAGCACACCTATCGGATTTGGAATATCAAAAACTCATTTCTTGTCAATCCGTCCGTGGAGGGTACGTAACCTTAAAAAATATTGACCAATGTTGTGGAAAATAACCCGAAATTTTTGTTGGATGAAATTTATTATATTTTGTAGGAACTCCGCTTATTTGAAACAAGATTCAGTTATCCGAAGTTCGGTTAATTGAAAACTCCGCTTAACTGAAACAAATATTCTGCAATTATCGTGTTCCAGTCAAGCGGAGTCGACTGTATTCCAACTCCGTCTTGCATTCTGTTCAGGCAGTAAGTTGCCAAAGAATGGTACCCGTCAGAATTGCAACAATTATTGGCGAGGTATTAAAGTTTGGACGTTTTTCTAAAACTAATGGCAGCCATCATTCTCGAGCGGATAAAGGTTAGAATTGAGTCTACCACTCAATAGGCATCAAGCTGGTTTCCGCAGTCGCGTGTCGACCACATCAACACTGCGTATATTGTCTTGATAAGCAGTTTGCAGAGTTCCAATCACCCATTTACCTCATGTTCATGGATTTTGGGAAGGCCTTTGACCGAGTAAGCCTTGAATGTATAATGGAGATCACTTCTTGGTAGGGGAATTCCCCCAAAATTTGTTGCCACTATAAGAGAGTCCTATAACAACGCAAGATGTTTTGTTTTACACAATGGGCAGCTATTTGACTCTTTTGAAGTGCGGCAGGGTGTGAGACAGGGAATGTTCTATCACCACTTCTCTTTCTACTGGCTATAGACAATGTTTTGACGGCCCGCGTTGGAACAGCGGAGAGTCAGGGCATTCAATGGATATTGTTTGAAAGGCTAAGTCACTTAGACAGTGCCGATGATATATGTCTCTTGACAGGAAGTAAGGGAACGAATAAGAGAATCCAGTTACAACAAGTGTTATAAAGAAGTAATGACAAAAGGGATCCCACAATATTTGAAAGCGGGATGGAAGATAGAAAGAACATGGAGAATTGCAAGAGTCAGGCTTTGGAATGAGGTGAGAGAAAGATGGTACTGGAAACGGGAAGAGGAAAGAATGTGCAGAGTGTGTGAGGGTGAACAAGAGACATGGGAACATGTATTAGAAAGATGCAGGTCTGGCGGCGATGAAGGAAAATCAATAGGGGAAAGGATGAGGAAAATAATGGACGAAACGGGGAAGGGGGAAGAGTGGATAAAGGAACTAGAAGTGGTGACAAACGATAAGGCGATAGAGAAAGGAGGAGAGGAAGCAGAGCAAGGAAATGGGAGCCTTGTAACCCTAAGGGGAGGCAATTCAAATCAATGCAATGCAATATTTCTCTTGGCAAATAACATCAGCGGACTGTACGGGATGTGTCATGCACTGATGGTGAAAGGAGAGTCCAGTTTTATACAGCAGACGCCAGAGGTTGAACAATTTTACTGCCTTGGAAGTATTGTTTCAGCAAATGGTGGTACTTATGTGAACGTTCAAAGTAGAATTAATAAAGCTCGCGCCCCCGTCAGTTCTCTGTCCCAAATTTGGAAATCCAGTCCAATCCTTATACGCACTGCGAAACCTTGAAAATCAAGTCTACCAATTCGAGGAAATTGCAGGTTTTTGTGAATTGCTGTCTTTGTCACGTTCTAAGGATTCGCTGGCCACAAATTAAGCAGTCCTTTGTATTGAATCCTCAGGATGCATGGTGGGTTGGAAGACCTAGGACAACATGGAAATCAACTATCTTAGGAGAAGCAGAGTCCCAGAGAAAGACGTGGTCACTTCTAAAATACCTTTCTGCAAACCGTGAAGTAAGAATTGCGTCAGCTGTCACTATTGTCATCAAAACAAGTCGAGAGCTGGAAGCCTTTAGTAATGGTTGGGTTTCAGGAAAAATAAGGCTGACTGCATTCAAAGAAAAAATTGGAAACAATATTTTTAAGTTAAATTTTGTTTAAATTTTGTCAGTATAAATTGGATTTAAGAGCAGTAGATCTGTCTTACGAAAAGAATTCATTATGTCTATAGCAATTGCAGCAAAATAGCAACGCTGATGGTCAAATAAAAATTCCGACTGATTGTACTTCTGGAACGTCAGGGTCACATAAATAAAAAATCGATCTTTAAAAAATTATAGTAATATTTACGTCTGCGTATATAACGGGTGATTTTTTAAGAGGTTTAGAACTTAAAAAAAAAAAAACACAAAAAATTCGAAAAAATGAATGAAATATTTATTTGAATCGATAGTTTGAACCTTGCAATTTAATGTTTAAAGATAATTTCATGGAAATGTTGACCGCGGCTGCGTCTCAGGTAGCCCATCCGCTGAGTCCAATTTTGGCATACTCTTTCACACATATCGGCCGGTATCTCACGAATGAATGCATGGATGTTGGCTTCCAGTGCGTCAATCGAAGCGGGCTTGTCCCTATAGACATTAGCCTTGACATACCCCCACAAAAAATAATCTAATGGTGTCAAATCGCACGATCTAGGTGGCCAATTGACCGGCCCGAAACGTGAAAATAACTGTTCACCAAACTCGCCTCACAATTGCGCCATTGTTTCGCGTGCTGTGTGGCATGTGGCACCGTTTTGTTGAAACCACATATCATGCAAGTCAAGAACTTCCATTTCGGGCAAAAAAAAGTTTGTTATCATCGCTCGGTAGCGTTCACCATTGACAGTAACGCTGCGATTCGCATCATCTTTGAAGAAATATGGCCCAATAATGCCGCCGGCCCATAAACCGCACCAAACAGTGGCTTTTTCGGGATGCATTGGTTGCTGTTGCAATGCTTCTGGCTGATCTTCACTCCAAATGCGGCAATTATGCTTATTTACGTACCCATTCAACCAAAAATGAGCCTCATCGCTGAACACAATTTTTCGATAAAAAAGCGGATCCTCGGCCAGCTTTCCAAGAGCCCATTCACCAAAAATTCGGCGTTGTGGTAGGTCGGCTGGCTTTAGTTCTTGCACCAGCTGTATCTTAAAAGGCTTTACGCCCAAATCCTTCCGCAAAATTTTCCACGTAGTGCTGTAACAAAGGCCTAACTGCTGGGAACGGCGCCGAATCGACATTTCGCGGTCTTCTGTCACACTAGCTGATACGGCCGCAATATTTTCTTCACTACGCACAGTACGTAAACGTGTTGGTGGTTTAATGTCCAACAAAGTAAATTTGGTGCGAAATTTGGTCACAATCTTCCGAATAGACTGCTCAGAAGGTCGAGAATGCCGACCATAAAATGGAAGCAGCACGCGATGAACATTTCGAACCGAGCACGAATTTTGATAGTAAAATTCAATAATTTGCAAGCGTTGTTCATTTGTAAGACGATCCATGGTTAAATTGCAAACCAAACTGAAGCTGTTTGACAGTGACACAAGGTACTAAACACACGTCAGCTGTCAAAACCAGTGTTTCCAAATCCAAACCAGCTAAAAAATCACCCGTTACTTTACTCAGTGCTTTTATATAGATAAAGTTCTCACACAGTCTCCATTGGCAGCGGGCACAGTTCAAAATGGTGATGATCCCATTGCCAGAGAGATACTTATCACTAATGACACATCCCTAAACAGTGCATCTTCTCAACTCATGACTTTTACAAAAGATTCAAATATTTCTCAAAAAAATCAATAAAAAGCTATGATCTGTCAACCAATGATAAACTGTCTTAAAAATTCCACTTTAATCCATAGCAAATAGGTGCAAGAACCATAATCATCTCGTTTGTAAACCTTGAGAGATTCCAACAATTTAGCCAAACCTACTACTTTATTTAATAATAAATTAATTGCAATCTCAATTATATGATCGTGAAAGGCAATACTTCTTTTCAAGAAACAAATCCAAAAAGAAAAACAACAATCGATATCCGTTTAAGTTTTACTTCATACCACGGGGGGCGAGCACAAAACCAAAAATTAAAAATTATACCAGGGGTGGCACCACCAACTACCTACTCATAAATTGAATCGCAAAACAATTTCGTATATCTGCAAAAAAATATCCAAAGAGGAGATAATTTCACAGATTCGATACTTCGCTTTGTATCGTCGACGATGTGCAATGTATTCAATTTAACTCGCCCTTGGTGCATTTAATCAGAGTTTAAAAAGCAGCCTTAGACCAATGTGAATTTGGACTCAATGTTTTGTTTTCAATCTTGCCTCACTTACAAGTGGAGAGTTCGTACTTCGTTACGAAAAAATAAATAAATTGTCACTAATTGTAGAGAAAATTACCATTAATTCACCTGTTGGTGCTTGGTTATGGATTTATGAGATTTTGTCCCAAATCGAAGCGGTGTGGTGGTAGTAGCGATGGCGATACAGTTTTCAGTCCCATTGTTTTATGAAGCGTAGAACCTCGAAGACATGATTTGAAAATGGAAAATAACTACCGTCGAGAGCGTTTCTCGATTCGAACCATGAATTATTAATTTCACCTGTCATATTGTTACGAGAACTAAATTGGATTAAAGTCGCTGGCTTCAATTTTCGTTTTGAGTGCTGCCCGTAGTACCTATAAGACAGCTTGAGATCTTTTTTGAATATTTTATTTTTATTCAAAAGCTAGCTAGCTATGAAATAGGAACAAAATATGCATTTCATTTGCCTCGATACGTTTTGCAAATAAGAGCAACGAGGAGCTGCTATGTGCAGATGGTAGGTGGCAGCTATCACCATGGAGCATTTGCAAATTTGTTGAAAGACCTACAGTGGAGCAGAGTATTTATAAATTTGAAGAAAAAAAAATTATTGGAGCACAAAGCCAACAAAATTGAATTAAGACATTCCTACAGTACATAAAGGAGACTATTTCGAAGTTTATGGCATTATGATATCCAATATTACGCCCACTAATACGCCTACTTTGTAAGGTTTTCTCAATCTGTGCCTTGAGTCTTGGAAAATAAAGCTTTCAGACTTTCTTAAAATCTTTTTTTGATATTCAGTAAGTTTATTTTCAATTCGTTAGTAATTGAACTAGAAATTTCGGAACGTAAAAATTTGTGAGTTTTGATTTATGCATCAGAACCAAAAATTTGGACATGCCTATTTTCTTGAAATTTTGTATCTGAGAGCTGCCATGTTTTAACTTTTTTTTTTAAATGTATTTATTTAAACTCAGCCGTGGTAAGCAACCCCACTGTACCCTGTCGGCCACCATGGTTGTCGTGCGCTTTGAATATTTAATCAGCATACTGGCATCGAGAGTACAAGTTGTTAAATTATTATTGCCAATGTTATTGTTTTAAACAAGTTTCCTTGTGGCGCGCGCATTTTATTTAAACGTTAACGGATTCATGCACACGTCGGTCGTCTGGTCTGCATGCCAATCGAATTTCGTCTAACTCGAATGGACAGAGCCTTACTATTCTTTCGAATTTGCATTAAAATCTTTGAATAGATTTTGGGGCTGAGAAAATAGAATACATATAAAAATATAATTGTATTGAACTTTTTTTTGTCAAAACTTTAGGGTCATTAATGATTCCGCTCGTAAGCAAAGATCAAACTATGTTTAAAGATCCTATATCAGGTTTCAAAAAATTGGTGCGAGTCTGCAGACTCAGTTTCAAAATCATGTACTTTATATCTTCTTGAGATATGAAAAAATTGTTATTGTTATTGTAATTATAATTGTTACAATTGTAATTGTCCACAAAATTAGTCTACAATTACAATTATCTTAAAAGAAAGCCTCCCCATACTAGACCATTTCTTCTGACATACGATCTGACATTTCACCGCGTGTTATAACCGCATCCATCATGCCCAACCTTCAAGCTATAAACATTCTTTTAAGTTTTCACACAAATCTATAAATCAGTTAATAATGAAGGTAATGGTTGTTATAAATTGAATAAATATTTGTTAAGTTGTGTTTATGAAAAAAAAAAGTTAATAACGCGTTTTTTTATCTCTTTATCTGAAACTTCATAATTTAATCATATTCACACCTGACAAGCAAGTCATAAGCTTTAGACATCAACCATTTTTCATACTACATAGAATTAAATGGATATTTTACGATTTAACCACTAATCAATGATAGGTGACTATTTTAATGGCAATTATTACACTCGGGTGTCGAGATATGGTAAACAACTTATGCATCTTATCCTCTCTCCTAGATAAATTCATTATAAGATATAGATAAGAAATATAATGAAGCTTGTATTCATTAATTTATAATTCAAAGTCAATTATTTTTTCTTTAATGGATAAAAACTCAAAACAGTGAAAACATTTTTGTTGCTCCTATAGATAAGAATTTAAGACAGAAGTAGATATAAACAACTTTGGGTGTTGGTATCTGAGATGATTGTCAAGTTAGCAAAGCAACTTTGACGAGTTGAAAAATGGTTAATTGGATAATTTGCCGTTAATTAGTCGTTAATTAGTTTTGACAAATTCAATTTGATCATGCAATGTTTTCTATGTTTTTTGGGTGCTTTGCTAACTTGATATCAAGTTAGCAAAGCAACTCCACGGATCGAAAAATGGATAGGTGCATAATTTGCGGTTAATAAGTCGTTAGTTAGTTGCGAAAATATCGAATTTGTCATTCTATGTTTTGTATGTTTTTGTTTTGAAAAGTGTAAAAAACTTCAATAATTTAATATTTTAGTACATAATTTGCCGTTAGTTAGTCGTTAAGTAGTTGTGAAAAAATCAATTTTGTCGTGCGATGTTTTTTATGAATTTTTGAGTTATTTGTATTCTATGAGTGTCAAGTTAGCAAAGCAACTTTGACGAGTCGAAAAATGGGTAGGTGGATAATTTGCGTTAGTAAGTCGCTAATTAGTTGTGACAATTTCGAATTTTTCGTTCAATGTTTTCTACGTTTTTTGACACTACTCGAAAAGCGTGAAAAACTTCTTATACTTAATGTTTTATGGCTTAATAATTTGCCGTTAATTAGTCATTAGTTAGTTGTGAAAATTTTTATCCAATCGTGCATTGTTTTCTATGTTTTTTTTTATTCTTCGTTAGCTTCATATCAAGTTAGCAAAGCAGCACCTTTAAAAGGGATCTAAACTGCTTTACCAAACTGTTGATGGCTTAATAGTTTGCCACTAACTAGTCTTCAATTAGTTGTTACAATTTTGAATTTGTCGTGCAATGTTTTCTATCTTTTTTGGGTTCTTTGGTAGCTTGACGTCTATTTGGCAAAGTACTACCTCCAAATGGGGTAAAAACTGTATATACCGAATGGTTTATAGCTTAATAATTTACCAATGACTAGCCGTTAGTTATTTGTGATAATTTTGAATTTGTCGTTCTATGTTTTCTATGTTTCTTCTCGAAAAGCGGTGAACACTTCCAAAACTAAATATGTTATTCCTTGATAATTTGCCATTAAATAGTCGTTATTTAATTGTGAGAGATTCAATTTTATCATGCGATGTTTTCTATGTAATTTTGGGTTATTTGTTTGATATTTGCATTAACGGAAAATTATTTTTAATGGCACATTATCCACCTACCCATTTTTCGATTACTGAACACTGATTTGGTGACCAGACGCTCATAGAAAAAAAACACCCTAAATTACGTAGAAAACATCGCATGTGACATTGAATTTTTCGCATCTTATTAACGACTAGTTAATGGCAAATTATCAAGGAATAACATATTTAGTTTTGGAAGTTTTTACCACTTTTTGAAAAAAAAAACATAGAAAACATAGAATGACAAATTCAAAATTATCAAAAATAACTAACGGCAAGTCAATGGTAAATTATTAAGCTATTAACCATTCGGTATATACAGTTTTTACCCCATTTTCAGGTAGTACTTTGCCAACTTGATGTCAAGCTACCAAAGAACCCAAAAAACATAGAAAACATTGCACGACAAATTCAAAATTATCACAACTAATTGAAGACTAGTTAGTGGCAAACCATTAAGCCATAAACAGTTTGGTAAGGCAGTTTAGATCCCTTTTAAAGGTGCTGCTTTGCTAACTTGATATGAAGCTAACGAAGAATAAAAAAAACATAGAAAACAATGCACGATTGGATAAAATTTTTCACAACTCATTAATGACTAATTAAAGGCAAATTATTAAGCCATAAAACATTTAGTTTTAGAAGTTTTTCCAGCATTTCGAGTAGTGTCAACCTAGCAAAGCACCCAAACAAACACAACTAATTAACGACTTATTAACGGCAAATTATCCACCTACCCATTTTTCGATTCACCAAAGTTGCTTTGCTACGTTGACACTCATAGAAAACAAATAACTCAAAAATTCATAGAAAACATCGCACGACAAAATTGATTTTTTCACGACTAATTAACGGCAAATTATTATGTACTAAAATATTAAATTATTGAAGTTTTGTATACTTTTCAAAACAAAAACGACCAATTAACGGCAAATAATGCACCTTTCCATTTTTCGATCCGTGACTTGTCAAGTTAGCAAAGCACCCAAAAAAACATAGAAAACATTGCACGATCAAATTGAATTTGTCACAACTAATTAAAGACTAATTAACGGCAAATTATTAATTCATAAACCATCAGGTATAAGATCATCAGGTTGTAGAGAGCAGCGGGTAACGCTAACGTGCTAGGGGACCACCTGAACTGCAGGTGGCGGCCAACGGCGTGATAGTCTGGTGATGAGGGAGCCTTTTTTTTTTGAAAAGCCAATGACAACAGCAAGTAGCGTCTGTAACCCATACTGAGCGGCTACAAAAGGCGGAACATTCGATCCTTGTACAGCGAAGGTAGATACAAGCTAATTGAGCGTGAAATGCTTCGCCAAAAGATCAGTATCCTGGGCAACTAAATTGAGAGGAAGAGCTGAATACAGATCAGACACTGGACAAACGAGAAAACCATATTCCGGGGAAGATGAAAGAGAGGAAGGCCAAACACTGCAGGGTTTCGGGACTATGTTGAACGAAGAAGCGAGGCGTAGTTTGATTTTCTAGTTGCCCATTTCTGCGAGATTAATGACAGCAAGGTTTCGTTCAAAAATTCGTCACGTCACAATTATTCAGTGCTACGCCCCCCAAATGAAGCGACCAAGGAAGACAAAACTACGTTCTACACTCATCTTTACTCGGTTTACAGGAGTGTTCCGAGAGCCAACATCATAGTCGTTATGGGAGACCTCATTGCCCAAGTCGGTTCAGACAATTAAGGGCTGGAACGCGTGATAGGAAGAAATTGCTTGGGGTCACGGAATGAAAATGGTGACTTGCTTGTCGACTGTATTTAAGCATAAGACGTGCATAAGACGTGCAACAAAATTACCTGGGTGCATCCGGATGGTCAAACCAAAAACCAAATTGATCATATCATGATTCAGCTGGAGGAAGTCAATGAGTGATGTCCGGAGTATATGAAATGCCGATGTGGGATGCGACCACCATTTGGTTCTGATGAGTCTCAAACCACGAACCGCTGCCGTACAAAAACCTCAGAATAGCTAAGACACTTTTTCTTTAATTTATGTTGATAATTAAAACGTGCTCAATTAACTTGTTTCAATAGTAAGTCGAACCGTTGGGCCAGCCCATATAGGGCTGACGTTCGCGTTTTTTTTAACATCCTCGGAAAGGATGTTTCTAACTTGCGCAGGATGCAGCAAGGAGCTCAAAATTCAATACGAATGCTTTAAATGACCCCAACATATGTCGAAACTATGTCACCACCCTTAACGACAGAGCCTCGTCATTAAACGGAATTCAATATTCAACAATTGATGAGATGTGGGGGGAAATTAAAAGTGTTTTTATGGAGGCTGGATCCAAAACTGTACCTAAGCGAACGAGACGTAGAGACTCTTGAATATCCCAAGACACCTGGGATAAGATGGAACTTCACAAATCGTTGAAAATCCAAATAAATGCCTTAGCAGATGTTCAACGAAAGGCTGAATGGAAATAAGAGAACCGCATTGCACAAAAGTTGGTCTTTTGCTGTGTGAGACGTGACAAGAGGGTGAGGTTAGATGGACTCGCAGATAATGCAGAAATCACTGCCAGAAGAGGAGATATGTGGTAATTGTACCAAATAGCCAAAGATGTTATTGGGAAAAAAAAGCAACACCAATCATCCTGTAATGGATGTGGATGGCACACATTTGGTTTCAATTGAGGATCAGCTACACAGATGGAAGGACCATTTTTGTGCCTTGCTAAATGAGGATTCAGCTGAGCAGAGTGTTGAAGTGCCCCTACTAAATGAGATCTGCAGAACCTATAGGGGTATTGACATCGAACCCTCGTCATAATCGGAAGTCCAAATATCAATTAATCTCCTCAAAAACAACAAGGCAGCTGGACTTTACGGAATACCAGCTGAATTCCTGAAAGCCGATTCGGTAACAGTGGTTAGCATTTTACATCCGTTGATGAAAAGCATTTGGGAAAACGAAAGCTATCCCAGGGACTGGAAGGATGGTGTGATTGTTAAGTTGCCAAAGAATGCTGACCTTAAAAATTGCAAAAATTGGGCGTGGTATCACTCACCGTTTTGTCCGTTTTTCCAAAACTAATAGCAACTATCATTCTCGAGCGAATAAAGGATAGAATCGAGTCTACACTCAAGAGGCATCAAGCTGGCTTCCGCAGTGGTCGATCGTGTGTCGACCATATCAACACCCTGGCGTATCGTCCTCGAGCAGTCGATGGAAATTCAAATACCCCCTTACCTCATGTTCGTGGATTTTGAGAAGGCCTTTGAGCGAGTTAACCGAGAATGTATATGGAGATCGTTGCTTGGTAGAGGAATTCCACCAAAAATTGTTGCCATTATTAAAGAGTCCTACAACAACGCAAGGTGTTTTGTTTTACACAATGGGCAGCTATCCGACTCCTTCGTAGTGCAACAGGGTGTGAGACAAGGGGATGTATTATCACCAATTCTCTTCCTGCTGGAGATGCACGACGTATTGACGACCAGTGTTGGTACAGCTGAGCGACAGGGCATTCAGTGGAGACCGTTCGAAAGGCTCAGTCATTTAGACTATGCCGATGACATAATGTCTACCGGCAAATAACATCAGTGGGGTGAACGGGAAGTGCCAAACACTGCAAGTGAAGGGAGAATAGAGTGGTCTAAGAATAAATAGCAAAAAGACAAAAATAATGCTCACATGCCGCTCCACACAGCAGCGTATTATTCTACAGGAGACGCTAGTTGAAGTTGTTGAACAGTTTTACTACCTTGGCAGTATTGTTTCTGAAAACGATGGTACGGATCTGGACGTTAAAAGTAGAATAAATAAAGCTCGTGCTGCCTTCGGTACTCTGTCCCCAATTTGGAAATCCAGTCAAATCTCCTAACGCACTTAGTTGAGATTCTTCGCATCCAAAGTCAAATCCGTGCTGTTACATGCTTTTGAAGCGTCTACCATTTCAAGGAAATTGCAGGCTTTTGTGAATCGCTGTCTTCGTCACATCCTTAGGTTCGCTGGTCACAAATAATATCAAACGAGGAATTGTGGCGCAGGACAAGTCAAGAGCACTGAAGAAACCAAACGATGATATTGCAAAGCAGTCCTTTGAATGGAATCCTCAGGGTGCGAGGTGGGTTGGAAGACCAAGAACAACATGGAAATCAACTGTTTTAGCGGAAGCAAAATACCAGAGAAAGACGTGGCCACAGCTAAAATACCTCGCAATAGACCGTGAAGGATGAAGACGATTTGTTGACGCCCTATGCCCCAGCTGGGGTTACAGGACACGATGATGAACGTTTTACGTGGGAAATCATTAAAACTGCTAAGAAATTACCGCTTCGTAATCTAAATTTCCCCAGTCGGTTTTCTTTTGAGTTTTTTTAAAGTATTTATGAAACCTTAATAGTTTAATACATATTAGGCGAACTGTAAACGGAAGTCATAATTCATCTAAACTGCTAATCAGGCTTGGCGGTTTTTGCCATATTGCTTCTATAAATTCTTTGAATGAAAAATTGTAAGAAAAATATATGTGCATACACATGTATTTAATTGCGTGTTAGGTAAGACTCTGACCTTTCCAGATTGATCTTACCCTTTGTTAGACATTTACATCAATGGCAGATAGCGTGACTGCGGTCACTTGACTTAGAAAGTCTGCGCTCAAAATGGCTCCGTGTGTCATTTAAGGGGATTAAGTTAGAATTTGTATTGCTTATTTTGGAAAAACTAAAAATAGTGTTAAGAAATTATCAAGGGTCGAAAGAGTTGAATGCGCAATTAATACCACATATTGTAAAATAAAGATGGCAAACTATCGTTCGTTTCACCCTTCAAAACGCATTTATTTACATTGTTGTTTTTGTAATTTCATTTCGTGTAGAATAGGTATAGAAATGAATTGCACAAGTTAATGTGTGCGTTTTTCAATAATACATAAGTAAATAAATCCATGTGTTTGTTTCAGCTTAAAGGCAAATCAAAACGACAGCCAAGGTATGCCATCTTTATTTGATAATCCCTATATGGTTAATGCTTTGAGGTCCAAAAATTGGTTTCCCTTTGGTTACCTTTGGAATTAAATGGTCTGGGTCGAAGCTGATGAACTGTGTCTATTTGTGAGGAATGAAAGACTTGCGGCTTGCATATCTAAATCCTTTTGTTTATTGCACGGCATGCAACTGTGTTCCGTTCCTGCGACTGAATAAGCTCCCCTGTTGGGTTAGGTTAGATAAATGGGCTGACAGTTGGTTTTGTAACCGTCACACTTAGATCAATGTAGATCCAATGTGGTACCCTAGGGATTGTGAACCCTATGAAAAGAAACCTATGATACATCCCATGTTAATTCAAGCCCGTTAATGGTGTTGAAGAGTTTCAGCAGGCTATAGCCTGAAAAGTCGGCGAGTATTTCTTGGTCGTTGGAGGAGTGTCCGTTGGTACATAACCACCAGGCTGAGGAGAGGAAAAACGCCTTTCAAAAGCGTGATCCTTCCTTTGCCCCCACTTGAGAAATCCTCCCTCCATCAGGGCCGTAGGATCAGTGGCTCCATACAGCGACTGGCAGATGAGAGTGATTGGTCAGTGGTTGGTGTATGTATATGTACTTAGAAGAAACGTTTGTCGTCACATAATCACCTGCCTTTTAAAAGCGTGGTCCTTCTTTTGCCCTCACTTGAGGAATCATCCCTCTATCATGCCCCTAGGAGTGGCTCCACGCAACGTTTGGTAGAGAGGTATGATAGGTCAGTGGTTGGTATATGCATCCGTTCGTTGAAGAAATTCTGTTGTTATATAATCACTTAACTGAGAAGAAAAACGCCTTTCAAAGGCGTGATCCTTCCTTTGCCCCCATTTGAGAAATCATCCCTCCATCAGACCCGTAGGAGCAGTGGCTCCATGCAACGTCTGGTAGATGGGTATGATAGGTCAGTGGATGGTGTATGTACCCTTACGTTGAAAAAGTGTATGTCGTCACATAATCACCTGGCTGAGAAGAGAGTGCCTTTTAAAGGCGTGATCCTTCCTTTGCCCTCACTTGAGGAATCATCCCTCTATCAGGCCCATAGGAGCAGTGGTTCCATGCAACGTCTGGTAGAGAGGTATGATAGGTCAGTGGTTGGTATATGTATCCATTCGTTAACTGTCATTATATAATCACCTGGCTTGGAAGATAACACCATTCAAAAGCGTGATACTTCTTTTGCCCCCACTTGAGAAATCATCCCTATATATCAGGCCCGTAGGAGCAGTGGCTCCATGCAACGTCTGTTAGATGAGTATGATAGGTCAGTGGTTGGCTTACGTTATATCGTTCGTTAAAGAAATGTTTTGTACGTCTATTGACTGCAGTTGGATAAGTTACCAATCTCGTGGTCGTGTGGTTGATAGAACCTATGGATTTTTAAGCCATTGGGTAGCATTAATAAATTTCAATATTTTTTTGCTTGGAATGTCGGAGAGTTCTTCCAAGTCATTGAAGAAGTGTCTCCCTAGGTGCTTGCTTCTGAGATGGTACAACGCAGGGCAGTGACACAGGTAGTGAGGAGTATCCTCATGAATCTCTATGTCACCACATCGCCTGCATAAACCGTCTAAACTGAGTTTCATCTTTTTCTTGTGGTAACCCAGGTGGTTGTGACCGGTGGTGATACTCACGAGAAGAGATAAAGACTTTTTATTCAGTTGGATGATGGTGTCGGTCTTTTGTTTGTTAAACTAGGCCATAATTTTCTGGTAATAACACAGGTATCGAGCGTTCTCCATCGCTTATTCGTCGTAGCTAGAGTTCTACTCTCGATTAACTGTTTAAGATTACAGGGTGGAACCTGAACGGTAGTTATTGCCTGATAAGGATCAAGAGTCGATCCGATTCTTGCCAACTCGTCAGCGCTTTCGTTACTTGGGACACCACTGTGACCAGGAACCCAGCAGAGCCTTATATTGTGCTGTGTACCAAGAACCCTTAGCTCTTCGAGACAGCAAGTAACAAGCTTCGATTTGACTTCAATGGCAGAAATCGCTTTTATTGCCACTTGGCTATCAATGAAAAAGGTGATATCAGCTTGTGGTATTGCCATCATTGAGACTTGTTTAGTAGCTTTTGTCACTGCCAGGACCTCAGCTTGGAAGACACTGCTGTAATCAGGCAGTCTGAATGAGCTGGATAATCCGAGGGTTTCTGAAAAGAACCCTGCACCCACACCTGTATCCATCTTGGAACCGTTGGTGTATATAGCTATCATCGGATCACCGGTTGACGGCTCGTTCATTTGCCAGTCCTCTCTACTAGGAAGGGCTGTCGTGAACGGCTTGTAGAAGTCTAAATGGGGTGTTATGTAGTGAGTGCACACCATATTACCCGAGTATTTCTGTAGAGTCTGCGCGTGACCTGTAGCACTCTGTTTCTAGCTGCCAGTTTGGCTAAGCCGAAGTGCGTTCTTGGCTGCTGATTCCTGTATATATAGATCTAGAGGTTTTAAGTTGAGTATAGCTTCCAGACCCGCTGTCGGGGTGGACCTCATTGCCCCAGTGATACCGATACATGCCAATCTTTGTACCTTTGTCATGATTTTAAGGTTTGTAGCTTTGTCCAGTGCACTCCACCAGACTACGTTACCGTATGTCAGTACAGGTCTAACGTGTACATCCACTTGATAATTTTTGGGCTTGGACCCCACGTTTTGCCAAATATCCAGTTGCAGGAATAGAAAGCAAACATGGCTTTCTTCGTTCTTTCGTTAATGTTGAGACTCCAGTTCAGTTTCTTATCCAAGATCACACCCAGATATTTGGCATGATCGGAGATTTTGAACTGGGTCCCCTCAATAAAAGGAATTTGAAAAGTCGGTATTTTCCTTTTGTTCGTAAAAAAGACTGTTTTTTGAGGGTTAACCGCTAGACCGCAGTTTTTAGTCCACGTATTTCCCACTGATAAGGCATTCTTAATTTGTTCACTAATTGTGGAAGGAAATTTACCTGTCGCTAGTAATGCTAGGTCATCCGCATATGCGACTACTTTGACTCCACTATATTTCAGTCTCATTAGAACTACGTTCATCACGAGTATCCAGAGAAGCGGAGAAATGACCCCCCCTTGTGGAGTCCCTCTGGAGGTAGATATCTACTTTGATCTGTTCTCCTTCTAGCTCCGAGTTTATCTGTCTGTTTCTTAACATGCACATTATCCATCTGATGATGGTGGAATGTACTTTAAGGTTAACGAAAGCTCCTTTCACTGCCTCGTTTCGGACATTGTTAAAAGCTCCTTCAATGTCTAGAAAGGCAGCAAGGGTGTATTCTTTATCTTTGAGCGTTTTTTCGATTGTGCTGACGACGCTTTGCAGTGATGTCTCAGCACTTTTGCCTTTTGAATAAGCATGCTGGGCTGGATACAAGACTGCCCTGTTGCCCGACCCTTTTCTGGGGTAATCTCTTACCTCTATTATTTACTAATTTCAATGAAAACACCATCATCTATATTGCCAAAATGGTGTCACTTTCATCCAGAGCGATTGATATCATATTATTCACTTGTACCTAATGATTGCATTGGTTTACTTATTCTTAAATAGTATGACCTCAAATTGTAAATTTATTCAGAGAACAAAAACTAAAACAAAAAAACAATGCAATTTTTCTTAACTCAAAATGAAAGTAGTAGAACGTGCACATAACCAGTTTTTTTGAAAGTGTCTATGTTGCACTTTGCAATTCCCAGATCCCAGATGCAGCAAGATGCAAGACTTACGAGTCGACTATACCTTTGTAGGTCAACCTTTTTTTCTGATCTTTCTGTGGCAAGCCATATGCTATTATATCTGAGAAGTTTCAGAGAGGTACTATAAAAAATTAAGATTTTTTCACGCAGATAAAAGGTTCATTAAAGTGATGATGCCGATGAAAAGAACAGATTGTTTTTTGTTTTGGTTAATTTTCCTGGAAAAAAATCTTAAAAATAAAACACGACATGGTTCAGCTTCAACCAAAACAAGGTTTAAAGTTTTGATGAAGGAAATCTCCACGTAAAGTAGGTACTTCTCTCGGGTTTGAAGATTTAATACCTACGCACCAGCACCATCAGTGACCTAAATTGCTTGTGTAAAGTTTTTAACTGAGTTTTGTTTTGTTTCTCAATACCATAATTGGCAGTATCATGAAGGAATAATTAATTAAGTTGGACCACCCTTGTCTAATTGGTAGCTATATGATGTTAAATTATGACAACTCAATTTTCGTTCTGTCAAAATATGACAGACAAGGATGTCATGTAAAGAAGCAATTTACATGTGGGACACTCATATATTTCTTATAGTCAATTGAAAAATTATAAGTTGAAAGGCCTTACATATAGATTACCAACCCTTCTTCAAATATTATATTTTTCTTTGAACATGATGAGCAATCAGTTCCTGAAGTATTAAAGTTTGACTTCGAAACTACCTAGAGCATAAACCATGTTTTTTTTTTTTTAAATACGAAGCTTCAAATGCTTAAGTATATCCTCATTAAAAACCCATTGATATTGAAATGATGCTTCTTTCATAACATTGGAGCTACTAAATCTCAAATTACAAAGTATCACTAGCATAATACATACATAACTCCACCACCCGGAATATTCAATTTAAATATGACTCCCGAAGAAGTAGATATTTTATAGCCTCTTTGGACAGTTTGATATTGTTTTTTTTTTATTTTGTGTAAACTAAGCTCGCCTTAGGCACCCGGCTATACTTTGAAATTGATCTGAATTCCTTAACAAAACTAACTTGTTAGGAGCATATCGATAATAATAAACAATCAAATATGCAAATTCAATTAAAATTATATCAAACTAGTCGCTCGCAGCCAATTACAAGCTGTTTGTTTATTTTTTTTCTGAAACAAGTTTCGTTTGAGAGTTGAATTTTCATTTTCTTTATGTACAAAATCAATTTCTTATTGGATTTCTATTGATATTATAATTTATATATAATTCCGGGTAATTTTAATTTTGGAAAATTCAGACAAAAATGTATGGCTATGAATATCAGGCTTTTGAGCTTTGGAATATATTCATTTATTTTTCTAAACGGGGAAGGTTATCAACAAAAATAAAAATATGAGACTATATTTTTTCCAATTTTTTTTTTCTTTAGAACTTTGATCAAACGTATCTCGGGCTCAAAGTAAAATGTATCATAATTAAGATACGATTTTACTTTATCGGTTTGGAAATGTTCAACGCTGTGATTCCTTGGAGTCATCAAATATAACGTCAATATTGTCAACGAACACTGCGTCAATCCTAACGAATAGTGTTTCAATTGAATTTTCCAATTTTTGTTTTATTGAACATTTCTATTTACAATTGGCTTAAAAGATAATTTATAGCTATAAGATACATTGACAAATAATAAGATTTTGTTGGCACATAAGGGGCCTAACGATACATTGATTCAATATAAAATACAAATAAGATTTATAACATATGATGTAAGAACTTAACATTAAAAGTCGGCTTGACTTTGTCGTCCTCGGGTTGTTCAGGATGGGGGGTAGAATTGGTGTTTAGCCACGATAATGTGCTGACCCTGGGTCAGAGTAGAAGGGTACTGCTTCATCGTTGGTTGTTGGAGTTATATCCAGGATTTCCATAGTGCTTACCTTGGTGCTGGATGTCGTTGTTGGTTTGTCATCCTTCTCATCAGTTGATTAGGGTGGTTGGCGATGTTTTTAACCAGCTTATCGTTATATAGCAATAAGTACTTGTCCAGGGGGGCTACCTTAGCCTCAGAGTAGAGTTGCTCGTTCTTGAAATGCTTACGCCGCGGCGTTTTTGTGCCAGTATTTCAAAATTCTCCTTAAATCTTTAACATGCCTTCATTCATCTTTGAGAAATCATTTCATGATGCAAAGCGTGTGTTGGTATTTTGAAAAAAATTGTGTTCAGAAGACGCACTTTCGGTTAAAATTTCAATGTTACCAGTTTTCAGGAACATACTTTTTATGTCATTTTGACATTAGGTCTTTCCCTTTTACTTGATAGTTTTTAACGTGAAAAGGTTGCCGAAACACATATGGACGTCAAACGTGTATGATAGGTGTTAAGTAGAGGCATCTTCTATAGAAATGTTAGTGTTACCACTTTTCGGGAACATACATTTTTAAATAAGGTTTTTTTTTTATAATACAAATTCTATATACTACTGAAATAAATCGGCCAAGACTTAGAATTTTAAGGATTAGACTTTTTGAATTATTCATTCAGAATAGCTTTTTATGGCCTTTGGTCCTACAAATTGGCGTTTCGCCCAGCTTACTCACTTGGACTCATCAAAAAATCCATGTAAGTTAAACTGAACTTAATACAAATTGCGTACCTATGAAAAAGGCGCTCACTTTGACACTGAAGAGTAGGACTAAGGGCCATAAAAAGCTTTTTTGAATCATACTTTTTTAAGTTAAAGGTTGAGATTTCCATATTTTTGTAAATTTTTAATATTTTGAGCACGACAAAAAATTGCAACTTTTTTCCGAAATGCATTAGGCATCTAGAGTAATTTCTTTCGTTTTAAATATAAAAAAATTACCAAAAAAGAGAAGATCCCACATACCTTACCAAAAAAGTATGTTTCCCAAAAGTGGCAACACTGAAATTTTAACCAAAGGTACTCCTACTTAACTCTTTCCTCCTTAGACATCAACCGATATTTTTGCAAGCCACGTTAGCAGTCTGGGGCCGTTTCCGCAGTTTTTTCAAGTTAATAATACTAAAATTCCACCACTTGACATACAAAAAAGTATGTTCCCTAAAAGTGGCAAAACCGTTATTTTTACAAAACATGTTAAGCATCTGGAGGCGTTTCCACAACTTTTTTAATGTTCAAAATATTTATCAAAATTACCAACAAATTAGAAGTCCCAGCCTTTGATATTCAAAAATGTTTGTTCCCGAAAAGTGGCATTACTGACATTTTACCCAAAGGTGAGCTACTTAACACTTATCTCTTAAGACATAAAACGTTATTTTGGTCATGAAAATTTTCCAAGTTATTTACAAATTTTTTTTTAATTTACCATTTTCCATAGTTTGGGCGCCATTTTTGAAAATGGCGTTCAGGCAACAAGATCACAAAATCGACTCCCAAGCTAAATTACATTCTTTGTGTGTGACAAATAAATTACAAATATTTAAATATGGTTCACCACAAAAAGCGCAAGGGATTCGGTTTTCTGACCGGACTACTTAGAATGACCACAAAAATTTATTTGAAAAAAAAAAAAAAAATACCTCGAGAAAATATAAAACCCCAAATTTGCATAAAAAACGCATTTTTTCCAAATTTTAGGCAAATATATCTGAAGAACTTGACATGCTAGAGCAATTCTGAGGCTAGATTCCAATTCAACGTATTGAAGACCATCCGAAAGATATATTTTGGATTAGACAAAAATCAAATTTTGTCATACAAAGTAATTAATAAGTGAAAAATTCCTACAAAATTATTTTTCATGTTGTGTCACGAAATTCTAGTCGCAAACCTCAGATTTGGATTCAGCATCCCCGAAAACATAAAGCAGGAGTGAAATCAAAACTGCCCCACAGTTTGCATGCCAAGGTTCCTTTGAGCAAAAATTGACAAGACTAGTAATGTTTTAATTTTTTTTCTTGCTTATATTCATAATTCCTTAGATAGTAAAATGTCTTATTGCTTTTAAGATCTTAGCTATTCAACGAATCGTTTATAATAAATACACTAGTCAAGGAAATTAAAGGAACAAATTTTTTTTCAGTTTTTGTTAGCGTTTTTTGAAGAGCTGTATCTTTGTGACGAGTGGTCGTATAGAGTTGAAATAAAAAGCATTTTACAGCTTTATGTTTTTGTTTCGAGATTTGTTTGCAAACAAATTTTTTTGAAGTACCGTTATTGCGTTATTGCAAAAAATGAGACGAGACAACTAAATTATTTTTTTTTTAATTTTTTTTGAAGGTCCTCATTTCTATGGATAATTTTTTTTGAGTCAATTAAATGTCATGGTCAGATACCTAGTTTATTCAGCTTCAATTCAGTTTTTTTGTCATTGTCGTACGATTTTTTTTTGACATGGTTTATCTGACTTTGAATGAAAAAGATACTTTTAGCCTTGATTACCAATATCTCAGTAAATAATGATGTTATAAAAAATTCGAAGACAGTTTTGGAAATCTGAGAGAGCGTTTAACAAGATTTTTTTTTTAATTTTGTAGAAATTATTTTTTCTTGCCGTTCACCGTTAGTTAAAAAAAAGGACTAAAAACCGACGTTTTGTGGTTTTACGTAAATCTTTTTTTTTTCTTTGCAAATATTAATTGCATCATAAATATTTTTGTAGATTTTCAAATTGATTCATCGAACCGTTTTTCCTCACCAATACTTCAAAGTCTTAAACAAACCAGGTAGAGGAACAAATTGTGGTGTTCCTAAACAATGCGTAGTCGTCATCAAAATGACAAGAAAACCGCAATTCCAGTGGAGTTTTTTCACAGTTTTGCATTAGTTAAATACTTTTTTCAATTGAAATGAAATAAAAAGTTTGCAAACAAATCTCGAAACAAAAAACATAAAGCTGTAAAATGCTTTTTATTTCAACTCAATACGACCACTCATCACAAAGATACAGCTCTTCAAAAAACACCAACAAAAACTGAAAAAAAATGTGTTCCTTTAATTTCGTTGGCTAGTGTACAATGGACAGAAATGTGCCATACTTCTTTCCCTGTTAATGGCGAGTTGCAACAAGATTGACTTTAATATATATATTAATATAATAACAAACTGTCAGAAAAGACGTGCAAAAAGAACAACGATGAATGTAGACAGAAATTAAAGAAAGTTTGATGAAATAAAACTTAAATATTCAATATAACAATTAATAATTAGATTCTCTCTAGCTTTTCATCAACGAGTGAAGATATGAAGTTAAAGAAAAGTGATGTTGAATGTCAACCACATATCCTTGCACTCTCGCAGGCCAATAGTAGTAGGGTCGCTTAGCAAGAAAATCTGTTTTTGCCGGACAAAAGCACCAAATTTTTTGTAGGTACTACTTAGGTCCATAGCTTGAGATTTAGGATAAGACCCATCTCGGCGGTCAGCCATCTTGGATTTTATAGCCGCCATTTTGAAATTCTGGTATATTATTAATATCTCGGCTTCTTAATCACTTAGGATCCCAAACTTGGTGTCTAGGTATACATTTTTGGGGTCAGGGAATACAACCACATACTTTTCAAATGTTAAAGTTTGCAAATATACGAAGGGGGCATGGGAGTCAAGACCCCCTTGCTCGAAGACAATCATAATATTATACTTAGGGTCGGATAATGTATATACACAAGTTTAAAATGTATCTGACTAAACTTATCCAAGGAGGGAAATGGGGGGTCATGACACCCCCCCCCTCAGAGCCCAGGAAAAAGTATAATAAAAAACAAATTTCATTTAAACACTCAGAAGTGCAAAAACTGACGCGACGTATGGCTAGTCCAAATTATTTCATAGCCGTAATGTTACCTTTTATGATACCATGGTAATATTATTCGCGAAGACTGTATGTTTTGTCGTATCGAGTTTTTTTGAAAGGAAAATGAATAAGTTAAATGCAAATACAATTTAAAATATCATATAGATGATCATAAATCAAATTTAAAATTTTATTTCTTTGTCAGCTGTTTTAAGCAATATCTATGTTTTGGTTAGTTGTCTAAATGCGACCATTTAAGCAAGATTTTTCTAAGTCCCCTATTACACGATGATTCTTTCCCTCTTACTTTTTTCAAAAATAATGAAGAATGGCTGTAGTAGGTGTATGGTTCGTACTGTTGACGCGGACGTGGTGGTAATCCTCATTGGCAAGTTCCATCACCTGATGAACTTGTGCACATATTTGAAGATTTCTGTCTTTGGTACGGGCAGATCACTTAATTATATAGACATCAATGCTATTAAAAACTGGGCGTACAAAAATCCTTGGCCTCCCCGTATTTCACAGTTTTACGGGTTGCGATACAACACCTTCATTTTCGGAAGAGGCAAGAAATCTGCGTGGAATTGTTATCATGAGGTGACATTTACCTTAACATGCAAAGCATTACATCCCTACACAGAGCTTGATGGTGAACATTTAAAAGGCTAGAACGCTTCACGGTAATATTATATGATAAATACAGTAATTCGGACAGTGTGAATGATGTCAGCAGCGAGCTGTTTTGTCAGAAGACTAAGACAATGGAGAAACTTCCACCAACAAAAGATGCACTACTTCAACACTCAAAGCGGGCTGTATAAATCAGGCAGGAGTATGGTGTACCAGTGAACACATTCAACAGTGTGCTCCTAGCCCGAAGGCTGGGGATGGACTCAGAAAGAAGAAGGTGGATCATGGGTTCCTGTATGGAACACATTACTTATAGCTTCAAAGGCATGTACTGAATTGGTGAAATGTAATTGTAAGAGTCAAAAAGGATACACTGGTAGATATGCTTGCAAAGCTGCTCGTTGGAATTGTACTGATCTTTGTAAATGTCAATGCTTGAAGACGACACAAGCAATCCATGTACCTAGATAAATGCAATTCAACATCTTTCATATGTGATTTCTCTTGTATTTAAATTTTATATATTAATATGTATGTACATACATGTAATAAATAAATAAACACAACAGCTCGTGGAGAACCAGGGCCTAGTGACTTACAACTCACAACCATTCTTGTGTGCGTGTAGTTGGCAGGAATAAAGGGAACCTACAGGTTTTTGCCGAGTCCGAACGGCTAAATGGGAAGCACTTTTTCATGACAAGTATACTCTTGGAGGATTTGTCAGTTCCTCGCTAGAGCAGAACCTCGGATAAAACATTTCTGTTTTTAGGTGGCAGGGCTGGAAATCGAACCCACACCTTCGGCATGACAGTCCTACGCACTAACCATCATGACGAGGTACTACATGTACATGTATGTATGTACATGTACATATATCTTATTTCATTTTCAACCCTTTTTAGAAGTTAATATTTTTGTCCCTCAATTTAATAATTGGATAGTTTGTTATTAATATATACTTATACAACCTAACTTAAATGTGCATTTAACTTATTCATTTTTTTTCCAGAAAAACTCGATACGACAAAACATACAGTCTTCGCGAATAATATTACCATGGTCTCATAAAAGGTAACATTTCGGTTATGAAATAATTTGGGCTAGCCATACGTCGCGTCAGTTTTTGCACTTCTGTGTGTTTAAATGAAATTTGTTTTTTATTTATACTTTTTCCTGGGCGCAGAGGGGGGGGGGGGGGGTGTCATGACCCCCCATTTCCCTCCTTGGATAAGTTTAGTCAGATACATTTTAAACTTGTGTATATACATTATCCGACCCTAAGTATAATATATGATTGTCTTCGAGCAAGGGGTTCATGACCCCCAGCCCCCTTCGTATATTTGCAAACTTTAACATTTGAAAAGTATGTGGTTGTATTCCCTGACCCCAAAAATGTATACCTAGACACCAAGCTTGGGATCCTAAGTGATTTAGAAGCCGAGATATTGATAATATACCTAAATTTCAAAATGGCGGCCATAAAATCCAAAATGGCTGACCGCCGAGATGGGTCCTACCCTAAATCTCAAGCTATTGACCTTAGTAGTACCTACAAAAAATTTGGTACTTTTGTCCGGCAAAAACACATCATCTCGAAATTTGACGCTAAGCGACCCCACTATAGTGGCCTAAAATAACTACAAGGAACGATAATAGTTTTAATTTTGATGAAAAAAATGCAAAATAACGTAGTATCTATAGAGCTTTTTTTCAATCATGTGTTTTGGGGACGTATTTTGACCCGTGTCATTGTAAGAAATCGTAGAAAAAATGTAAATTCATTCACGTTGTTAGAAAAATGCATGCACACAATTTCTTTTTAATAGTTTCTGCACTGCTTCAAGTTTTGTTTAATTTGAATTCAATCTAAAATCATGGAGGCAGAGTCTAGAGTGCCTATGAGTATTATTTACATGCGTCTACCTTTACTCGTCTCTACCTGTCTCTTCGTCGTTGGTTTAATTCTTGTATTTGTTGTACTTCATTATATTTATCACGCAGTAATTCATTCATATGCAATGAGAATAGAAAAAAAAATGTGCGCAGTTAGTTTCATTGTTACAAAAAAAAAGGAAAGAAAAACTATAACTTTGCAGTTTGCACTAGTTCCAGAGTTTACAATTTATGAATTGCATTTTCTGTTTTTTTTCCTTTATTTATCTTTTTACTCAAAGAAATACCAACATAACCAAGAAATTCGTTCAGGTCTGATTCCCGAGATTTATTTCAAGGTCTCGTCTATCTCTACAACAGACCGCCAACACTTTTTGTCTGTTCATTCAGTTTTGCTGCAAGCATTATATTGAGATCACACGACATGCATGGATTTCAAATCTATGTTAAACCAAAATATGTATATCTTGTTACTTTTGTGCCGCGATATTTAACTTTGACGTCAATTGTAGTGCACTTGTTGCAGTTTTCTTGCGCGATTGTTGGATACAATAATAATTCGTTCATGCTGTGCGACTAAGTAGAGATATTGTTTGGTACTTTGAAGTCAACGTGTGGGTTTGAGTTTCTAACAGAGTGCATCGGCAGTAGTGTATCTAAGGTTAAAGGTTGATTTGAAAAAAAAAAGAAAATGTTTTTGCATTGAAGTCGTTTTTATGACGAGTATCTTTTGTATAAATTCACAGTTCTTTAGTGGATTTCTATCTAAAATGGGTTAAGACAATAGATAGAATAATGGTGTATAAAACTAGAAGTTCGTGCATCAGCTCTTTTGTTTAGATTTTATTCTTAGTTCATTATTTGTAAATGGCTTTTAAACGCCTTTAAACTAAGTATTTGGGTATAAATTGTGATAGGTAAGGTTAAAAAATAAAAAAAAGACATGACAAAAATGCAAATATTTACATCGTTTAACGAAAATATTTCTCAAGAAACAACCTAGTTGCTATTACATGGTCTCTTTGAGGAGCCATTTATTTCAATTGTGATTGAGGAATTTTTGAAACTAAATCTGTCAAATATTATGCAATTTTTGAAAGATATTTTGGAGCAAACTGTACTTATGGAAGGAAAAGTTTAGCCTTTGTAGAACAGAATGGATGCTTTCCAAATTGTTTTTTTCTTCTTTTGGCTTTATTTAGAAATGTAATTTTTAAAGCCATATACACGAGTCTTTTTGACAATTTTTCATATGTTGAGGAAGACAATTTTGAATCAAGTTTAGAAAATACTCTCAAAAGGATAATGAGGGAGAAATAATACTGTCAATTTGATGTTGAGCCCACCACCAAATTGTCGTCTTCTTCAGGAAATACAAAATTGTTTCATCTGGTCAAAGAGATTCTGCCAGCTTACGACATGAAGCAAACAAATTATTAAACAAATATTCATTATTTTTCGTAATCTCCAATCAGTCGAGATGTCAAAAGTAATTCATATGACTAATATAATTTTGTCACAGTTTTACCTTGTGATTTATTGTTATTAAATCAAATTCATTCTCACTTAAAGTGTATGACTGCATAAAGCAACTCTGCTTACACAATTTTAAAACAATTTCTATCTGCACGCGAGCATTATAAAATTTGATTGATCATTCGATCGTGATTCCACATCATTTATTATAGTAGTGCATGTATCCAACCTTTACTGCAATTTTCATTTTTTTTTTTTTCAAAATTCTTTTAAGGATGTTTCACATAAAATGTCACCAAACGTCTAATTAATCACATAGAAGAAGTTGCAGAAAAAAAAACTTCAATTGAAAAACGTGCAAATGATTATTGCAATGAAAAAATAAAAATAAAAATAAAGTAAAAAAAAATAATATAGCTTTAGCACGTTCAGTAAACTGAATGGCAGGTGACATTCTCTGATGTGAACATCATTAAGACCATGTTTGTTCATCGCAAGCGGGTGCAATACTAATGAGAAAATGGTTGCATCCATTAAGGTCATGGTGATGCATTTTGTTTTTGTTTAACATTTTGCCTTACGGCAATTGGAATGATGATGTTTTTACTTTTATGAAATCAAAAGTAAAGGAGCTTAAAAGAAAAGAAAAATATACGACACTGATTCAGCCTATTATTGCAAAAAATATTCAAAATAAGAAGAATTTTTGAATTTATTATTAACTTAATTCTTTGTTGAGTAGATCTTACTGAGGTGAAAGTTGTTACATGTTTAATGTGAATTTTCATTAAAAAATAAATTTAATATACCAAGAATTATAAGCTATGTATATTCTAAAGTAAGGAATGACATTATTTCAAAAGGGAATTTATAAATTTTTCACTATTCTCAAACTTTGTAAAAAATAGAGAGGACGCATGGACGCATAAACGCCCGACGATGGGACAATATGACGAAAACAACTTTTTCTGGGAGAATAAGTCGCAGCAAAAAAGAAGAACACACAAATATTCAGCCTCAGGATTTAAAAACTCCATATTTGTGTGGAATTCCGAAAAATATGTCATCTTAAAATTCACCATTTTGTCACAGTCTCAATAATATACCTATGCATCAATTAATTAATTTTTAAAGTTTTTTGACAAAGCCACCATTAGAATAGGCCTACTCATTTATGGTCAGTGATAAATTTATAACAAAATGGCAGTAACTTTCAGTATAAATTGTCAACCATAGGAGATTTTATAAACTTAACATTTTTGTTTTTGAAGGCGATAGAGGACGCAAGGTTTGAGGTGTTGTCTTTGTGATGACTGCATCAAACATAAATATAATTAGTTGTGAAGCTACAAAAAGCGCTGGATATGGACGTATTAACTGTTGATAAACCAAGAAACCGAATAAGGACAACAAACGTCAAATATATGCGTAGAATGATAGCCAGTTGCAGACGAAGAATTTTCAGAGGTGGGGGCATAAACTGATGTAAAGCAAATATTTCAAGATATAATTCAGAAAACTTGAACGGTCGGACTGGTTTCAAAGAAAGCTTAGAAACAGCTGTATATCACAATGACTATAACCTAGAATATCATTTTCATTTTTCGTATGAATTGTTAGTTAGATATTGACATAGGCAAAATGTCTTGAGTTTTAATATGTAAATGAGTAAATGATAAACGACAAATGGCATCAATGCAAACTCACCCTCTTAAGCATACATAGCATGCATGCCCACAGAAGAGAAAGATGATTACATTAAAGACTTTGGGGCATATTCATAGATGTTTGATAGTCCACAAAATTTAATTTGTTTGAAAAGCATTCTTTCAATTGGGAGCGCTACGATATCCCGCAAACCAAAATCTCACATTTTTTTAAAAATCTTGTTTTTCATAATCTCGCAATTACAAAATATAGCTTTTTACAATCTCGCACCTAAGTATCTCGAAAATTCCAACCAAAATCTCGCAATTTAAGATCTCGTAAATTCGAATTTCACCGCAACGAATCGCACCCCGCTTTTAGAAAAATTTGTTTTTTTTTGAGAATATAGCTACCCAAGAACACTTTGAATAATTTTTCTTTCCAACTATTATACCCGTCAATAGAAATCCTTTATTACTGTTAATAACCTCTATAATCGTTTTAGCTGTCTTTTACGCGTTTATAATGCGGAACTAAAAGTATTTTTCTAGTTCAAGGCCAAATAAGATTAATGCAATTTGCACATTACACTTAACAACTGCATATACCATCTCTATGTTCTCTCTCTTTCTTGTTCTTTTGACAAAAATAATACATATTTAGAAATCAATAGTTAAAATCAATAAATAACAGTGTCGTCTTAAAGTACTCAGGTACTGGATTATATATTTTGCAGTAGGTAGATATGGGTACAAAAAGTGGAAGAAAATGATGATAATTTCGGAAAAACATTTTTGAAAGCAAATAAACGTAAAAACTAACTACAGTTGAACTTTGGAACGTCCTTTCACATGATTGAAAGCGGCCAGTCAAAAATATTAAAAATAACGATTTCATGGCAATTTTTGAAAACAGGTGCTCCAGGGAACTGAAAAATTTTATAATTTTTATGCAAAAAAAACCCGTATAGCTTATCAATTAATTTCCAAGCGACTTGAAAATAAGAGCAAGTTCGTGCGACCGAGTCGTGATTTTTATTTTATAATTATTTTAAAAGAAAAGCAGCATTTACTGAACATTTCTGAGGCCTCCAGATAGAAAATCAGTCATTAAAATGCAAGGGGACTGAGGCCAGTGGACTGAGTGTTTTCATAGTTTTTGCGCCAAAAACATTGGAAGGGATTGTACGAAAAAATAAACAAAATTATGTAATTACGGTTTTACCTAGCCTATAATATAATGTAAGAAATATGCCTACTTACATAGAAATTTTTCCTGTAAATACTCATCAGGGTACTGAGAAACTGAACGGACATTCCATGATCTCTCGCACAAATGCCTTCTTGACAAATGAAATAACAAACAGATCTAAGATATGAATATGATTTTATTTTCACGAGACTTAATACTTCCCGCTGCTAGATCTGTTACTTCAATAGTTTTCAAAGTTTACGATATTTTTGCCTGTTTCAATCTGTCAGGGGACTGATAAGAAATCCGTGCGACAAAGTTCAATGACATTTTTTTCTTAAGAAAACATAATATTACTAAAAATGCATTGATATCATAAAAAGGTTAAGATATATTTGAAGGTTTATTTTGGTTTTGGAACTAAAATAAGATAACTGTAAGAATTTTGCTCTTCGAAAACGGGCAAGGAACACGTCAGGGGACTGAGAATTAGACACTTTGAAGAATTTTTTGAATAACGAAAGTATATCAGATCTTAATAATTTTGTCTGCCCATGTAGATATCAATCAGATTTAAAGTTATAAAAAATATCTGATAGAATACTTGAACGGTTCTTAAAATATCAGCTGAGCCGCCGAAAATTCCATATTATTTGTATAGAATCACCCATATCTCGCAAAATTGAATTGCATTGGAACAAATACACTTTTTTAATCAAAATCTCGCAAATTCAAATCTCTCGTGAGATTTTAATTTGCAATATTTTGTTAAAATAAAGTTTGCCAGATTTTGATTAAAAAAAATGTAATTGTTGCAATGCAATTCAATTTTGCGAGATATGGGTGATTCTAACGGGTGATTTTTTAGCTGGTTTGGTTTTGGCAACACTGGTTTTGACAGCTGACGTGTGTTTAGTACCTTGTGTCACTGTCAAACAGCTTCAGTTTGGTTCGCAATTTAACCATGGATCGTCTTATAAATGAACAACGCTTGCAAATTATTGAATTTTACCATCAAAATTCGTGCTCGGTTCGAAATTTTCATCGCGCGCTGCTTCCATTTTATGGTCGGCATTCTCGACCTTCTGAGCAGTCTATTCGGAAGATTGTGACCAAATTTCGCACCAAATTTACTTTGTTGGACATTAAACCACCAACACGTTTACGTACTGTGCGTAGTGAAGAAAATATTGCGGCCGTATCAGCTAGTGTGACAGAAGACCGCGAAATGTCGATTCGGCGCCGTTCCCAGCAGTTAGGCCTTTGTTACAGCACTACGTGGAAAATTTTGCGGAAGGATTTGGGCGTAAAGCCTTTTAAGATACAGCTGGTGCAAGAACTAAAGCCAGCCGACCTACCACAACGCCGAATTTTTGGTGAATGGGCTCTTGGAAAGCTGGCCGAGGATCCGCTTTTTATCGAAAAATTGTGTTCAGCGATGAGGCTCATTTTTGGTTGAATGGGTACGTAAATAAGCATAACTGCCGCATTTGGAGTGAAGATCAGCCAGAAGCATTGCAACAGCTACCAATGCATCCCGAAAAAGCCACTGTTTGGTGCGGTTTATGGGCCGGCGGCATTATTGGGCCATATTTCTTCAAAGATGATGCGAATCGCAGCGTTACTGTCAATGGTGAACGCTACCGAGCGATGATAACAAACTTTTTTTTTGCCCGAAATGGAAGTTCTTGACTTGCATGATATGTGGTTTCAACAAGACGGTGCCACATGCCACACAGCACGCGAAACAATGGCGCAATTGCGAGGCGAGTTTGGTGAACAGTTAATTTCACGTTTCGGGCCGGTCAATTGGCCGCCTAGATCGTGCGATTTGACACCATTAGATTATTTTTTGTGGGGGTATGTCAAGGCTAATGTCTATAGGGACAAGCTTGCTTCGATTGACGCACTGGAAGCCAACATCCATGCATTCATTCGTGAGATACCGGCCGATATGTGTGAAAGAGTATGCCAAAATTGGACTCAGCGGATGGGCTACCTGAGACGCAGCCGCGGTCAACATTTGCATGAAATTATCTTTAAACATTAAATTGCAAGGTTTAAACTATCGATTCAAATAAATATTTCATTCATTTTTTTGAATTTTTTGTGTTTTTTTTTTTAAAGTTCTAAACCTCTTAAAAAATCACCCTTTACAAATAATATGGAATTTTCGGCGGCTCAGCTGATATTTTAAGAACCGTTCAAGTATTCTATCAGATATTTTTTATAACTTTAAATCTGATTGATATCTACATGGGCAGACAAAATTATTAAGATCTGATATACTTTCGTTATTCAAAAAATTCTTCAAAGTGTCTAATTCTCAGTCCCCTGACGTGTTCCTTGCCCGTTTTCGAAGAGCAAAATTCTTACAGTTATCTTATTTTAGTTCCAAAACCAAAATAAACCTTCAAATATATCTTAACCTTTTTATGATATCAATGCATTTTTAGTAATATTATGTTTTCTTAAGAAAAAAATGTCATTGAACTTTGTCGCACGGATTTCTTATCAGTCCCCTGACAGATTGAAACAGGCAAAAATATCGTAAACTTTGAAAACTATTGAAGTAACAGATCTAGCAGCGGGAAGTATTAAGTCTCGTGAAAATAAAATCATATTCATATCTTAGATCTGTTTGTTATTTCATTTGTCAAGAAGGCATTTGTGCGAGAGATCATTGAATGTCCGTTCAGTTTCTTAGTACCCTGATGAGTATTTTAAGACGACACTGTTATTTATTGACTTGAACTGTTGATTTCTAAATATTATTGTTGTCAAAAGAACAAGAAAGAGAGAGAACATAGAGATGGTATATGCAGTTGCCAAGTGTAATGTGCAAATTGCATTAATCGTATTTGGCCTTGAACTAGAAAAATACATTTAGCTCCATTATAAACGCGTAAAAGACAGCTAAAACGATTATAGAGGTTATTAACAGTAATAAAGGATTTCTATTGACGGGTATAATAGTTGGAAAGAAAAATTATTCAAAGTGCTCTTGGGTATCTATATTCTCAAAAAAAACAAATTTTTCTAAAAGCGGGGTGCGATTCGTTGCGGTGAAATTCGAATTTGCGAGATCTTAAATTGCGAGATTTTGGTTGGAATTTTCGAGATACTTAAGTACGAGATTGTAAAAAGCTAGATTTTGTAATTGCGAGATTATGAAAAACAAGATATTTAAATTTGCGAGATTTTTTTAAAAAAATGTGAGATTTCGTTATTCGAGATTTTGGTATGCGGGATATCGTAGCGCTCCCGATTGAAAGAATGCTTTTCAAACAAATTAAATTTTGTGGAACATCAAACATCTATGAATATGCCTCAAAGTCTTTAATGTAATCATCTTTCTCTTCTGTGGGCATGTATGCCATGTATGCTTAAGAGGGTGAGTTTGCATTGATGCCATTTGTCGTTTATCATTTACTCATTTACATATTAAAACTCAAGACATTTTGCCTATGTCGATATCTAACTAACAATTCACACGCAAAATGAAAATGATATTCTAGGTTAAGGTCATTGTGATATACCTACAGCAGTTTCTAAGCTTTCTTTGAAACCAGTCCGACCGTTCAAGTTTTTTGAATTATATCTTAAAATATTTGGTTTACTTCAGTTAATGCCCCCCCCCTCTGAAAATTGTTCGTCTGCAACTGGCTATCATTCTACGCATAGATCTGACGTTTGTTGTCCTTATTCGGTTTCTTGGTTTATCAACAGTTAATACGTCCATATCCAGAGCTTTTTGTAACTTCACAACTAATTAATTGTTGCAATGCAATTCAATTTTTGCCCTCTAAAAGTACTTGAGAGTGCTAGGACGCCATATGGCCCTAGGCTCAATAATAGGAAAATCCCTATGCACATCTCCGCGAGGTAGAGGGTGGGTAACGCTAACATGCAGGGGGACCGAATGGATGCCAGGATAAGCAGACAATCCAGCTTTGCTGGTCAGGGCACAAACTTGTCCTTGGGATGGTTAAAAGCCCCCTTAAGACGGATGAACTGCAGGCAGCGGTCACCGGCATGATAGTCTGGTGGCGCAGGAGCTTTTTTTGGTAAAAGGCCAACGGCAGCAGCAGGTAGCGTCTGTAACCCATATTGGGCGGCTACAAAAGGCGTCTGTTTTCCCATAGTGGGCGGCCCGAGCAGTTATATGTTTGACCATACAAAAGGCGGGTGTGCCTGTCAAATCTGAGCTTATGTATGTTATTAATCGTATCTCGGAAAACACCATGGTGGAAGGATATATGCAAATACAAGAACTATGATAACAAATTGAAATGAGTCCCCAAGAGGTAATCTTTTTATGGAAAATCCTTCTGCAGCTTCGGTTGCAGTAAACCGCACATCGGATTTGGGGGTGCGGCATCTTTCATGTACGAGCGTCAATCAAGACGCCATAATAAATGAATCGTTGACAAATAGAAGAAATCTTTCAAGAAGCGCAAATGTTACTTTTGGCTACCGCATACGTACGAAAATCGGAGCATGGAACGTTCGATCCTTGTACAGCGATGGTAGATACAAGCAAGTTGAGCGTGAAATGCTTCGCCTGAAGATCAGTATCCTGGGCATAAGCGAAACTAAGTGGAGAGGTAGAGCTGAATACAGATCAAACACTGGACAGACGAGAATGCTGTATTCCGGGGAAGATGAAAGAGAGGGCGGCCAAAGACTACATAGTGTCGGAATTATGTTGAACGAAGAAGCGAGGCGTAGTTTGATCTCCTGGGCGCCCATTTCTGCGAGATTAATGACTGCAAGGTTTCGTTCAAAAATTCGTAGCGTCACAATTATTCAGTGCTACGCCCCCACAAATGAAGCGACAGAGGAAGACAATACCGCGTTCTACTCTCATTTTAACTCGGCTTACAGTAGTGTTCCGAGAGCCAACATCATAGTCGTTATGGGAGACCTTAATGCCCAAGTCGGTTCAGACAATTACGGACTGGAACGCGTGATGGGAAGAAATGGCTTGGGGTCACGGAATGAAAATGGTGACTTGCTTGTCGACTTTTGTAACGCGCTTGTGATAGGTGGTACTGTACTTAAGCATAAGACGTGTAACAAAATTACCTGGGTGCATCCGGATGGTCAAACCGAAAACCAAATTGATCATATCATGATTCAGCAGCGATGGAGGAAGTCTATGTGTGATGTCCGGAGTATAAGAAATGCCGATGTGGGAAGCGACCACCATTTGGTTCCAGGAAGGATCATTTTTGTGCCCTGCTAAATGGGGATTCAGTTGAGCAGAGTGCTGAAGTGCCCCAACTAAACGAGATGCGCAGGTCCTATAGGGGTATTGACATCGAACCCCCGTCAGAATCGGAAATCCTTACATCAATAAATCTCCTCAAAAACAACAAGGCAGCTGGACTTTACGGAATTCCAGCTGAATTCCTGAAAGCCGATCCCGTAACAGCGGCTAGTATTTTACATCCGTTGATACAAAGCATTTGGGAAAACGAAAGCTATCCCAAGGACTGGAAGGATGGTGTGATTGTTAAGGTGCCAAAGAAAGGTGACCTTAAGAATTGCAACAATTGGCGTGGTATCACCGTTTTGTCCGTTTTCCCAAAACTAATGGCAACTATCATTCTCCAGCGAATAAAGAGGTATCAAGCTGGCTTCCGCTGTGGTCGATCGTGTGTCGACCATATCAACACCCTGCGTATCGTGCTCGAGCAGTCGATGGAATTTATATCACCGCTTTACCTCATGTTCGTGGATTTTGAGAAGGCCTTTGAGCGAGTTAACCGAGAATGAATATGGAGATCGTTGCTTGGTAGAGGAATTCCACCAACAATTGTTGCCATTATTAAAGAGTCTGTTGTAGGACGCAAGGTGCTTTGTTTTACACATTGGTAGCTATCCGAATCCTTCGTAGTGCAACAGGGTGTCAGACAAGGGGATGTTTTATCGCCAATTCTCTTCCTGCAGGCAATGGACGACGTATTGACGGCCAGTGTTGGCACAGCTGAAAGACAGGGCATTCAATGGAGACCGTTCGAAAGGCTCAGTCATCAAGACTATGCCGATAAGACGCCAGTGGAAGAAGTCGAATAGTTTGACAACCTTGGCAGTATTGTTTCTGCAAACGGTGGTACGGATCTGGACGTTAAAAGTAGAATAAATAAAGCTCGTGCTGCCTTCGGTACTCTGTCCCCAACTTGGAAATCCAGTCAAATCTCCTTACGCACTAAGTTGAGACTCTTCGCATCCAATGTCAAATCCGTGCTGTAACATGCTTTTGAAGCGTCTACCATTTCGAGGAAATTGCAGGCTTTTGTGAATCGCTGTCTTCGTCACATCCTTAAGATTCGCTGGTCACAAATAATATCAAACGAGGAATTGTAGCGCAGGACAAGTAAAGAGCGGCTGGACGTCGACATTAGAGAGCGTAAATGGCGTTGGATTGGTCACACACTGAGGAAACCAAACGATGATATTGCAAAGCAGTCCTTTGAATGGAATTCTCAGGGTGCGAGGTGGGTTGAAAAACCAAGAACAACATGGAAATCAACTGTCTTAGCGGAAGCTAAATACCAGAGAAAGACGTGGCCACAGCTAAAGAACCATGCAGCAGACCGTGAAGGATGGAGACGTTTTGTTGACGCCCTATACCCCAGGTGGGGTTACAGGACACGATGATGATGATGAATTCAATTTTGCGAGATTTTGACCTGCGAGATTTTAGTTAGCTGGATTTCGTTATTGTGAGATTTTGTAATTGCGGGGTTATGAGGAGCGAGATTTTGTGATTGCGAGATTTGGTTATGCGAGATTTCAAATGCGAGATTTTGATTTGCGAGATTTCGTAGCCAACCCCTTAAAAAATTTAACAAAATATGTATGTACTTTTAATATAAGCTACCTCTGAGTGTAAGTCCCTTTTTTGAACAAAAAAGTTGTAAATGGTTTTTATTTTTCGAATTTTTTTGGATATGATAAGACTGATTTAAATACGATATTTCGAAGTAATTAAAACCAGGCCCTTTCACTATTTCGAGATTATTCACTTTTTCGAGTGAGTGTTTCCTAAGGCTTTTTAAAGACGAATTTGATCAAAAATTCACATTTCGTTCGATGTGAAAGTTTTTAGTTTTATTTAAACATTAAACAAGGCTTTCACTCAGGCTTAAACAAAAAACAAAACACAGAAGCAATTCCTCCGAGCTCTCAAACTACGTAAAATGCTTGCGCGAAATTTTTATACAAAATACGTTTTTATATAAAATTTTGTGTGTTCACTATTGTGGATAGTTCACTCTTTCGAGATTCACTAGATCGTGCATCTACTGTACATTTAAATAAATGTTTTTGCGATTTAAAAAAATATAAATATGTATGTATGTAGTAGGCATAAGCTGTGCCCATCAACAATTAAAAAATACATTTTTTCGTTTGGATTTTTAAAAAAACTAACAAGGATTTTAAATTTGTATTGTTAAAACTTAATATTTTGAAAACGATATGGACTATTCAGCTTAGCTTCCGATTAATACCAAAAATATTAAAAAGTGGCCAGTATGACCATTCTCTCAGAAACGCATGGATAAATATAACAGCATTTTTGGTATTAAGCATGCGTATGGGCCAAACAAACATATGTATTCATCAGTAGAAACCCTCGACGTTACTGTTCCTCTTTAAAATGTATATTCAATAGCCTAATTGGGGAGTTCGCAAATATAATATTGTAAAAGAAGTAGTAGGAGATCCTTAGTGGTTAAGCACTTTCAAAGTAATATCACATGGGATGTTTTGTAAATTAAAAAGTGAAATAGTATTTAAAATAATAATAATGAAAATTCAGGATGAACACAGGGCACATACTTAAATACGGGACATATGTACATAATTTATGTTAATGTACCACCCGTATTTCTAAAAACAAAGACCCGGGCAGGCTATTGAAATACGGGCCTGTCCCGGTAAATACAGAATGTATGGTCACAATAGCTTTTATATAGACTCTATTTTTTAAGCATGAACATGAAAATATTAACACAAATATTTTACACACTTTTTAAAATTCTCGTATTAAACTATGAAGTATGTAAATAAAGACACAAATTCCAGTGTCTCATTATAAAAAATGGGTAAGTTGACACCACCTTGGAGTAAAACAATATCGATGGAAGAATTTTTAAAGCTCGTTAAATAATTGCCCAGCTGTTCAAATTGAAATTATGTATAGCTCATAAGCAACAATAATTTTAATATGTATGAAAGTTGAATTTGTATATAAATTGTTATAAAATTGTTTTGTACATATATCTTCACCTAAGTACATATTTGTATTAAATTATAAATTATTGTTTTTAATTTTTCACACTAATAGTGGTAAAGTATATTTTTTTTTTTTGAATATCAAAAAAGGTGTTTAATTTAATTCCATAAATATGTCTTCATCTGTTCCAATTGAATTTAAGACTTTAACTGTAAAAAATATTAAAATTCCCAACACTCAATTTCAGTTTTCGTTTAGTTATGCTCATGGAAGGACAAGCTTAAAACATACAATACTAAACTAAGATTTAGTTCAAACTTCAAAGGTGTGTTCTTATTTGTTTTCTAATATTATAAGTTAAGTTAAGGTGCAATAAGATATGTAATAAAAAGAAAATCAATATCTATTGAGTTATTTGTTATAACTGAATTAATTTTGTAAAAATTGTTAGCTGATTGCGTATTTGTTTCTTAATAAAATAAAATAGATAAATGGTCCGGGAGTGATGTTTGGTTGTTGAGAAATAATTTATCACAAATCAGTTTCGCTAATAAAAATTATCAAAACAAAAATTATGAAAAAATTACATGTATGTACCTACTTTTGTATGGAAAAACATATTTATCTCAAAAACGGCTCCAACGACTTTGATAAAAAAATCAGTTGGCATGGTCTACTTTTTTATACATTTTTTTTTTACCAAAAACTGTTATTAATGGTACCTGCCTATAAAACGGGCTTTTGTGGGTTTTTGATTTTCTCATTAACGGCTTCACCAATTTCAATCAAAGTTTTTAGTTATAAACACCTTTAAAATATTAATAATATTGCTTATCAAAATTATTTAAAAAACTAATCTTGAGTTTTTAAATAAATATTATTTCGTTTTTGAAAATTCAATATTTCAAAAATTGGTCAGTGAATTTTCTTCAAATTTGGTTTTTTAATGTATACTAGCTGGCCCGCCCTGGCTTCACCCGGGTAAACAATAATTACGAGAACAAATGAACAAAAAAAATTTTAATTATGTGTCCTCGATTAATCGAATTCTGGATAGTCGAGACTCGATTGTATTGTTTTTTTTGTATTTTGTCAGAAACAAATTTCATGATTGATTGATTTCTTTTCAAACTCAATTGATTTTTTTTTACATATAACAGGTACCCAGAGTGTACTTCTACACCTTTTTGGCAAAAAGCAAGACCTAGTTTACCCAAACTTGACAAAAACACTCCCAATACCAAAGATTTCCTGAAAAGAATCATCCAAATAGGTCAAGGAATTCTTGAAAATACATTGTGGTGGTCAAAGAGCTGTGGCATCGATGCCTTGTTGGTGGCATGCAGTTTGCACAGATCGAAACGGTACGTCGACAAAGTTTTGAGCAAAGCTTTCATCACCTTTAATGGCCAGTTGCACCGACCTCTTTTAAATATTTGAGCCGTTTATTTTGAAAGTGGTCTAAGTCCATTTTCCAAAAAAATCGAGATAATTGATTGAGTCATCTGAAAATGACGTAATCTTTTATTTTAATAAGAAAAACCACTTGTTTTTACTTGAAATCACTTAGATTTTGTGAGTCAAAAAATGTTCAGTTAATAAAACGACAAAACATTTATTTTGAAAATGGTTTAAGTCCCATTTTATAATTTTAAAATTGATTAAATGTTAGAAACGAACAAGTTCAACCCATTCCTAGAGTAAAATACAAATATAAAATGGACCTACTAAATAAGGTATGTATACCATTACCATTCTTATTCAATTCTATTCTATTCTGATCTTCCGGGTTTTCTTCCCATATTTCAAATAAAAGTGTTGCTGGAGTATTGCTTATGATAAAAGTATTTAGTTTAATGTTTAAGTAAGAATTCCAGACCCAAGTGAAGTTCTCATAGCCTATAGCATGTTTTTGATCAAAAATAAAAATTCGTACATTCGTGGAGCTACATTTGGTTGAAAATGGGTTCTTTGACAGAAGAATTGAAGGTATTTTAGGGATATTTTGGAACCAGTTGTTGTACAATTTGCCCAAAGAATTAGCACAATAGCTCTTGCCCCCAAACTGCGAACAGAGTTTCGGAGTATCCTCAAAAGGCCCACCTGAACACCCTAGACTGGCCCAGCATGCGCTCCTGACCTAGATTACAATACCCGTGTTTTTTTGGCATTCTATAAATAGTATAGTAGAAAATTCCCAAGAAAACGCATCGGTAGTAGCCAGATTTTTGCATTTAAAAATTGGTACAACTGAAAGAAGACCTGTCAGAATAATAATAAAAAAAAACACAATTAGAAGAAAGTTTTGTGAAAATCAAATAAAATTAGCTTCAGCAAAAAAAAACTAACTAAAACTAATAAAATGGACAATTTTCAAGAAGATATGGTAAGAAAACATCTGGAAATCTGGCGGTCGATTTCAAAGTTTTAACCAAACAATTTGACATAAAATAAAAACTTCAAGAAGGGGGTTTGTTCGTAGACTACTACATTTACATGTGGTGTTGAAGCGAGCTTGAAGCTCGCCTCAATTCTTTGTATACCTGATTCGAGTTGCAATGAGCTTGATTTGACTCGATTCCGGTCGGGAATCGGAGTCGAGTCAAAATTTGTGAAGAAAAACCTGTGTGGAGGAGTTGGTTTTACAGATAATGCATTATGGTCTGTTTATTTGCATGTTTGTGTACAAAAAATATAGTTTTGTTGTAATAAAATTAAAAAAAAAATTGCACATGGAGTAGGTAGCATATTCTTATATGGTGCTGAACTATTCAGTTCTTCATGGTTTAACACGAATCAATAACTATCTCTCTTGCACTTCATAAGAAACATCGAAACACCATTTGCATTTTAGAAAGTGCTGTCAAACTTAATCATTTTTAAATCTTCTTGTGCGGTGGAAACACCAAAAACATTTATTTAATCTAAACTGAGATAAACCTTTGGTGGAAACATAGCAAAACTTAATTATGTTTTCTATTGTTTTCTCTTGCAAAAGAAGCCCAGTTAGTCCATTTTCATTGACAAAACTAAATAATATCAACAGTAACAGATTGATTTTTTTCCCCAATGGAAAACACATGATTCCAAATGCACAACTACTCAACGAACACAGCCATCGAGATACAAATGCAATATCAATCGTACCAACATTTGAGAACGAAATCACATATGATTCATTCGAGACTCATATAAATGTCAAAAACCCATCCGTAGTAAGATTCTACTTTAACTTTTATCGGTAGTATTCATACTGCGGATATTGTTTTTGTTATTCGTGTCAAATCCTACTAATGAACATATCTAGCTTGGCAGACAATTGAACAAGAAAACTCCAAGTCCATGAACTTTGGGGAAGCTGAAAAGTGCATTGCCTTAAGCATGGGGCCAAATAACCCAGGAAAACAACAAAAATGTTATTAGAAATCCCAAAGAGACTTATTTTTGTCCTTAGAGCAAGAAGATTAGAGCAAGTACTAAACCATCCTCATTTCTACTGAGCTTTAAAGGAATACTTGAAATTTTTTAAATCCATTTTCTCAGCATAATTCCCCTTTTCTAGTTTTTTGTGTTTTTTAAGGAAAACAAGGAGCAGAATAAATTTAAACATTTCAAACTATTCTTAATTCATCAAATCTTCATTAAAGAAATAAAGATAAAATGAAAATAAACCAACTTTTTCACTTTTTGCCTGCGTTCTTCTAATTTTGTCCGGCAGTGTAGGTATATATATTTTGTTTACTGTATAAAATGTCTGCTTATTATGTATCTATAACACCCAACTCTTTCGTTTTTTTAATTTTTTTTAATCTTTCTAAAATTTTATAGAGGACTTGATACAATTTGAATAAATCAAAAGACAATTTAATTTATTTTGAAAATGGTTTAAGTCCATTTACAACTGTACAAAAATGGTTTCTGTTCAACAATATTTTTTTTTCTTACTGGGTAAGTAAATTAAATATATTAAGATGAACAAAAATACTTCACTTTTATTTTAGCTCTTTCCCAAATTTTTGAATTAAGTCGAACGCAAACCTTTAAATATCTCGAATTAGAAATAAGTGGACTTAGACCACTTTCAAAATAGACGGCTCATTTATTGCTTCGTTTAATTTTAAAATGACATTTATCGGTTGCACCAACCACTTTTAAATCTAACAGGCCAATAAACGAACCAATAAACTAAAGTTCCATTTTCCTCCAGAAAAATTTTAAAATCAAGTTTAAACGAACATATCTAACTACCTACAAACAAAATAATTCAATTCAATTGAAGGAATATTGTTAATTCCAAATTAAAATAACGAAAACAACAGGTGAAGGCATTTTGTTTCCTATTTATAATTCACTACTTAAAGCATAGTTTGCAGTTCCGATGCGAAAAAAAAAATTTTTCAAAACGATTTTCCATACCTATTCTGCGCACCTAGTTGACTAATATTCAAGGCGAAAAACGTTTGCTCTGGCCTAAACCACCCATTGAGTCATTAATTTACCGTTAATTGACAAACTATAGGCCTAAAAATGGAAAATAATTATTTTTGGATGCGAAAACCATTTGCATGCAAATAATGCCTTGAGGTGAATATATTTTTTTTTTTAAGTATAAACCGACCATCAAAAAAAAAAAGTATTTTATTCACCACACTTTTTTCGCATGCAAATCAATTGCCGGTCCATTGTTTTGCATGACATTCCATGACAGCACAGTTTTTTTGTTTTTGCATGAAACTGTAAACCAATCATGCAAACAATTAATTTTACATTTCACCTCAATTATTTTTGACATGCGAGAATATTTGCATAGATTTTTTTTGCGCACGGGAACTGTAAACTAGGCTTAAATAAATAAATCATTCCAGAAAAATTACAGACAGGTCATCATGTGTTCATCTGATGACGAACTAAACCATAAAATGACGAGACGTCGAAGAGTTGTTCAGGTTCACAGAGAAATCCATTTTCTGAATTCGATGACGTCGCTTTAAAATATTTGTTCATAATTTCCAAGAGTGTGTCGAAAATATATTAGTGTTAGTTGGTATCTATTTCAATAGTTCATAATTTCTCTACAAAAAAAGAAAATAATAAATAATAATAAAAACACCAAGATAGCGCATTGGCTGTATCTAATGTGAATACCTTGTTTCTGTTTATTGTGTATTCACATTTTCCTTATTGCTATCTCACGTGCACTGGTTAAATTTTTTCGTTCAGTTAAAGGGGCCCTACACACGATCAATATTCATTGAAAATAATTATTGAAGACATTTTCTGTCAAAAAACATTGATGCAAAATTGCCACCATACGTATCAATGAAAATTGACAATAATTGTACGTAAAATTGTATGATTTGGCTTCAAGAATGTTGCATCGGGTGTATCAGCAAATAAAACAGAAGAAATACCAATATTAAGTACTAAGGAAGTTGTTAAATAATAAATTTATTTGAAATTTAAGAGAATTAAGTCCAAAAATCGACCATTTCTTTTTCTATTTAGCTATTTGCTTTATTTTTGCCACCGACTCAAACGTCAACATGACAGTTACATTGAAGAAACCAAATCGATTTTGGTTCTCATCAATGATGTCAATGTTCATTGACAATGACATTGAAGAGCATACGAACGATCAAAACTCAGCGAAAAATGACTTTTTCACTGAATATTGACAATAAATATTGATCGTGTGTAGGGCTCTTCATAAACATATGATAAAATCCGGGGGTAGTTCATGAACTGCATTTTAGCTAAAAAATGCGCAAAGAGATTGGTGCAACCCAAGTAAATTTATCAGTCCGATAAATTTTAACTTCATTTTAGCAAAAACCGCTTTTAGTGAATTTTGGTGCAACTGGGCATAAGACTATACAGGGTGTCCTGTACCTGAGTGGAAGTATTTTAGGGTGTGGTTCTTGAGGCTATTTTAAGAAAAAAATTGTATGGGGGAAAGTTGTATCTCCCCTCCCTGAGGCAGGGGGGGCAGTTTTGTGAAAAATTGACTTTAAATGCAAAAAAAAGCATTAAAAATCAACAAAAACACATATAATAATATGCCATAGTTTTTTTGAAATTTAATACTCCATTCTTACATTTGGTTTTTAAATCAAGTTCTTTAAGCGAATAGTTTTTGAGAAATTAAATTTTAAAGTCAAAATTTAAAAAAAAAAGTGGTGATTTTTTTTTCTTACGTCGATTTTTTTCAAAATTTTACGTAATTAAGGGCTTTTTTTGTGTTTTATATTCAATGCGCTAATTTTTTTTTAGTCCATTACCGAAAACCAAATGTAAAAATCTTTCTTAGTTCTTGAGAAATTAAGAAAAAAACAAAAGGTACTTTTACCAAAAAACCCGAAAATAGGGTTAAATTATGGATAATTTATGAATAAATTAATTTTTTCGGGCCTTTTTGGTATAAGTACCTTTTGTTTTTTCTTAATTTCTCAAAAACTAAGAAAGATTTTTACATTTGATTTTCGGTAATGGACTAACAAATAATGAAGGCATTGAATATTGAATACAAAAAAAGTACTTAATTACGTAAAATTTTGAAAAATATCGACTTAAGAAAAAAAAATTACAACTTTTTTTTAAAAATCTTGACTTTAAAATTTAATTTCTCAAAAACTATTCGCTTAAAGAACTTGATTTAAAAACCAAATCTAAGAATGGAGTATTAACTTTCAAAAAAATTACGTAAAATTTTGAAAAATATCGACTTAAGAAAAAAAAATTACAACTTTTTTTTAAAAATCTTGACTTTAAAATTTAATTTCTCAAAAACTATTCGCTTAAAGAACTTGATTTAAAAACCAAATCTAAGAATGGAGTATTAACTTTCAAAAAAACTATGGCATATTATTATATGTGTTTTTGTTGATTTTTAATGCTTTTTTTTGCATTTAAAGTCAATTTTTCACAAAACTGCCCCCCCTGCCTCAGGGAGGGGAGATACAACTTTCCCCCATACAATTTTTTTCTTAGAATAGCCTCAAGAACCACACCCTAAAATACTTACATTTGGGTTTGATCACTCTCTCTAAAATTAATTTTACTTCTGCCAAGACTTCCCTGAAACTGGATTGTGCCACTTTTCTGGTAAGCAAGCAAATATGCATTAATTTGACGATAGAAGGTATGTCAGTTGCTTTTTTGGGTGGTGGCCCTGAATTCATTTAAATATGCAGTAAATATGTGAAAGCTGGGGGTCATTCCGTAATTTTAAAAATGATAATGGTCAAAGCGATTATGGTTAACGTAATCCTCAATGCTTCACGTAATGTCTATCTTTCTTGCAGAATGCAATCCCCTACAAACCTACAAGCATGAAAATAGTAATACGTCAGCTTGAAAATCAATGAAAACGATACCTTTTTCTATCACTTAAGTTTTTTCCAATTTTGTTTAGGTTTCTCCGATCTCTTTCTTCGGTGGTTAATCTGAAGGCTATGGTATAGATTTTAAGAAAAACCGATCTGATTATTTCAAAAATGTAGGTTTATAATTATTGTATTTCATTAATTTATTCACAAAGTTTGACAGTTTAAATTAAATAATTTTCTCAAAATATTTCGAAACTGGTTCGAAGTTATTTCTGGGGGAAATTCTATTGGGGGGAGATTGGCGATGAGAGTATTTAACTCCTGGGAATAAATAAAATCCGAGGGAGAGCTATCTCTCTCGGAATTATCGATAAGGCTGATTATAATTGTAATTATTTTAAAAGTTCTTAAATTCCAAGCTCTTTGAACATGAGAGCACACGTGCGATCGAGTCATGCATTTTATTTACCATAGTGTTTAGTAGCTGCTAGATAATTGTCCACAGCAGCATCACTTCCTGATATTCTCCTAGCTATTTCATGACTTGAAAGTCTCATTTCCATGAAATCATCTATTGTCCCTTTTTCTGATACCGGCAAAGTGTTTCTAGAGCCAATGTTAAACTTGAATTCTAAAATAAAATATAGTTTTCTATCCAATTTCAAATATTTCAAACTTTGGTTTAAATAGATTCACGCTACAAACTTTTGCAAAGCAACATTTGCAATGGCCTAAGTTAAGTGACCTAAACATTTTTGGCAGTTCCATTATATACATAACTTGTGAAATTTCAATGGGCCCTACCAGGGTTACCTCTGAAAATTTTCGGAAGGAGTAAAAAAAAAGGAGTCCTGGCTGAAAAAAGGAGTCCCATCAAAGCTTCATGGTTTATTTTAAAAAAATTAACAAAAACCTTCTCTTTTAAACAAAACTATAAATAAATATTTGTATTTCAGAGAAAAACAACTCAAACTTGAAAAAATTTCCATCTTTTCAATTTTTTAATCTCAAGGCAAAACCAACAATTACCTAAGTTTCTTTAAATAAATAAACAGTGTTGCTCTTCGTAACAAAACACTTATGGCCAATTTCATAAACAAACACTAAAATTACTTTTATCTAAACTCCTTCTAAATTTTATGAGACATTTAAAGTTTTTCAGTTTCACCTTTGTAGAAAAGGGATATTTTAATTTGACTGATTTTGCTCACATCCCTGGATTCAAAAAAAGAGGTTGTTTCCCTCGCACATGCGAAGTCTTTGAGAAAAAGTGAAAAAGCATTATGGATGAGAGATAATTATTCTGACAGCAAAATATCAGCTGTTGTTGAATGGAATGTCTTAACAAAAAAGACTTTTAAAATTTAATGAGACAAAAACGAGCTTTTAGTTTACAAGGGCATTTAAAATCTTCTTAAATATAAAAGCATTTGGTGAAACCAAAAAACATCATTTAAAGGCTAAAAGGCTTTTTAAATAATATTAAAAGCCTTTCGTGAATATATTATTACTTATCGAATATCACAAATATTATCTTTTTATAGAACTAGTTATTAGGAACATCGTTCGTATATTTTTGAATTAAAATTGAATCAGGAATGCAGTCTTCTAGTTGGTTATAATCTAAATCTAATAGATTAGAATAGATGCTCACTTCAACTTTTAAGCGGTTTGTAAGTGTTAATTTTTAATTAGAGTCAATTTATAAAAAAATTCTTTCTGTGCAAGGGCTGCTATGGCCAATTTTAAAATCTTAATAGCAATATAATTTTTTAAAATACCTAATTTTTTAAAAAAAAATTCCAATTGGTTATTTAAACTGCCCATTTCAAACCAAAACTTTCAATGTCATTAAATTTATAAAATATATTTTAAAACAACTGTCTTGGGCTTTTATTTCTGGTAATTTGTATTCTTCAATAACTTTTACTGGATGAAGGGTAAAGTACGGATATTCCGATATCAATGAATAATAGTTAAAATCTTTTTGCATTTTAATTACTTGCCTTTGAATATAATATTTAAGAATTGAAAGCTTGGTATCATTGAAATTAAAATGCGAGAATATTTGAATACAAATAATTTTGTAATATGTACTAAGAGTATTTCTTTCAATAGTATCACAGAAACTTGTGTTATCTAGATATCGCATCCAGTACAAATAAAAATGGCCATTTTTTTCAATATTTTGTGTTTTCAAGCTCTTTTTCTTCTTCCTCAAAAATCGAGTCCGTTGATCGAACTGCTGATGGCTTGTAGCTGACGTTTTGTATTTATGACTATACATGTAAATCTATCTTTTTTTACATCATATAAAGTCTAAGGTTCACATAAAATTGATATTACTGGGACTTAGCTCTACGTCCCACGATAAAAAAGCAGTAATTTTTGTTTGCTCTGCGTGCGATATCTATGTAACTATAGTATGTTTTTCTTCATCCGCTTTGAAAAGCGCTTTGAGCCGAATGCCGTATGTAATGAGAGAACATAATCAATCAATAAAAGGACGAAAGAAGAAGTATAATTTGAGATGAATCGCTCTGAAAATTTTTATTTAATTTAATCAAAATATTTAAGACATATGAAAGGAAGTTTAGATAAACGAAATTGATGCTGTTTAATGAATCTTTGTTTTTGAAATTTTGGCAGAACTACCATTGAATTGAGCCCTTAAATGTCGGAAAGGAACCCATTGCTTAGTTTTTCTTTATGTATAACCAGTAGAAATATTTCACAAAATGAATAAAATTCTGAACCATTTTTACAGCTAAGAAAATTGTCTTGAAGAATTATTAATTTTAGCACTTTTGTGAACTACAAATTTGTAATTACAATTTCGCAATAGGCCACAGGTTTTTTTTCCAATACAAATCGTGTGGATACCCTAAACCTGCCATGAGGCATGTCTAAACATGAATAAAGCTCAAATTTTCACAGACTTCTTTTTTCGCTCAACTGAAACTTTTGAACCTGTTTGAATAAGACATTAGGTCTGTTTCTTTACTTTTGGGATAAAGTTTGGGAAAAAGTTCGGGAAAAAGTTTGGGATTGAGCTTTTTGATGTTGTTGTTGTAATGCTTAACCAGAAATGAAAAGTAAAGAAACGCATTTGGGATGTTTCTGGTTTGTTGCGGTTTAAATTACCTATTTAACTTAATTGCTTGTAGGCTCACCGCATACAAAATTTTGCTATTTCAATTCTTTTTATATGCAGTTATCATTTTGGGCTCTATTAAAAGAACAAGGAGAAACATTTTACTTTTTATTTGTCTCCATTGTATCATTTTCATCTAATTTAATTAAACTAAACCATTTTATGTACGCTACTTAAACAATTTTATTTCAAATTTTTCGATCAGCTGATTTCTTGTTTGACAAGCAAGAAAGTGCAGTAACTAAAATGTTCGGGTAGATTCTTGCTGGAGGGGAAATGAAAAAAAGTCAAAAGCTCTGGCATTCTCGTACCAGAAAATAGTAAAGAAACATACGTTTTGGGTAGATTTGGGATACTTTGGGATCCCGTGGGCGAGTAAAGAAACAGACCTATTTTTTTTGAAACCGTCTAATGTAAACAAAGGTTAGAATTAAGCTTCAAGCGATATTGAACTCGTTAATATCATAAAATTCAATAAATCTTTGTGCGTTTATGAAAAAGAGTCCTTAAATTGTAAAAGGAGTCAAATTTCAATCATTTTTAAAAAGAGGAGTCCTGGAGTCCCAGCGTTTAAAAGGAGTCAAAAGGACTCTAAAGAGTCCCGTAGGTAACGCTGGGCCCTACAAGTTTCCCCTCCAACGTAATAATTTCTTATTGAATAAAATGTGTTCTGTATACCTGTTCATTGGAGCTCAGAACTTATTAATTTTAACTTTTGCATTATCAAAAATTAAAACATTTCAATAGAATGAAATGAATGAAAATTTCTGAAAAGATAATCAATTATTATCTCATACCTACCTCAGAAGTAGTCAAGATTCATTATTATTAACGACTACCTATACTCGTACCTACTTTCAAATAAATTGAAAATGAGTTATCTTTAACAAACATTATTTCATTTTAACATTGCAGTTAAGAATTTTTGTTTTTGAAGATAAGATAGTAAATTAAGTCTATGGAAAAAGAAATTAAACTTAAAGGAATATAAGAATTAATATTCGATATAAACAATCAATTTTCTTTCTTTTAGTTCTCATCGAGTAGTTAAACATAAACATGGCAACCAGAAACACAACTCTTTTGCCAAGCACTGCTCTAATTCTATCCCTGATTTGTGTTGCAACTTTTCCAGGTAAAACAAAAAATAGTGAGTTTTCGAATTTAAATATTAATACAACTTTTCACAATTTTAGCTGCAAATGCGCAACAGAGAATTGTCGGTGGTGAGGAAGTTAAGCCAAATGAAATCAAATATCAAGCTTCTATAAGAGTTTATGAGCAACATGCCTGCGGTGGAACAATAATTAGTCCAAAGCACATACTCACAGCTGCCCATTGTGTGGCTGGGCTAGGGTTTGAGGAGCCCTTTGATGATATTATGGTTGTAACAGGTGGCATTAAACTTCTGGATACTTGTAATCAACACACAATTGCTGATATTACCGTGCATGAGAAATTCTTAAATGGCCAAAAAGATTCATGGTTGAATGATATTGCTGTTATCACAGTAAGTAATTTTCCTAGGTCAAGAATGATTGTAGGTACTTAGTTCAATATTTTGCATAGCTTCAAGATGAAATAAATTTCGATGAAACTCAAGCACCTGCTAGTTTGCCTGTTGCACCTGTTGCAAATGATGTGTCTGGCGTTGTTGTTGGATGGGGTCGACAAGATTTTGCAAATCCTTACACCTCAAAAATGCTGCAGAAAGCTACACTGAAAGTTCTAACTTCAAAAGAATGCCAGCCCAAAATGAAAACTAACATTTACGAGACCCAAATTTGTGGATTTGCTGGAAAGAATATTGGAATTTGCAAGGTAAATTGTTAAACAATTGCTTTAAAGTGAATTGGTGACTCTTGATGTTCTTAATGTCTACTTCTTGTTTCTCTTTTAGGGTGACAGCGGTGGTCCCTTAGTTGTTGATAACACTGTTGTAGGTATTTCATCCTGGAACGTTCCCTGCGCTATGGGAGTACCAGATGTTTTTACGGATGTTTACTCCTATCTTGATTTCATTAACGGTGTTATGGCTAAAAGTAACTAATGTTATTGAAAATATGTTTTGATTATGATTCTCATCGAATCGATATGAATTAAATCTTTAAAATTCTTTAATGTTCCAATAAAGGCTAAGCTAGCATTTGAAATAATATTTAATAATATGTCATATCTGATTTTGTTAGCAAAATTGGCAATGGGATGTATGTAAAGGGATGTTGGTATATTTTAATAAATCTTCTAAAATAATTCTTCTAATTTTTTTGTTTAAAGAACTGTAGACCCGTTTTTAAATCGGCAGTAATCGATTTTAAATCATCTTTGTTTTCAATTATAGATCAAACCAATGGGTTTCTTAAGAAAGAGTGCTCTAATTATTGCTGTTGAGCTTTGATTTGAGAAAATAACATTAACTTTGCGGGTTTAAAATATTAACATATTTCGTCGTATCTTACATTAATTATGAAAAAAATGTAGGCAAATAGTTGACTTTCTTCAGCAATTGATTCAGTCGAGGTAATTTTGTATGACTTTTTCGTATGTTTTGGTTGTTATCCTTGCTACTGTTTGGCTGATATTGGTTCTTAACTGCTCTTAAGTTTCAGGCTTACTACAGTAGTAAACCTGAAACTGAAGACTTAACGTGACTTAAACTTGGCTCTAAAAAAAAAAAAACAAAAGAAGCCCAACAGTGTGAACTAATTGACACAAAGTGTTTTTGAATTCATATTATTGATCTCACAACAAATACAGCCCACGAAACTCACTGAAAAGATATAACCACTACCTGATGATCAAACATCATCATTAAGACAATCGTTGAATTTGTTTAGTATACCAATATCTACAACTGACAGCTGGTTGATACTTTCTTACCTACAGCTGCAGCTGGCGAAAACTTCTGAGAAAATGTCTAGACTCTAGGCAAATAGCACTAGTTATATTATAAAACTAGCTGGCCCGCCCTGGCTCCGCCCGGGTAGACAAAATTTCAAGAACAGATGAACAAAACAAAATTTTAATTATGTGTCCTCGATTAGTCGATACATTCCGGATAATCGAGACTTGAGTGTATTTTTTTTTTATTTTGTCAGAACCAATATGTATCCAGAGTGTGCATCTGCACCTTTTTGGCAAAACGCAGGACCGAATTTACCCAAACTTGACAAAAACACTCCCAACACCAAAGATTTCCTGAAAATAATCATCCAAACAGGTCAAGCCATTCTTGAAAATACATTGTGGTGGTCAAAGAGCCGTGGCCACGATGCCTTGTTGGTGGCATGTAGTTTGCACAGATCCAAAAAGTACGTTGACAAAGTTTTGAGGAAAGCTTTCACCACCTCTAAGACTATATTATTATTGTTCTAATTTAATTGTCTGACAGTTTTAAAATCGATTATTTCTACTTGTTAATAATCATTTCCTATATATTAATTTTTTGTTTCGACACAATTTTCCCTTAATTTCATTGTTTTTCTAATATTTCAAAAAAACCGTTAACATTTTTGCAATTAAAAGTAGCCTAGATTACTCCCTGAGTTATCCACTATATATATGAAAAGTCCCGCCATAACCTGTTCTGCCGTTTTGAAAGTTACCGCGGACAAACAGACAGACAGACAAAAATTTTTTAAATGATGCAGTTATGTTTCTAAGCAATTGAACAACCACCTAAGCTCAAAAACTTGAAATTATTTCAATATTAACGACATACACTCCAATTTTATTTATATGCATAGATATATAGTTAGCTTGTAAAAAAAAAAAAACAAAGCAATATAAAAGCCTTAAATGAAAACAAATTTGCATTATTGAGTCTTAAAATTTCCGATGATCGCATTATAGAGATGATACAGTGAAAAGTTTTACTGATTCACATTTCATAAATTCGCATCATTAGGTGTTATAAAACAATTGCAAGCTCAATTGTTTCAATATATTTTTTGGAAAACGGCTGAAGGAGTTTCTTAAATTGCTTAGCTTCCGCAATTACTTCTCAATATTTTTATAGATCGGACGTCAAACACAAAATCATTTTAACAGAGATAATTTCAATAAAGATAAAAACAACCATCGATCGTATCGAATATAAAAGCTGAGTAGGTGTTTTGTATACCTCCTTGGTGGGCGTGAGGGGTTAAAAATAGTGGATTCCAATATCAACTTTTCTGCTATTTATTTTAAAAATAGGAATTGATGTTAATTTTCCACTAGTCCGTAAACTTTAATTTTAATGTTATTTTAATGATTTAATAAATAAAACTGAAGATAAAGCGTTTTAAGAACTTATGCACTGGCATGTTGGTAAAATTAGTGTCATGAGAACCAGGCCCGGCAGATAACTGGAATGGGTAGTGGATACAAAATATGAAACGAAAATTATCGATGAAAAAGGTCACAAAAATATAAAAGTTATCTTTTAACTAATATATTTTTCCTTTGCGATATATACATATCAGTGATGGAGCGTTCATATATTGAGTGGAATGAGTGCTTCCGTAAAACAGTTCATATTATTGTTTATTGAACCGTGATAAATAAAAATAAATTTACTATTACAGTTTACGAACTTCCAAAAATAAGATCTACCAAAAAAAATCCGACCTGATAGTACAGTCAAACCCACTTATTTTGAATTTTTAAAATCATATTTTTTTATTTACATATTTTATAACTGTTTATAAAAAAGTTCGATACCTATGTACCTACCTAAGTTGACTGATTTTACTTACAAACATGAAATAATCAAAATTTGTGGGTTAAAACTTTTTTTTTTATAATTTTATTATTGTTTATTGAAACGTGATTGATAATTACTGCCTAGAAAGAACAAATCCCGACGTGATGGTACAGTCAAACCCGCTTATTACCAATTTTTTCAAATCAGATTTTTTAAATTTATTTTCTAACTGTATATATATTCATAAATAAGCTTCGACTACATAAGCATACATTTTTCGTGTATATACATACATAGCTATAAATGAACATTAAAAAGTTTGAAGTTCACTTTGATGAAAACATATATCCACATTATCTATGTATGCACCTACAATGTACCTAAGTAAATTTATTTTACTTACAAAAAATAATACATGATTTACCGATTTACCGTGTTTTTCAGGTCCAAAATCGTGGTACGGTGACTTATCTTGTTAGAGGAGTCTTCAAATTGTGGCAACAAATATTTTGGATTACATCATTTTTTTAGATTTTAAAGGCTTGATTTTTAGCAAGCTTTTTAGCTAGCGGGAAATTGAGTACCAAAAAAACCGTTTGTGCTACAAGTTTTTAGTTTGGGCAACAAATTAGCATAGGATATGCTGTGATGTACTTTTTGTTTAAAGCTGAGGTTTAAGCTCGCCGGTCTACCGGGGTTCCTTCCAAAGAAGTACGTAACTTTAGATTATAGGTCTTTTCCTTTATTTTCTTAAAAATTCTTATATATAAATTACAATGAATTGTCTTTATATGTGATGTTTGCTTTGGTGAATTGCTTTCGTCTCCTGCTTCCTTCTATGGCCTTTTGCGGTTGTAATCCTTTCTGTTGTTGGCTGTGTCTTGAAGGAGCCGTATTGCGCGTCCTCTTTCCCTTAAGGCACGTATTTAATTAACGCGGACAGAATTCCTGGGATAATTGGCATTACAGGCAATCACGGACGAATCCGGAAATCACAGACGAATCTGGCAAATCACGGACGAGTCCGGCAATCACGGACGAATCCGGCAATCACAGAAGAATCTGGCAATCACTGGTAAACCAGGCAAATCACGGAAGAATCCGGCAATCACGGATGAATCCGGTAATCACAGACGAATCTGGCAATCACTGGTTAACCAGGCAAATCACGGACGAATCCGGCAATCACAGACGAATCTGGCAATCACTGGTAAACCAGGCAAATCACGGACGAATCCGGCAATCACAGACGAATCTGGCAATCACTGGTAAACCAGGCAAATCACGGACGAATTCGGCAATCACAGACGAATCTGGCAAATCACTGACGAATCCGGCAATCACGGACGAATCTGGCAAATCACGGACGAATCCGGCAATCACGGATGAATCCGGCAATCACAGACGAATCTGGTAATCACTGGTAAACCAGGCAAATCACGGACGAATCCGGCAATCACAGACGAATCTGGCAATCACTGGTAAACACAGCAAATCACGGACGAATCCGGCAATCACAAACGAATCTGGCAATCACTGGTAAGCCAGGCAAATCACGGACGAATACGGCAATCACAGACGAATCTGGCAATCACTGGTAAACCAGGCAAATCACGGATGAATCCGGCAATCACAGACGAATCTGGCAATCACTGGTAAACCAGGCAAATCACGGACGAATCCGGCAATCACAGACGAAACTGGCAAACAACCTTTAAAAATCTCGAGACCCCTTACCGCTGGTGGGGGGAAGTCTTTTAATATTTGCTGGTTGATTTCTTACCTAGGTTGATTGGATCTGCAGCTCTGGTATATCTCCTACGATGTGATCTCGACGACTGCCTCCGTTGGACTGTGTCTTGGTCGTTTGTTTGACCTCCTCTTATACAGCTTTCTGAAAGAACTAAATGTGAGTTATAATTCACCAAAGTGTTATATTCCATGATTTGGTATGTCACTTGCCACGTCATAGCTTTGTTGTCTATTCGACAGCATTGTTTCCTTCTTAATGGTGGAGAAAGGTAGTAGACGGGATGGTGAGCATATAATGACTACCATGCCTTGTAATTCTACCACGATGGTGGACGAGTAAAACGGGGAGATGCTCGGATTCTGTTGTGAAGATTATCTGAACTCACCACCAAGGTTGCTTGGTCGTTGTCTAGATGCTGTCCTCTGCGTAGATCATGCTGATTGATAAGCAATGGGTATACATATTTACCATATGCTAAACAGGTTTTCATGTGTGGTGTGGTGGGTTTTATCGTAGCCCATGCTTTGGCAATTTGCATATCAGTTGTTGATTGCATCTCGATACGGTATCATGTGTCTGGTAGGGTAAGCATTTTATTTTCTACTTTTCAGGTGCGTAGTCCGGTGGGGGCATCAATGTAGGAAATATATGGGGCAGGTATTTAGGTTTCGTTAGGGGAGTTCGGGGTATAGGGAATGGTTGTTAGGACTGGGGCAGGTGCGTAGGTAGGGGGGGGATGGAATTGTAATGCTTCATTACAATGCTACACATTTAAAAAAAAATTGATTTTTTTTTATTTCGCTGGCCTTTTCCGGTCCTATGGTACTGGAAACGGAAATGCACTTTTTTAAACCTTAACTGTAAATAAAAAATATCCATAAAAGATACAAAATTTATTTGTGCGCAACAAATTAGCATTCAAAAAGCTACAATTTTGGGCATTAACACAATTATGATTTTCAAATTTTCGTCCGCTAACTTCAGTCTTATTTTAGCGGAATTTTGAATATTTGAAAAACTGTTGGAGCTACAAAATTGGGGTTTGAGCAACAAATTAGCATTTAATTAGCTACAAATTCAGATATCAAAATTATTTGATTCCGCCAAAAAGTGTCCGCCAAGATAAGGGACGTGATCTTGACTTGTAGACTTTGTAGCTATGTGCTACAGGCTCCAGCTCTAGTTTCGAAAATATGACACATGAATACACATACATCTAAGAAATCAACGGCTAATTTGGTACATATCTTTGTCGTTCTATGAAAACTCCCTAGCTCCATTTTTTTTTCAAAACCGAGAAACCTCACTAAAATAAGATATATTTAATAAAATATAAACATTTTAGTTCTGTAAAAGATCTTGAAATCTTGTGTTGGTATATTGCTTAAGGAAAAATTCGCCTAAATCAAACATTTTCAAATCTTGGTCAGCAAAAATCCACAAAAAGTATAGATGCCTCAAAGGGTAGGCACGCGTGCATTCAAGAGGACACAAGCGTCCACAAGCTTTTTTTCAAAGCGAACCTCTGTCTATCAACTCCTACTCTCACCTCCTAGTGGTGAACATCGGGTGCCTAGTACCTTTAACTGAAGATGGGGTTCCAATCCCTGTGGACGGTTTTAGGGGGCAGCAAACGAGAGAGGGGGGAGGAGTGTTCCCACTAAGGCACATCTCCTTCATCCAGGCGGCAGCGGAAGAATTCTCGAGATGGAATCAACGGTGGCGTCTACAGTTCCAGTTAGGCTGAACTACTTAGTGAACACTTTATACGGGCTACTACGACATATTCGGAGCTCAGGCCTATAAGGAGCGGTTAATCCGGCTCCCCGCCCTTGGAGTTATATACAGGGTGTCCCGGACCTGAGTGGAAGTATTTCAGGGGGTGATTCTTTGGGTTATTCTAAGAAAAAAATTGTATTGGGGGAAAGTTGTATCTCCCCTCCCTGAAGCAGGGAGGGGCAGTTTCTGAAACATTGACTTCAAATGCAAAAAAAAAAACATTAAAAATCAAGGGAAACACATTTAATAATGTGCTATAGTTTTTTTGAAGCTAATACTCCACTCTTGTATTTGGTTTTTAAATCAAGTTGTTTAAGCGAATAGTTTTTGAGAAATTAAATTTCAAAGTCAAAATTTAGAAAAAAAAATTGCAATTCTTTTTCTTAAGTCGATATTTTTCAAAATTTTACGTAATTAAGGGCATTTTTTGTGTTCAATATTCAATGCCCTCATTATTTTTTAGTCCATTACCGAAAACCAAATGTAAAAATCTCTCTTAGTTTTTGAGAAATTAAGAAAAAACAAAAGGTACTTTTACCAAAAAAAACCCGAAAAAGGGTTAAATTATGGATAATTCATGAATAAATTCATTTTTTCGGGCTTATTCGGGAAAAGAACCTTTTGTTTTTTCTTAATTTCTCAAAAACTAAGAGAGATTTTTACATTTGGTTTTCGGTAATGGACTAAAAAATAATGAGGGCATTGAATATTGAACACAAAAAATGCCCTTAATTACGTAAAATTTTGAAAAATATCGACTTAAGAAAAAAAAATTGCAATTTTTTTTCTAAATTTTGACTTGGAAATTTAATTTCTCAAAAACTATTCGCTTAAACAACTTGATTTAAAAACCAAATACAAGAGTGGAGTATTAGCTTCAAAAAAACTATAACACATTATTAAATGTGTTTCCCTTGATTTTTAATGTTTTTTTTTGCATTTGAAGTCAATGTTTCAGAAACTGCCCCTCCCTGCCTCAGGGAGGGGAGATACAACTTTCCCTCTATACAATTTTCTTCCTAGAATAACCCAAAAAACCACCCCTGAAATACTTCCACTCAGGTCCGGGACACCCTGTATATAGGGTCTGGTCCTCCAGGTTGGGGGTCGTGCCGTCGGGGTGACTTCCCGGCCACGTAAAGCTATTTTAGTTGCGAAGCAACTACAAGCCTCGGATACGGACGGATTTACTGTTGACGAACCTAGCAAACGTAATAAGGACAACGAACTGCACGTGGAATGTTCTGTCTCTCTATAGACCACGTGCAGCCGAACATTTAGCGGAGGCCCTAGACTGCTACAAAGCAGACATCACTGCCATCCAAGAAGTGCGATGGGATGGGCCAGGCAAGAGAAAACTGAAAGACTGCGATATCTACTACGGTGACTGTTACCGACCACAAGGGCAGCGTCTTTTTGGATGTGGATTTGTTGTTAGAGGCAGACTTAGGCAAGAGGCCTTGAGTTTCAATTATGTGAACGAGTGCCTCACGACAATTCGCATCAAGGCTAAATTCGCCAACATCAGCCTGATATGCGCGCATGCCCCCACAGAGGAGAAAGATGACGACACCAAGGACGAGTTCTACGAGCTCCTGGACAAGACATATGAGCAATGCCCTAGCTTTGACATTAAAATTGTCTTGGGTGATTTTAATGCCAAACTAGGAAGAGAAGACGTCTTTGGTGGCACAATCGGAAGGTACAGCTTGCACGACACCACCTCCGATAACGGACTCAGGCTAATCGACTTTGCTGCGGGGCGAAACGTTGTGGTAGCTAGTACGCAGTTCCCGCATCTCGATATACATAAGGGGACATGGCAAATTCCTGGTCAATCAATCGCCAACCAAATTGACCACATTGCGATCGACGCAAGGCACTCCTCCAGTATAGAGGATGTCCGAACGTTCCGAGGAGCCAACGTTGACTCGGACCACTACCCCGTTGTAGCCAAGGTAATGCTATGGATATCCAGACCAAAACCAAAACAGGGAAATACTGTCAGGAAGTTCAACGTCGGACGGCTACAGTCGCAAGAAATCGCCAGGTCCTTTTCCGATCGAGTCTCTCGCGCCCTCTTAACTAGTCCTTAGCCGCCAACTGCAAACATCGAGAACCAGTGGAAAAACTGCCAGGAAGCCATCAGAGATGCCGCCTCTGACGTGCTGGGCTTCGCATGACCACCACAGCGAAACCCCTGGTTTGACGAGAAATGCTGGCAAGTACATGCAGCCAAACAACAGGCATACAAAGCGGCGCTGCATAGAAGGACCAGAGCTGCTCGCGAGCTCTACGAGCAGAAGAGGAAAGAGGAACACAAGCTTCTCAGAAAGAAAAAGAAAGAGCATGAGAAGCGCGCGATCGAGGAATTAGAGGGATGCCACTGCAGGAATGAAGTTCGGAAGTTTTACCAAAAAGTAAAAAGAACCTCCCAAGGTTACAAGCCCCGAACCGAAGCCTGCAAGGACGATCAGGGGAACATCGTGGTGGAATCGCAGTCGGTGCTGAGGATATGGAAAAATCATTTCTGCAAATTGTATAACGGCGATGACAAACCGAATTCCGCTACCATGCAAATTGCACCATTCAACCTGGACGACGTAGGCCAACAATTCCGTCCACCCGATCTTGACGAAGTGAGGATAGCCATATCTAAACTTAAGTCCAATAAAGCTGCTGGAACTGATGGCCTTGCGGCTGAGCTATTCAAAGCGGCTGGCGATGAATTGGTTAGGAGTATGCACCAGCTCATCTGTAAAATATGGTCGGAGGAAAGCATGCCCGATGAATGGAACCTCAGCATTGTTTGCCCGATCCTCAAGAAAGGTGATCCTCTGGACTGCACTAACTACAGAGGCATCAGTCTTCTTAATATCGCCTACAAGATCTTCTCTGCCGTACTTTGTGAACGCCTGAAGCCATTCGTCAACAACCTGATAGGTCCATATCAGTGTGGCTTAAGGCCAGTGAAGTCCACCATCGACCAAATATTCGCACTACGGCAGATCTTGGAGAAAACCCAGGAGTTTCAAATCGATACCCACCACCTTTTTAGCGATTTCAAGGCCGCGTATGACAGCATCTATAGAGACAAGCTATATAGAGCAATGTCTAGTTTTAGCATCCCTGCCAAACTCGTCTGTTTGTGCAGGATGACGATGGAGAATGCACGCTGCTCCATCAAGGTCGGCAAAGACCTCACAGACACCTTTGATGTCAAAAAAGGTTTTAGGCAAGGCGACGCGCTGTCATGCGACTTCTTCAACATCGTTCTTGAAAGAATAGTGCAAAACTCTCACGTCAACACCAGAGGCACAATCTTTCAAAAGTCCGTCCAATTACTTGCTTACGCTGACGACATTGACATAATCGAACGAACAAAGCGTGATGTCAGTGGTGCTTTTGTGAGCATTAAGAAGGAAGCCAAGAAGATGGGTCTAACGGTGAATGAAAGCAAAACAAAATATATGCTATAGAAACTATGCCTGGCCCAGGGCAAAAAAAACTTCCAGCTTAATGATTAGGAATTCTAATCTTGTTGGATATAGTTTACAGTGGATTTTCGTTGAAAAATTCATGTAAGTTGAACTGAAGTTAATATAAATTGCGTATGACAAAGCCCTCACTATGTCACTGATGAGTTCAAGTGAGTAAGCCGAACGAAACGCCAATTTATAGGACTAAAGGCCATAAAAAGCTATTTTGAATCAATAATTCAACAAGTCCAATCCTTAATGCTAAGTCTTCTACTTGGCTGATTTATTTCAGTAGTATATAGAATTTGTATTATAAAACCTTCTTATACAAAATATATGCTGTCAACAAGAAAGGACACCCAACACCGACGTCTCGGACAGAACGTCACTATCTATAGACAGCTATAATTTTGAGGTGGTCAGAGACTTTGTCTACCTAGGATCCGCTATAAGCTCAGCGAACGACACCAGCGCTGAGATCAAATGAAGAATTTCTCTTGCCAATCGCTGTTTCTTTGGGCTAAGAAGGCAATTGAGAAGCAAAGCCCTCTCTCGAGCAACTAAACTGTCCCTGTATAAGACGCTTATCATCCCGGTCCTGATGTATGGTGCAGAGGCATGGACACTGTTAACGGTGGATGAGAACGCGTTAGGCTGTTTTGAGAGGAAAATTCTCCGAGTGATTTTTGGTCCCGTCTGCATAGATGGATGGGAATGGAGAAGAAGATACAACAACGAACTGTATGGGCTGTACAGCGACACCGACATAGCCACAAAAGTGAAAAGCCAACGACTGAGATGGCTGGGTCATCTAGAGCGAATGAACACCAATGCTCCGGCCCGGAAAGTCTTTGAATCCAACCCCGTGGGACAACGCAGTAGAGGTGGACAGCGTAAAAGGTGGCGCACGCAATTGGAAGAGGACCTCAACCAACTTGGCGTGCGAAACTGGAGACAGATATCTAGAAACCGAGCCGGCTGTTGTTTCTGCAAACAAAATAAATAAAGCTCGTGCTGCGTTCGGTAATCTGTCCCCTATTTGGAAATCCTTACTCACTAAGTTGAGATTCTTTGAATCTAATGTAAAATCCGTGCTGTTATATGCTTGTGAAGCCTGGAAAGTCACGTCCACCATTTCGAGGAAATTACAGGCTTTTGTGAATCGCTGTCTTCGCCATATCCAAAAGATTCACTGGCCACAAATAATATCAAATGAGGAATCGTGGCGTAGGACAAATCAAGAGTGGCTGGACGTCGACATAAGAAAGCGTAAATGGCGTTGGATTGGTCACACACTGAGGAAACCAAACGATGAAATTGCAAAGCAGTCCTTTGAATGGAATCCTCAGGGTGCACTGCGGGTTGGAAGACCAAGAACAACTTGGAAATCAACTGTCTTAGCGGAAGCAGAATCCCAGAGAAAGACGTGGCCACAACTAAAGTACCTTGCAGCAGACCGTGAAGGATGGAGACGTTTTGTTGATGCCCTATGCCCCAGCCGGGGTTACAGGACCCGATGATGATATACATTGTTGCGCATAATCTATTAACAAGTTTTAAAAGGGCTTTTTGAGGAAAAACGCAAAACTGCAAGATATCATTGGCAACCACTCTTAGACTCGCTCGTTTTTTTTTTAATGAGCAATATTTTAAATTTTAATAGATATGGAAGAATAAATTTCTTAAATAGTTATTATTGGGAAAATCAAAACGCAGCTCATATAAAATTTTTTAATCTTTTGATTAAGAACCAAATTGATTTGTTTTAATAAATAAAACCAAACATTTCTAAGCTCCATCTGAGGCAACATAATAATTATTGTTAGAAATTAGTTAATAAATAATATTTCTTAAGAAATTATTTATAATCTAATAATTAGCGTGTAAGAAACAATTTCCACGTACGTGCTGAAGATAATTGGTTATTAAATCACCGTCTTTAACAATAGCTCAAAGCAATCTAACACACACATATATGTAGATGCAAATCTCAGAAAAGATTTAATACACATCTCGGTGAAATGCTTTCGCATCGCATAAGACCAGTGTGTGATTATAAAAACCATAATATTATAAATTTCAATTCTTATGAACAAGCCCAATAAGATCTTATCCTTATCCTGGGATGGATGCTCTCAAGGCTTGTTTAATAAACATCCTTCAGAGCTTAAACCTCTCATACAATTATCTTTTCTAATGTTTCCATCTTGTCTGATCTGTTCTTCGTTTCATATGAAAAGGAGTGGTCGTCAAGCCTTCATATAGCGATACACATTTTGTATGGAAAATCCACAATGGGGAAATGGGTGCATCTGCATCGTTCGTGATGATAGTCACAGTCACAGTCACAGCTGCATGGCGAAGCAGGAAATCTCAGTACCTACAGATTCTCTCAGTTATCATAAGAAATAAAATGAAATGACCAAGAGACAACAATCATCATCACATTCGTATGCAAGTAGTCTAAGTAGTAAGTAGCTTGATAGAACAACAACAACAACCATATGGCATAGCAAAGTCTTCCGGAGATGTTGTTTAGCCAGGTTGTTTCTATATAGATTGACAGGCGCCTGTCACTGGTAACAATCCTTTGGGATTGGCATCTTACAATTACAATGGTAAATATACCTACCTACATTAGGAACGTATGTACATAGGTACTTTGAAAAGCAATGTGTAATTGAAATGGATTTCTTAACAACTTGCACTGGATTCCGTTCCGAGTAATGCAATAAATCTTTCAACAAGTAAAGTGGCTTACTTGAAAGTAATTAATGCAATTTTACTGTATAATATAGGAAATAGGAGAATGGGACACTTTTCGTGCAAAGGCATAAGGTTTACGTATATGTAAGTCCCAGTTCGAAATTAATTTCTAGAAAAAAGAAAATCTGAGACAATACACTTTGAACTAAAAAAACTATTTAGCCAAAAAGTGAACAACACTTCTACGCTTATTTACAAAAAAAAAAAAGAAACAATCAAAAGCTATAAACGAGGTCTCAGTCAGAAATATTTTTTTTTTTTATTTTTTCCTTCGATAATGCTTTCTTGTACAGGAACTCATAAAATGCACATTTTTTTCTTAAAAAGCCTTTTCGTGAAGAAACTCTTAAAATGCAGTTTAGTTTTGTTAAAAATTTGTTGTCAAGATTACTACTACTTACTTACTTACTACTTATCCGGCTCCCGATCCATGAAGGGTCTCTGCCTGAGATATTGCGGTCTTCCATCGGCTGCGGTCCCTCGCACGCTACCTCCAGTCGTCGAGACCAAGCGCTCTTGCGTCTGTGACCGCCTGGTCCCTATAGCGGAGGTTCGGTCTTCCTGGTCGTCTCGAACCTGGGGGCTGGGATTCGAAGATTTTCTTGGCTGAGCGTTGTTGTCCATTCGCTCAATGTAGCCGAGCCAGTGTAGTCGACGTGTTTTGGCTCTTTGGACTACATCCACATCTTGGTACAGCTCGTACAGTTCACGATTGAATCTTCTCCTCCAATCGCCCTCTTCGCATATAGGACCAAATATCCGCCGAAGAATTTTTCTCTCGAAAGCGCCCAGGATCAATTCCCCTTTTTTACCTATCGTCCAGCCCTCGGCGCCGTAGAGTAGAACTGGTAAAATTAGCGTTTTGTATAGCGTGCACTTTGTCTTTCGAGAAAGAGAAAGGAGTTTTGAACCCATTTGTTTGGCCAAACCGAAGTAGCAGTGGTTCGCTAGGGTAATTCTTCGTCGGATTTCCACTAAGGTGTCGTTCGTGGGATTGATGTTTGTTCCGAGGTAGGTGAACTCCTTGACTACCTCGAAATTACTGCTACCAACTGTGACATTTTGTCCTAGGCGATGGACAGATAAGGCTTTGTTTGTTGATAGCATATACTTTGTTTTGTCCTCATTCACTTCAAGACCAACGCGTTTCGCCTGTTCATCAATAGCTGTGAATGCTTCAAGTACAGCTCTCTTGGAACGGCCGATGATGTCGATGTCGTCCGCATAAACAAGCAGTTGAGAAGACCTGTTAAAGATAGTGCCGTCCATGTTAACACCACTCTTGCGCACTATCTGCTCCAGGACTAGGTTGAAGAAATCACATGATAGCGCATCTCCTTGCCTGAACCCTGTACACGTCTGGAATAACTCGGATGAGCTGTTACCCATTTGCACGTTGCACCGCGTATTTTGTAACGTCATGCGGCATAGCTGGATCAGTTTTTTCGGGATCCCGAGTTCCGACATCGCCAATAGAAGCTCTTGGCGACTTATGCTATCATATGCGGATTTGAAGTCGATGAATAGGTGGTGGGTCTCGACTTGAAATTCGTTGGTCTTTTCCAGGATTTGCCTCAATGTGAAGATTTGGTCTATCGTTGATCTGCCTGGCCTGAAGCCACACTGGTACGTGCCGATCATAGTGTTGCAGAAAGGTTTTAGACGCTCACAAAGTACGTTGGATAGGATCTTGTAGGCAACATTAAGCAGGGATATGCCTCTGTAGTTCTTGCAGGACATAGGATCGCCTTTTTGTAGATCGGGCATATGGAGCTATTTGACCAGTCATCGGGCATACTTTCCTCCTCCCAAACTTGGTTGATGAGCTGGTGCATGCACCCTACCAGAACATCTCCTCCATACTTGAAGAGTTCCGCTGGTAGGCCATCCGAGCCGGCGGATTTGTTGTTCTTAAGCTTGTGGATGGCTTTCTTAACCTCTTCAGTACTGGGTGCTGGGACTGGATCTTCATTGACTGGTCTAATGCTTGTTTGTTCCCCTGTCGCCTCCTCTACATAATGCCCAGTAAGCAGCTGCTGGAAATGCTGCTTAAACACGTCTACAATTCCCTGTGCTTCGGTGACTAGGTTCCCTTCGCTGTTTCGAAGAGCTTGCGTGCCAGTCCTATAACCAGATGCCAGTGGCTTGGCTGTTTTGTAGAACCAGCGGGTGTTGGTGGCGGTGCTGGACTCTTCGAGATACTTGAGCTGAGAGGCTGCGGATGCTCTTTTCTTTCTACGCAGGGTTTTTTTCTCTTTCCTTCTCTTTTCACGGTACTCCTCTCTTGCTGCTCTTGTTTTCCGTTGCAGCATTTGCATTCGTGCATTTTCCGTCTCCTGCTTCAATACCGCGCATTCATCATCATACCACGGGTTCTTTTTTCTAGGTGGTTGATAGCCTATGGTGGTCTCGGCTGTCTCTTTAATAATGTCGCGATACTGGTTCCACTGGTTGTTGACGCTTGTGGCTGGGTGTACGGCAGAGAGTTTCCCGGTCAATTGCTCACTGTAGTCTCTGGCTTTCTCAGATGTGCTAAGGCATGCGATGTTGAACTTCTTTCTTTGGGCGGTCTTCGTTTTCTTTTCATTGGACAGTCGGGCTCTGAACTTTGTCACAACAAGAAAGTGGTCAGAGTCCACGTTTGCACCTCGGAAAGTTCGCACGTCCAAGATGTTCGATGCGTACCTTGCGCCAATTAGCACGTGGTCGATTTGGTTGGCCGTTCGACCATCTGGAGATCGCCAGGTTGCTGTGTGTATCCTTCGCCTGGGGAACCTAGTGCTACTTATCACCGTATTACGAGCTGCAGCAAAGTCGATTAGTCGAAAGCCGTTATCTGTTGTCGTTTCGTGGAGGCTGTGCTTTCCAACTAATCCGCCAAAGATGTTTTCCTTTCCGACTTTAGCATTGAAGTCTCCGAGCACGACTTTGACATCGTACTCCGGACAGGCTCCGTAGGCTCCGTCCAGGAGGTCGTAAAACTCCTCCTTGTTAGACTCCTCAGCTTCATCGGTAGGGGCGTGTGCACATATTAGGCTGATGTTTTGGAAGGTAGCTTTGATGCGGATCACAGCCAGGCGATCGCTTATCGGCTTAAAATCGATGACTTTCGATCTGAGTCGATTTCCCACGACTAATCCGCATCCTAGCATGTGCAGTCTTTGGTGACAGCTGTAATAAATGTCGCAATCTTTTTTTTTTCGTTATACCTGATCCTATCCATCGTATCTCCTGGATCGCGGTAATGTCTGCCTTGTACCGCGAGAGGACAGATTCAAGTTTTTGAGTAGCACCTGGTGTGTAGAGTGTCCTTACATTCCAGGTGCATACTCGTAGATCATAGTCCATTTTCGTTCCGGGTCTGGTTGCCATTTGAGGGGGGTCGTTATCCGAGGCTTCCCGCGTCTCTCTCATAACAATTGTTTTTTTTTTACTGTGGTCGGGTCGTTAGCCCAACGCACTAACCTCCAATCTGTAGGGCCATGGGTTTAATGTTGCAATTCTTTCCTTGATCAACATTCGCACTTACAAGTTTAGCAAGTCCTGGCATAAAGCCATGACCAGTATCCGGCGGCTACCAACTTGGAGGTATTGTAAGCACTTGATGTGTAGGAAAAGATACAGCTCGAGGCCCCCAGTTCCTACAACATCCAGCCACCATTGTCAAGATTAAGATTACATTATTCAGATTCAGAAACAGTATGGAAGTTTTAAAGAGAACAAGCTTCGATAAAGTTTCCTTTATGTATATTAGCGAAAGGTTTTGAAAGCTTTATGGAAACTAACATAATAATTTAGCTGATATCACCCTAAAAATTAAAAAAAAATACCCTGCAAAAATTATTACAATCAAGGCTGCAACAATAACTATTCTTATTAATGTATATCAGGACCTGTTTCTTAGTAGGCAAGTATACCTTGAATACAATAAAAGCTTTCGCTTATATGAATCGAAACAAAGTTTTTAAGTCAATATTTTTTTTATTAAAAAAAATAATATTCCTAAGTTGGCATGCTGTCGCAAAAATGCACCAGTTACCAATATAAATAGGTTACACTCATCAGTAAATGACCCGAGGCTTTTTTTGAACACCAAAAAGCCTGTAACTAACGGTAGCTGTGTTGAAAGTGATGTAATTACATTTTCATATAGTCTTATAAGGATAATTGCCCGATGTTTTTGAGCCCCTTAAAAGAAATGTTACATTTTTTTTCTTTTAAGTTCTCCACGGGCTTAGATTCAAACATAGTCGCTATTTAGCCCACAGGCGACCTCATTCCGTCCAAAGCAGGCTGAACTGCAGCCAGCCTTTCTTATCCAAACTAAGATAATGGGCCAATTTATCTACGCGATAGAAATTTAATAGTCAGCACGTAGGTAGCAAAAATTGTGAACCAAAAATAGACCAACAAACGTCGCGTAGCGTCGACGTCGTTGTCACAGCAGTCTCGAGCTATAGCTGGTGCTCGGAATGTGTATCTTAAACATCAATATGCAAACAAAAAAAACACAAAGATAAAGATAGTGTGAGCGCGTATACGCTTACAACTCTACACGGCACACGTCTCGGGTTGCAGTTGCTGCACTGTCCTGGCATGGCCTGACCAGAATGTGATATTTTGATTCACATGGAGCAACAGATGCATAGCTCAATAATTTTAATACCTATCTAGCTGCGCATGAAGACTTGACATGACTTAGCTTTAGTAAATGTGCCTCGACCGGGCTATATGCAACGATTGAACAATTTACGATCTCAGATCAAGCTTTAGCTAGGTATACGATACAGACACACTATATAGAGAGACACAGACATGGCCTGGTTGCCGCCTCGGCCTCATCAAAGGCGGTCTCTCTTCGAGAGATTAACGATCAGTTTAAGGTTTCAATGGGTAAATGGTGTGCCTTGCAGTTTATATGACATTGTCCGGAATTATATATGCGCACAGGTTGGTAGATTATTTTATTTTCTGGACCAATGATTTTGTAGGCTGTAACGCAATCAGCGTAAATCAAGTGCGCGCTTTAAGTCACCCGAACTATACAAAATCTGATGCCGTTGGCAGGTGAGTGCAGTGGGAAATTGCAAATAAAAGGTACCTCGGGCTTAAAACTCCATAATAGATTACATCGAGGAAAATAGATATTTTATAATAATTCGTGCATATGGGGAAACGTTTAACTATACATACTCGGTGTATATGCATACAAAATGGGGAAGCATTTTTATATTTAAGTTTTATTTTTATTTATTTTTGCAAATTTAATGGGTTTTTAAATAGACTGATGTATGTAAAAGTTATGTGCATGGAGTTATGTTGATTTCATAATTTGGTAAGATATTCGGTATATGAACAAAATTGGTGCCCCAGGAGCTTTAAGGAAAAACAAAACAATATTTCATAGTAAGTAGGTAGGTATATGTATGTTAAATACAATAACGCGCAAAAATCTGCAATGATGATTATAAGTACTTGTAGTCACAAATGAGATATAGCTCTAGTACACAGCGAATTAAAAACCAACATGAAAAGTAGAAAAAACCCATTAGCTAGTATCAGAAAAGTGCTTATGGCATTGAAGGAAAGAGTAAATGACCTCGAAGAAAGCTTTTATAATAAACATGCTTTTTAGGGGCCCTAAATTCTGATTTGAAAATAAAATGCACAGCTTCAGATGCCTTGCATGTTTTAAGGTTCAGATGATAGTGAAGTCGAATAAGGGGGGTCTCACAATTCTGTCTGTCCTCTTCCGTTGAGCTACAGCCTAAACGCCTGAATAAATTTTCTTCAAATTTGAACCAAAAAAAAACGGTACTTAGGTATCTGCCACACAATTGTTGTTAGCAATTTTACAAACTAGTTTTTTTTTTTCAAAAACGAATCCAAAATTTCTCTTTAAAAAAAATTATATGTTAACCCTTAACCACCTACCACCTATTTCAGTCCCCTAACCACCTACGTGCGGTCCTGGAGACCGCTCACAGATACCCTGAATTCTGAACTTCCGGTATAAACTAAATAAAAAACTAATAAAATTCTTGATAATACTCTTAGGCTTTACTGAAAAGACTGAAATAACATTAACTAAAGTAATATTTCCGCAGTAAAAAAGTTATGATTACAAAATTAAGAAGTGCTGAAGAAAAACTTTAAACATTTTTGGACTGTGACCAGTGCCGTAAAAATGAATTGATTTAAAAAATTGAAACGGTAGTCACTTTGTCATGATAAAATTTCGATAACCCATTTTTTATTTTTTTTTATTTACCGCAATAAATAAAATTAAAAAAAAAATAAAAATGGTGTATCGAGATTTTGTCTTGAAAAAGTGATTGCCGTTTCAATTTTTGACATCGATGCATTTTTACGGCACTGGTGACAGTCCAAAAATGTTTAAAGTTTTTTTCGGCACTTCTTAAATTTTTCATCATAAATTTTTTATTGCGGTAAATAAAAAAAATAAAATGCAAGACTGGGTCGCACGTACTTGCTCTTTTGTTCAAAACACTGCGAGTTTAAGAAAGTTGTATAAACAAACATGGAAATTATGAGAGAAAAATGTAGAGAAGCATGTAATACGACATTTAAATTAGCTAAGACAACTCTTTTGACAGTTTGAGGTGAAAAAAAAAATGCCATCTTAATTCATGATGGAATATGATTGTATGGGAAAAAAAATTTAAAATCGTTGGAGCGGTTTTTTTTTAAATTAATTTTTTATATATAAAATTCTTAAAACATTTTTAGAACAAATTTTGGTATGCAGATTTAAACTATATATTTATTTGTATATAAAAACAAAATTTGAAAAAAAATTGTCAATCTGTTTTTGAGATATCGAATTTTCAAAAAAAAAGTTTGAAACTTTTTTTAAAAATCCAAAAACTTTTTTTTGAAAATTTTGTTATGCAATATTATTTAATCTTATCTGAAATTTGTATATAAAAAAATTCATTTAAATCCGTTAAGCTGATAACGAGAAAACTCAAAATAAAAAATACGTTCTATGACAGGTACTACTAATAGATAACTATTAGTAGTACCTGTCAAAGAACGTATTTTTTAATTGTAATTGTAAAATTTTATAATTTTTGATGGTAGATCGTACTGATTTTAGTTTATGAAAAAAGTTTAATCAAAATCGTAGGAGTCGTTTTCAAGCAAAAAAATATTTTCCTTTGCGGTTTTTTCACTTTTGTATGGAAGGTACCGTTATTTTTTCATAAATGTAAAATTTTTTCTAAAAATATTTTAGAGAGTACTAAAAAAGTCTTAAATATCGAGTTTCAAAAAATCTATGATGCTGTTTTCAAAATATTTGATTTTCCAAAAAAAATTTTGAATTATTTTTTAAAAATCCAAAAAATATTTTTTCAAAAATGCTGGTACATAAAACTATTAACATTTTTTGGAAGCTTCTATATAAAAAAAATAATTGAAATCGGTCATACCATTTTGAAGAAAATCAAAAATTAAAAAAATGGTTCCTTGGGAGGTACCATTAATAACCATTTTTGAAAAATGGTTTTCCACCCAAAGAAAGCCTTTACTAAAATAAATTTATTGATTTTTTTTTAAGAAAAATTGTCGAGCCGTTTTTGAGAAAAATACGATTATGTAAATTTGCAAAAAAAAAATGTATGACAGGTACCGTTATTTTTGGTTCTAAAAAAAAATGGAAAAAACGTGTCGGCAGAATCACCAAAAACCACTAAGTACCAAGTTTGAAGAAAATCGATCGAGCCGTTTAGGCTGTAGACGAACAGACAGACAGACAGGCAGGCAGACAGACAGACAGACAGACAGACAGAATTGTGCCACCCACTTTTTGGTGTTCTCTATCATCGTAATATCATGTTTGATTGTTATCTCAAATTTTTTTTTCACGAATCCAAAACTTGCCTTATAGTACCTATAATCGCAAGTAAAAATAAAAATGAAGGTGCAACAATTATGGCTGTCTGTCTGTCTCTCTGTTTTTCTACAACCTAAACGGCTAGATCGATTTCCTTCAAACTTGGTATATAGTGGTTTTTGGCGATTATACCCAAACGTTTTTTTCATTTTCTTAGAACCAAAAACAACGGTACCTGCCATACAATTTTGTTTAGCAATTTTACATAATCGGATTTTTCTCAAAAACGGCACGACAACTTTTCTTAAAAGAAATTCAATATATTTATTTTGGTAAAGTCTTCCTTTGGGTGGAAAACTATTTTTCAAAAATTGTTATTAATGGTACCTCCCAAGGAACCATTTTTTTAATTTTTGATTTTCTTTATAATGGTATGACCGATTTCAATTATTTTTTTTATACAGAAGCTTCCAAAAAATGTTAATAGTTTTGTGTACCAACATTTTTTAAAAATATTGGTTTTTGAGAAAAAAGCGATTATATAAAATTGAGAAAAAAAAATTGTATGGCAGGTACCTACCGTTATTTTTGGTTCTAAAAAAAATGAAAAAAACAAAACAATGTGTCGGCATTATCACCAAAAACCACTATGTACCAAGTTTGAAGAAAATCGATCGAGCTGTTTAGGCTGTAGACGAACAGACAGACAGAACTGTGCCACCCACTTTTTTGGTGTTCTCTATCATCGTAGTATCATGTTCGATTGTTATCTCAACATTTTTTTTCTGCACGAATCCAAAACTTGCCTTATAGTACCTATATTTCAAGTACAAAAATAAAACTCAAGATATAAACTTTTGAAGCGAACCCTATAGGCTTTAGTTTGGAGACTTTTTTTTTGTTTTTTCTTAATTTCCCAAATATCTCTCAATAGGTTGTATGGCAGAGCATAATTTCCTATATTTAATAAATAAATTGAAGTGCTTGTGCCCCTTCAAGAATAAACTGAAAACTGCTATTTTAAACCCCCGCACCCCTACCACGGGTGTCAAAAAAATCCTGCCAGACTTTTGTATTCGATGTCAAGATGCATGCATACCTACAGACCATCAAACTCAGTCTATGGTTAATTGTTCGATCTAGTAATTTGCAGCCAGCTCTTAGTCTACATGTATTTTATAATAAAAGAGAAATACTATGTACTACTTAAATTCAAACGATAATAAGACAAATTGGTAGAAAGGAAAATGACAAGATGCTATTGCTATTTCAGCCCTGGCTAGTGTGACTTCAATAGTAAAATGACTTGAATGAAGACTTCAAACGCTTAAATCAACATCAAAATTTAATTTATTGAAAATGTATTTGAAATAACCATTCTTCAAGCTTTATTAATATTTATTTTATTGTACGTTAACATGCACATGTAGGTGAGTCAGATTTCAACTAGATATTAAGGTATAATTTATGTTAACTTATCTCTCCAATGATATCATATTTGAACGTGATCATAATCATCTGACAGCAGAACTTTATGTTACTACTTAAAATTGAATAAGAAAAAATCTTATCTCTTCTAATGAGACATTGAAAATAAACACAAAGCTATCTTCAAAGCGGATCAATAAGCCTCAGCTTTCAGCTAACCGTTCTATTCGATTAATTTAAATTATTTATTATCTGATCCCCTCGTGTATAAAGTCAGCATTTTATTACTTAAGAGTTCAATTATTTTATGAGGTTGGTCCGAAAGAAATTGTGCATTCCATAATTATGCATCTCTATATCGATTCTTTGATCAAAATCAATTCAAAGTTAACGAAGTCATTGATAAGTCTTACAAGCTAAGCGTTATAGTATGGGAGTTAGTGTTGCTAAGGCAATGATTCAAGTTTATAAATAAAAACCATTGTTATATATTAAACCATTTGGTATACAGCAATATCAAAATAATTAAAATATTAAAAAATGTTGACAAAATAGTGAAATGTCGATTTTATTATTAAGAATAATTGAGACTTTGTGATGCTTTTTTATCGAGGCTGAGGTAAGCTCGTCGTAGTCCAAGGTATTCCCGAAGAAAGCAAGTAAAACTCGGGATAAGAAGGTAAAAGAACTCGAGAAAGTTACCGGTTCTAATATTTCTATTCTTTATTTATAACTATAATAAGAGGGGTTTACAAACTTACAATATTATTTAATCATACTATAAATAACACGGTATTTCATATACAACTAAGCTGTGTTCGGTAGAGCTACAGGAGTAGACTCGGCCCACAATTCACTTTGAAGAAGTGAACCAGGGACAAATACGGTAGGAATCTGATTCCTGCCCAAGGCTAACCCAAGGGAACAATTACTCTGGTGCCCAATCTCTCGCTCAGAAGGAGCAAGCAGGGAGTTTACGGTAGGAATCTGATTCCTGCCCAAGGCTAACCCAAGGGAACAAATTCTTTGGTGCCCAATCTCTCACTCAGAAGGAGCAAGCAGGGAGTTTACGGTAGGAATCTGATTCCTGCCCAAGGCTAACCCAAGGGAACAAATGCTTTGGTGCCCCATCTCTCACTCAGAAGGAGCAAGCAGGGAGTTTACGGTAGGAATCTGATTCCTGCCCAAGGCTAACCCAAGGGAACAATTACTTTGGTGCCCAATCTCTCACTCAGAAGGAGCAAGCAGGGAGTTTACGGTAGGAATCTGATTCCTGCCCAAGGCTAACCCAAGGGAACAATTACTTTGGTGCCCAATCTCTCACTCAGAAGGAGCAAGCAGGGAGTTTACGGTAGGAATCTGATTCCTGCCCAAGGCTAACCCAAGGGAACAATTACTTTGGTGCCCAATCTCTCACTCAGAAGGAGCAAGCAGGGAGTTTACGGTAGGAATCTGATTCCTGCCCAAGGCTAACCCAAGGGAACAAATGCGGTGGTTTTTAACGGCGGAAGCCAAAAAGATTATCTTTAAATGGTTCACGAATGCACCATAAAAAGTAACCTGAGCTTATCAAGCGTTGCTACAAACGGAGACTAGCTGGAACCTCTATGTCTCTTATAATTCGGATTTGATCGAAAATCGGAATTAACACGAGTCAATGAGCTTCGACTTTTTCGGAATTTTCAACCTTCTCTTAATGATTTTTCAGTCACAAGACAATGTGAACTAATATGAGGCGAATGAAAAAAATCACATGACGTTGACTTCACATAGTGCGGTGTGCTGTTGTTGTTGCTTGCAATCGTATATGCAATACAATCTGGTGTACTGTGGTTGTTGGTTATTCGGTGACGGTGGTGGCAGGTGTGTGTCAAATTGTTATTTAGTGGTTCGGCTGTGCAGGGTGATGGTGTGGGTTAATGACTGGTCTATGGTGATTCAATGGAGATGTAGGGTGTTGGTAGCTGATGTGGATGGTGGGTGGTGTATTTTATTACACTAATACGTGATCGGTCGGTGTTTAATTGCAGGTCGGTCGGTGTGAGGGAAAGGAAAGTGTAACGCTTCGTTACAACTTAATTTGCTAAAAAAAAACTATGAGTACTTATACTAATAAATAAGTCGGTAGATACCCTACCTGCCATGGATCTGTGAACTTAAAAAAAAAGAAACCATATCCTTTCATTTAAGCTAAATTCGAACTTTATATTTCTTACCCAAAGGCAACTCTATATTTCTGACTATTAATTTGACTTTAACTTTTTGAAAATCTATTCAATTCTTCATCAATCGGTCGTTAAGATTATTTTTAATCAATAAATAAGATACCCTCAATGCTCTGCTTATTTTAAAGATTTTTTTGAGATATAATTACATCTCAAAAGTAGGTACCCACTCAAAAGTTTAAACATTTTTGACTAAATAATTTAAGTTTATGCGCTCGATCGCAGTGAGTTGAACTCACCAACAACTCCAGAGCCAAGTTATTAATTATGCTAATTGCATATTAATTATACGAAGATATTTATCTTGGCATTTGCATTTCGTTAGCTGTTGTTTTTGTTGTTTTTGTTTCTGTTGTCGCTCTGCATGAGCGCAATGTTATAATAAGTATACAGCTGAAGTTGGGCAAATACTACACTAATAACACGTTCCAGCTGCTTGATCTTTTGAGCTTGTAGGTAGCTATTTATTGTGATTCCAAGATTGTGATAAGAAGCTCTTTGGTTTTGAAATAAGAGGGGCTTGTCGAAGCGCAGTGTGGTTAATCATTTTTATTGGTCTCTCATGCAATTAGTAGAAGTTTAAAATGTGTGTTTTGTTTGTATTGTTTGTGGTGATGACCCATTTGTAGTATTTACGAGCAAAAGCCTGAAGGGGTTAGAACCTTTGACAAACGTGAGACTTTTTCTTTTTTAATCGGAAAGGGTTTTAAAATATTATATTTGATGAAAGAGGTGATAGTAATCCCATTGAGATACATTTAATATCTTTATTTGAAAAATTGGACAGTGGAAAGAATGTGAAGAGAGTTTTGTGTTTTGTTGATGTTTTTTTTTCAACTTAATGAATTTAATCTGTCTAAAGGCTTTGTAAATAATTTGCTGGAAATTTTTCATTTATGCCTACTTTTACAAAAGAAAAATTCCCCCTTTTCGGAAAAAAATAAAATATGATATCTGAATTCCTAAATTTGAAGAAGATTTAATGGGTTTGAGCTATCTATGAAGGTGAAAAATCCTCAGGATTTGTAAATATATATTTTGCAGTTCTTTCACATCAGTTTTGAAAATAGTGAACCAGTTTTTGAAGGTGTGTAGCTGATGATACGGTTAGTTCTCTTTTCCAGCAGATAAAGACGATGATACAGATATCGAGACAATGTTTAAAATAATTTTAGTAAATATATTGGAACAGTAGGTACATGTTTTTTCAGTTTGTGGCACAGTATATCTTAGATAGAGACTAATAAATATTTATGTCGGCAAAATTACGCAACACTAATAAAATAAAATAAAATTTAATAAAATAAAATTAAATAAAATAAAATAATATAAAATAAAATAAAATAAAATAAAATAAAATAAAATAAAATAAAATAAAATAAAATAAAATAAAATAAAATAAATGAAATGAAATGAAATGAAATGAAATGGAATGAAATGAAATTAAATGAAATGAAATGAAATGAAATGAAAGGAAAGAAAATGAAATGAAATGAGATGAAATGAGATGAAATGAGATGAAATGAGATGAAATGAGATGAAATGAGATGAAATGAGATGAAATGAGATGAAATGAGATGAAATGAGATGAAATGAAATGAAATGAAATATGAAGTTCAGATAGCTCAAGCCATGATTTTGATCGACAATGCATGTTCATACCATGAAGTGACCTAAGCGCGAATTTTACCAAAATCCATAAATTTTGAAAGCTGGAAACTATAGAAAAAACCACTTCACTGAAAATATATTATGGGTAAGGCAACAAAAATGTCACTTATGCCCTCAGAAACAAGTCTGCTAAACCTGTTAAAGCTAAGAACAAACTTCTGGAAGTACAAAGCCTTCGAGGATCCTCAAAAACTCCTCTTAATTTGAAATTAAGAAATGAAATGAATGAATACTGAATTTAAACCGTACAAACCACTTATGGCTCCCTTTCTCACTTAACTCCATGGAGCACCACGTGCTGTATTTGGACAAACACATGGAAACTGTTCTGAAATAGACTGGAAACGAGTGTTTTTCACTGATGAACTAAGATTTTACCATAAGCCAGACGACAAGCCTGAAAAAGTGTGTAGATTAACAAAGGAGCAGTATGCACATTGCAACATCGTTCCCGAGTTGTTTATGGTAGAAGTTCCATAATGGACTGGCTTGGTATAAAGTACATAATTATGGTTGAGTTTAAAAATTAATGTCTGCGACAGCAAGGCAGTATGTAAGGGGTAATTTAGAAGAAATTGATGTGCCATTTGCCCCAAGTATCGGCAAAGATTGTACTGTAGCCCAGTCGGAATAGCATTTTAAATGCAAAAAATTAGATAGGATTTTTTTTATTTTAATCGTTAGAGGGGTTCATTAAGAGTCAAAAAAAGTTTTCGACTTCCTAGCTCCATTGCGTTAGCCACCATCTTGAATTTAACGAAAATCGGTTTTTGTGAAATAACTCGCCTATTTTCTTTTGAGCAAAAATGTACTTAACAAAAGTTGTTCAAAATTTAATTAGGTATCTACAACTTTGGTTATAATCTTTTTTGTCTACGATTGATATTTTTCGACTAAATAAAAAAAAAACCTATTTTACAATTTTTGTCTCGTTTAAAACGCATACCTAATTAACATTTTTCAAGTAAAAAAAATAGTGCTCATTGTTTTGTCTATTCCGACTGGGCTACTGTGAAAAGAGTCTCTGTATGTGCATGAAGTTAGCAGCGCTATTTTCTATTCTCAAAATAAAGGTTGCTGTAATGTGCGTCCAACTTCGACTACCATGTGCCGTATTAAAAACAAAATCGTATAAGAACATAGGGTTTCTAGAGGGAACCCATTTGTTAACGTGAAGCTAGCACCGCTATCTATATTGAGATATGTTGTGCTTTACTTGCGACACGCTGCGGTAAATATTTAAAAAAAAAATTGCAAATTTACGTATGATTTTTTTTTTATTTTGTCAGTTTGTGCTGCCATATGCCGTATATTTACGACACAAGGTGCACAAGTTGAGGATAATGAAAAAAAATTTTGGGGTAAATGGGTACCTTCTAAAAACAATGACCCTTAGTATGATTATTTTCTAAAAGACGGTTCATGAGTTGGACTCAAAACAGTGATGTTTTTTTTTTTTGAAAATCTAAAATGGTAGTGCTTACTTGCGCAAATAGTTTATGTATGTCTTCATGATACCCACCTCAACAACCTAGACCTGCCAGCAATTGTAGTTTCCATAATTGGTGACATTCGTTCAATAATTCTGGTTGACGCTCATGAAAGCTATGGCCAAATCACAATCTCGCGTTCGGTCGGTCGCGCTTTGACGGGCGTTTTATCGACTTTACGATAATCTGTGTCAAAAAGCGCGACCCTTAAATTTGCAAAACAGAATGTAGCTTCAAGCTTCGGGCGTTGACAAATTACGAATATGACAGAACAAAAGTTATGTTCCTTTAAATTAACACAGTGAAAATTCTTCACAGAAAAGGGGGTCAAAAAGTCTTATTTATGAACAAAAGCAGCGGTGGGATCAGGAGCTAAATTTGAGCAGGCATACGCATGGTTTTTTGTTCTCAATTATGAAGCAATGAAAAATCAGGATCCTGAACATTTTTTTAAAATAACTAGTCGATTAATATTAGTATGAAACTATTTCACAATTTGTTTAAACAAGAGTATCGGGATAATCATTTTACAAACGTGTTTCAAATTTTGATCGGTGGCTCCACTGTTTTAACCCACTGATTTCGGCGAAATAACTACGAAGTTACAATGGTTCAAGCACATACATGGCTTATACCACTTACTTGAACCTTAAACCATCATTGGACTACAATTAATCCGCCAAAATCAGCGAGTTAAAATTTGCTGAACCATGGATGTACAACTGGCCCTAAGAAAATCCAGTTTAAACGACTAAAACAGTGACAGTTCTTGCAAAAATTAGCTTAACACACCTTTTTGACATTTGTAAATGTCAAAGTGTCATAATGAAGTTTGTACGATGCGAAAAAGATAAAAATTGGAAAAAGGATTTTAATACAACCACACCACTCCGCATCACATATATTCACCACATATCATAATCTGTACATATATGTTAATTATCATTAATTTTTACCACACAGAAATTCTCATTCCAAAAATGGTCCCATATTACCAACACGGTTATAGACCCTTATTACACGATGACTCTCTTTCTCTGACTCTTTTTGAAATTAGGTGCGAAGGAAACAAAAGACCAAATTTCCCCTTCAAACTCATTTAGAAGGGATAAAAGAAATCATTCTATAAGAGAGGCTTAGATGGATCAACATTGTTGACAACATTGCTTGATGGAATCGGAATAAGTTTTCAAAATATTTTGAAAACCATACAACTCGGTTGACAAAATGGTTTTTTTTGCGTTTAAACGATCAAACATCAGTGGTTATCAACAATGTTGGACATACTGTTGATTCATGTAAGCCCCCCTATACGTAAGACAGAACTTTATTTTAAGTCCCGTTTGACATCTATTCATAATTCAATAAAATGTATGGATTTCATTTATTTAAAAATGCTCAACTTGCTTTATTTACATTGGTACATAATAGTTGAGTGAAATTCCTTGGAACTTTTCACAAATTTTCACAATTTGCTATCAGAACCCTTAACAAACTAACCTTATGTGTGAACGTGAAGTAACCATATATGTCAACTGAAAAACTTTTATTGCTTTCGAAGAACGCAAACCAGTGCTCATTGTTTATAACATGCATCGACAAAATTCGTCGAGAAACTTTTAAAAATGGAACGAAACTCATGTGTTTTGTTTCAGCTTTCATTTTTACAGAACCTGGCACAGTGTACGTAACCACTTTCTCCGAAACTTAAATTGATTCAGGCAATCGAACATGCCCAAGAAAGAGAACAGTCAAATAGCTGTCAAATATTAAAAAAAAATTTGTAGGTATTTGGAAATGACAAAAAATTAAACAAAAACAATTAATTTCACAGGAATATTTGGTTTATTTGTTTGGTTGTTTTTGTTAACACTGTCTCGTTTTATTCAATTGATATGTAAATAAAAGGATAAAAGAAACACATCAATAAATTGCTATAGTTCTATTATATCCAATCTGCATATTGAACTGCAACAAAATCAGCTTCAAACATGTACAATGATTTGTATTGCTGCTGTTTTCGTTGTATTTATTAATAAAAACGAACACACAATCTTTAGTTTAACTATTTAAAGAATTACTAATCTCTTTTATATCTGAGGTATAAAATTGAATTAAATATTTATCAAAACACTTCCCGCACCAAAAAGAGAATAACACAAAAAAAAGAAAACGTCTATTTCAGCTGTCAAAGCGCCACCGAAATATAGCCAAACCACAATCAAGCGTTCGGTCGCGCCGACTTTGACATATCCAATAGAAACAATGGAATCTTATGGGGCAATCTTAAATGTTACCTCAGGCGTCGTGCTCGCCTCAGATCGTAAATATCGTAAGCCTGAGCCAAACGCTCGAATAGATCTATTTTCTATTCCAGTCGCGCTTTGACAACTGAAATAGAGTTTTTCTTTTGCTGTGTTCTTTTTTTGTGCGCATGATAAGTGTTTTAACAAATATTTAATTTAATTTACCTGTTTTGATTAAAAAAAAAAGAGATTAGTAATTCTTTAAGACAGAAGAAACTAAAAATTGTGGTTTTGTGATTTTCTTTATTAATTTGAAACGAAAACAGCAGTAATAAAACTCTTTGTATCTACGTGTGTTTGAAGTTGATTTTGTTGCAGTTCAACATGAAGATTGGATGTAATAGAACTATTAAAATTTATTAAAGTGTTTATTTTATCCTTTTATTAACATAACAATTTAATAAAACTACACAGTGATAACCAAAAATAATCAAATAAATAAACCAAATATTCCTGTGAAATTAATTGTTTTGTTTTATTTATTTCATTCCCAAATACCTACGATTTTTTTTTTTATGCATTTGACAGCTGTTTGCACTGTTCTCTTTCTTGGGCATGTTCGATTGCCTGAATCAATTTAAGTTCCGGAGAAAGTGTTTATATACACTGTGCCAGGTTCTGTAATGATGAAATCTGAAACAAAACACATGAGTTTCGTTCCATTTTTAAAAGCTTCTCGACGAATTTTGTCGATGCAAGGGTTATAGAACAAGAGCATTGGTTTGCGTGCTTTAAAAGCAAAAGAATTTTCAATAAAAGTTTTTCAATGGAAATGTATGGTGACTTCACACATTTCTTGTTTTAATTCTTTTTATTGTGAAAACTCAAATACATTTTCATTCAACAGTACAAACTAAATGCAATTGTAGTTTGTTTAATCTTTGCTAGTGCAAATAAGTGTGTTTTTGTAAATATTTGTATGTTCCAAATAAATGTGGCTTGGAAGGAAAAACATTCTCCTTGCTCTTTGCTTGTCCTTTGTCTGTGGTTGTTGGTTGTTGGTTGTTGGTTGTAGGAAATTTAGAACTCGATAAGGGAATTTTCTCTTCATACCTCTTGGTTTTGGTACTAGCTAAGTATGGTGAATTTTGTACCTCACAACGATGTCAAACGGGCAGAATAATTCAGATTTGTGTGTGATGAGTGGTGAATATGTGATGCGGAGTGCTGTGTTGAATTGAAATTCCTTCTGTTTCGATGTTTATCTTTGTCGTATCGTACAAACTCCATTATGACACTTTGACATTCACAAATGTTAAAAAAGGTGCGTTTGGTTAGTTTTTGCAAGAACTGTCACTGTTTTAGTCGTTTCAACTGGTTTAGCAATTTTAACTCGCAGATTTCGGAGGATTAATTGTGGTTCCAATATGTGATAGTAGCGATATATGCTTCTACCATCTTTGAACTTCGCAGTTATTACGCCGAAATCAGTGATTTAAAATTTAAAAAAATTAAATTAAGCTTAAGTTAGTTACGTTTAAGTTTTCAAATTGTGAAGTGGTTTCATACTAACATTAATCATCAGGTTGTTTATAAAAGAAAATTTTCGGGATTTTTATTTTTCATTGCTTCATAATTAAGAGCAAAAAAACCTGCTCAAATTTAGCTCCCGAGCCCACCATTGCATTTGTTTATAAATAAAAGAGAGTTTATGTCCCCCTTCTTGGTGAAGAATTTTTATAGTAGCCGTGTTTTTTATTATCGGGATCTGGATCTGGATTAACTTTTATGCTATGTTCCCACCAATATGAAATCCCAGATTTCGGTTGAAAACTTTTGATATTTCAAGTTGATGGAACAAGATTTCATGGAAATTTCAACGAAATCTCAATGAAAACTCTAGATTTCAACGAAATCTTAATGAAATCCCACTCCACCAAGTCGAGAACTCCAAATTTTTCAGCTTAAATCTCAGATTTCGTTTTGGTGGGAACATAGTATTACACGTAATACAAAAACAAAATAATGGGAAATTTTCTAAAAATGTTTTTGTAACACGTGTTAAAGTAAATCCAGATCCAGATCCCGATGATAAAAAAACACGCCTAGTGTAAGTTTAAGGAAACAGAACTTTTATTCTGTCATATTTGTAATTTGTCAACGCCCGAAGCCTGAAGCTACATTCCGTTTTGCAAATTTAATGGTCGCGCTTTATGACACAGAATATCGTAAACTCGATAAAAAGCCCGTCAAAGCGCGACCGACCCAACGCGAGATTGTGATTTGGCCAATAGAAAATAGATCTATTCGGGCGTTTGGCTCAGGCTTACGATATTTACGATCTGAGGCAAGCCCGACGCCTGAGGTAACATTTAAGATTGCCCCATAAGATCCCATTGTTTCTATTCAATATGTCAAAGTCGGCGCGACCGAACGCTTGATTGTGGTTTGGCTATTAAGGTCCAGATTTTATTGAATAATAGTGTCTTGTTAAACTGGCTGTTGTTTGTAATTTAATGAAGTTCAGGAATATTATGTTGACACACAGAAATTGATTCCCTACTATCTTATTGTTGTGTCTTGCACTATTTTCGCTATCGAATATATTTGAAACAACCAGTTTCAAACGATCTTTAGCTGTTTTCCATAATTATTTTAGTTACAAAACCGCATTTGAGTTTAAATCGGGTTCCCCATAGAAGACATAATATGTATTGTTAAAACATTGATAGCTTTTAATGTTTCATTAAATATTCATTCAAACATCCCTACAATAACTTGAACCATGAAGTAAATTTAAATAACTTATAGTCTTCCGTCTTTGTATTTTTTGCGCATTCAGCAGATCCTATCTTTGACTGTATATACTACCATTAGATATTTAATAAAAGTAAAAGCGACACAACTTACATAACTCTTTTTAATAATTCAAACAATAAAGTGTCCAGAATTCTACACAATTTTTATATGCGGACACCCGGCTATCAGCCAGCAGTGGTAGTTGCAAACACCTTTAGCAACGCCTCACTTGACATAGCAATAAAATACGTCTTCTTTGTATATATTATGTCACATTAATGTTCCGCCATTAAATCCACTATTCACCATCTATCCTGTGACTTCTTTTTTCACTTTCCCCACACACTATAGTACCTATACCAGCAGCACCAGCACCAGAAACCACTTTCGGTATATTTCATTCAAGTGTTAAGCGTGTCCATCCATGCACAGTGACTTCGTGACTTGACAATTACTCCAAGGGGGCAATAGTTAATGCTGCTCGTCTGCAATCTAAAGACCTTTTTTTTATAAAAAATAAAATAAAAAATAGTATTCACTTGAGCCGGAATTGGCAGGGGAATATGCAACGCAGGTATTAAACTGATGCATTAAGTGCTAAACCAAGTTGAGAAAGTTTGTAAATCAGTTGAGGTTTTTTTGGGTGGGAGTTTCCAACGACCCACCTGTAAAGCAGGATTTTTGTCTGTGCTTTTTTTTACTAAGGTAAACTTTTTTTGCTTTTTAAAAAATTAGTTTTCGTCTTTAATGACATTTTAAAATTATCGTTCATATAGATTTTTATGTTACAACTGTTTCGTGCAAATTGTTGTATCTAATCAAGACCTCAAAGAGCGTTTAACTCAATTAGCAGTCTATAAACTTTTAATGACACTAAACGCCATAAAACTGGATGAATTACAATCTATTGCATGGTTAAGCTTAAAAATGTACCTTACGTACAATGCCGCCGCACCTCACTATGGAGCAGAAATTCAATAAGGTGTGCCAAAAATCAAAACTACAATTTTAAATTCCTTAAAGAATAGTAATATTCTTGGATTTTTGAAATGGTTTCGTTGAAAACTTGGAGTATTTATTAGGCCATCAAAAAAAAATACTGCGAAAAATCAGATCTAACTCAAGACTACTTTTTGAAAAACAACAGGGTTACTTTAAGCTGTTAATACGTTTTTTTAACTTAGCAATGAAAAAAGTCATTTTGTCCCACTGTATGGCATTAAGTTGTCAAAGTTAAAGGTATTTTTTATAACGGTGAGAATATTTTACTTTAGTTTAACGTTTTAAATACATTGTATTGCATCCGAATATCATTAAAAAAAATAAATTTGTCATTAAATGAAAAATTTCCAAATGCTAATAGTTTTGTGGCTTAAGTTAAGTGCGTACACAGGTACCATAGTACCATTATATTAGAATTTTGAAGCAAACTGTCCCACACTTAGTCATTAAATTTTTCAGTACCTACTGATTACTGTACTTCGATTCGTGTGAAAGCATAAACAATTTTTATGACCATTTTAAGGGAATCTTGTTAATTAACATTCTGATATTCAACCTCAAACTGTTTTTGTATGAGGCAGGCTCAGTATAATTAAAATTATCGCCGCCATAGAAACATTTACTTACTATTTATTGTAGTGTGACTGTTTCAGTAGTTAAATTATTTCATCATCATCATCGTGTCCTGTAACCCCGGCTGGGGCATAGGGCGTCAACAAAACGTCTCCATCCTTCACGGTCTGCTGCAAGGTACTTTAGCTGTGGCCACGTCTTTCTCTGGATTCTGCTTCCGCTAAGACAGTTGATTTCCATGTTGTTCTTGGTCTTCCAACCCGCCGTGCACCCTGAGGATTCCATTCAAAGGACTGCTTTGCAATTTCATTGTTTGGTTTCCTCAGTGTGTGACCAATCCAACGCCATTTACGCTTTCTTATGTCGACGTCCAGCCGCTCTTGACTTGTCCTGCGCCACAATTCCTCATTTGATATTATTTGTGGCCACCGAATCTTTAGGATATGGCGAAGACAGCGATTCACAAAAGCCTGCAATTTCTTCGAAATGATAGACGTGACTTTCCAGGTTTCACAAGCATATAACAGCACGGATTTGACATTGGATTCGAAGAATCTCAACTTAGTGCGTAAGGAGATTTGACTTGATTTCCAGATTGGGGACAGAGTACCGAAGGCAGCACGAGCTTTATTTATTCTACTTTTAACGTCCAGATCCGTACCACCGTTTGCAGAGACAATACTGCCAAGGTAGTTGAACTGTTCCACTACTTCAACTGGCGTCTCCTGTAGAATAATACGCTGCTGTGTGGAGCGGCCTGTGAGCATTATTTTTGTCTTTTTGCTGTTTATTCTTAGACCACTCGACTCTCCCTTCACTTGCAGTGTTTGGCACATCCCGTTCAGCCCACTGATGTTATTTGCCAGTAGACATATGTCATCGGCATAGTCTAAATGACTGAGCCTTTCGAACGGTCTCCATTGAATGCCCTGTCGCTCTGCTGTACCTACACTGGCCGTCAATACGTCGTCCATCGCCAGCAGGAAGAGAATTGGCGATAGAACATCCCCTTGTCTCACACCCTGTTGCACTACAAAGGAGTCGGATAGCTGCCCGTTGTGCAAAACAAAACACCTTGCGTTGTTGTAGGACTCTTTAATAATGGCAACTATTTTTGGTGGAATTCCTCTACCAAGCAACGATCTCCATATACATTCTCGGTTAACTCGATCAAAGGCTTTCTCAAAATCCACGAACATGAGGTAAAGCGGTGATTGAAATTCCATCGACTGCTCGAGGACGATACGCAGGGTGTTGATATGGTCGACACACGATCGACCACTGCGGAAGCCAGCTTGATGCCTCTTGAGTGTAGACTCGATTCTCTCCTTTATTCGCTCGAGAATGATGGTTGCCATTAGTTTTGGGAAAACGGACAAAACGGTGATACCACGCCAATTGTTGCAATTCTTTAAGTCACCTTTCTTTGGCAACTTAACAATCACACCATCCTTCCAATCCCTGGGATAGCTTTCGTTTTCCCAAATGTTTTTTATCAACGGATGTAAAATACTAGCCGCTGTTACGGGATCGGCTTTCAGGAATTCAGCTGGTATTCCGTCCAGTCCAGCTGCCTTGTTGTTTTTGAGGAGATTTATTGATGTCTGGATTTCCGATTCTGACGGGGGTTCGATGTCAATACCCCTATAGGACCTGCGCATCTCGTTTAGTTGGGGCACTTCAGCACTCTGCTCAACTGAATCCTCATTTAGCAGGGCACAAAAATGGTCCTTCCATCTACGAAGCTGATCCTCAATTGATACCAAAAGTGTGCCATCCACATCCATTACAGGATGATTGGTGTTGCTTTTTTTCCCGATAACATCTTTGGCTATTTGGTACAATTCCCGGATATCTCCTCTTCTGGCAGCAATTTCCGCATTATCTGCGAGTCCATCTACCTTCACCCTCTTGTCACGTCTCACACAGCGATAGACCATCTTATGTGCAATGCGGTACTCTCTTCGCAAGTCAGCCTTTCGTTGAACATCTGCTTCAGCATTTATTTGGATTTTCAACGATTTGCGAAGTTCAATCTTATCCCAGGTGTCTTGGGATATCCAAGAGTCTCTACGTCTCGTTCGCTTGGGTACAGTTTCGGATCCAGCCTCCATAAAAACACTTTTAATTTCACCCCACATCTCATCAATTGTTGAATTCTGGATTCCGTTTAATGACGAGGCTCTGTCGTTAAGGGTGGTGACATAGTTTCGACATATGTTGGGGTCATTTAAAGCATTCGTAATGAATTTTGAGCTCCTTGCTGCATCCTGCGCTGGTTTTTGTACGGCAGCGGTTCGTAGTTTGAGACTCATCAGAACCAAATGGTGGTCGCTTCCCACATCGGCATTTCTTATACTCCGGACATCACACATAGACTTCCTCCATCGCTGCTGAATCATGATATGATCAATTTGGTTTTCGGTTTGACCATCCGGATGCACCCAGGTAATTTTGTTGCACGTCTTATGCTTAAATACAGTCCCACCTATCACAAGACGATTCGCGTTACAAAAGTCGACAAGCAAGTCACCATTTTCATTCCGTGACCCCAAGCCATTTCTGCCCATCACGCGTTCCAGTCCGTAATTGTCTGAACCGACTTGGGCATTGAGGTCTCCCATAACGACTATGATGTCGGCTCTCG